>CM065739.1:41886362-41946362 GCA_033310375.1 Conus canariensis
GTGTGTGTATGTGTGTGTGTGTGTGTGTTGTGTGTGTGTATGTGTGTGTGTGTGTGTGTGTGTGTGTGTGTGTGTGTGTGTGTGTGTGTGTGTGTGTACGTGCGTGTGTGTGTGTCACTGTGTGTTTCACTCTGTGTGTGTGTGCACGTGTGTGTGTATGTATGTGTGTGTGTGCGCGCACATGTATTTGTGAGTGTGTATTTGTGTTTGTGTCAGTATCTTTGTGTGTCTCTGTGTGCGCTTGTAAATGTTAGTGTGATTGTGTGTGTGTTTCTTGGTGTGTGTGTGTCTGTGTCTGTACCTGTGTGTCTATGTGTATTTTTGAGTGCCTCTGCATGTGTGTGTGTGTGTGTGTGTAAATGCGTGAATGTGTAGTAAATTTGTAATTGTTTGCACGTGATTGTGTTTGCATAACTAACTTATGAACAGATAACGATTTCAGTGAGAAAAGTGATATATCACGCACAGCGTATCACACACCCTCTTACCTCACTGACGGGAAACGGTAACTTTTCTCCCCCCATTTAGTTTCATATGGTTGTTCATCCTTAGACAAGCAGTCATGCATCGTTGGGGTTGCAACAGAGTTAATTCAGGCCATCATTCACCTTCATGGTCCTCCACCTTCTGTCGTGCTCGACAGTGCAGAGGGTTGAAATCCTCAACAGTCTTTCTCCTGTTCCCATCTGTCCTGTTTTACCATTGCACCCTTTTTTTTTCCCTGCAGATTTGTTGATTTCAGAGAAGTGTATTTGGAAAATATAAATCAGAACCACCAAGGAAAAATTCAACAGGAGATGGGGTAGGGGGATTGGGGTTGAGGGTGGGGATGGGGTGGGTGTGGGTGGGAGATTACAGTGGAGGAGGGAGGGGGAGAGAAAAATTGAGTGGTAGGGCACTGATGGGGTTTTTAGGTATAACTGTGATTCTGATGTCACAAGATCTGGTGTCAACTTTGTTGTGAGAGCAGACAATTAGCATTTTGTCTGCTCAGCTGAACTGAAAATAATGTGCTCTTACATCTTGAAATGGCAATACTCTGCAAAAGTGAAAGAGATCAACAAAAAGCTGTGCAGACAAAATGGTCTTGGCTGTGATGCCATATCAGTGCTGTTGCCATATTAAAAAATTGATTCCACATTTGCAGAACGCATGTACACACATGCACATGCACACACACACACACATGCACACACGCATGCACGCACGCACACACGCACGCTGATTGAAAAAGATATCCTGCTCTGTAGATTATGTCTGTGTGGTTAGGATAATGAACCAGTAATATCAGGAGACAAAAGTTGATTGTGTGTATTGTTTGTACATACTGTTGTCATAACAATAACGGTGATGATATAAATGATAAAGATCATAATGTGCATTTCTTGCACTTGATCATGCACAAGCCCTTTGTTTTACCCATGCAGTGCACACTTACATACCCACCCACCCAGTCATCCCTTTCCTCACCCCCCCTCTCCCCCCATACATACACATACAAAGGGCAACAAAACAAATGCACATAGACAGCCACACCAACACATTGTCGCACACACCCACCACTTACACAACCACTCACACACACACACACACACACACACACACACACACACACACACACACACACACACACACACACACACACACACACACTCACACACACACACACAACACACACACACACACACACACACACCAAGAAGATGGTACAGGGAGCGAGCAACGATGAAGAAGTAATCAGCATCGGCATTATTTTTTTTATGGTGAAAATGTTGGAAGCAGGAAAAGAGCAGGTTGAAGCGGATGATTGGTTGACAGCGCTGGCTGATGTGCTGAATACCACAGGTCTGGAACTGGAAGGGAAGATGATCATCGACCTCAAAGACCCTAACCGACCTCGCTTCACGCTCCACGAACTGCGGCAGGTGCTGATGGAACGCAATGAACTCAAGACGCGCCTGATCGAGGTGGAGGAGGAGCTCAGCTTGTATCGCCCAAAGTGAGTCCTGTTCTGTTGTCAGGGTCAGCGTTTTGTCCAGGGGCATGAAGGTGCTTGCCTGGTTGTTATATACAAAGGGATTTTAGGTTTAGAAGTCAGTCATGTTGATGAGAGAGCATGACTCAATTCTCTTCCAAGCTCTGCAAGTTGCGATTGTTTTGCCTTAGCTTGCGCATGACAAATTATGCAGACCAAATCAAAACTTTTGGATGCCAGCTGAAAAATTTGACAAATGAAGTAATGTAGAAAACTAGACTCATAATCACAAAAGATTTTCCTTAACTTTGAGTTGCGCATTGTATAATGTAAAAAAAAAAAAAGGACATATGTAGAAAAAGGTTGAGACAACTCCCTCTGCCTTCCCAGCATTAATGAAAAAATGAAGTAGAAATGAAAAAGATAATGCTGTTTTTTCTCAGACAATTTTCTTCTAAGGGAAGACAAAAAAAAAAGAAAAAAAAAAAAAAGAAAAGAAAAGAAAAGAAGGAAAGCAAACAAATCAAAATAGACACTGCAGTTGGATGACAAGAGCAGAAAAGCAAGAGGCGATATTGTAGCTATGTGCAGTACATTTTGCGATGGTTTTCATTTACTTGTCTTTTGCGACCGAGGTATTATTTTCACTCACCAAGTGTTTTCTTTCTGCTTGCTGTGGTGAATAATTCAATTGCTACACTCAGGG
Source organism: Conus canariensis (assembly GCA_033310375.1). Lineage (NCBI taxonomy): Eukaryota > Metazoa > Mollusca > Gastropoda > Neogastropoda > Conidae > Conus > Conus canariensis. The sequence continues at coordinate 41,889,044 of CM065739.1, forward strand.
CTGCTTCCTCTTTTTTGAAATTGTCTTTTATATTTATTTTATTTATTTATTTTTTTTTGTTAGGCACCTTAAACTGCTGGTACTCAACAGGTTTAAGAAGACTACTCTTGTCTTCTAGGTTGATGTTGACGAGAGAAGTGGACTAAGAAGAACTAGTTTTTATTTCAGCGTTCCTAGAAATGTTTTAAGTTTACTTTTGAGTGCATCAGACATTGGTGGCTGGAATTTTTTCATTGGTAAATGGAGGGAGCTAAGCTGTAAAAAGGTGCTTAAAGGGTAGAGGGTAGGGTGGGAAGATGGGAAGAGAAAGAGGATGATAATTGTTGGGAACAAATGCGTTCTCATTGGGGTCAGAGTTGAAGTGTGATGTTCATCTTTAGAACATTTTGGGTGCAGAAAATCTGTTGGGAATTTGTGAAAATGAGGTGTGGAATAGGTCATTCATTGTGCTGGAATTCTTCTTCCCCTTCCTTTTTCACCCCATCATTTTTGTTTAGTTTCGTTTTTGTTTGTCTTTCAGGTAGTGAATTTGTCTGTACATGACCAGATTTAGATCTGTTTAATGTGCTTGCTCTTTCCTGCAGTTGTCTCTTGATTCTGACATATCAAATTAAGATGTTTTTATATGTTTGTTCTTTTCTGTGTTCATTTCCTCATGTCTTACTGGATCAAAGTGACGTCTGTTCCACAGTTTTCTTTTTCTTTGTGTCTCACTTGGTTGAATTAAGATGTGTTCCAGCCCCCCCCCCCCCTCCCCCTCCCCACCTCTTTCTGTGGTTATTTCTTCTCTTCTGAAACAGACCATTTAAAATCTATCCGACATGTTTGTTTTATGATGGTGTTTATTTCTGTATGTTTTACATGACAAAATTTTGTTTTGATATTTGTTCTCTTTTTTGTGTGTGTTTTTATGGGTACATTTTTATTTCTTTCACTTACTAACAAGTGTGATAGTTACGCTAACAAATGGCTTTGACAGTGCAAGAGGGCAAATGATTAACCAGATGCAAAGTGTTTTTTTCCTTTTCCCTCTAATCTTCCCTGTCTGTTCCCATTTGTAACGATTTTCCAACTATGTCCTTTTGCTTCTGCTTTGTTGAAGAGAATCGGAGGAGGACAGAGAGAGCGAGCGTGCTGAGTAAGTGGTGTTCAGGCTATACCCTGTGGTGTTGTGCTTTGTTCTTATTTTTTCCACACACACATTAAATTAAAATGTACTTGTAATGTGTTGAATGTTAAAATTATCAAGGTGTTCCATGTCTGATCACTGGGGCAACTGTCGGGGTATAGTTTTGGTTAACCTGTTGAGTGCCTGTAAGCCATCACTTAAAGTGCTTCCCTGGTGCCTGTCCACTGACGGCTCATGAATTTTTAGTGTTTTCATTCATCCGTGTTTGGGTCAGTAGGCGCGGAGAGATGTTCAGCAGTGAGCTTGATGTGCCTGCTTTGTAAAAATACCATGCAAATAAGCATACGTCAGGCGGAAGATCCCTTTGTTCTCTTGATAATGATTCGGTAACTGGACCACAAGGAAAAAAGGTTAGCGTCATGTGCAAAAAATGGCGGTGCAGCATTCTCCGACCAGAGACAGTAGTCCTGATCTCAGTCTGTGAACTCACATAACTTTGCAAGCTGTGCAAATGATTATGGGTGGTGATGATGATGGAGATGATATTTTGTCCATTGGTTCCTTGAATCATGAAGGTGATGACAACAGTGATGAGCCAGACAGTGACATTTGACGCTTGTAGAAGCAAACTGGTCAGCCTGTTGCAGCAGACTGCAGATTCAGTCGAGCGCGTTGATTCTTATACCACTTCGGACTTCATACTCAGCGGCAGTGATAGTGATAGTGAGAAGGGCTCAGCGAATACATGTCCTGCAGGCGAAGAAGGAAGAGATACAGGAAGGGTGCAGGCTGCAGGCAATAGGTGGGAGTTAAGTTAGAGTGCCTGGAAGGGAGCATAGCCGTGGAGATACATGTTATGATCTGTGTTTTGAGTGATATCATACACTGTGTTTTGTATGTGAATAGTTCTGTTTTCTTTTACAGACACAAACTGAGAACAGACAAACGTTTTTAGCTGTTTCTTGGTTTGTTGTTGGTTTGATGTTGATCTATAGAGGTGAAAATAGATTTTTTTGTGTAGGTAAAAAAAGAAATTTCTACTTTGAACTGTATCAGTGGTTTTTTGCTTAAAAATGATTAAAAAAAAAAAAAAAAAAAACAAGCCCGGATTCAAAATCTTCATTCAATTTCCTTACAAAAACGTATAATTTCTTCTGTATTTTACCTGTTTGCATGCTAGAATTTTTTGTTATATATTAACCCAGATTCTTCAAAATTCCCTGGCACTGGGGAGGCACATATATACAATGTTCTCTGGCAGCAAAAGGGTGAATGAGTAGTGATTAATGCATAATTCTTCTTGTTGTTATTGTGTGTGTGTTTTTAAGTATGTGTCTTTGTGTGGGTATGTGTGCACATGTGTGCTGTTATGCTTTTTATTGGGTAAAAAATGTTAGCGGACAGATTTGAGCACCTGTGTGTGTGTGTGTGTGTGTGTGTGTGTGTGAGTGTGTGTATGTGTGTGTGTGTGTGTGTGTATGTGTGTGTGTGTGTGTGTGTGTGTGTGTGTGTGTGTGTGTGTGTGTGTGTGTGTTTAAGGGTGTTTGAAAGAAAGAAAGTTCAATGTGAAACATGATCCACCACTGTAAAAATTCTTGAACATATACAGTTTTCATTAGTATATATGAAAAAGAAGTGAGATGTTCATCATTAGAACATTTTAGTTCCAGAAAGTTGCAACAGAATTTGTTGAAAGAACATGTGGAATAGGTCATTGTGGTGAAGTCTCCTGGTCCCTTCAACTTACTAATAGTTCCTTTGTTTGCGTGTTGTCATATAGGTCATTATTATGACTGACAAGATGAAATTTAGATCTGTTTGAGATGGTTGGCTTTTTTTTTTTTTAGCATTTTTCTCTGTAAACCTGTCATGAGCAAATTAAGATCTGTTTCCTGTGATTGTACTTACCATGTGTTTATATCTTCATGTCTGACATGACGAAGTTTCAGATAGTTTCTCTTTTTATGCAAGTATTATACACATTTTTCTTATGTGGGTGCACTTCTAGCTTTTGTTTCATTTATTTACTAATCAGTTTTCCTGATTTTGATGATTATTCTGATGACATAAAAAAGACAATAAGGGTCTGGATGAACCTGACGTAAAGCATTTTGTCCTGTTACCTCTTGACCTTCCAAGTTTTCCAACTGTTCCTTTTGCTTCTGCTTTGTTGAAGAGAGTCAGAGGAAGACAAAGAGGTCGAGCGTGTTCAGTAAGTGGTGTGTAGGCTATACGCTGTTGTGTTGCGTTCTTCTTCAATTTTTTGACTTGGGGAAAAACGTGTTTGTAACGTGTTGAGTGTTAAAATTGTTAAGATGCACCATGTCAAATCATTTTGGCGGCTGTTAGGGTGCAGTTTTGGTTGATGAGCAGTGAGCAACACAAACCAATTTCTTTGTTTTTCTTTTCGTTTGTTTGTTTGTTTTCATAGTGTGAGTGAATACACTTGTTGATATTATAGTGCATGTGTGTTAGAAGTAGTTGCGTAGTGACTGTTTTTTTTTTGTTTTTTTTTTGTTGTCCCAACCTCTGCACCACCTCAGAGGCAGTGCACCCACACCGCTCATTCCGACACCCCGTCCACAGCCACAGCCCAGCTGGCCCCGCCGCAGCCCCGGCACCAGCAATCCACGGGGAGCAGTCAATGTCAAGTCGTCAAGAGGCAACCCACCGGAGGAGACACTGCACTGCTGCAGAGTCACTTCGGTGGTGTTCAGTGGCGCCTGTTCTGATCTAACATTAGCAGGACACCGCCTACTAAGCCCCCTACTGACGACAATAATTGCTTAGTCACGGAGTCGGCGTGAGTGCCCTCTCCCTCCGGAGGGCGCCACCACGTCCGTCCAACGACAGCCCCCATGGATTCGCCGATACAGGTGACCCTGATGGAACCTAACCAAGACCACAGACGTGGAGAGGACATCGAAACTGAGGTCACCATGACAGCAGGGCATGAAGGGCCACAGAATTTGAGTTTGTTTTTTTTTTTTTAAATGTTGATCGATGAGAATGAGGGTGATTAAGATGATGCTACGGATTTCCATTTCAGTCTGAGACTACATGACAGGGCTGTAGTCTACGCTTCCTTTCATAATATATCCCGGCGTCAGCCAGGCCTGAGAGATACAGGCACCTGCAGTGTTGGTCAGGAAATTTGAGCAACACTCAAAAACGCATCCATTAAGTGGATGAAACTCGACTGTGTGGTCCCAGTCTTCCCAACTGAGTCCACAGCAAACTCAACTCTGGGTAGGAGCCGGTCGGGGCAGAAAATCCCACATGACTCAGATGGGATTCGAACCCACGACCTCCCAGCTGGGAGTCCGCAACGCTAACCACTTCGCAACGGCGGCTGGTGACTGTTTTTTTTTTTTTGTTTTTTTTTTGAGTATACATGTTTTAGCTGACTGTTTTGCAATGCATTTCTTGATTTTTTTTTTTTTTTCAAAAAATTTTTGCGTGTGTGTACACACACATGAATTAGTGTGCATGTATGGTGGTGGTGGCTGTAGTGTTAAGATTTATTGATGATAGAGGTTTTAGCTGACTGTCTAGCAGTACATTTTTTTTTCTTCTAGTTTTGCTCAGTTACGTATGTGGTGTGTGTGTGTGTGTGTGTGTGTGTGTGTATATAAATGTATGTGCATGTATGGTGGTGGTTGTAGAGTTACAGATTTATTGTGTGTACAGGTTTTTAGCTGACTATCCAGCAATACATTTGTTTTTTTTCTATTCTTGTTTATGTACGTGTGTTTGTGTGTGTGTGTGTGTGTGTGTATGCGTGCGTGTGTGTGCATGTGTGTCTGCGCTTGTGTGCATGGGTGCGTGCGTTTTGTGTAGTTGGTTATGCTAGAACAAACTCATGACTGTATACAGAGCTGCCAGTACTAGTACTACGGTTTGTCTGCAGTTTACTGCAGTACTTCTGTATGCTTTGGAACTATATTTTGGTCAGAATGACCATGGAAATATCATTCTTGAGTATTGTCACTGCGCTGTATCTGAACATTGCGTAGCAGCCTGCAGTGAGAAAATTCAAATACCCAGAGGCGAGTGCAAGTGGGTGAAGTAAAAAAAAAAAAGATGTCCAAAAGAAATTTATCTCTGAGAAAGGTTCCTTTTCTTAGAAGATTTAAAAAAAAAAACAGCAGTTTTGAACTGAGTACTTGATGAAGTGTCACACCTGTGACCAAGAGACATTCACAGTGCGAAGTTTGCTGGATAATTTTCCTTGTGAAATGTGGCTGACTGAGCATTGTACTACACTCGATGAAGGCTCTTGTCTCTTGGGATGTGCAGAGACCACTGGAATTGTTCAGGAAGCTGCTGCCATTAGCCGTGTCAGCCACTCATACTGCTCCATGGGGGTTGCCAGCTCTGTATACATGCATGATTTGCTATTGTGTGACTGAACTCGAGTTATGTTGAGCTTTTTTTTCTCTCTTTTTTTTTTTTCTTTTTTTTTTTCACAATTGTGCACTCAATGTTTGTTTTTGATGAGTTATGTTCAGACTTTTTACTAATTGTTGTGCCTAGTCATGGCAGCACACACTTGCGTCCAAAGATAGACAAACACTTTCACTGTATTCTCTCTGTGCCATGTTTAATCCATCACAAGTAGACATTGAAATGTCACAACTCTTAAGGTAAAGTTAGAGAAGAATGAGTGTTGGAATACATGGGTTAAGAAAGAGAGAGAGGGAGGCATGAAGAGAGAGAGAGAGAGGGAGAGAGACACAGAGGGAGAGATTCTGAGAGAGACAGAGAGATACTCAAAGGAAGAGGGATTTTATGTCTTCATTCTGTGTGCTTTAGAGAGAGAGGAAGTAAGAGGCAAGTGTGCTGGTTGGGCTCAGAATCCAGTGGGATAGTGACATGAAGTAATGACAGAGAAAGATTTGGAATCTGTGTGTTGTCTCAGTTCCTGTGTTAAGAGACAGAGAAATGGGAAGTGTGTTTATTGTCTCAGTTCCTGTGTTAAGAGACAGAGAAATGGGAAGTGTGTTTATTGTCTCAGTTCCTGTGTTAAGAGACAGAGAAATGGGAAGTGTGTTTATTGTCTCAGTTCCTGTGTTAAGAGACAGAGAAATGGGAAGTGTGTTTATTGTCTCAGTTCCTGTATTAACCCCTTGACTGCCGCTATTTTGTATCAGTTTTGCACTTCTGTGTGCCGGAGCAAAATTTGACTTTTTGCGGTAGGTTCACTAATTTTGATCAGTGCTCATTTATTTGTGGAGATATCTCTTAGATTTTTGGCATGTTTTCTTCTTATACCCAGGGCTATAATATCTGCAAATAATATTTGATTTTGTTCATTCTGAGTATAATAAATAATCTTATAATTCAACTTAAAAAAAAAAAAAATTTTGCAAGCAACAAAAACCCACAGCAGCAAAACAAAAAACATACAAACCCAGCCAAAAGTGGTTTTAGTGTTTACTGAACACCTGTGTAAATATTTGGTAGTGAATTTACAACCCACAATTGTTGTTTTATATAATAAATTTATGCATTTCTGGGGTACAGTACAATCCAGGTATCAAGGGACACAATTTTGTTTTCTTAGGTAGGTTCACTGATATGCCCACTGCTCTTTCAATTCTTGACATATATATTAGATACTTGGGAAATTTTCTTGTTATATCCTTGGCTACAGCCAGATATCACAATAGTTTGATTTTGTTTGTAATGAGTAGACCAAAAATATATATAATGATGAATGTTTTGTTTGAAAAACAGACACTTTCAGAACATAAACAAAACTATAGCACTAAAATCACAATGAAATACCACAAAAACTGGTGTTAGTATCCTTTGAACTTCAGGACAAACATCTGTATTCACAATAAAGCTTGACAATGCATAAAATGTTTAGCAACCCATATCATAGAGGGCACTCCAGCCCAGGTAACGTGGGAAAGAAGATGGGAATTGAACATTATTCACAGCATCAGTCTGCACATCTTGCAAGCCTCTTGGGAATTGGTCTTGTTAAGCAGAGATGAACTAACAACAACAACACTAAGTGTAACTTCCAATTATTCTGTCAGTTTTCTTTCACACATGTGGTTTGGTTCACTCATGAACTAAGTGCGATTGATAAAAAGCCATCACCACAGAAGGTAATAAATAAAACGTTGCAAAACCAACCACACCCCAAAAAAAAAGAGACTGCTTAAGATAGGACTGAGCTACAAAAGGCCACACTACAGATGATGAAAACACACTAACAACTGAAAAATACACCGGTGTCGCAGAGAATACACCACACCACAGAACCTATGGACAGAAGGATCAGGATCCCACACTACTGCCAGTAAATGCCAGTTATAGTTGACTGACACACATTTGGGTACACACACACACACACACACACACACACACACACACACACACACACACACACACACACATACACACTGTGCACAAGCACCATATTCAAAAGCAACACACACACACACACACACACACAGACACACACACACACACACACACACACACACACACACACACACACACACACACACATACAGCACCACATGCAAAAGCACCACACATACACACACACCATGCACAAACACTACACAAACACCACACACACAACACACACACACACACACACACACACACACACACACACACACACACACACACACAATGTATACCCACACCATGCACAAGCACGGCTCTCTCTCTCTCTCTCTCTCTCTCTCTCTCCTCTCATACACACACACACACACACACACACACACACACACACACACATATATCATGCACAAACACCACACACACACACACTCACAAGCACACACACACACACACACACACACACACACACACACACACACACACACACACACACACACACACCACAAAAACAACTCCACGAAATCCATAGGCTTGAAATTGCCAATGTTTACTTTGATACCTGGGTCACCCGTGAAAGAAAGGTCGAGATTTGGGCGATCAGCACTGGCCTCTGTCCATTCTGAAACAAGTTCCGACTGACGAGTACCACACCCCTCTTCCTCTGCCACGCCCCCTCACACTGGACCCTCGCCGTTGTCCTAAACCCCCTCCCCTTCCTCGACTCTCCTCCCGACCTCTCACAAAAGGAGGGAGGGGGCACTCGACATACACGGAATCGGCTCGTCACTCTCCGATTCGGCCCCACTTGCGCCGGTATCGCTCGGTTTGAAGTCGGGGATCAGCTTCGTCATCAACACCAGTCTCCGATAGCAAAGGGTGGTGTTGATTGTGATCACTTTATTCCTCCTCCGAATCGCTTCATTCCACTTCTTTGAAGTCTTCATCGCTTTCACAGTCTCGGATAACTTCTTGATGCACTTCAAGAGCATTAGATCGTTTGAAAACGGCACACTCCTGATCGAACTGCCTGCTCGACGCGCCATCTTCAACCGAGAATGACTCAGCCAAACCTTGCCGAAGTTATCGTCCGAACGGACGCGAGCCGGTCAGTCAGCGACCCGTGAAAGGGAAGAAACCGTCCTTTAGGGTCCCTGCAACCGTTTAAACCATTTTTTCTCCTTGCTTCCCTTCTTTAAATCGCCAAATTTTAATGATGAAACTATCTCGAACGCCGTTCGTGCAAGGGCACACAGCTTTCCCGAAACCATCTCGAACGCCGTTCGTGCAAGGGCAGTCAACGGGTTAAGAGACCGAGAAAGGGGAAGTCTGTTTAATGATTCACTTCCTGTATTAAGAGACAGAGAAATGGGAAGTCTGTTTATTGTATTAATTTTTCTGTTGAGGGCAAAAGAGAAAATGAGAGGGAGAGAGACTGAGAGAGAGGACAGTGGGTGGGTGAGTGGGTAGTTGGAGGGTGGGGAGGGAAGGAGCAAGAGAATCATCTAATGTGCTTCCACTCTTGTCCAAGACAAAAAGGAAAGCATGTAAAATATGAATATTCTCTTTTTCCAATAATGCACTTGGATTAGGATTGTCTTTCTCAAGATTCATTCATTATTTCACTTCTTTCCTGCCATTGTATCCATGTTTGTCAACTGTTTATGATATGACCATGTGCAGGCAGTTCCTTTGCCGCTCCTTGAAGAATCTTTTAGCACTGCGTAAACTTGATTCAGTCTTCTGTTAGAGCACTTGGTGCCAACACAGGTGTGGAAATTTTTACTGGCAGGTGTGATTTTGGATCACAGCTGATTACAGTTGTTTTACTCCCACAGCTGCTAGCCTTCTTGAATTTTTCTTTGATTTTCCCTTATTTAGAAATTATTTCTGAAATTCCTGAATTTTAGGAAAAAGAATTAAGAATTTCAAAATTTTGTGTAAAACTGTGGGGATTAGGGGGTCATTTTTGAATAGGGATGACAAAGAATTGCAGAATTAAGCACAAATGGTATGTGGATGTTGGCAAAGATATGCACAGAAAATATGTTTTCTTTTTAAACCCTTCATTTGTCAACTGAACCATAAGGGGGCTAGAAATGCTTTCAGTCGAAAGCCCAACTGCCCTTTCTTCAGCCAACCACATCACCCCCTTTATCCCCTGATTCCAGAATTTTGAATTCAGAAGGTTGACAGTTATGTACTCTGGTTTATTCCTCTGAATAAGGTGTGCCATTCGCTGAGAAACAACTCTCAAGTTTTGTTTTTGTTTCATATTTACTGTTCACGCAGTCACTTCCCACCGTATCAAGGCCAGAAATAAGTACCTGCAATGTGAAAATGAAGGTTAGGGTCAATACCTCTAGCCTTTTTCCATCCACCAAGTCCCTTTATTTTCCTGCAGTGTCACTTCTTTCATTGGCGTCTTTCTCCACCTCAACTCCGCCCCCCACCCCCTCCCTCCCCCTCTTTCCCCTCCCATCTCTCCCCCTCTCTGTCTGATACTAGTGATAGCCCCCATTCATTAGTTATTTTCGTCTGTATATTTTGTGATTCCCTCTGTTCTCTATACTCCATCAAGTTATCAGCCCAGTTTATCTGCTGACAGTGTCGGCATGATGTTTTTCTTTTTTTTTTTTTTTCTTTTTTTGTAAGTTCCTGAGGGTGTTGATGTTCCAGAAGTTGTTTGCTGCCAGCACATTCAACAACAGACCAGCTGAAAAGCAAGGAGGGTACTCCCGTGACACCTGGGCAGCATTTGTGTTTGATTGCTGCTATCAGAAACCAACAGTACATTCCCTTCACTGCCACCCACTTTTTGTTTGACTGCCACCATGCAAGGCAAACAGTTATCTCCCCTGATAGAGCTACCACTAGACTAAAACGAACAGTATTCTCCCCAGACAGCTTTGTTTTGGGTCAAACTAGCACCATGAAAAGCATGCAATGTACTCCCCTGATAGACAGCATTTGTGTTTGACTACGACCAGATTAAAGCTAACAAAGAATATTGCCCCTGAGAGTCGGGCTGTGTGTTTCTTTGACAGTGACCCTTCAGAGAGGCTTGTTGTCAGAGGGTTGGAGCGTTTGCCTGTAAAGCTGACTACATATGGAACTGGATTTTTTTCGGCTTGAAAACTCTCTTTTATCAACCCAGCAGTTAAAGGGGTACCTGATTCAGTTCAGGGAAGGTTGAAGGCGGCGGAAGGAGAGGGATAGGCTCACCATCCATCATTCCATGCCCTAAACTTCGTGAACCTCTGACAGTTCACTGCCCCTGCAGCCGATAGGTTATGGGATCATGAACCTTTTTTTTTTTTAACAACCATTTTAAGGTAAACAAATTACCCTGGTAGTAGTCATCAACATTTTTGTTTGACCACCATTATTCAGAGCAAACGGCACTCTCCCGGATCGTAAGCATTTTGTTTGACTTCCCCAATTCAAAAGAAAAACAAGCAGTGTATTATTCCCTGTCAGGCAGAATTAGTTTGTGCTCCTCGAGTATGAGCCCAGTGGAAAAGGGAGCCAACTGTGTGCTGATCAGGTGATGTCAGTTCTCTTTGTCGTCCAGGAACTTGAACTACTCCGGGGAGGAACTGACTGTATATGGGCCCATCAACAGAGAACCCGAGGAAAAGGTCTTCGGCCCCAAGGAGTCTGGAATTCGCAAATTGTGAGTTGACAGTTATTGATAGATTGTTAATCAAGAATTTTTTTTCCCTTTTTTGCAAAGTGTTTTTTGGGGGTTGTCAGCATCGCTGCCTCGTTAATTTTTTTTATGTGGATGAAGAATTAGGTGGGAGGAGGAGTGGGGGGGGGGGGGGGGGGGGGGGGGGGGGCTGGATGAAGGGCAGGGGTGGATGGTGATGGGTAATGTGTGGGGTACTGAGCGTTTTGTTATGGGGCGGTGAAGGTTTTGTTCCATCATCATCATCATCATCTGGAACTGTTCCGTTTACATTCTAAATCAGCAGCAGCAGCTGTCAGTACCATAGTTTGTGGTATTGTACTGTGATGTTTGAAGTTTTGTATTATGACTTTGTATTGTGACGTGTTTGATTGTGACATATTTGGATGTATTACGGAGCACTGTGTTTGAAAGTGTTATATGATGACATATAGTCCTGTTGTATTGGGATGTTTCATAATTATTGAGATGTGATGTTATGCATGTGTGTCTTTTCTTTCTTTCACTCCTATTCTTTTTGTCTTTCTTTCCATTTTCCTTTCTTCCTTTGAAAAATATATCTTTTTTTTTTTTTAGAAATCAAAAGCACAGCACAAGCTCCATCTCTTCTCAAAGTTCTTGGTTCAGTAATGTCAGTTTTCACCTGAAGGAATTTCTGATAACTTGAGAAAAATTTTTTTTATGAATCTTGCCTTTCCATCCCTCTTATTCCCCTCAGCCTTCACCGTCACTTGCCAGGGGCTGTGAACACCCAGCTTTGCTGACTCGTGATGGATCGTCATCTGATCTAATTTTTTTCCTGGTGCTCAGTGCTGCCTATTCTATTGGCTCACACATGACATGACTATCAATACCATCTTTCTCCGTTCAGCTTTGCCATTTATGTCTTTGCTTTCACAGCATTTTAAAATTCTTTTGCGTGTGTGTGTTTTTTTTTTCATTCCCCCCCTCACTTCCCCCCCCCCCCTTTTTTTTTTTTTTTTTTTTTTTTGAGCAAATTATTCATTTGATTTCTCACCATACTGATGACTGGAATATTGATCATTTCTGGCTGGCCATGAATTTTTGTAATCATTCATCATCGCATTTCTTAATTCTTTTTTCTCTTTTTAACTTTTTTTTGTCTGGTGAATATATGTTGTATATTTAATAAATTAACGACTCTTCAGGGACATTATTTTCATCTGTCATTTACATTTATTTGATTTTTTAAAGACTTTTTGCACTAAGTCCTTTAGTAAAGTTATGGTAATTGCAAGCTTGCTACTAGCATTCGTCCCCGTACTCATAATGTTGAGAAATACCTGGATTCTTCCAACTCCTTTTTCTTTCAAGCATGGACTATTCAAAATATATGTATGTATAAACAATCAAATACTAACACACATTGGTTATAAAAGAAGTTCAAGACAATTTTTTTTCCGGTGCATTAGCAATAGTTTTAATGGTTGCATATCAGCAGTCACCTTTTTCTTTACATCACTCAGTGTGTGTTTTGTCCATATCTTTGTATTACTTTATAAGTTAGTTTAAAAAAAAAAAAACTTTATATCTGATTTGTTTTATCATTTTTGCGTGTGCTTTAAATGTTAAGCTTTGAGTGTTTCATTCATGCTTAAAGGACATGTTTCTTCTTTGCTCATTTGATTTTTGCTTTGCTCATTTCTGTTTGAAAAACTTGATTGTGGCTTTGTGCATTCTTTGATTTTTAGTTTGAGGGACATGCAAGTTAGTTTTGCTTGTTTTTCTCCAATGCAAGTCTGTTTTAACATTGCTTCGTAGATGTATATTTGAAGACATTTATTGTTGTTGTGCTATATTTGATTTATGCTTCAAGAATATCCATGTTTGTTTTATAAACCTGAGTTGTTTTTGAAGGTCAAAACTACTTTGAGACCCTGTAAAAGTCATGGAATTATAATACAAGAATGTTTTGACACCATTGTTAAAAATGTTTTCATTTCAAAATTGTTTTTACACCACTTTAAAAATCATGGAGCTTCAAAACGTATTTTGACAACTCTGTAAAAGTCATAGGTTGTAGAATTTATTTGGTCACCACTGTAAAAGTTGTGGAATTAAAAAAAAAGGTAATCTGACATCATTTAAAAGTGATGGAATTTCAAAAGTATTCTGACATTTGTGTAAATGTCACAGAATTTCAGAAATTACTTGTGCATGGAATTTAGAAAATTTTGTCACTACTGTGAAATACGTGGAATTTCAAAAAATTTTGCTGTCACTTTAAAAGAGAGGATAGTTTGCTTTAGATCATGCTGTAGCTTGTTCATTTTCAGTGCTTTAGTTGGTGATAGCTAATTTTGGGCAGCAAAAGTATTGATGTAGTTATTCATAAAATCTGCTGGCTGCCCGAATGGAAATAGAAAAAAAGTCTGAAAAATAAATATTTCCTTTGAAAGCCACTGAGAAGATAGTGCTTTTTTATATATATAAAAAAAAACAAAAAAAAACAACTGTAATCTCTGAACCCTAATGGACATGCGATGTAATCTATGTTTCACATGATTCAGTTTTCAGCAAGTGATCTCAGCAGTGACGTACACCCTGACTCCCAAAAAGCCAAGGCATAAAATAAATCACAATATTGATAGTGTGGTTCACTCAAGTGATTTTCTTTAAACAGGTATATTCATGTTTTTTAGTGTAAAAAGCGTCTATGGGTGTGTGTGTGTGTGTGTGTGTGTGTGTGTGTGTGTGTGTGTGTGTGTGTGTGTGTGTGTGACCCTTTTTTTGTTTTGTTTTGTTTTCCTTTTTTTCTTCTTCATATTTTTGCTTTCAGTAGTTTGTCAGGGTGCTTTATGTATTGACAACCATACTTTTCACACTACAAGGCAACATCTCTTTTTTGTTTTGTTTTGCGTGCTTAATATCTTACCATTTCATTCTATTCTTGTACCCTCATATGTATGGCTAAATCAGTATTTGTAGATTAGGCTTAGGGCAGGTGGCCTGTTAGTTAAAAGCATTGTTCTTGATCCAGGAACCCTGTTTTGAATCCCCGTTTTAGATATTTGGGGTGGGGGAGATTATCTCTTTGGATTTAACATTTGTGCAAACTCCACCTCTTCCAAATCCTTCGGATGAGGCTTTGGAGGCAGAAGAGCTCAGCCCGCAAAGTTCTGGACTCATTATACCATTGATTTTTGGGTTGCGGTTTGAATCGCTGCCAGGTCATTTTGTGCAGTGGGATTTTTTCCCTTTGAGTTGATAGAGATCAGACTGTAGAATGAGGTTCCGTATGTGAATACAGGCAGAACGGTTTTGCACCCATATAAAATCCCATCACCAACTTTTGGAAGAGAAAGACAGTTTGGCCATTGGTATGGATGACACGTATACAGAGAACATGCAGCTTGCCTGGAAAATTAGAAAACTAAAGGAAGGAAACTGAATGACTGATACTGACAGAATGACGGGGGAAACAAGTTAATGTAGTGCCTGCAGGCAGCTCTTCTGTTGGCTGTACCCAAGTAGGCAACCAGTTGTGTAAAGGAGACAGTGGATTGTAAAGCCCCTAGAGCCTGGTCTCTAAGTGAGGACAAGCGCTGTATAAAGTACTTGTAACGATAGATAATAATGATGTGAATCAAAATCCTCTGTGTGAATGCATGCATAAAGAAACGCAAAACAACACTAACGCAACAACAAACACAACGACAGAAACCAAACATGCACGCAAGTTCAATACCATTTTCCCATCTTTTGTGAAAGAACGGGACATATAATGTAGCAATAGCATGATGGTAACAGTAATACCCAATCCTTTTCTTTCGCTTGCCCTCCCTTTCTCTCTATCTATCTAATTATGTATCTATCTGTTTGTCTCTCTCTCTCTTTCTCTCTCTCTGTCTGAAGCCATCTCACATCAATGACTGGTGCATAGCCTCAGGCTTTAGAAACCACCTGCCGCCTATGTCATCAGGTCTCAGCACATTAATTCATCGGGATGTTAACTGAGGGTGCACACAGCGTATGTTATGTTAATAATGAGTTTCCAGTTGTAAGACTTCAAAAATCTGGATGCAAAACTCTTCCCCATGTTTGTGAGGTTGAGTATTAAAAGTGTGAAATCCTTGTACTGTAACAGCAGCGACACTGTGAATCGCAGTGTGAAGACTCCGTTTTCAAATCAAGGTGACTGTATAAGAAAGGAACCGGCAACCCTAAAGTTCTGTTGAGGTGGAAATAAAAGAATTGGTGCTTTGAGTATGGCCAGCATTAACTTGCCCCTTCAGCTACCCCCCCCCCCCCACCCCCTTCCCTTCCCCACCTCCCCCTTCTTCCCTTCCCCACCTCCTTTTCTATTCACTATTCCCTTGCTCATCCTTTTCAGGTTAGGCCAGCAAAAGATGGTGTTTCCTCAACAGAAAACTTAAAGCCTCCTGCATACTCCATTGTCTTTTTTTATGGATGAACTATTAAAAGAAAATATGAAAGGGGATGTACGGTCTACTCTGGTGTCTTGAAGTCTGAAAGCTATGGCTGTCTGCTTGTTTGTCTTTTAATTTCTGTTGTTATTTATTTTTTTTTTTCTGGCATGAGTTACGTATTGTCTTAAAAAATTGATTTGTCATCTTTTTTTTTCTGTTCCTGTTGTTAGAAAGAGCTTCTGTCTTCATGAATTAAAATTTTTTTTTGTTTTTTTGTTTACATCATTTCTTTTATTTGGTATAGATTTTTGTTTTAGTAGATGATTCAAAGTGACAGTTTGATAGGCTGTTCCTAGTTGTACATTACATTGCAATACACAAAGCTTGTCGGAAGATGATGATTCTAACAACAGTGCTTCTAATGATGCAAGTGATAATGAATATTCATAATGATGACTGAAATGGACAATTAAGAGGTAAGAAAAAAAAACACATGATTTTCCATAAATCTGTATGGGAAGACAAAACTGCTTTGATTTGCTGGATGATGTGGAGAAACATAACTGTGCTGTATTATTTGCAGCCCCCCCCCCCCCCCCCTTCCCAATTTAGGGAATCAGAAGAAATAAACACAATTCTGTAGTCACAAACATAAAAAAAAACCCACTCATTTACAGTATCATTTGAAAGAACATAATTTTTCTGTGGAATCTGGGAAAAACTTCAATTTTACCTGGTGCATGAAGAAAAGGACCACCATTCCCACCTGGTGCCCCTGAATTTGCTTGGTCATGTGAACGCTTGTCTGTGGGGATTAACGTTGCAGCTTTTCCTTCTCTATCCGTGGTCTTTTTCTGTGATAAATGAAATTGGTAGTATGCATTTGAGACTTGCATGGAGTGACTAGTTGTACTGTATGTGTTTGTTGATTGGCTTTGTTTGTCTGCAGGCATGCTGGTAGGTCTTTGCTCTCCTGATTGCCCATCATGCTCATTTGTTTATATATTCATTTCTAGATGTTCTTATGTGTGTGAGTGTTTTTTTTTCATGTTGTCTGTAGTCTTTTTTTTTTATAGTAGGGTGGTGGGGTGGATTGCTGCATGATTTGAGTTCTTACTTAGAGTTGGAGACAGGGTCTTACATCAGTAAAGACCTTCCGAACGGAAACTCGGTCCCTCCAAAGATTTTCCTTAAAAACATTTGCGAGCCTACATGCAAATAATGATGGATATGCGTGAATTTTTTACAAAATGAAAATAGAATCGAATATTGTTAATAGAATTAAAACAAAAAAAAAAGATTTCAGTAATCCTTACTAGTCTGTGAGGGTGTGTGCATTTAAACACTTCGGTGAAACCATCATGACAGTAAACACACCATGAAGAAAATGTGGTTTAAACTTTAACCCATTCAGGACATTGCCGCCTGAGGCCAGAAGTGCTCCAGATCTGAGGTTACTGAGAAAAAAATGGTTGGAAAACGGGTAGTGGAGCAAAAAGCACGATTGTGGCTTTCTTTGAGGACAGTCAGGTCTAATATTTTTTCATTATGATTGCAAATAAATAAATGTATAGCAAGCAGCAGCCTGTTAAGTCTCCCACCTTCTAAAGACCTTCCGTATCAAGATCCCATATAAAGACCTTTCTTATTGAGACTCCCTCTCAGTAAAGAAGTTTTCTATCAAGAGTCCCGCACTGTAAAGACCTTTCTCAGAAACAGCATTACTCATTACATACTTAGTGTTTTTATGGAACATATGGCTTTTTGCCTTGACTAGAGTTATTTCCTAATTAAGACTTCCTCCCTTTGAAGATAGATTTAGAGGTCATAGTCGAGTGGTACCATCTCACACACTAAGGGCTGGCTGTGGTGTAGAACCGCAAACTACCCAAATCCCAAGTTTTGAGTTTTCCATCTCCTGATACTGTTTCCTTTCAGTAATGATAATAAGAGTTAGGATAATGATATTGATAATAATGATAGTGATATGATGATGAAAGTGACTGTGATAGTAATGATAACGATAATCTTGATAACAGTAATAATGATAATAATATTGATAATGATGATATGTAATATAATGAGAACAGTCATTAGAACGATAATTATAATGGAGTGTCAGGGTTCCAGAGGGCTATCAGTCCCCAGGGAGGGCACTGAGGTACACTGGTAGGTGGGAGAGTTCAAGATACAGTTTGCACCGAACAGGAGATCATAATCAAAGTGAAAAAAAGAAAAAGACATTTGAAAAATGAGGGCGGAAAAAAGTGTAAAATTGATTTTGTTGAAACAAATCTCCGTTCATAAGATAAAAGTTGAAAGAAGAAAGGCTGAAAATAAAAACAATGAAAAATGATGTTTTTTTTTGTTTTTGTTATATCACTGTAGTGTTCCCCATACTTGACCCAGTCAGCAGCCCCCATCTTTCCTTCCCACCCCCCTCCCCCCCATCCCATGTTTTGTCCATCTTTTCATCACTGCTGTTGGAACTGTTCAGTTTTAGCAGATAAAAACCAATAAATACACAAAACAAAAGGAAACACAAATAACAATGAAGGAAACAGAAATATGTTTTTTTTTTCTTTTTAAAGAATATATTCATCTTTTTTCTGTCTATACTTGTCATTTCCTAAGTTAATTTAAGTTTATTGCTTGTGTGTTTAGCATGTTGCTAAATATCATAGCATCTCTTAAAACCTCAATCATGCAATCATTTAAATTTGATGTTGTGTGAATTTTTAGTGTGTATATTGGTGCATACTTTCTCTCATCTATAAGCCTCATTCATTCTTCCAATAAATGTTGATACCATGGTGTTTGTAGGACACAAGGCTGCTGAACATATTCCCATTTAATGTTAAAATTGTCTGTGTTTTTAGCTTTCAGATCTCTTTTAGACTCTGTTATACTCCTTTGCTAATGAGAGAGAGAGAGAGAGAGAGAGAGAGACTCAGAGAGAGAGAGAGAGTGTGTATGTGAGTGAGCATACCTTTAAGTATGTTATCTTTCAGTGTCCATCATACTTTCATTTTATGTTGGTATCATGGTGGTGGTTCATTTCAGTCTTTATTTTTCACATATATCATTTCCGAGCCTCCATCATTCTGTCATTTGATATTGATATTATGGATACTTTAATAGCAAGTTTTTTTCTTTTCTTTTTCTTTCTTTGGTCTTTTTTTTTTTTTCTTTTTAAAGAGCATTCCACTCAGTATTATATAACATCATGGCGTTAATCATGTTCCCATTCAATGTTGATGGTGGGGGTATTTTTAGCATAAGTATCACTGAGTATACCATTTCTTAACCTCAACTGCACTCCCTTTCATTGTTGACATTGTGCATATATTTAAGGCATACCACTGACTTCCATTTATTTATTTTTTTTAATGCATAATTTTCAGATTATGATTTCATAGTCTTGACCATAAATTCATTTAATGTTGATATTTTGGGTGTTTTTAGCATACCATTCTTTATATCATCTTTTACCCTCAGTCATACTGCTATGTTGATATTGCTAGTATTTCTAGCGTGTCACTGAGTATTACTTCATCTCTTACTGTCTCCGGGGTTCCAATTTTATGCCGATCCTTGGAACTCGGAATTGAACAAACTGAACTGAATATCATTTTGCACAAGCAGTCTTAACGTGTCATAATCTATCAGTGCCTAAATCGCAGCCCTCTGTAGATACGTTCAGCAAGTCGCATGTTCCGGGAATAGTGTCTGTCACACTTGCATCTTTAAGCCATGGCTGCACCTCTTGGCGTGGTCTTTATGGTCTCGACATGTATCCACTAAAAAACATAATGTAGGGACTGATAATCACAATGATTATAATGACTGGGATTTATATAGTGCCTAACCTATTGATGACTGGTTGCATGACATGTCACATGCACATCTTTTCGTCTTATTTGCAGTTTGTTCTCCCCCCCCCCCCCCCTTTTTTTTTTTTTTTTTTTTTTTTTGTGCTGTCCCATCTTTTGTGCTTCTTCTGTTGCATTGCATCCATGCTGCTCATTCGGATCCATATTTCATCGCTAGTCTGGCCTATCCTGCTATGGACTGGGCACTGGCGATCCACAGGGAGAAGTCAATGTCAAGGCATCATAAGGCAGCCCACCAGAGGAGACACTGCACTGCTGCTGAGCCACTTAGGTAGTATTCAGTGGTGCCTGTTCTGATCCAACATATGCAGGACACCACCTACTAAACCCCCTGCTGACGGCAATAATTGCTTGGTGGGTGGAGCTGGTATGAGTGAGCTCTCCCCCTGGAGGGCATCACAATGGCTGTCCAACATCAGTGCCCATGAATTTTCTGATTCCAGTGACCCCAGCAGAATCAAACCAAGGCCATAGACGCGGAAAGACAATTGAAACTTAAGTCACCATGAGAGCAGGGCATGAAGGGTCATAGAATTCGCAATTTTTTTGTGTGTAGAATGCTAATAGAAGAAGATGAGAATGATGAAGATGATGCTATATAAATTTCCATTCTGGTCGGAGACTGGATGACAGGAGTTTACTTTAGGCTTACTTCATAACATATCTCAGTATCAACCAGATCCCAGAGATAAAGTGACTCCTGCAGTGTTGGTCAGGACATTTGAGCAACACTGTCCATTAAGTGGGTGAAATTTGACTGTGTGGACCCATTCTTCCCAGTGAGCCCATAGCAAACTGAAATCTAGGTAGGAGCCAGCTGGCAGAAAAAAAGTTTGTTCTATTTCATTCATGGCATCACTGTTCCTTTTATCTGTTGTTGTTGTGGTGTCATGCTATTTGTTACTTCTACCGTCAGATGCATTGATCAAACTTTTAAGCTTCTGGAACAAGTCCGTCATACTTTTAATTTTTGGGTGTATCACAATTGACATTCAAGATGTGTTACGTAAGTCATGTTCAGGCTTTAAAGATCTGAAGCAGACAAATTTACTTCACCCAAACATCGATAAGCTGAAATTTCAGTGAAGTTGATTTGTTTTTGGTCCCAGGGGCATGATTTGGTGGACTTGAAATTTAGTTACCAAATTTGGTTAACCCACGACAAAAATTTCAGTTCTTCCGATTTGGGTAAAATGTACTGGAATATGTTTTTGTGTGTTGTATCATTCCATGATGACATCACATTCTGTGTTTTTGTCCTGCCAAAAAAAATGTACTTTTCCTGTTATAGTTCACATCTCATTGTCATGTTTTCGTAGATTTGTATAAAAAGCCACAACGTTTATTAAGCATTGAATGAGGTCAGATTCATCAGTGTTTGCCACTCTCCCAATCTCTCATCAGTTTTACTTTGAGGCCATTCTTCGCGTTGTGTTGAGATCTGGGCCAGATCGATCCTTTTGTTTTTGCTGTTTTTCTTTGTTTTATTATTGATTTGCAAATTTGTTATTGTTGTTTATCGTGGACATCTGAGTCAAAATGAGCCTTGGCTTGATCATTTGAAAAAGAGAAATATCGAAGAGTCATCATTGTAACTCCAAGTCATCATTGAAAACTCAGTCATCATTGAAGTCTCACAGTCATCACTGAAGTCATCATTGACATTTCACAGTCATTGTTGAAGTCACCATTGACGTGGCACAGTCACCATTGAAGTCGCACAGTCATCATGAAAGCCTCGCAGGCGTCATTTGACGTATTGCACTCATCACTGAAGAGTTTATAGAAATCTGACAGTCGTTGAGTCATCATTGAAGAGTCTCAGTCATTGACATCTCAGTCATCCTTAAAGTCACAGTCTTCATTGAAGTCACAGTCACTGTTGTAAGTCACAGTCATCATTGAACTTCACAGTTACCATTTAAGTCTCGATCATCATTGAAGTCCCAGTCGTTTTTGAATTTGAAGTGTCAGTCATCTCTGAAGTGTCACCGACTTCATCTTTGAAGTGTCACAGTCGGTGAAGTCAAAGTCATCATTGACATCTCGACAGTCGTCACAGAAATCTCGACAGTCATCGCTGAAGTCTCACAGTGGTGGTTGAAGTGCTTTGTTGGCTGTTCCAGCTTGTGCCTGTCATGTTTCTCCTCTCACTTCCCGTCTCCACCCTGTCCCTGTGCTTTAACTCTGTTGTTGCATGTATACAGAAAGGCACACATGCACTGTACCACACAGATAGAGACTCATGGACCATGTTCAGTAGAGTGTTCTACCTTTCTCACTAAGGAGACAGCGTGCCTTTTGACTGCAATGCAAGAAGAAAATGGCTGCTTCCATATTTTCTGGATTTTCACAGGATTATGAGCGATGCTTTTTTTTTTTTTGTGTGCTCTTTTTTGTTTGTTTGTTTGTTTTTTTTTTTAATGAGAGAACCTCACATGGTATATTTCCATGTGCACAGATCTGGGTCAGTAATTGTGGTGCAGTGACGATGTTGAATACTGACCAGTCTTTTAAACCTTTGCCCCCCCCACCTTCCTGGCAGTGGGAATGATGAGCGGTGTTGTCTTTGTCTAGCTTTCAGCAGCTTTTGGACAACTTGGACCTGCCTCCCTTGACCCTCTAACTCTCCTTCCGAACTCCTGGTACAGGTGATGGCTACCACATGTCTTGTAACTCCGCCCTTAAGTTTTCCTCTAGATTTAGCCCCCCTGAAGTCATGTGTCGCCTTGCGTTGTGCCTTTCCGTTAGGCTGGCCTTCAGTTGCAGGTGATTTTGACGTCTGTTTTTGGTTGGTTGGATGTTTGGATGTGTTGTATGTTGGTGTCGCACATTTGTGTGTATTTTCTTTGCCCTGCTCTGCTGGTGCTGACGTTGTTCCGGCCTCGCCTCCACGCCCATTGCTGTGGCAAGTTTGCGCCACATGGAGGAAGCTCAAGGGAGAGCTTGACAGCAGAGTGTTCAGAGAAGAGCTCCCACCCCCACCCCCCTCTCGCTCCCCTTCCCCTGTCCACACCTTCCGCCCCTCCCTCGTACAAGTGCTTCAGCAAAAAGTGCTGGGGCATGGGCAGATTCTTGGGGGCTGTTGGTGGCATGATGTAATGGGAGGGGGGGAGGGGGGGGGGGAGGGTTCCCTCCAGATGAGGATGGGTCTTCAGGATCTGCAACGGAGAGCTTGCTGTCAGTAGAGCAGTCGGTGGGAGGTGCTTCTTGAAAGTAGGCGCCACTCAACACCACCTAGGTCATGTTCGCTTGGCACCAGGGAAGTGCCTGTGCTGGTGGGTGATCTCGTGATGACCTGATGTTGATACCTCCTCATGAATTGCTGATGCCGGGACTGCGGTAGAATGGATGTGGGTGTGGCTGTGTACATGTGACCCGGAGTGAGAAACACGGGAGTATTTACCAATGAGAGGTCACAGAAGATGAGACGTGGAAAAAGAAAAGAAAAGGATTTTTGTGTATATGTGTCGGTGAGTTTGCGGTCTGATTACCAATACGTTCTGTGTGCAGCTTCTGTTAAGTTCTTAGTTTAGTGCGAATGCTTTTCTGTCCAGATGAATTTTGTGGAAGTTTTCACCACCAAGTGTTTTTGTGCATTTTGTGTGTGTGTGTGTGTGTGTGTGTGTGTGTGTGTGTGTGTGTGTGTGTGTTTTGATTTTTTTTTTCTCTTTTATTTATTGACTGCCTTGTGTGATGCAGTAAAGCCAGAAATTGATTTGCTGATAGCATGCACCCTGTTGGCAGTTGAAAAGATGTTGGTTTGATTCTGAACATATTTTTCAGTGCTGTGGAACGTGTGTAAAACTTCATCATGTAGTTTATGTGTATGTGTAGATCAGTGTTGGTGAGTTGTAGCCTGTGTGTGTTTCACGATTTTCCTTAAGTAACAAGCATGGTGTGTTGTGAGTGGATGGAACGAGTCATCGATAAAGAGCTGATGAATGTTCACAGTACAGCTTTTGTTTGTGTTTTTTTTTTTCCTTTTTTTTTTGTTCTGTAATAAGTAATAACGCAGTGTTTGACTCTGAAAAACACAAATACTGTGTTTCCAATTGTTAAGAATGGACCAGTTTCCAATCTTGTGTCCTTTCTCCTTCTTCGTCTTGACTTCATTTGAAAAAAAAAAAATGTATTTGATTGTTTCATATTTTCTGCTGACGTGAAGAATTGCGACTACAAAAATAAATGATCATTAGATGGCCAAAGATTATTTAAGCATTTGTAGCCCACATCAGCCTGATCTGTATCCCAGCATGATCTGTGTCTGTGTGTAACAAGACTGTTAATGGGTGTGGAAACAGCTCTACCATATCTGTGCACTTGTCCATTGCTGTTGTGACTTACTTTTATCTTGTTGGATGATACATCGTAGCTCCTTTGTACGCATAGTTTTTTGTTTAAGCACACCATTAGCTGATAGTATGTGTAGGTTTTGGGGTATGAGCATATTGTTTACTGAATAGATGTAGATTTTCAGATATGTTTATTTGTGAATTTTCTTTTCTGAAATTATTGTCTTTTCTTCTAATTGAAAGGATTAGAAAATTTTTTTTGTGAGTAATCCATAAAGTGTACTTTTTGAAGCGGTTTCTTCCTGCATCCTAAAACAAAGAAAGAAAGAAAAAAAAAAACGGAAAAAAAAAGAAAAAAAAAGGAAGAGCCATTTAATCACCTCAGGGGTCTTGGCAGTAGATAAACTTGAAGACAAATATCACATGACAGTCGTTGATGTCAAAGGATAAGTGTCATCATATGCAGTAAGGACACAGAGCTGCGACATCAGATTACATCTTGTGCTAATGAGGTTATCTTTATCACTAACGGGTGGTTTCCATGGGAGTAGTGTGATTTTTGGGGGTAAAAAAATAGTAATGACTTTGAGAAGGAATTCAGATGAATGGGCTTTCTCCAGACAAACAAATTTCCTAATGAATTGACTTTCTCCAGGTATTAGATTGCAGAAGTTGACTACAGAAATTAGTTTGATTAGATGAATTGACATTTTCCAGGAATCAATTTCCAGTTGAACTGACATGCCCCAGACATCAAATTTCCAAATGAATAGGTTTTCTCTGGAAATCATATAGTCAAATGAATTGCATTGCTCAAGAAAGAGGTCCCCAGATAAAATCATTTTACTCCGGGAATTCAGTTTTCCAAATGAATTGTTTTTCTCCAGAAGAATTCAAGATTTCCAAATTAATAAACTTCCTCCAGGAAATTCAAGTGTCAGTGAATTGGTTCTGTTCAGAATTAACATTTCCAAAATTGTATTTTTCCCACAATAGAAGGACCACAAACACTGCTTGCCATTTGCTGGAGAACAAGTGATAGCTAGCTTGATGCACATGCTCAGGAAGATGAAGACTGTTACGCGTGAGCAGAAACAGTTTAAACTCTCTCATCTCCATGGCCGACAAAGTCATGATATTCCACAGACCAAGAAAAATGCAAAGTATGAAGGCAAACAAAGGAGCTCAGCGTTGAAATGTTATCCTAGATTTTGCGTTTTTGTATTCTTTGTGACATTCAGAAAGTGGTAGAACTTATTTTCCAGACATGAAAATTTGAAAAGAAAAAAAGAAAAAACAAACAACTAGAGTCTGGTCAGAACAAAAAGTAGACTGTAACATAAACATTAATGTTGTCACTTTTTCTGGCTTTAAAGCAGCTATGATAGAATATATACAGAAAACAAAAATCAAAGTTGAAAATACTAATAACTGTTTAAATATGCACATATGTTACAAAAAGTTGACGTCAGTTTGTAAAGGGTCAAGATTATATTATGACATTTTTATAGATAATCATACACGCCTGAAAATGTGTAGGAACTGGGATATAAAACTGAATGTTGAAAATGACTGGAAAAACTTTATCTGAGTAAAATTTCTGACATCAAAATAAAATGGTTACAGTTATGAATAATACACAGATGTCTTGGTACTAATGTGGTGCAGAAAAAAAAATGGGTACATTGAACAGTGATGTTTGTACTTTCTGTACCTCTGCTAAGGACAATATTACACATATGTTTTGGTATTGTACAGTCATACAACGTTTTTGGGAAGCGCTGGTGGATTTGATGAATGAAATATGTATGTGTGCATTTAATTTGTAGATAACTGAACCATTAGCCATAGTTGGATTTGATAAAAATATACAAATAGTTAATGTATTTTATTTTATTATATTATGTGCAAAACACTATTTATATCAGTGTAGAACAGAACAAAAATCACCCAGACTACAAGTATTTCTTAATAAGCTAAAATACAGGTATAAAACTGAAGAATACATTGCTCATTGCTCGGAAAAATTTTGTATGTAAGGATTTTCTTTCCAAATGGCACCCATATATGCCGATGTTAGCAGACCCAGAATGAATTATGAATGATTATGACATTGTACGTTATACTAGTATAAGTATGATTATAGCACCATAGAACTGTTACATCACCTAAAACAGCCCCATTGGACATTATGCAGGACCTTAAAAAACCAAATATGTAAAATTTCATAATACACTGGGCTTGCCTCATGTGCTTTCTCTCTCTCTCTCTCTCTCTCTCTCTCTCTCTGTTCTCACTCTCTTTTTACCACGTAAAGAGGTTGTAACCTTTTGTCTTCAAAATGTAGAATGGTATTATCGTTATGTTTGATATGTCGGTTTCTTCTTTATCCACCATTTGTTTGGATTTTGTTTTTTTTTTCTTTCATTTTCCATTATGTTGTACTATATGAACTTATTTGAATAGAAAAAAAAAAGCAAAGACAGAAAAAAAAAGAAAAAAAGGTAGACTGTAGAGTCTGTGTTCCTGTTTCCATAATGTCTTTGAATTCTTAGCGTCTCAGGAGAGCAGCTTTGCATGGAAGGAACAGTTTCAATGAAGGTCTCTGGTGATATTCATGTTTGCAGGAGATGTTTGAGTCATGGGAAAGGTTGGAAGTTTAGGAAGGAAGGGAGATCTCATCTGGAGGCATCATTGCTATTCTTCACAGTCATCTGCAGGATTTGATTGCTTGGCCGGTCAGCTGGACTGTACGTGACTAGACAGTTTAATACTCCGTGCTGACTGGAGAGGCAGAATGTGGCCAGATGGGTGACAGTGAGCTGGAAGTTGTGTGTGAGGGAGAGAGAGGGGGGGGGGGGGGGGGGGGGAGGGGCAGGGGAGCTCAGGGGACAGCTGAATTCATCTTTTAGATGGGACTGTGATGGCAAACAAGAGGAAAAACTTGATCTTGCACATGAGATTCATCAACCCCAAAGGGTGTTATGACTGTTTTAGGAAGAGCAGAAGGGAGATCAGGGAGAATAATGTGCAGACGCAGCAGAAAGAAACTGCCTTTGAGAGAGAGCTTTGCAGCAGATGGTCTTCAGAGAAGAAATCCCTCAGACAAGTGTTTCCGCCCTGAACTCTTTATACTTGTAATGGGGGCAGGTTGGATCCTGGTCATGACTCCTAGATGCCCCTCTGCTGCCAGAATGACTTTGCTCTGGTGCTGCTGAGATTCGAGCCAGCAAGTTCTGGATGGGTGGGCATCTCAGGGCATTGCCTTTTTACATTGATGTCTTGTCCACATTGCTATCGGATACTTGTTCTGAGTTGGGAAATTTAAGGCTTATGGAGATCACTTTTGTTCCTCGCTTCCTCAGCCACTACCTTTAAGAGAAGAAGTCTGTATTTAACTTAGTTATGTACTTATTCATAGGACTTTATACGTTTTCTGTGTACACCCCCTTTTAAGGGGCTGTGGCCTTTATGAATAGAAAATTGATATCTATGCCTGTGTGTACATCTTTGAGGTTCTAGTCCTCATCTCAGCGTATCGGAAATCTTGAACTGTTATATGAGATCATAGGCTGATGAGCCTATAAACCCCTTTTGCTCCAACTTCTATGGCAAGAATGTTAGCTTCAGAGTCAGATTCCCTTAAGCCTTTCACTCCTGGCCGTGGATATAGCCGCGGTTCAGGGGTCATCGCATAATTGGATCATCTGACCGGTCACATGATATTGTTTACTTGCTTGCAAATAGCGGCTCCCATACAGCGTGTTTGAAGCGATTTCTCAGCAAGTTTTGGGTCGATTTTGATGCGTTTTTTTGCGTTTTGTTAAGCGAAAATTAGTCAAGCAGGTCAATATGGCTGCCAGAAGATTTACTGCCGAAGAGGTAGTGAGAATTGTGTTTGAAACGCCGTACGAAGGTGAAATTAGCAACGACGAAAGTGAAAGGAAAATGAAAGTGACGTGGTTGTCGATCATCCTGACAATGAGTCAAGTGATTCGGGTTACCGGGATGAAGATATTGATCTACCAAGTACATCGACAGGTAGGGGGCGTGGTCGTGCTGGTAGTGGGCGTAGTCGAGGACGTGATAGGAGAGGAAAAAATTGTTAAAATGTGACGCAAAAATTGTTAGAGTGTGACGCCAGTGACAGTGGTTGACAACACTTGTTATGTTAATTTTTTGCCAATTTTTTTGTATGACGGGTGAAGTGCTAAAACAACTTGCCTAGGGTATGGTAGCAGGTCCTTGAGGAAGAGGTGGATGAGGGCGCTTCGGTTTAAAACCTTCTTGGCTCAGAGGGACAAGTGGGAATGGGTGACAGTGGGCAGGGAGAAATGGGGAAGTGAGGAAGTGAGCACTGCCAAAAAGCTGAAAAGTGAATACTGCTAGAAGATGAAAAGTGTTCAGCAAGGATTGAGGGGGAAGGAAGGAGAGAGTTGGAAGGGATGAGGGGGGGGGGGGTATAGAAGGAGAGGGCAGGGTGGGGAAGAAGAGAGAAATGGGTCAAGAGCAGAAGGACTGGGTGGGGTGGGGGGGGGGGGATAAAGTAAATAAAAATAGTAATAATAATGTTAAGAGACAAAATCAAGATAAGTAGGAACAAAGGGCTGTTATGGAGGAAAGTCAGTGTTTGATATTGATTCCATTTGGGTGGATAGTGCCAAGTTTGTGAATAAGGAGGGACTCTTGTTCTTTACGTCTTATAGAGGAAGATGAATTTTGCCAGACTGCAGCAATCTGCATGTGGGAGAGGTTGTGGCCGGAAGAGCAGAAATGGTTTGCAATTGGTGTATTGTAACCGAGACGGACTGCTCGTAGGTGTTCTGTGAAACGGTCGTTAAGGGTTCTGTAGGTTTCTCCAACATACAGGAGGCCACAGAAGGAGCAAGAAAGAATGTAAACTACATTGCGGGACTGACAAGTGAAAGGGTTGCGTATGGAAATTTTGCCTGAGGGGCCACAGATGGTTGTAGAAGAGTTTAGGTGAGGACAGGTTTTGCATTTGGGTTGCTTGCATGGAGAATTGCCAGGTGGTGAGACTGTGTTTGTGGACAATTTTGAATGCACAAGAAGATCTCTGAGGTTGGTGTCACGTTTGTAGGCAACTAGTGGAGGCTGGGTGAAAATGTGTTTCAGGGAAGGATCAGTCTGCAGAATGTGGTAGTTCTTCATAAGGATGTTTTTGATGGCGAGGTTGTGGGGATGGAAGGTGATAGCAAGAACAGGCCTGTCGTCTGATGAAGGAGTGATCTTTTGCTTAAGAGCAGTGTTTCTGGGAATTCTAGAGGCCCTTTGTAGGGCTTCTTGGCAAATGGGTTCAGGGTATCCACGTTCAAGGAAAAATGAGATCATCAGGGTAGATTGTTTGGCGAAATCGTCATCATCGCTGCAGATGCGTCGCAAACGAAGTAGTTGAGAGAAAGGAATGCTTGTTTTGGTGAAGTGCTAGTAAACGTCGCATCTCTAGCCGACATTGACATGCATTACTCAATGCATCCCTGAACACACTGTGTGCTTTTTTTTTTTTAGTAAATAATTGCACTTGGTTCTTATGTCCTATAGATTTGTGCACATTTCAATACCATTTCCACCTATGATATTTTGAGACTTGAATTTTCATGGATTTTTTCCCCCAAAATATTGTTTATTTTTTCATAAAATCTTGGTTATCTTCCCATGATTGTGAGTTATCTCATCCTGTCAACATGAAACATATAGTAATTATATTCTCCATTCATTTTCCTTCAAGAAAATGTATACTTCTATATGCTTTAGAGCAATACTTGAATTTTTGCGATTTTTTTTGTAAGGTTGGTGTTTTTTTCCCCAAAATTACAAATAGTTCTGGGAGTCAAAGGGTTAAGCTGCTGGCTTGACTGGCATACTTTATATAATACATCAAGATAAAACAAAAAGTGGTGGGTTTTTACATTGGTTTGGGGCATGTGTGGCCATGCTCGGTCACTGCCTGGCACAGGTGTTTGAGATTGTGGTGGCCGTGCTTGCACTGCCGCACAGGTTTTGAGAGTGGGTGCCGTGCGTGTCACTGTTTCCTGGCACAGGTGTTTGAGGCCTGGTGTGTGGCCAATGCTCTGTCACAGGTATTCGAGGTGTGGTGTATGGCCAATGCTGTGTCACTGTTTGCCTGGCACAGGTGTTTGAGGTGTGGTGTGTGGCCAGTGCTCTGTCACTGCCTGGCACAGGTGTTTGAGGCCTGGTGTGTGGCCAATGCTCTGTCACAGGTATTCGAGGTGTGGTGTATGGCCAATGCTTTGTCACTGTTTGCCTGGCACAGCTGTTTGAGGTGTGGTGTATGGCCAATGCTGTGTCACTGTTTGCCTGGCACAGGTGTTTGAGGTGTGGTGTGTGGCCAGTGCTCTGTCACTGCCTGGCACAGGTATTTGAGGTGTGGTGTGTGGCCAATGCTGTGTCACTGTTTGCCTGGCACAGGTGTTTGAGGTGTGGTGTGTGGCCAGTGCTCTGTCACTGCCTGGCACAGGTGTTTGAGGTGTGGTGCATGGCCAATGCTGTGTCACTTCCTGGCATAGGTGTTTGAGGTGTGGTGTGTGGCCAATGCTGGGTTACTGTTTGCCTGGCACAGGTGTGTGAGGCGTGGTGTGTAGCCAGTGCTGTCTTCGTTAGCCTGGCACAGGTGTTTTTGAGGTGTGGTGCGTGGGCAATGCTCTGTCACTGTTAGCCTGGCACAGGTGTTTTTGAGGTGTGGTGTTCGGCCAATCCTCTGTCACTGTTTGCCTGACACAGGTGTGTGAGGCGTGGTGTGTGACCAGTGCTCTGTCACTGTGTATTTTTGAGGCGTGGTGTATGTGGCATTGAACAAGGCAGCTATGAGTGCATTATGATGCCAGCTTCTGCCTTCACAGAGCTGCAGCAGCACTGTTTTCCCTGAAAGTGAACTGGACAGTCTTCAGGTGGTCACTGCGGCACAGCGTGTGTTGACTGATAGTTGCAGGTGGTTAAACCTTCCAACCTCAAGGAAGCTCCACAGGAAGAGATTTTCAGTTGATGCATTGCCTTCCTTCAGTGTCTTATTGTGAATCAGCCGCAGACTGCTAGCTGGTACCACGAACAGTGTTCTGAATTGTTGGCACATTAATGCAATATGAAGGTCTGTGGGGAGTGAAAAAGTTTCGAAAAGAATATGAACCGTTTGTTGAAATTGCTTTATTGCTAAATAATGTAGTTTGTTGAAATTGCTTTATTGCTAAATAATGTAGTTTGTTGAAATTGCTCTATTGCTAAATGATGTAGTTTTGATTTTTTTGTGATTGCATGAAATTCCCCCCCCCCCCCCTCCCCCCATTGTAAGTCTGATGGATACACGTTTTGATTTACCACCCTGTTGTTTTATGTAATCACTGACTTGGCAAATGTAGTTGTGTCATTTCAAATACACATGTATCATTCCCTGTCAAATTTAACATGTTCATCCTGTCTGATGGTGGTGTACACTTTGCTAATCTCTCTTCATGGGACGCCTGTTCAAGTCTGATACCTGTTCCAAATCTGAATGTTCCCAAGCCTAACGCTGTTACACAACCTGGTGCCGTACTGCATGAAACATCCAGAGGTTGTTTGGCCTTCCAATCAGAGGCATGTCTTTCTTTCCGAGTCCCTGGCGAACACTGCATGGCTTGTAGCTTTGAAACAATTCCTGTGGCTTCTTCCAGCTCTACTACTGATCATGGCGTGAGTTCAGCATTACTAACTAACCCAGAGGATTGATTCCTGTTCCCGCTGCAAGCGTGGCATGGCTTCACAACACCTGCACCATAGAAGCTGTTTTGGTTAAGCTTCGTCAGCCCAGCCTGGGGTGAGACCGAAGCGATACTCGGCAAGTCCCGTTTCAAGCTCTCCGCTGTGTGCTTCTCTTTCAGATTTCTGTCTCTGCTAGAGGCGGGGCTAGAGTTGTTAGGGGACACGTCTGACGATCAGAACCCCAGGGCCAAAAGGCGAGTCGAGTCGGTTTCCATGAAAACCTTGAAGGCAGTTAGACCGCCCCCCGCATGCCGCAAGGGGCAGGGGGAAGGGCACAGGGAAACGGTCATGTGATGTTCCACTGCATGGAAGGTTGGTCACTCTGCATTTCAAGACTTTAAGGCGGGGGTGTTTCCTTTTTTTTTTTCCTTTTTTTTTTTTTCGCGGCGTTTTATTGTATTTGCTCGCAGATTGGCTGACTGTTGTTGGATGCTTTATTGGTAGGAAGTACTTTTTGTATATATGTTGTCTTTTTTATTACATGGTTGATAGGTATTGTAGATCAAGTGTAAGGTGAATGGCATTTGAAGCAATGCTTTGCTTACTTCTTTTGAGATGTTCTTGTTTTGCCCGTCCAATTTCCTTTTATTTTGTCCAAGTTTTTGGCTGGATTTTATCGTCAGATAAGTACTAATTTATCATTTTCTGATGTATGATTATTTGCATTTAGGTAAGTACTAATTTCTCTTTTTTTTTTATGTGTCATTACCTGCATTTACCTGTTGTCTTATTTCCTGTTCGTATATGATTCCTTTCCAAGTAGAACCTCATTTTCAACTGTCTTTACTGACACCAACCATACTGATTCTCTGTTGGGCTTCCATGATGATCTTCTGTTCCAACTCCCTGGATGTCCTCATAGCGTCCAGCTCCCTGGATGCCCTAATAGCATGTGCCTGTGTTTGTGGCTTCCCATAGCAGCATATGCCTGTGATTATGGCTTTGATAGAAGCCCTGTGATGGACTGACAGATTTACAGTGTTTCTGTTGACCCTGGTTGATAGTTTTTGTGTGTCTGTCTTTAAAGAAGGGTATTTTTTTGTTGTAATGTTAGCAATTTGCCTTCTCAGAATGGAATCCATCCTTTACCTCGTAGCCCCCCCCCCCCCCCCCCCCCTCACCCCCTCACCCCTTGCTTTTTTTTCCATCTTGTAGTCTGTATATTTGGAAAAGGAACTATTTTTTGTTCTTGATGTTGTCGTATAAATGGGGACAGTCTTGATACCAATTGTGGGGGTGAGTGACGTACCTTGTGTCTGTTCTTCTTACTTTTTGCTGGTTTGGGGCAGAATGGTCCGGCTAACAAATTCTGTTTTAACTGGAAGAGGGAAAACACTAATTAGATGACAGAGAGGAAACTTTCTGGTTTAGTAATCAGGAGGGAAAATAGTGTCTGCCTCATAGATGATGAAAAATGTTAGAAATGAAAAAAAAAAAAGAAAACTTTGAATGGAAATAAACAACACAAAAATAAGCAGATTCCTGGCCGCTCTTGGCCACTTTTTGATGGAAAACTTCTTCAGTCTGGCCTCTGATGAGGAGAGAGCTAGTTAATGTGTGTCTTCAAGGTAAAGAAAAGTTGCGAGAATGCATCAGCACATGCCTTGAACTGCTACAGAGTGACTTTGAATAATTATGGTGGTGAGTAGATCAGAGGGAACTGATAAATGATACTGGTGGTTTGACCCCACAAAGGAGTACCTTACCACAGCTCACATTGTACATGCAGCCTGACGTTACAGTGTAACACAGGCAGGCAAACTGTCGCCTAGCAGAAAGTGACAAACAGGTTGGTAGGGAAAGGGTTAAGTTTTCCAGTACCTATACCAGTGAAGCCAGTCCTTATCTGCGCATGGGCTTTGTGCATGGCCACGCAGCTGCTGTTGCCTACATAGCATGTTCAGCGGTTTGCTTACTTTCTTAATTCTGTATCTTTACCTCTGACCTACTTTGATCATTGAACAGTTTTGGATAGACAAATTCATGGTTTGAAGCATGGATTCAGTTTTAGATAATGTAAAGAAAACAGTTTTACATGTAGTTAAGCACACAGAAGGTGGAGTGAGTGCTGCGTTGTGAGATGAGCAGAAGGTTGGAGCTCATAGGTGGGTGTTATTATGTAGAAAGAAATTTAAAACAGCTACAGACGTTGGTGACCTCCTGGCAGTAGTGCCTTGGATATGTTGTCTGCTCCAGTGTGCTGCCTGCCTCAAACAGTGACTTAGTCATGCTGGTTAAAGTGGCTTCATGTAATGGTCATCACCGAGTCATGCTGGTAGGGAAAGGGTTAAAGTGACTTTGGATAATGGTCATCACCAGGGTCAAGTTAGTCATGCTAGTAGGGAAAGGGTTAAAGTGAGTTCGGATAATGGCCATTACCAGGCTCAGTACCCAGGCAGTAGGGTCTGATCTGATGTGCTGCTTACCATAGAGATGGTCCACTTCCTCAGAGACCATCATACCTCGGTGGGACGAAAACCATTGAAGAATTGCTGTTATGCAGGGAATGAGAGTTTGAACTTCTTGTCAGGTCTTCACTGAATATTTTCTGTTGGGTGTCGATTTTCCCCGTGTCAGGTTTTCTGTGATTTCCCTGTCTGTAAGACATTTCCTGATTGGTCTTGTTTTCCCTGTTGGATTCTCTTTCCTTTTTTTCCCTTGTCAGATTTCCTTTGAATAGATTTTTCTGTGAGAGGGTGTTTTTCATTCTTGTATTTATTTATTTATTTTTTTTGAGGAAGTTTTACGGTCCGATTTTTCTGATTTTTTATTTATTTTTTTTAAATTTTTTTTTTAAATGTCAGCATTCCCCCCTCTTCTTGCTCAACCAACCCCCTTTCTCATCTCACCTCTCTTTTCTTCCTTCCCTGTAACAAACAGATCTCTGATGATGATCAGATTTTTCTTTCTGTTTTTTAAAATTTCTTTTTTCTTTTTTTGGTTGTCCTCTGATTTCCACAGATTTTTTACCGCTGTGATTCGACCATAGCCATTTTCAAGATTTTTTTTTTCTGTCTTTTTGACAGATATTTTCCTGTAGATATTTCCGCAATTTGGTTTCTTAGTTCAGATTTTTTTTTTCAACTGTTACGGTTTAAGTGGGCTCTTTGGTCTTGTTTGTTGGCTTTGCGAGACAGGCTGACAGTCTGGTATGACCCAGTGCCTCCCGTGGGGACTTGAAAACGCAAAGACTTGCTTATCTAGGAAATGTGTGTCTGGTTATTTGGCTGCTCTGTGGATAAAAGGCAAGGAGTTTTCAGCAGGTTGAAAGCTCAAAGGCGCGCAGCATAATAATAGGCAGTTTCCCAGCCCCATCTTATCATGTTGTGATTCTCGTGGCATCAGTGTTGTGGTAGAGGTTTTCTACCCCTTCTGTCCATGGGAGCTGTGCGCCATATCATATGAGGTGGGCATGGACCTTTAGCTTAAGTGCATGACCTAACTTAGTGTGCGACCTAACTTAATCTAACAAAGGAAACATCAAGCATGTTTGGCTTATACGGCCTGATATGGATTGGACCTAAGGTGGTACCCAAAACTTTGCCCAGTTGCCCTGTTTCTCATTTGAGGTGACCTTCAGCCTTGAGGGTCAAGGTCAGGGTGGGGAAGTTGGTGCCAATGGAGATAGAAGTATAGATTGGTGGTGGACGCAAAACTTCTGTATTAACTGGGTCTTTTTGAAAGGTGGCCGGGACCCTTTTGAAAATTCACATGAATCTGTTGAGAAAATTTGTGGATATATTAGGGAGATGAAAACTATAAGGCAGCACCTACTTTATCACTGTAGGTGGTTTAGAGTTTAAGCCTAGATGTAACAAGCTAAAGAAAAAAAACAAACCAACAGATATTTGGCTGTCTGTCAAGTTCACAAACCCATCTGTGATTTGATTCCAGTTTGATGTGGCTCCACATCCACCGGCCTGACTCCCGGGAAACTTTCAAGCTTTTTTTCATGCTTTCTCTGCTCTTGTGTTTGGACGGAGAGGGAATGAGTGAGCAGCTGTTGAAGTTTCTCTGAAAACAGGCCACTCATTGCAGCTTGATCCTTGGTGGGAGATGCTCCGCTCTTCAGACTGTTACGTCACATCACGGTGTGTGTAGCCTTGCCAGCCATGAGGGCTGCTGAAATGGTGGAATGCAACGTCAGATGCGTAGCCTGTCGCACAAAGCACGCGGAAGGATGTAGCACTATGATGACATGCCCCTGCTGCAAGTTATGAAGTGCGATACAGTATTGGTATTCTGTTACAAGTTAGGCTGGAGGATTCAACACATTACTGATACAGTTCAATTCTTGTTGTAGTATATTATCACCACGATCATGTTACAAATTACATTGCGGGTTGTTATTCGTTATTGATGGAGCCCTTTCAAGATCTACGTGGGTTAAGTAATGCATTCTTAACACTATCATACTGCAAATTCAAACTGGATGATGCACCTGGAAATATATTAGTGAAAACCCCTGTTATGAATTAATTGGATGATGTAGTGCATTGTTGATTATAACCCAGGCAGATACTGATGAAATAAGATAATACATACTTTTATAATACCCCAGTTGCATGGCAGGATGTATGTATTATTAATACAGCCTTGCTACAAATCGAGTTAGGTGAAATAAAACATTAAGACAGTAATACTACAAATTATTTACATGAAATAAGCCACTACACACTAGGTGGCACAAATGGTCCTATCAACAAATTATTTAGATAATGTGACCCATTATCCATATGATTCTGCTACAAATTAAACTGGATGATACATTGCATGTACATCACAATCCTGGTACAAGTGACATGAAACAAGGTGTGATATTGTTTGTAGAATTCAGTGAGAGACTCTGCGTGATGATGTAATGAATTATTAACTCAGGCCTCTTTAACAACAAACTATTTTGGAGGATGTAATACATTATTTCTACAATCCTATTGACAAATTATATTGGAGGATTAACACATTCCTGTAAATTCTTTTCAGGATGTAATACGATATTAATATTTTTGTGTTACAAATATTTATTAACACAGTTTTGTTACAAGTTAAAGAGATTTTCTAATACATTATGATTACAGTCCTTTTACAAATTAATAGAATGATGTTATGTACATTATTGATACCGCCCTGTCACAAATTAATGGGATGAATGATACATAATTAATAGAGTCCTCTTACAAATTAAGGGGATGATAAATACATGATTAATACAGTCAAGTTACGGATTAATGGGATTATATAATACATTATTTATACAGTCCTATCACATATTAATGAATGGGTTGATACAATTAATTATTCATACAGTCCTGGTAAGAGTAACATGTGAGAATGTTATACTGTCCTAATCAGTTCAAGATGTCATTATCAAAGTTGAAGAACATGACAAAGTCAACCCAGAGTAAGTGGATCTTGTTACACACCAGAGTTGTTAATAAATCACGGAAAGATTTAAAGTCCAGGAAAAATAAAACAAAAGAAAAATCCCCGCTGTGATACCAACAGATTTTTGCTACAACCAGTTTCAATATGATTGTTTTTTTTTTTTTTTTATTTTTTTTTTTATTTTTTTTTAAACATTTTTTGTATTTTGTGTATTTTTTTAGTAAGTGTGTGGTTGTGTAGTGTGTGTGTGTGTGTGTGTTGTGATGTGTGTGTGTGTGTGTGTGTGTGTGTGTGTGTGTGTGTGTGTGGTGTGTGTGTTTGTGTAGTGTGGTAGTGTGTGTGTGTGTGTGTGTGATGTGTGTGTATGTGTGTGTGTGTGGGGTATGTGTGTGTTGTGTGTGTGTATGTGTGTGTATGTGTGTGTTGTGTGTGTGTTGTGTGTGTGTGTTGTGTGTGTTGTGGTGTGTGTTGTGTGTGTGTATGTGTGTGTGTGTGTGTGTATGTGTGTGTGTATGTGTGTGTGTGTGTATGTGTGTGTGTGTGTTATGTGTGTGTGTGTGTGTGTATGTGTGTGTGTGTGTGTGTGTGTGTGTGTGTGTAAGCGGGATATACAGAAAAGAAAACGATGGTGCTGTTTCTAGGTTTATTACCATTTTCCTTTCATTTGTTCTCATGAATGCATTTTGCACTTAGTGTTTGCAAAGCGGCTGCATCACCGGCAAGGATGATACGCCTTCACATATGTTCAGTGTTGTGGCCCAGGCATGTTATTGTGCTGCGCATCAGGCGGTTTCTCCCTGAAAGATAATGATGATCATGCCTGCTATGATTTTAAAAAAGCGTTAATACTGTTTGATGTCATTAATGATAGCTGACAGTGCGATAAAAAAGGATGAATATTCATTAAGTAATGAAAAGTTCTTGTGGACATGTCCCTTGTTCTACTCTCATCTGTGTGTTTGAAAATAAAGTTTGTATGTTTCCTGTGATACTTCACTGAAAGTTGAATGTTCTAGTGTTCGCTCTATCTTATATCATTTTACGTATATACTAAGCCTAAACTTACTGCTTCTTGATATTTTAGTGTCTGTTTTGTTTTATGTCATGACAGTGATAATATATTTTGAAGCTCTCTTACCTATGGAAACTTGTTAATTTTCAGTGAATGTTTAAGCTGTGTTTTAGATCATTTTATTTGTGGCCAAGCTGAATTTTCTGTGGATTGTGTACACTTTGAAGGATTAAAGATCCATAATTTATATCACATAGCTTGTTACAAGACTTGTTCTAACAGCAAACATTTTAGCATAAGCTGTAATTGATATATTAGTATTTATTGCTAGACTTATGGTTTTACTGATAATTAGTGTTTCAGTGGTAGTTATATTCAATATCGGCGTAATTCTGGCTAGACATACTTTTTACTGATATTCCCATATTTTTGTATTTGCTGCATTTTATATCATGGTATGTATGCCAAGACTTCAGTAGTAGTTTTACTTTATCACATGATATTTATGGCATGACATACATTTTAACTGGCAGATAATATTTCAGAATCAGTATAGAATGTATAGAAACACACACACACACACACACACACACACACACACACACACACACACACACACACACACACACACGCCGCATGCATGCACATGTTCACGCACAGATGTATGCTTGTACAGACACAGAGAGACAGACACAAAGACACAAAGATGCGCAGGCAGACAGATAGAGGTACAGACAGACAGGCTGACAGACAAACACAGACATGCACACGCGTGCACACACCACACACACACACACACACACATATACATACACACACTCACACACTGTCTGTCTCTTTCTCTCTCTGTGTCTGTCACTCTGTCACTGTGTCTCTGTCTCTCACAGAATGAGCATGAGCAAGCGAGTGGGCAAGGGCAGTGGATGAAAACAAACGGCATTTTGATATTCAATCAACTTAACGGTGATGAACTTCTCTGTTCAGTTTCAGTTTTTTGTTTCGAGATGGTCGCTCCCCTCACGCAGCCCACATCGGAAGTCCAGCCTGACCCCCAGACCATAACGCCCGGTCAGTTGCTCCCACCTCACCATTGGACGACTGGGACGATCGTTGCTACCACTCTTCCTCATGGCCACCTGTCAGCACTGACCTCGGTGGTGACCATTGTTTCTTGGGCTTCCTGTGTGGTGCTGCGCTGTGGGAAAGCCGCCATTTTTGATGAGGACAACTTTTGTGTACAATGGATGGTACGAGTATGGATGAATCGAGCATTGTTTGTTGCTGATATGGGATTTCACCACAGTTTGTACAATGGATGGTACGAGTGTGGACGAATCGAGCATTGTTTGTTGCTGATATGGGGTTTCACCACAGTTGACCCGATGTGGTGCTGTTGGTTGTAATAGGTTGGGGCAGTGGTTCTGGGTTTGTGCAGCGCAGATCACCTTGACCTTGAGCGATAGCGCGTTTATGGCAAAATCAGGTATCTGCTAGATCTCATTGAAGGTCCCTAACCCCCACCTCTATTCTCCCTGCCTTCCCCCCCCCCCCCCTCCCCCCCCATCCTCCCCTCCTCCTATAGCATAGCAGACGGCACCAGTTCACAGAGAGGTAGAGAAGACTTCTTGAAGGAGTGATAAACTTTGAACTATAGTCTATAATGTAGTTAGTGTATTTGAATCACGGACAGGTCAGCTCATTTTTTATTTCCCCTGTCCACTGTATGTTGTGTTGGAGACTGTATCAACTGTTCACCCCGTATTGCTAGTAAATATTGCACGTTGAAAGGGGGGGAAAACAAAAGGAAGGTCCTGGGGCCCAGTGGTTAATGTCAGGGCTTCATAGCAGGAAGATCACAGGTTTCTCTCCCCTTTCTGGTTCACCGTGTTAGACATTCACTCCAGTTTCCCGGACGAAGGCTGCTGTTGTCCTCAGGTCCACCAGGGAGCCGTAGAGTGGGATGTTCAGGGTCCTTGTCGTTGGTCACAACCTGCCCCTAGCAAACCCACTTCCAAGTTTGAACCCCGTCGTCAGAGTTTAATTTTTTGTTCATCTCTCTCAGTTTTTTTGTTGTTGTTTTGTTTCCTGTCACATTTTACTGCAGCCCCACACCCTGCACACATACACACACATACACACACACACACACACACACACACACACACACACACACACACACACACACACCACACACGCACACGCAAGCACACACACACACACACACGCACACGCACACACTCACTCACACACACATTCCCCTTGTTCCCCACGTGCATCACTCTGTGATTCTTGTTCTGGCTCCTCCATCCTCCCCTGCCCTCGCCCCCCCTCCCCTCACTTCATCCCCATCCCACACCCCCCTACCCCTCCTTCCCCTCACTTCATCCCCATCCCACACACCCCCTACCCCTCCTTCCTCCCCACACAGAGCCCAAACCCAGGGTTTATCCAGTTGAACTTAACTGACCCTGAAAACACAAGACAACTGCAGGTGTATTCCACACAGATTTAATGTCTTGACGCATGAATTTTGCGATTACGGATCATCATGATGCACAGATGTTTCAAACTCATGGAGTAAATTGATGGTTTCCTGAAAGAGCTGAACCGATTGCAAAACTTGTAAAACAGAACCTCTTTTTGGTATTCAGATTCTGAGTGTTTATTAGTTCTTAGTTGTGAAATGCTGCAGAAGTATCCCTGATATGGTCCTTTGTGGTCGGCTGGGCTATAAGCAACATTACCTTACCTTACCTGCAGAAGTACCCAATTCTAGGTCACATCAGCAATGTTTCAGTGGTAGTTTCTCTGCTGATGGAGCAGCCATGGTAACTTTTATGCCACCTTAGTTGATGAAAACTTGACAGTGGTTTACCACTGCAGGCGACAAAACTCAAGAGCCCGTAAATACCACTGCAGGTGGCAAAATTCATGCTCTTTAATACAAAGGGATTGTAGTAATAAAGGTGGAAAATTCAAAACTGGCTTGCTTTCCCACATGTGAGAGGGACCAGATCACTTAGCAAAATGCGCGATACTTTTTTCATCAGATCTTTCATCATGTGCTGACTATCATTTTTTTTTTTTTTTTCCCTGACCAACCACCGTTTACCGTTTTTCCCTCTTTGATGAAATCTCATGAACACTGGACAGTGAGCTATGTGATATCTGTGTGTGCTTGTGCCAGGGTGTGTGTGTGTGTGTGAGTGAGTGAGGGATGCAGTCATAATGTTTGTCTCTCATTCCTTTGAAATCTCAGTAAAAAGAATCTTTAAATGTGTGTATATGTGTGTGTGTGATGTTTATGCGGTATATCATGTTTCAAATGATGCAACTGAAATCATTCAAGTCATTTATCTCTGATAGTTTTCTTATGCAATATGCTCAAGGTTAGAAAACTACTGCTAGCGAAGGATAGAGAGCATTTTATGTATCTTAAGTGTTGGTTTTGTGTTACATATATTTATTTATATGTATGTCATGTGTCTGTGTGAATAGTGTCACTGTGAAACTAAACAAGTTGAAATTTGACGAATTGTCATCTCTCTTGATCACATTTGGAGGTATGAATTCATTAGCAAAAATTTGTTACACATGTGAGATGTGATCATCAGTTTATAGTGGAAGAAGTGATGGAAAGAAAGGGCATCTGTTAGCGCACGTTATGTGACCACCTCCCACAAAATGATAGGCAAGTCAGGCAAGGTTTACTTTAGTCACGTTACAGGAAACAAAATGAGATGAGGGTCAGTTGAGGGCAAAATGAGTGCACTGCACCAGCGCAGAGCAAAACCAATAAAGTTTTTGCTTAAACCAAGCTAGGAATGTGATGAATTGGTAACTTTGCAGACCCTTTCCATTATATTGATAATAGAATATTAAAACTTTACAGGGGTTTTTTTTCCTCTCAGAATGGCTTCTGTGTTACTTGGATGCTTTTGAATAAAAAAAATGTTTTCATTTTCCAGCAGACAGAAGCTCTTTCTATACAATTGGGTAGGCCATTCTCTCTGCTTTCTATATATTTCAGTATAAGAAAAAAAAGTTGGGGCTTGTTGATTATTTTTTTGGAGGTGGTCACATAAGTGACTGATCCTAAATCTGAAAGGAAGCTTTGGTTCAGATGTCTGCGGGATGTGTTAACCAAACATAGCTGATGTCAATGGAAATCTGAACAAGTTCGGATCATCGATTTGGGCATTTCATTTGACTATCATCTGAATGTTCAGTTTACAGCATAATCTCCCTTTACAGGAAGGCAAGTTAGAACAGTCAGCAATTTACGGTTGCCACAGTAGACTTCATAACCCTAAAGTCTCACAGGACTCCCGGAAATCCTTGTGTGAGGTTTCTTGAGTTTCCCAAAGTGGAACCTGATGACTTTGTTAACCTAGGGTCTGACACAGTTCCCTAAAATCCTTACGTGAAGGTTCTTAGGTTTCTCTAAGTAGACCAGTAGCAGGAAGCCCTGAAAAGATCAGGCTGACGAGGTGGACTGAGGGCATAAGGCTGTCTGTCAACAAACAAACGGACAATAGTAGCCCTGAATCCATGACCTGTGGCAGTGTGTACAAATGGATCAGTATTGTTTGGCAGGTCTGTACATCCCAGTATGGTTTTGGTGATACCGTGTTACCAAAAACTATGCTAAATGCACTGAATAGCGCAAACATTTATCTTATGAAATGTATTGTTTTGGAATGTGTAAGGCTGATTTCTCTCTCTCTCTCTCTCTCTGCTTGCTTATTTATAGTCTCATAATTAGTCAGTTTCAATATTGTCATGGTTATATTAACCCCTTCAACCTTTCTTATTTTCTCTGTTTCAGAATTGTCATGGTTATGTTAACCCTTTTAAACTTTCCTGTTTTCTCCATTTCAAAATTGTCATGGTTATGTTAACCCTTTTAACCTTTCCTAGTTGACAATCTTGCCAGTCTCTCCAGCCTGGTCATTTTAGGCTGATCTAACTCAAATACCTCAGAGGTTAAAGCTCCTATACTATTTTACTGAGAGGCTAACAATTTCATATTGTTGTTGCAAAACAATTGCATTTCAACATTTTGACATTTCATGTAATATGATGAACTTTCCAACTTGTGATGGCTATGACAAAAAGATTATTGGTATTCTGTGCGTACCGTTAAAAAAAAAAAAAAAAAAAAGCATGAAAAAATGCACTGATCATTCAAATTACTCGGCAAAATGTAGCATGCATATGAGGAAGTTCTTTTGCAAGTTACCTCCCTTTTCAAGCAGTTTCTAGGGCTGATGAACTAGTTTTAAGTCGACAGGCTTCTTAATCAAATGCTGTTTGAGCACAGGCGGAGAATGAGCAGAGCAAAGTTCAGACATGGGAGGGGGGGGGGGGGGGGGGGGGGAAGAGTTAATGAATGAACAGTCATTACCTTCCTCAGATACACGTCGTCTTTAAATTTCAGTGAAGAAATTTTATCAGTTTTTGAACCACTTTTTTTTAAAGAGAATGCTATAGTCTTCCAATAAAGAAAACTTCCAACAAGCAAAACACAGGGTACACGAGTCCAAGTACGTCCCAGCAAGTGTCTGCAAGCAGCAATTAATTACAAGGAGAAAATGGTGCAAGGCCTTACACATGATATATTGAGCCTCTAGAGGACGAACCTGTGTATGTACACACTGTCGTCTGAATGTTGTCATCAAGTGGAACAAAGGCCTATTCACTTAGCAAGGGGACTAGTTGTTTATGTACACTCTGTCGCCTGAATGTTGTCAAAAATGGAATGAAGGGTTGGTAGACCTGTTGTAAACATTAGCTTGAATTTTATCACATGTGGAAGAAATGCCTATATGTACAGTATATAGATCCTCTGTATATGTACAGCTGCTAGCCTGAATTTCATGTAGAAAACAAAAGCAATTCACACAGCAGGTGGACCTACTGTATATGAACACACCCTAGCATAGAAAGAAATAGTGGCCTATACACACAGCAATGAAAATAGTGTGCGACTGTTCAAGATATGGTTATTATTTCAAAGGGGTTGGGAATGGGTATTGGGGGTCCATTTCTTTTATCTTTTTTTTTTTTTAGCTTTTAGGTGTCTACCGTATCCCTAAGTTTGCGCATGAAGTTGTCTTGCCCTCCCCCCTCCCCCTCGCCACCACCCTTCCCAAATGTTTATCAAGGAGGGGAGGAACTGGAAATAATCTTCTTTACCTTGGGAATTGCTAATGAAGTGATTCTTTGATGGCATTTTTCTTTTCCTTTATTTTAATATTTTTTTGTCTGTTTTTTGTAGTTCTCAGAAAAAAAAGAAGAAAAAAAATGTATATGTGAAATATAATTAGGGTCTGTTACGCAATCCTCAGCAAATATCTTTGATCATTGCTCTAGTCATCCTCACGATTGATGAGTTTCATGTCAACATGAATACGTTTTTTTCTCTGTTTAGAAACAGTAATACACACCATTACGCAACTTTTCAGCAAATGTCTTTGAACATCATCCTAGTCATGCATCACTGCTGATGTGTTTTATTTATACAAGTGTATAATGCACACAAATATATGTGTGTGTGTCTATATATATATGTATATATGTAGTGGAACCTCTTTACAGCAATCTTGAAAATGTCACGAGAAAAGATTTTTGATAATGTAGAGTAACCTCTCTACAACAATCTAAAAAATGTCATGGAAAAAAAA
Source organism: Conus canariensis (assembly GCA_033310375.1). Lineage (NCBI taxonomy): Eukaryota > Metazoa > Mollusca > Gastropoda > Neogastropoda > Conidae > Conus > Conus canariensis. Next base: position 41,933,668 of record CM065739.1, read on the forward strand.
AAGACTTTTGATAATGTAGAGTAACCTCTCTACAGCAATCTAAAAATGTCATGGGAAAAAAAAAGACTTGATAATGTAGAGTAACCTCTCTACAGCAATCTTAAAAATATCATGGAAAAAAAAAGACTTTTGATAATGTAGAGTAACCTCTCTACAGCAATCTTAAAAATATCATGGGGGAAAAAAGACTTTTGATTGAGAGGGGATCTTAAACAGGAAGGCAGATTGCCGAACAGCTTATGTACAGGCATGTGAACAAGTCAGCTTGCAAGCACTCACATACACCGATTAGAAAGAGAGTGTAAGAAAAATCAAGGGAGAGAAGAGATCATCGTACTAACAACAGGTGGAGGTAAATCCAGTCACTGAGGACAAGCTGGTGCGTCAAATCAGCTTACCCCAGAAGCGCCGGCAGCGAATAGCATGATGATTGATCTCTAAGCTACTCAGTTCACATCGAAATTTTGATTTATTTTTTATGCTGACATGGCCTTTACATTTTTCTTCTATACATTTATTCACTAGAGTTCAATGGTAAAGTCCTACGTATCTGCTTTGCCTATGTTTGAAGGTTTATAACAGAACGAACATGAGAAAAAGTAAACCACTAGACTGCCAAACAACTGGAATAAACAAATTTCAAGACAGGCACGACACACTTTGACCTTTAAATCTTAGGCAGGACGAACAAAGAAAACGAACACATGCACACACAAAACCCCAACAAGCAAAATGCATAAAATGACTCAGATGTTTTCCATGTCAGTAGGAAGTGGTCTTGGGCTGACTAAAATTGCAGATCGAAACTGAAGAGAAATTGAAAAAAGGAGAGGGAGGGAGAGAATGTCTATTAATGTTAAATGGTGAAAAGTTGTGCTGGTTGCACTAGATCACATACTGCCAGAAAAAGAAAAAATGTCTGAAATGCTATCAGTTGCATGTCAGCTTAGGGAAAGATCTGGTTTATTAGGAGACTGATACCTGGCCTATTTTTGAACCACCTGTAAAAGGAAAGTTGTTGAAGGCTGTCGGTTGGTTGGTTACTTGTCAGAGTAGGGAGGAGTTGCTCTACATAGGTGGAATTTTTTTTTTTTTTTTTTTTTTTTTGCGTGAAAAATTTGACCTATTGTATCTTTATTGCTACATTACTCAGGTCGGCTCTGGGAGACTGATTGATTTTGTGGAACAGATCACATGCTTTGCATTTCTCCACTGTCTGTCTTTACTGCCAGAATTTTCCTTGCATGGGTGTATGCCTGGGTGTGTGTGTGTGTGTTGTGTGTGGTGTGTGTGTGTGTGTGTGTAAAAAACGAGTTTTGTTACTTCGCAAAACATAAATAAGGTGATAGTAGTTGGTTCCACTTCTGCATTTCAAACACTCATAATAGCTCTTCAATGATCTTTCGCAAACAGCCAGGTTTTACAGTATAGACGAAGCCATCATTTGACATGTTAACGTTGATACAAAGCAACACAAATGATATTCTTTTTTTCTTCATTATTATTCTGTTTAATACTGTTGCAGGCCTGAGTTTATTGATGGTGTGCAATCTCTTACATTTGTGCAGTCGACAGCAGTGTGTAACTGTAGACTAACATTTTCAGCTCAATCTGAGCGGCGCATCAGGTTTGGCTGCTGTAGAAACCAGGGCCTTGGGGAAATTACACAGAGCACCTAACACCATAGTACCAAACTTTAACAGCAAACATGGTCTGTACATATTCAATTTGGCAGAACACTGTTGCTTGGTGTGCTGATTTGGAAGGGAAAATTCAAAGGAAATAAGAAATCGTTGTGTTATTAATGCAAACATTATATAGAGTTGAAAAGAAATGAGTTTGTATATTTGTAAAAGAAAAGCACAACCACAACATTCCTGAGCTAGATCTTCGTCACATGGAGCTGTACCCACCACTGTAGTTCTTGCCCTTCATTGTGATAGATGTGGATTCATCATGTAGTTCTTGACTTTCATCGTAACAAATGTTTACCCCTCGTGTAGTCCTCGACCATCATCATTATAGATGTACATTCATTATGCAGCCCTTTGCTTTCATTATGATGGGTTATGTATTCATTATGTAGTCCTTGACCTTCACTATGATAGATAATCCCCTTCATGTTGTCCTTGACCTTCATCATGATCAATGTAAACCTTCCATGTCGTCCTTGACCTTCATCATAATGGATGTGTACTCGCCATGTAGTCCTTGACCATGACAGATGTTTACTCTCCATCTACTGAATGAATTCATCATGGTGGATGTGTATACCATATAGTCATTGACCTTCATCATGATCGATGTGTACCTTCCATGTAGTCATTGACCTTCATCATGATCAATGTGTACCTTCCATGTCATCCTTGACCTTCATCATGATGGATGTGTATACCTTGTAGTCCTTGACCTTCATGATAGATGTTTACTCTCCATCTACTGCATGACCTTTATCATGGTGGATGTGTATACCATGTAGTCCTTGACCTTCATCATGATGGATGTGTAACGTGTAAGTTGTTGTCAACTTTCATCGTGATGGTGTGTACCTGTTACGTAGTCTTTGACCTTCATTGTGATGGATTTATGCCAGCCAAGTTCTCTTTGACTTTATTCATGGTAGATCTGTACCTACCATAATGATGTGTGATCGAAAGATTTATGTTTTTTGTTCTTTGATTTCTTTTAAGCATATTTGCATATGATTCCTTTTAAGCATATTTGCATCTTCGTTTTTGCCTGCCAATTAAAGGTTCGTGTTTTGTTTTAGAATATTAGGAATGTTAATTCAGTGTCACAGAGCAGAATAATAGACTCTGATGTAACATTTTTTACGTTTACTGTTCATTAGTAATTGGTTTATTCATGCCATGAACTGAAAGCGCAAGGTATCTTTATTTAATTTTTTTCTGCATTGCTTCCTGACCTGTCTGTGTGGTTTGCTGAAACCGAGGATGGTTATTTATTTTAACTGGATTATTTTAAACTGCTTTTCTTGCACAATGGTGCACTTTCTGTACTGAAAAGATCTGACCATTGTTTTCTTCGGTTTATTCCTGAATTTGAGAATAGGAGTGATCGTTTGTGAAGAATAATGGCATTTAGATGAAGGCTGTGAGATTTATGGTGTGTTATTTTGAGTTTTAAATGAACTTAGCAGTAAGTGTGGTTGTTCTGGTAAGAAAAAAAGGGATAATCTTGCTTAAACTGAATTTTTCTGATGTAAAAATCAGGTGCAACATACCAAGGGTATCTCCACACCCATACACGCATATGAGCTCTCAAGCACCCACCAAACATTCCCCTCTCTCAGGGAATTGGGTGTCACGCATTTACTTCTCTTCTGACATGACTGAGAATAAGAAATTTATTTCTTCTCTGCTTATGATATACACATGAAAAAATTCAAGAGCACAAATAGATGATGGCAGTAGAAACACAAGAAACCGGTACTACCTAATCCTGAGTCAGAAGGTATAAATCCACTGTTTTACCTGGCCAGGTATCCATACACGTACACTTGCTCACCGTATCACAGTTCTGTCCGTTATCCATGAATGGGTGTGTGCAGAATGCCTGGATGTCTCTGGACAGGCAGCAGGTGATGGTGATCACTTGAGTCTTCTGGCACCAGGTTCTAGACTGGGATTGCTCTAGTCCTCTTCTGGGAACTCAAAGTGGAGTCTTTGCCCGTCTTCTTCCCCCTTCCGGTTTTAGACTTGGTCTCTCTCTCTCTCTCTCGTGCTCTCTCTCTCTCTCTCTCTCTCTCTCTCTTCAACGCCTGCGTTGGAGGCTCGCTCCCACTTCAGTCATCCTGGGCAAGTTTCTCTCCCTCCAACCTTTATTTGTCCTGCCCTCTCCCTGTCTCTCTGTTGCCGTGCATCTTTCGTACTCCACTGTCCAGTGTATACAGGCATCTCCACAAAGAATCTGCCTAAGGCAGTGTTCACCTCTGTGATGAATCTCACAAAAGCAGTGTGTTTCTTCCCTAAGCCGACTTTCATGCATGTTTTCTGTATAGCTTAACAATCAACTTCAATCCTCTCACAGGTGGACACGGAAGATTCCCAGCTTCTTCTAAAGCATCCCCACACAGTAATTATAGTGAATATCCTCCTCAAGTACCAGCACTTTGTCCGCCCACATCCAGTCCATCCTGAAATAACATTCGCTCGGCACTTCACTATAATGCTAATTAAGGCACACAGACAACTCCTACCCTTCAAATGTGAGGTCCTTGGGCAGTACTCTGTTCTTGCTTTCTTTAATAACTCGCACTGGCCTCTCCTGAAGGACAATACATGACGGTGCGCCACAGACAGAGTGGTCAGTTTGTCTCCCCTGACTGTTAAAGACCTGAAGGTTTGAACTCGAGTATTTTACATGTCCATGCCAATGATTGTCACCTGTCGGTAATTGGTTGACACATTCTACCCCCTTGTTGTCTAGGGGCTGCACAGGTAGGGGTCTTTATCCCGTCGCTGCTGATTTACTAATCATCCTCTTATCGGTGAAACAGCAAAAAGGTAAAATGTCAACTTACAGGTGGAAAAGAAGTTAGGACTTTTCGACACTTAGTGTCGTCATCATCAGAATGAGTTGGTGATAGACAGAAACAAAAAGAAGAAGAAGAAGATAGCAACAACAAGAGAAAAAAAAATGTTCACACACACACACACACACACACACACACACACAAACAGGTACACAGAAGGTGAGCACAGCTAGCAAGGATATGGGAAGAGGGGGGGGGGGGGGGGGAGACAAGGAGGGGGATGGAAAGAGGCCTGCTGTAAACACACATCCTAGTGTACACATGCACCCTTCACACACACTGACAAGGGTGACACACATACTGACAAACAAACAAACAAAAATTGTTAGGATAAGCCTGGAAGACATTGTGGTCACTCCTTGGTGTTCAGTCCATTTGAGACGTGGGTGCCGAGGCAGGCGATGACTGTAGACTCCATGAACAGTCTGTAAGGGCCACTTGCATGGTTCTGCCAGACCACAGCAACTCTTGAGTGACTGAAGCTGTGTTGAGGGCTGTTGAAGTGAACGCCTACAGGGTCACTGTATCCCAGGCGCATTGACCGCAGGTGCTCTGAGAAGCGATCGTCTAGGCGATGGTATGTCTCACCAGTGTATTTCTTGTTACACAGTGTGCACGTAAGGACATACACTATGTTCTCAGTCTGGCAGGTGAACGGCGCCTTGACAGTGAACCTCCCCTTGGGGCCGATGATGGTCCTTGATTGGTCTATGAATGGGCATGTTTTGCAGCCTTTTATACCACAAGGACTGGTGCCTGGAGGGAGGGATGGTCTGTCTCTGGCGGTAGCAGCTCGCACCAGGTGGTCCCGAAGGTTGGTGTCACGTTTGAACGCAATTAGTGGCGGGCGGGGAAAAACTTCGTCCATTTATCCTCTTATCCTCACACACTCTATAAACTATTGTCGTTTAGATCCCTCCATCCGTTTGTGGGAGTTAAACTTCCCTGATCAGTGTTGTTCTTATGTTTTATTTCTGAAGTTGAACGTGAGTGGTGATTTGTGAAGAAAACTGTTGTATGGTGAATTTTGAGAGAGAGTTAGTTTGCATAGTAATTTGAATGGAATGTTTGAGTATCCCCACTGATCCAACATTTCTCTCACAGAAGTGTCTGTGGTGTACAAAGTTGTGAACAGACAGTAACCTTTGTTTATTCAGTTAATGAAATGTTGAAATGTGATGTTGACAGTCCCTGAACATCAGGGAAAGGGAGACAATGATAGGATACATTGTTTCTTGCATTAACAGTGCAGCATGTTAATATGGAGACTACATTACAATAACGGTTTAATTCAGTTCGTTGGTTTGTAAAGTCTAAAGGCAAAAATGCTACTTGCAATAATAAAGTCCATACAGTAATTGGCCCTGCAGAGTTGTGTGCATTTGTTGAATAGTAGACTTGGAATGCATGAGCGCGCTCAAACAGACAGACAGACACACGCGTGCACGCACGCACACACACACACACACACACACACACACACACACACGCACACACACACATATACGCACACACACATGCGCACTCTCTCTTCTCTCTCTCTCTCTCTCTCTCTCTCTCTTTCACACACGCAAACACATGCAGGCACGTGCATCCTCTCTCTCTCTCTCTCTGCCTCCCTCCCTCCCTCTCTCTCATATGGATATTCCAGAAAGGCAAACATCAAGTTCAACACTTGTTCCACACAATCTGGTTGTAAATGAACAAATTATTCTAGAGTTGTTGCACTACTAAGGGTGTACTCCAGGCTTTTTATCATGCTCTTGATTTTTGTAGCCACAGTTTTTAATTTCTTTTTTGTCTAAATATAGATATTGGTTTTGTTGTTTGTATCTTTTGAGTGATTGGGACTTGTTTTTACCACCACAATGTTTTTTTTTGTTTTTTTTTTTTTGTTTTTTTGCTGTCCCAACCTCTGGGTCACCTCAGAGGCAGTGCACCCACGCCGCTCATTCCGACACCCCGTCCACAGCCACAGCCCGGTCGGCCCCGCCGCAGCCCCGGCACCGGCAATCCACAGGGAGCAGTCTATGTCAAGTCGTCAAGAGGCAACCCACCGGAGGAGACACTGCACTGCTGCCGAGTCACTTCGGTGGTGTTCAGTGGCGCCTGTTCTGATCTAACATACGCAGGACACCACCTACTAAGCCCCCTACTGACGACAATAATTGCTTAGTCGCGGAGCCGGCGTGAGTGAGCTCTCCCTCCCGAGGGCACCACCACGTCCGTCCAACGACAGCTCCCATGGACTCGCCGATACCGGTGACCCCGACGGAACCAAACCAAGGCCACAGACGTGGAGAGGACGTCGAAATTGAGGTCACCATGAGAGCAGGGCATGAAGGGCCACAGAATCTGAGACATTTTTTTTTATGCTGATCGATGAGAATGAGGATGATTAAGATGATGCTACGGATTTCCATTTCGGTCTGAGACTACATGACAGGGCTGTACTCTACACTTCCTTTCATAATATATCCCGGCGTCAACCAGGCCCGAGAGATACAGGCACCTGCAGTGTTGGTCAGGAAATTTGAGCAACACTCTCAGAAACGCATCCATTAAGTGGATGAAACTCGACTGTGTGGTCCCAGTCTTCCCAACTGAGTCCGCAGCAACTCAACTCTGGGTAGGAGCCGGTCGGGGCAGAAAAACCCACATGACTTCTGATGGGATTCGAACCCACGACCTCCCAGCCGGGAGTCCGCGACGCTGACCACTTCGCCACGGCGGCTGGTACCACCACAATGTTGATAACCATGAAAAATCCCTGTTTTGTTGGCTGGGATGTTATGATGAAACAATAAAACATAGTGGGTTTTTTTTTTCTCACACTGAAAACGAGGACACGCAGTTTAAATAATTTCTTCACCCTTTCCTTAATAGATCACTTACTGTAAAAAGTGAGAGGAGAAGTAGAGTAGTGAGAACAACAGTAGAAAATATTTCAAGCTGAGCTCCTTAGCGCTGAGGGCTTGTGACTAAGGCGAAATTGTGAATATCGAGATCAGATTGACAGGCCTAGCATCAATTCATCTTTCATTTCTGTATCGGAGGTGAATGTGCAAATCAAGTCAACAGGTTTTCCTTTTCAAGCTCAGTGGTGAATTTTAAAGGTAAGTCAACAGGTTCACCTCATCCTTTCCAAGGTCAGTAGAGAATGGTCAAAATCAGGTCAAGACCTGTTCTATCCCCTTAGTCTTCAACGTCAATGGTGAATGTTAAAATCGAATCGGTTGTTGCTCCTCCTTTTGAAGGTTAGGTTTATGTCAAACTTAGGTCAGCAGACTCATCTCTTCCTTTTCAAGGATAATGGTGAATGTAAAAAACCACCTGATCCCCCTCTACCTTGTCAAGGTCAGTGGTGAATGTCACAATCAAGTTGACAGATTCTCTTCCTTTTCAAGATCTGTGGAGAATGTCGAAATCAAATCAACAGACCAACCTCCCTGTTTTAAAGGTCAGTGGGTGTATGTCAAAATAAAGTTGACAGGTTCTCTTCCCTTTCAAGGTCTGTTTTACTGGCTCATGTATGGAGCAGGTCAGGAAATGAGCTGTGCGCGAAATAGCTTCAAAGCGAAACGAAAAGTATGTCAGACTGGAGACATGGAAAACGCCATGCTGAAGCTTATTCGACAGGAAATGTTTTTGAGAGGTAGCTCTCTTGATAAATCCCCTTGAGTGCCAGCGTCTGTGTAAATGAGTGCATACCCCAGTGCCAAGGGTTTTCGGGCGTTTTTACATAAAATACCCCCCCCCCCCCCCCCCCCCCCACACACACACACAGTATGTGTACACGTCATGAGGTATGACTTGATTGGCCCCTGGACGGGATCCTAAACCTTCGTCATACACCAACAAAGTCAGTGAAATCGCTAGGGTTTTTCAGTTAAAAATAGCGAAAGGTCACCGACCGAAATTTCTGTCGCTGGCACTGAAGCAGAAGTATTTTATCAACCGAAATATCAGTCGCTGGCACTCAACATTAAGGGCTATTGGCTGGCTCAACATTAATCATAGTGTTGAGTGTTTTAACCAGTCAGATACATGATACTGTTTATGGTGTACTGAAGTATTTTTTAAAAAGGACATAGTTTTCTTCCTGACCTTAAGGCTCTGTATACAAAATTGGTGTTGCTCAAGTACAGATGTATAGGGGTTGATAATTATAAGGTTCATTAGTGACACAATTACTTACTTAGAAAAACGCAACTTACCAGGGCTTTTATCAAACATTGATTTCAAGAAAGCATTCGATTCAGTCAGCTGGGGTTTTATGTTTAAAGTATTGAAAGCATTTGGTTTTTAACAAGGCATCTGCAAATGGATAGAAACCATTTACACGAATATTAAGTCGTGTGTCCTTGTAAATGGTTTCAGATTTTCAGTTGGTTTAAGATAGTTGGTGGATGCAGGCAGGGTGACGCACTTTCTTCATAACTATTTATCTTGAATGTGTGACTCGAGAATGTATACATATGTGAAATAATAATTTATACAGTTCAGTGTAAAGTTCCTCAATACGCAGATAATAAAAACATTCTCAGTTTAGCACGTGACAAAAAAGATCGTTTGAGACATGTAGGCCTATTAGCATACTGGAAACGTTTGGTCATATCTATGTTTGCATACAGATCCTTAGAAAACTAGTGCAATTTGGCTGGGGAGTCACAAAGACTCTGCAGCTCTACATATGGACAACTTGGATATAAAATGAAACCCACAAAGGCTAAAAATTCTAGGAATTTGATTTACTGAAAACTATACACCAAAAATAATGTCTTCTTTTCCTAGGGAAAAAACCCAACATAGTAAGGATAGAAGTATTTATTGCATATTTTTTTCTCTACAAAGTTAACTGTGAGAATTCTGTGATTTCCATGCAGATAGGTAAGGTAATGTTGCTTATAGCCCAGCCGATCGCAAAGGGCCATATCAGGGCTGTCACCACGTTAAAATTCCATGCAGATAGTGTTTCTGATAGAATACAGTTTGGAAAAATGGCTATTTTAGGAAAAGCGTGGATCAACAAAGGAATACATTGTGTGGCTCATTTCTAGTTTGGAAATGGCCAATTTATATGTTACGAACAATTCAAACAAAAGTACAACGTACTTATAAGCTTGGTTACTGTTACGAACAATTCAAACAAAAGTACAACGTACTTATAAGCTTGGTTACTTTTCTGGTTGTAAGCCAGCAATAATAAAGTATATAAAAGCAACAAAAATCACAGTTGAAAATAATAAATGTTTAGACATGCATGTATATTACTAAAAGCTGCCGTCAGTTTCTTAATTGTCAAGACTATATCATGACATATTTATAGATAAACATATTCGTCCAATGTCTTGTTTTGGGGATCCAAAAATATAATGGTGAGAAATTGGACTGGAAAAAAATATACCTTACCAAAACTTCAGGCATAAAAATGAAATGGTTTCAGTTAAGAGTAATACATAGATGCTTTGGGATTAATGTTGTATTAAAGATAACTGGTCTTCTAAACAGTGATCATTGTACTTTCTGTAGTTTATTTAAGGATTATACATTACACATGTGTTTTAGCAATGTGCAGTCATCCAATGGCTTTGACAAAGACTGGTCGATTTAATGAATGAAAAATGCCTGTTTACATTTAACTTCCAGATGACTTAACCAGTAGAAATAACTTGATTTAATGAAAAGATACATGTTGACCCTGTCTTTTATTTTATAATATCATTTGCTAAACACTATTTCTATCAGTGTAGAATGCGGGGAAAATACCGTGGATTGCAAGTATTCCCCAATAAGCTGAAATATAGGTAAAGAACTGATATTGCTCGCAAAAATTTTGGCTACGATTTTATTTTGAAATGGCTCCCATCTAAGATAATGTTTACAGGCACAGATTGCATTGGGTGTGCATGCTGATTTTGTATTACTACAGACTGATTAGACTTTTACAATCTTTGTACCATATCATTCTATACTAGCCTAATGGAAACGGTCCATATAAACCAAATTTTGTTATCATAAGCCACCGCTGCCAACTTCCATGACAAACTCGGAGACTCTCTCTCTCTCTCTCTCTCTCTCTCTCTCTCTCTCTCTCTCTCTCTCTCTCTCTCTCTTGTGTGTGCGTGTGCCTGTACGTCTGTTATTTTGTTTGTTCTTTTTACATGTCCTCTTCAGAATTTAAACATGCGTTATGATTATGATTGATGTTTAATCCGTTTTGCTTTTAAATCATTATTTTTATATTTCATTTGACTTTTTGCTTGTATTATTATGTATATGATCCTGAATATAGATTTTGTTTTGAAAACAAACAAACAAATGAATTTTTCGTACTTAGGGTATTGTGGATTATCTACGGATAGGAGATACGAACACTTTTCTGTACGCTTGTTTTGTTTTTGTCTCGAGCTGCCTGCTGCGCCGAGGCTTCTCGCAATTGGTGTGAATTGATTAGATCGTTATCTGTTGTGTAACAACAACGACGACAACATCAACAATACAACAGCAATATATAATTATTGCTTGATTTAAAGAAAGAAAGAAAAAAGAAAAACAAAAATCTGTGGGGGGCGAGGGGTGGAGGTGTGGGGAGGGGTTAAGGTTGCGGGAAGGGAACAAACTGCATTTAATGATAGGTGTTTCCTGTGTGTCAAAAATTGTTGGAGTTTTTTCCCTTGGATCTCTCTCTCTCTCTCTCTCTCTCTCTCTCTCTCTCTCTCTCTCTCTCTCTCTCTCTCTCTCTCTCCTCTCTCTCTCTCATACAATTTTGAAGACGGATTTGGTTTAGTATGGGAGACTTAGGGTGTCGGCGATATTAATGCTTTTATTCCTGTTTTTCGGCAAGCATTGATTGATTGTAGTTGGCAGAGGTGGAACTCTCATATTTACAGAATGTTAAATCCTGTGCACTGTGTTTCGAGGTATATTTGTCAATGGTTATTGACAGACATTTGAAAGATATCATGACCAAGTTCAGATCTGGTATTTCAGATATCTATTCACATTCTCGGCGTTACAGAATTTTACACGATCGTGTGAGTATTTGTCCATTATGTCACAAATCACAAGAAAATGAAGTTCGTTTTATTCTTTCATGTCCAGAACGAAGTGCTTTTAGACAACAGTGTATTCCACCCAAATACTTTAGGCATCTTTCATTCTTCAGATTAATTTTACTAATGACATCGACAAATGATAGAACAGTGAAGCAACTTCTTGTGTGTTTATACAGAGCGTTTAAACGAAGACATTCTGTAATATTTTAATTAATTTACATTCCAGATTGGTAATGGATTATGCAAGGTTATTTCATATGTAACCCCCTTCTAAGGGGCCACGGCCTTTATGTATAAACATCTCTCTGAGAGAGAGAGAGAGAGAGAGAGAGAGAGAGAGAGAGAGAGAGAGAAGACAAGACAAATGTTTTATTGTCATAGCATTACAGCCTTAAGACAAGGGGGTGAACATGAACAATTGTATGCACATATCAATATTATTTACTGATTTCACACATGCATAAACATACACGCACACACAAACGCGCGCGCGCCACAAACAGCACCCACCCACCGACACACACACACACACACACACACACACACACACACACACACACACACACACACACACACACACACACACACATTGATACAGGATCATCTTGAATAGTTACTTTTTTAAAAAATTAATGTTATCGCACATTAATTCTAACTTACTCTTTCTTATCTTCATTGCCTGTGCTATAAATTTAGCAACAGATTTAATAACAGTTTCATTACTACTGAAAAGGATTTTTATAACTTTGTTCTGATCGGGAATGTTGGGGAAGGATTCCAGTATGGCACATTTTTTACGGATATCATCATAAGTGGTACAGTAAAATAAAACATGAGTTTCATTTTCGAATCCATTTCCACATGATGGGCAATTAATATTTGTTTGGTCATTTCGAAACCACTGAATACAGTTTTTAAGGCCACAAACTCGGAGTCGAAATCTTGAGAAGCTGTCTCTATGCCACTTATTAGTAACACATGACAAATATTTTTCAGACTCAAAGACATTTTTGAAAGAATGAAGCCATCTATATTTATCATTATCCTCCAACTCAGAATGCTAGTTCTGTTTAAAGCAGGAA
>CM065739.1:41951362-41953862 GCA_033310375.1 Conus canariensis
TATCATTATTATCATCATCAATATTATTGTTATTATTATTATTATTATATTATTATTATTATTATTATTAATTTGCTGTTTGTTTGCGTTTCATCAAGTTTTTGCTATTGTTTTTACTATTATTGTTAATCATACAGTCTTTTCAGAAGGATGAAAAACTCACATTCTGAACAGATTAGATCATTAAAAAAAAAAGTTATAAACAGGAAAAAAAACACTAAATGATTACAAAAGTAATTCATGACAAGAAACCTACACTGTTAACAACATCTCATGGCATACAACATCAGTCTGTACGTACAGTGCCAGGCAGTCCCTTGGAGTTCTCACCGTAGCTTCAAAGAGAATGGGGAAAAAAAGAAAACAAGTCACTACATCACAAAAATGTATAGAAAACTCATGTGGACGCATAGACACTGCAGAATGGGGCAATAGTTCCACTCGGGACAAAGTTTACAATTTTCGCTATCTAACCACCAGATTACAGCAAACAACAACAGCAACAACAACAGCAGCAACAACAACCGCAACAACAACAGCAGCAACAACAACAAGAGAAACAACAACAACACCAGCATCAACATCAGCAACAACAACAACATCAACAACAACAAAACAACAGCAACAACAACAACAGCAACAACATCAACAACAACAGCAACAAAACCACCCTGATATGCCATGAATTGTTATAAAAATGTAGAAAGAAAGAAAGAAAAGAATAGTTTCCAGAGCAAAGAAGAGAGAGGGGCACATAAAAGGCACAAAACAGTACACGACAGAAACGAAACACACACACACACACACACACACACACACACACACACACACACACAATACACACAAACACACACACACACACACACACACACACACACACACACAACACACACACACATCACACACACACACACACACACACACACACACACACACACACACACACAATACACACAAACACAAACACAAACACACACACACACACACAACACACCACACACACACACACACACAAGGCAGAGTCAAAGAGAGTGGGAGAGAAGGGGAAATTACCTGCACAGAACTTCCAGTGGGCATGTAGCTATGTGAAAGAACACGCGAACCCCCGAGACAGCCAGCAAAGGGCAGACTAGTGGAAAGTGGAAGAAAATACAATAGAGATTTTATTCAAAAAAAAAAAAAAAAAAAAAAAAAAAAGCAAAATGAAGGTAAAACTTTTAGCCTACCTTTTGAATAACCAAATCGACGCAAGGAAGGTTAAAATTTAATACATTCCATCACCGTGAGTGGTCCGCCTCAAGTGTGGTAACGATGTCAATCACATCTGCACTGATCGCGGCCAAGAGTTGTGTGAAATGAATTTTAATACCCGGCTACGTCTTAAGACTGTTCTCAAATGAATTCTTTCCACGTGTGAACATTACAGATAAGAGTTCTGCTTGGAAACAAACAACGAACGAAAATGGTAGATACAGACACGGACAGACAATTTGGCGGACAGAAAAAGTGCAGAAAGAAAGAAAGAAAGAAAAAGAAAGAAAGAAAGAAAGAAAGAAAAGAGAGAAACTACCACATATAGCCAGAATAAAGCTTCATTATTTCTTGTTTCTCCCCCAAGAAACCAAGAAAGACCTGATGAACCGGACACAACATGGTTATTTTCTGCTGAGTGTTGCCAACTTCCGTTTCCGTTTCCCTTTGTTTCCTTTTCCGTTTTCCGATTGACTTTTCTTCTCCACGCTTCGGCCGCCACCCTGCTTTCTGGGTGGAAAGAACATGACTTCTTTTTACCTGGGATCTCCGAGACGGCATTTTTGTCTGCGACATGAGGGGAAAATGAGTACTGACTAGCACACAAAAGGCGCTGCACTTGGGAATGGGGCGGAAGAGTTTGACAGGCTGGATGTGCTGGCTTTGTTGATGGCTTTTTTTTCTTAATCATCAGAGAGAGAGAGAGAGAGAGAGAGAGAGAGAGAGAGAGAGAGAGAGAGAGAGAGAGAGAGAATGGAAGCAAAATAACCAGCCTGATGATTGTGTCCGTCTTCACAGAAGACGAAATGATTGGGGAATGGGGTTTGGATGCGGGTACAATGTTACTACAGGGACATGAATGATGGAACACTCTCTGAGGGCTTTATTGTCTGTCTGTTAAATCTGTCAGTCCATCTGTCTGTCTGTCTGTCTGCCTCTGTCTGTCTGTCTCTCCCTGTCTCTGTCTTCTGTCTGTCTATCTGTCTCTCCCCCTCTTTCTTCTTTTTTTCCTTTGCCTTCTCTTGGTATAATTTTCACTGTTTGTATCTTAATCTGTCCATGTCTCTGACATGTGTGTGTGTGTGTGTGGTGTGTGTGTGTGTGTGTGTGTGTGTGTGTGTGTGTGTGTGTGGTGCGCGCGCGCGCGTGCGTGTGTTAGTTAGTTTCAAATTTAACGTCTATCCACTCTAGGTGATATTAGACGGGAAAAAAAGACACCACCTCATCAACCCAAAAACAAACAAACATG
>CM065739.1:41958862-41983862 GCA_033310375.1 Conus canariensis
CCCATGTTAATATGTCCCAGGCTCAATACTCCTAGATCAGTCATGTCCCAGGCTCAATACTCCTAGATCAGTCATGTCCCAGGCTCAATACTCCTAGATCTGTCATGTCCCAGGCTCAGTACTCCTAGATCTATCATGTCCCAGGCTCAATACTCCTAGATCTGTCATGTCCCAGGCTCAATACGCCTAGATCTGTCATGTCCCAGGTCAATACTACTAGATCTGTCATGTCCCAGGTCAATACTCCTAGATCTGTCATGTCCCAGGCTCAATACTCCTAGATCTGTCATGTCCCAGGCTCAATACTCCTAGGTCTGTCATCTCCCACGCTCAATACTCCTAGATCTGTCATCTCTCACGCTCAATACTCCTAGATCTGTCATGTCCCAGGCTCAATACGCCTAGATCTGTAATGTCCCAGGCTCAATACGCCTAGATCTGTCATGTCCCAGGCTCAATACGCCTAGATCTTCATGTCTCAGGCTCAATACTCCTAGATCTGTCATGTCCCAGGCTCAATACTCCTAGATCTGTCATGTTCCAGGCTCAATACGACTAGATCTGTCATGTCCCAGGCTCAATACGTCTAGATCTGTCATATCCAAGGCTCAATACTCCTAGATCTGTCATGTCCAGGCTCATATGCTAGATCTGTCATGTCCCAGGCTCAATACGACTAGATCGTCATGTCCCAGCTCAATACGCCTAGATCTGTCATGTTCCAGGCTCAATGCGCCAAGATCTGTCATGTCCCAGGCTCAATACTCCTAGATCTGTCATGTTCCAGCTCAATACGACTAGATCTGTCATCTCCCACGCTCAATACTCCTAGATCAGTCATGTCCCAGGCTCAATACCCTAGATCTGTCATGTCCCAGGCTCAATACGTCTAGATCTGTCATGTCCAGCTCAATACGCCTAGATCTGTCATGTCCCAGGCTCAATACTCCTAGATCTGTCATGTCTCAGGTATACACTTAGATCTGTAATGTTCCAGGCTCAATACTCATAGATCTGTCATGTCCCAGGCTCAATACGCCTAGATCTGTCATGTCCCAGGCTCAATACACCTAGATCTGTCATGTCTCAGGTATACACCTAGATCTGTCATGTCTCAGGTATACACTTAGATCTGTTATGTCCCAGGCTCAATACACCTAGATCTGTCATGTCTCAGGCTCAATACGCCTAGATCTGTCATGTCTCAGGTATACACCTAGATCTGTCATGTTCCAGGCTCAATACACCTAGATCTGTCATGTCTCAGGCTCAATACGCCTAGATCTGTCATGTCTCAGGCTCAATACGCCTAGATCTGTCATGTCCCAGGCTCAATACACCTAGATCTGTCATGTTCCAGGCTCAATACGCCTAGATCTGTCATGTCCCAGGCTCAATACGCCAAGATCTGTCATGTTCCAGGCTCAATACGCCAAGATCTGTCATGTTTTAGGCTCAATACCCTAGATCTGTCATGTTCCAGGCTCAATACGCCAAGATCTGTCATGTTCCAGGCTCAATACGCCTAGATCTGTCATGTCCCAGGCTCAATACGCCTAGATCTGTCATGTCCCAGGCTCAATACTCCTAGATCTGTCATGTCCCAGGCTCAATACGCCTAGATCTGTCATGTCCCAGGCTCAATACTCTCAAGTTTTATATGTCCCAGGTTCTACACTCCCAGGTCTAATATGTCCCAGACTCAAAACTCTCAGGTCTAATATATCCCAGGTTCAATACCCCCAGGTCTAATATCCCTAGGCTCAATAAACTCAGGTGTAATATGTCCCAGGTTCAATACTCCCAGGTCTGATATGTCCCAGGTTCAATACGGCCCAGGTCTGATATGTCCTAGATTCAAGACGTCTAGGTTTGATATGCCCATGGTTCAATACGTCCCGCGTTTGATGCGTCCTAAGTCCAGTAGGATGTCCTACGTTAATTTTAATTTTAACCCTAACCGTAGTTAATCCAATCATACTTCTTCTAATTCTAACCATGAACATATTGAACAACCTCTCACGCAAACCTGATTCTAATTTTATCTCTACTGTGTGTGTGGTGGGTGTGTGTGTGTGGTGAGTGTGTGTGTGTGTGTGTGGTGTGGTGTGGTGTGGGTGTGGGGGGGGGGGGGGGGGGGGGGGGGGGGGAGGCGGCGGCGTGTATGCGCGTGCGCGCGGTGTGTATGTCTGAGTGCATGCGTCCCGTGTGTGTGTGTGTGTGTGTGTGTGTGCGCATGCTGTGGAGAAGGGCAACGCACTCTAAATCACAGACAGGGGAAAGTATGGAGAACCCTCAGTATAAACTCCGCCCCCCCCCCCCTCTCCCCCACCTCCTTCCCTTCACACTCCAACGATCACCAATGTTTACAATTTATCTGGGTAGGAGGGGGGGAGGGGGAAGACACTGGAAAGGAAACGTTGGTGTATTACACGGCTGTTGACTCGATGCGTTTCCGATTCGGACTACTCCTCCTTTGAACAGGAGTTTGTGATTCTACGGCTAAACGAACATGATAGCTGTGCTTCTTCTGTTTATTTTTTCCATTTTTTTTCTTTCTGTTTATCTTTTTGGGCCCCCCCTCCTCCCTCCTCCTCTCCCCCTCCTCCCCTACCCCCCCCCCCCCCCCTCCCTCTCACTTTGTTTGTTCTGTGTTGGAAGCCATGGAGCTCTGGAAGACCAAACGTACAAAGATCATTCTACATTGTCATGCTGTTCCAGTTCTATTCAGTTCAGTTCGGTCCATTTGATGTCTACCACAGAAATTTACCTTTGATTCTGACTTCAAACACACAAGTAGGGGGAGGGAAAAAAAAAAAAAAAAAACCAAGATGGAAGTACCGGCCTAATATGCCGTTTACACATCTGTGAACTCTTGGTTCAGATCTAAACACCAAATCTGCAGGAATTGTGAAATCACCTTTAGGGATGCGGTGCCCCTACTCACTTCTCCCCCCCCCCCCGCCCCCCCCCCTCCCCCTCCTCTTTATTTTCCTTCTCTTCACCCTGTCTCATACCAGCCCTTCTGCTTTCTTGTTATCACACTCACACAGCCACAACCACTCACACACACTCACACACACACAAACACACACACAGAGCCACAACACACACACACACACACACACACACACACACACACACACACACGCACACACACACACACACAAACACACACGCACGCACCCCCCCTCCCCACACGCACACGCACGCACGCACCACACACATACACACGCGCGCGCGCGCACCCCACACGCACGCACCCACGCACACCACACACACACACGAGAGAGAGAGAGAGAGAGAGAGAGAGAGAGAGAGAGAGAGAGAGAGAGAGAGAGAGAGAGAGAGAGAACGTGAATGATTTTGTTCATTTAAAGAGAGTAGTGCGATAAAACATAAATAAAACATTTTACATCAAGCCCTCCGGACACAAATACAAATGGTAAATAAACAAATTGGTAGGAAAGAAATATACGAAAATGGAAAAAGAAACAACACACAACACACACACACACACACACACACACACACACACACACAACACACACACACACACACCCCACACACACACACACACACACACACACACACACAAAACCGAGGGAAAAGGACATGCAAAATGTAAGCAACACGTCAGTCAAAATATATACCCATTCAGCACCCCCAGATCCACACGCCCATCCCCGTTCCACACACTTCTATCTCACCCGACATTCGCAATCTCTGTGCACGTTCGGGTAGTCGCGTAATCTTTGTGCACCAGTCGGGCAATCTTTGTGTACGAGCATGGCAGTCTTTGTGCAGTAGTCGGGAAGTCTTCATGAACTAGTCACGCAATTTTTATGTACAAGTCGTGCAATCTTTGTGTCTGGTCGCTCAATCTTTTGTCTTACCAGTCGGACAATCTTTGTGCACTTGTCGGGCACTCGTCCTTGTGCACTTGTCTTCATGAACTGGTCACGACAATTTTCAGTAGTACATGTACATCTTTGTGTCCGGTCGCTCAATCTTTTTTCTTACTAGTCAGACAATCTTTGTGCACTTGTCGGGCAATCTTTGTGCTCCAGTCAGGCAATCTTGTAGGCATCTGCCGTGTAATCTTTGTGTACTAGAAAGGCGATTTTTGTTCACCAGTCGGGCATCGGGGTGTTTCCTGTGAAGCAATCTTTGCTCGCAGTCAGGCATTCTTTATGCACCAATCGGGCAATCTTTGTGTACCAGTTGGGCAGTCCTTAAGCATAACTCGGGCAGACTCTGAGCTCCAACTGGGCAATCTTTGTGCACCAGTCAGGCAATCTTTGTGCACCAGTCGGGAGATCTTTGTGCACAAAACAGGCGATCTTTGTGCACCAGCCAGGCATTCTTTGTGCACCAGTCAGGCAATCTTCATGCACCAGTCAGGCATTCTTTGTGCACAAGTCAGGCAATCTTTGTGCACCAGTCAGGCAATCTTTGTGCACCAGTCAGGCGATCTTTGTGCACAGTAGCGGGCAATCTTTCTGCACAGTCGGGCAATCTTTGTGCACTAGTCAGGCATTCTTTGTGCACCAGTCAGGCAATCTTTGTGCACCAGTCAGGCGATCTTTGTGCACTAGTCGGGCAATCTTTGTGCACCAGCCGGGCGATCTTTGTGCACCAGTCGGGAAATTTTGTGCACAAAAGAGGCGATCTTTGTGCACCAGTCGGGAGATTTTTGTGCACCAGTCAAGCGATCTTTATGCACCAGTCGGGCAATCTTTGTGCACCAGCCAAGCGATCTTTGTGCACCAGCCAAGCGATCTTTGTGCACCAGTCGGGCAATCTTTATGCACAAGTCGGGCATTCTTTGTGCACCAGTCGGGCAGTCTTTTTACACCAGTCGGGAGATTTTTGTGCACCAGTCAAGCGATCTTTGTGCACCAGTCGGGCAACCTTTGTGCACCAGTCAGGAAATTCGTGCACCAGTCAGGCAATCTTCGTGCACCAGTCAGACAATCTTTGTGCACCAGTCGGGCAATCTTTGTTCACCAGTCAGATAATCTTTGTGCACAATCAGGAATCTTTGTGCGCCAGTCAGACAATCTTTGTGCACCAGTCGGGCAATCTTTGTCACCAATCAGGAATATTCGTGCACCAGTCAGACAATCTTTGTGCACCAGTCAGACAATCTTTGTGCACCAGTCAGACAATCTTTGTGCACTAGTCAGACAATCTTTGTGCACAGTCGGACATCTGTGCAGTCGGGTCTTTGTGTACTGGTCGGACAATGTTTGCTCACATCAGTAGGGAAGTGCGCAGTGCGGAGCAATTCTTCGAAGCCGGCCTTCAGCAGTTACGCGGGGTCGTCTCCGATGCGTGGCACCATGAAGACCAATTGGCTGCTGGCACCTGGACACTGACAGATGAGCCCGGGTGTGGATGGATGTAGGAGAGCTAGAAGGAGCAGTGTGGATCTGGAATGACGATTAAGAAAAAAAAAAGAAAAGCACTTTTATTTTTAGCTGGTAATTCAAGGCATCTTGTAACCCATTACATTTCTACAAACGACATGAACAAAAAAAAACACAAAAAAACTAGTGAGAGAGAGAGAGAGAGAGAGAGAGAGAGAGAGAGAGAGAGAGAGAGAGAGAGAGAGAGAGAGAGAGAGAAATCGGACAAAGGAAAGACAGACAGACAGGAAGGACTAAAAGAAAGAATGTTAAAAGAAAAAAAAAAAAATTAAGGAGTAAAATGGAAAAGAAAAAAAAAGTTAGAAACAAAGTGAAAAACCAAGAGAGAAAGAAAATGAAATAGAAAAACAAAACGAAACGAAACAAACAAGAACAAAGACAAAACAAAAGAGAAAAAGAACGGAAAGAAAGGAAACAAACGCATACACGCACGCACGAACACACATACCCCCCCCCCACACACACACACACACGCACACACACACACACGCACACATACAGGCACGCGCGCGCACACACACACACACACACACGCGCGCGCGCGCGCGGGCACACACGCACGGGCACACACACACACACACACACACACACACACACACACACACACACACACACACACACACACACAGAGCGCCGCTTGTTGCGTGACATTAGCCAATCGTTTCATTGCCGATGCGTGACAGAGCGTGAGCGATGACGAATGAGGGCCAACGGAACGGGAAAGAGGGGGGGTGAGGAGGGTGTAGGGATGGAAAGTGTCCCCCCCCCCCCCCCCCCCCCCCACCCCATCGACGATGAATCATACTACTCTCTGTCTTATCACGATCTCAATCACGGCGAGTTCTCAATCATAATTAAGCCAGGAATCGTTGTCAGCTCGCAATCAGATTACGCTCGTGTGCAGCCAGTTGTGGCCACGACGTCTATCATGACTGTCACCACGTCCCCCGCAAAACCCAGCCTGTCTGACAGCTTGGCCACAGTGACGACGTCACAGCTCTTACTTACAGCTCGCTGGTGACGGGTCATCCTTTTCTCTGTGGATGCCAGACCTGAACTCTTGACAGACGCTCGATGGTACCACAGGATTTTTTTTTTTGCACGTGAAAACAAAATGACTTCGTCAGGCAGGAAGGAAGTCAGGCTCATAGTCTGGTTGAGAAGATCCTCTCCTTGCGTCATGCACCGTGGGCTTGTCAGATGCAGGCGTGTGGTCTCGCCATGGCTCTATGTTCGAGACAATTCTAAAGACCATAGTGGAGGCTGGACAAGTGTCTCGCCGTAACTCCGTGTTCAAGACCATTCTACGGAGAATATTTGAGGGTGGACATGTATCTCGCCATGACTGCGTGTTCAAGACCATTCTACAGAGAATATTTGAGGGTGGACATGTATCTCGCCATGGCTCCGTGTTCAAGACCATTCTAAAGAGTACAGTGCAAGGTGGGCATGTGTCTTGCCATAGCCGCGTGTTCAAGATAATTCTACAGAGAATATTTGAGGGTGGACATGTGTCTGGCCATGACTCCGCGTTCAAGACCATTCTACAGGGTACAATGGAGATTAGGCATGTGTCTTGCCATAGCTGCGTGTTCAAGACCATTCTACAGAGTTCTGTGGAGGGAGAACAGGTGTCATTCCATAACCCCGTGTTCAAGACCATCCTGCAGGGTACGATGAGAGGGTGGACATGTATCTCACCACGACTCTGTGTTCAAGACCAGACTAGTGAAGAAATTGGAAGGAAGACATGTATCTTGCCATGACTACGTGTTCAAGATCATTCTACAGGGTACAGTGGAATGTGGATGTGTATCTCACTTTGGCTCCGTGTTCAAGAACACTCTACAGGATACAGTAAAGTTGGCATATGTCTCACCATGACCCCGTCTTCCAAGACCAGTCTTCAGGATACAGTGAAGGGTGGGAATATGTTTCATCATAGCTCTGTGTTCAAGACCATACTACAGGGCACAGTGGAGGATGGACATACATCTCGCCATGACTCCGTATTAAAGACCAGTCTACAGGGCACAGTGGAGGGTGGACATGTATCACGGCTCTGTCCTCAAGACCATTTTAAGGGCAACAGTGGAAAGTGGACATGCATCTCACCTTGACTCCCTGTCCAAGACCATTATACAGGGTACAGTGGAGGGTGGACACGTATCTCACCATGACTTCCTATCCAAAACCATTCTACAGGGTACAGTGGAGGTGGACACGTATCTCACCATGACTTCCTGTCCAAGACCATTCTACAGGGTACAATGGAGAGTGGACACATATCTCTCCCATGACTTCCTGTCCAAAACCATTCCACAGAGTACAGTGGAGGGTGGACATGTATCTCACCATGACTCCCTGTCCAAGACCATTCTACAGGGTACAGTGGAGGGTGTACACGTATCTCGCCATGACTTCCTATCCAAAACCATTCTACAGGGTACAGTGGAGGGTGGACACGTATCTCACCATGACTTCCTGTCCAAGACCATTCTACAGGGTACAGTGGAGGGTGGACATTTACCTCACCATGACTCCCTGTCCAAGACCATTCTACAGGGTACAGTGGAGGGTGGACATGTATGTCTCCATGACTTCCTGTCCAAAACGATTCCACAGAGTACAGTGGAGGGTGGACATGTATCTCACCATGACTCCTGTCCAAGACCATTCTACAGGGTACAGTGGAGGGTGGACATGTATCTCACCATGACTCTCTGTCCAAGACCATTCTACAGGGTACAGTGGAGGGTGGACATGTATCTCACCATGACTCCCTGTCCAAGACCATTCTACAGGGTACAGTGGAGGGTGGACATGTATCTCACCATGACTCCTGTCCAAGACCATTCTACAGGGTACAGTGGAGGGTGGACATGTATCTCCCATGACTTCCTGTCCAAAACGATTCACAGAGTACAGTGGAGGGTGGACATGTATCTCACCATGACTCTCTGTCCAAGACCATTCTACAGGGTACAGTGGAGGGTGGACATGTATCTCACCATGACTCTCTGTCCAAGGCCATTCTACAGGGTACAGTGGAGGGTGGACATGTATCTTACCATGACTCCCTGTCCAAGGCCATTCTACAGGGTACAGTGGAGGGTGGACATGTATCTCACCATGACTCCCTGTCCAAGACCATTCTACAGGGTACAGTAGAGGATGAAGGCCCGGAGGCAGGCCGAAGGAGTTCTGGATTAGCCACACACAGGCCGGGATCGGTGACAACACCTCTACCCCGTGGTGCAAAACTGAAGACAAGAGGGCTGCAGAGATTCCTCAAGCCTCCACCTCTGCACCCTTGACACCTTCTGAGACGGAGAAATATGAATAGTTACAAGAATACTTAGGACAGCACAGACCTCTGCCAAGATCAAACGGATCCTGGATGTACCCTTTGCGTCAGTTCGTGAGTGAAACCAACATTTTGTTTTTTACTTCCAAAGGAAGTAATAGTGCTTATGTACTGAAAGAGTTACTCCCCATGCACTTTTAAAGAGGAACGTTAAAAATGCGATATGGCACATCGTCAGAAAGTTGGGATTTTTCCATCGAACTGTGTTCATTTCCATCGAACTGTGTTAATTTGTTGATAATTCTTAATTCATGACAGCAATCATATATCATTTGTGTTCAGGGAAAACTTTTCATCATGTTGCTGAACGGATGCAGAACCCACCGTATAATCCGGATCGGTCACAAAAATGGAATGACTTCGTCCTTAGACTACGCTCATCATTCCACCGGGTCTTTGTTTTCCGGTGTGTGTGTGTGTGTGTGTGTGTGTGTGTGTGTGTGTGTGTGTGTGTGTGTGTGTGTGTATACATGGGTGCGTGCGTGCGTGCGCGCGCACGTTGTGTGTGTGTGTGTGTGTGTGTGTGTGTGTGTGTGTGTGTGTGTGTGTGTGTGTGTGTGTGATTAGTTTCTCTAGCCAGAAGAAGATGTGTTGTTTCACTATTGTAAACTGTTTGCTCCATTAACCTGGTGGTAGACAAATGAATGAATGCACGCAGACATGAAACACATAAACCACCAAGGGGGTGGATTGGTTTGCTGTGGTGAAGAGAGAGAGAGAGAGAGAGAGAGAGAGAGAGAGAGAGAGAGAGAGAGAGAGAGAGAGAGAGAGAGAGAGGAGAGAGAGAGAATTTGTGCACGCACGTACGCGCCTATGTATGCATGCATATATATATATATGTATGTGTGTGTGTGTGTGTGTGTGTGTGTGTGTGTGTGTGTGCGTGTGTGCATGCGTGTGTGTGTGTGCGTGTGTGTAGTGGTGTGTGTGTGTGTGTGTGTGTGTGTGTGTGTGTGTGTGTGTGCTCGTGGGTGCGTGCGTGTGTCCTTGTGCAAACAAGTGCGCGTGCGTGCGTACGCGCGTGCGCGCGCTTGCGTGTGTGTGTGTGTGTGTTGTGTGTGGTGTGCGTGTGCGTGCGTGCGTGTGCGTGCGTGTGTGTGTGTGTGTGTGTGTGTGTGTGTGTGTGTGTGTGCGGGTGTGTGTGCGTGCGTGTGTGTGTGTGTGTGTGTGTGTGTGTGTGTGTGTGTGCGTCGTGTGTGTGTGTGTGTGTGCGTCGTGGTGGTGTGTGCGTGTGTGCGTAGTGTGTGTGTGTGTGGTGTGTGGGTGCGTGCGCGTGTGTGTGTGTGCGTGCGTGTGTGTGTGTGCATGGTACGTGCGTGTGTGTGGTTGTGTGCGTTCGTGCGTGCGTGTGTGCGTGCGTGCGTGCGCGCGCGTATGTGTGTGTGTGTGTGTGTGTGTGTGTGTGTGTGTGTGTGTGTGTGTGTGTGTGTGTGCGCGCGTGCACGGGTCTGCGCACTGCACGCCGACGAACAAGCGGTCGTGCCTGTGTGATAGTGTGACGCCTCCGAACCAGACCCTACTACTTATATCTCCAATACATCTCACATTATACCCCAAGCCTTGATTACGACCAAACCAGATGAAAAACAAACACACACACACCCTCCCCTCAAATCCTATTTCTCCCTAATATACGCTGTGTCCAAGTCAAGTATATCTGCCCAACACAGACGGCCCACAATCTGTCTGCTAGCCCCTAAGACGTCGTGATGATAGCTAGCTCTACCTCTTCGATAACCACCAGACATACGTAGACGACTGCTGGGATGGGGGTGGGGGGAGGGGGGGGGAGGGGGGGAGATGGCTAGGTCACACCCAGCTACTGCCTAATCTCTCTCTGTCTCTGTCTGTCTCTCTCTCTGTGTCTCTGTCTGTCTGTCTCTTTCTCTGTCTGTCTGTCTCTCTCTCTCTGTATGTTTCTTTGTCTGTCTGTCTCTGTCTCTCTGTCTGTCTGTCTGTTTGTCTCTCTCTGAGAGTACCCCGACTTCCAACACAATCACAATTAAACGTCAGTTACTCCTGCGACTGGGGGTGGGGGGTGGGGGTGGGGGGGGGAGAAACTGGGGTCTCCCAATGTCGCAGACTTGGAGAGACGCTGCAGCAAGCAAGCAAGCAAGCCAAGTTGGCCCAGGTTGGTAGTAGTCAGCAGTCAGCAGTCAGTAGTCAGCAGTCAGCAGTCAGTAGTCAGCAGTCAGTAGTAAGCAGTCAGCAGTCAGTCGTCTTCGGGGACAGCTCAGCCATAGCTGACAGGCCTCTCCTCCTCCTTGGAGATCTTCTGGGCAACTGCTCGTTTGCTGAGGACGTAAAGGCTGCAGAGGCGCCGAAGCCGAGGCATTTACTGTCCTGTGTCGTTGGGCTTAACGGCCCGAGCCGCCCGTTTTACGGGCCCCTGTCGCCGGAAGAGGGGCGGCCTTCCATTCCGCCCTGCCAGCTCGCCTGACAAGATGGCGTCGCTCGAGCTGCCGACGCCCTCTGGCGGCGGGGTTTTATGGGGCGGTTTCAACGTCACGTTTTTACATGCCGGGTGCTTAACCACGTCAGCTCGCCCCTTCCCTCTCTCTCTCTCTCTCTCTCTCTCTCTCTCTCTCTCTCTCCTCCCCCTTCTGTCTCTGTCAGTCAGTCTGTCTGTCTGTCTCTCTGTCTGTCTGTCTGTCTGTCTGTCTGTCTGTCTCTCTCCTCTCTCTCTCTCTCTCTCTCTCTCTCTCTCTCTCCCCTCCCCCTTCTGTCTCTGTCTGTCTGTCTCTCTCTCTCTCCTCGGCCTCCTTTGTGTGTGTGTGTGTGTGTGTGTGTGTGTGTGTGTGTGTGTGTGTGTGTGTGTGTGGCGCGCGCGCGCGTGCGTGTGTGCTGTCTGTCTGTCTGTCTGTCTGTCTGTCTTCCTCTCTCTCTCTCTCTCTCTCTCTCTCTCTCTCTCTCTCTCTCTCCTCGGCCTCCTCTTTGGGTGAAAGTGTGTGTTGTGTGTGTGTGTGTGTGTGTGTGTGTGTGTGTGTGTGTGTGTGGTGTGGGGCGTGCGTGCGTGCGTGTGCGTGCGTGCGTGCGTGCATGCGCGCGCGCGCGTGTGTGTCTGTGTCTGTGTCTGTGTTTGTGTGTGTTTCTAATGAGGAGAAGACATGGAGGGGCGAATAGGGGAAGGGGAGAGGAGGGGGGTAGGGAAGGAGGGGAGCGCTCCAGACCCGTAAAGAACCACATCAATTTTTTTTTTTTTTTTTTTTTTTTGTGGCTGTCTAGATTGTGATAAGAAAAGTTATGAGGTAACAGAAACTTTCACTGTCGAGGTGACCTGAATTAGCGTGACCCCCCCTACCCCCCCCCCCCCCCCCCCCCCCCCCCGCCACCCCTTCCTTCTCCCTGTGGCGCTTACCTTCCCCTGGGTGGTCTGATCAGACGAAACAGGGGGATGAAACTGGAGCTGGACTGTCACGTGCTGCTGCTAATCACGTTAAAGAACCCAGGACAAAGACCGTGTATGGAGCAAAGGCAGCGCCGCCTAGTTTTTACTGGCACCCAAAAAGCCACTCGTGATAAAGAAAGCGAAGAAGATGACAATACTGGCCCTTTTTTTTTTTTTTTTTTTTTTTTTACGGTTCTTTCTTCTGTAAAGTTCTTTTGCCGGTTTTATAGCATGCCAGCTTTTCTGTTGTAATGTGATGACTAAGCAACAAAGTGAACGAATTTTTAGTTTAAGTAAGTGTCATTAGAGCCTAGCCGACCACATAGAGTGTGCTCAACGCTGTCAAACTCTTACAAGGATCAACGTGAAACCTGAACAGATCAGATCATCAAAAAAGAATGATCTTATGAAACAGAAACAAACAACAGAAGCAGTTAACGATCTAGAACTTAAACTACTGACACTTTGTAACATTAAGAAAAAAAAATTCGGTTCATTTGACAGCGAGAGGTTTTCTACTTGATTTTTTTTTACTCCAAGATTGTTAAGGGGAAAAAAAAGTCGTGAAAATAATCGATGAAAAACACTGCAGAATGGTTGATGATGCTCACCTTGGACAGCGTGTAATGGACGGCCATAGCCCATCTCGGACCTAGTCACCAGTCTGCCTTGCCCCAGTGCCATCCCTGTGGTGCAGAGGTCGGCGTGTCATGACCCTCCCAGCTTTCCTTCTTCTTCTTCTTCTGCGTACGCAGGCTGATACTGCTGCGGACACCCCCTATAAAGGCAGTGGAGTTTTGTGTGTATGACCGTTTTTTTTTTTTTTTAAATCCCGCCATTAAGGCAGCCATACTCCAGCTTCGGGGAAGGTGCATGCTATGTGTAACGTGTCGTCCATACCAACGGCCAAACTGGCCTTCTCTTCTGAAAGTTGGTGATCGGATTCCACGTGTGTGCAAGATGTTATGCGTGCGTTCACACACGGAACCTCGGTTTATAGTCTCATTCGAAGAACTGTATGGGAAATGGAGTCAGAACCAATGTTAACTCCGAAGGAAAAATCCCCCTGTACCGAAACGGCCTGGCGGAGATTCGAACCCGCAACCCCAAGATTACGAGTCCGGCGCTCTACCAACTGAGCTATTCCGGCCCCGAATCCCAGCTTTCCGATCTTGCGTCGTCCGTAGGCCGTCTGTCAGATTCCTCCCTGTCCATTCTTGGACATCATCTGTCCAAAGTCTTCTCTGACTGTACTCTTGCTCTCTTGCCCATCTACGGTTCCAGTTTACAATACGGAATTCCAATTACAATAAGAAAAAAAAAAGCCGGCATGTTGTAATCAGTATTAGAAAGAAAAGTGTACAGAGTTTCTAGAGGAATGACAGAACACTGGACTACAGTGGTACAAAAAACACAGAAAGACTTTAAACCAAAAAAAAAAAAAAGGGGGGGGGGGGCGGGAGGGGTGGAGGTGAGTGTGGGGGGGGGGGGGGGGGGCAGAATCCAAGAGAGTGAGAGAAAAGAGGAAGTTACAAGCACTTTCAGAGGGCCGGGGAACTCTTTGCGCTCTGTTAACAGAATGATCGGGGGTGTTGGAAGGGGAGGGGGGGGGGGGGGGGGGGGGCGGACAGAATCTGGCAATCACCGGGTGTAGACTTCTTACCGTGGTTCCAGACTTTCGCAGGCTGAGAGGTGTCACATTCGTGTACTACCCAACAGGGGGTAATGAAAGTGACTTATGTTGCTAGTGCTACCTTTTGATCCTTTCTTAGGATACTCTCTTTCACGCTCATCTTGCGGCAAGGTAGCTAGCTATTAAAATTAACGAACACACCTCAGCTTCGGCCTAAATGAAAAAAAAAAAAAAAAAAAAAAAAAAAAACCGACAGGCTGCAGTCCAGTTTCTTTAGTGTAATAATCCTAAAACTTCACAAACATAATTTACAGTGTAAATATAAAAGATAAAAAAGGACTGAAAAAAAAACAACAAACAAACAAACAACAACAACAGACGAAATGCGCGTATTAGAGATAGTATGTGAACATTCTGATTAATTGATTATAATCGTGTGTACAAGACATGGATCTTTGTGACAGTGTCTGAAATGTCAGGAACAGGTCATTTCAACCTCCTGTAAACCAACCAACCAACCAACCAATCTAGGACAGAGCCCAGATTCTAAAGAACACCCGTCCATTTAGCCACAACGCTCCCTCCCCACCCCCCCACACCCCCTCCTCCCTACCCTCCCTTTTTTTTTTTCCTTTAAAGTGGTCTCCCTTGCTCTGTCATTATCGCCCCTGACAATGGCGTCGTGATGAAAGGTGGCGGTGGACGAGAACCTTGCCGCTGCCTTCCCGCTCACCGCAGCCCCTCCCCCAAATCACCACAATCCCTCCCCCAAATCACCACAATCCCTCCCCCAAATCCCCATCATCTGGGAGTCGACCCTCACTCCCGAAAAGTCCTCATCCCTGTCATCGGCAGTGTCGTCAAGCCGGGGCCTCCAACAGGCCCGGGGGAAACTCGATCGGGGTACAGGCCAGAAAAGTCACACACCCCGACCAGCAGCCTGTCACCATGGGAACCCATAATCAGGGCTGGTGGAGGTGGTAGGGATTGTGGGGGCGGCGGTGCAAGGATTGGGAATGGGGACGGGGGGGGGGGGGGTAGAGAATCCGAGGCAGTTGGCGCAGAGAGAGAGAGAGAGAGAGAGAGAGAGAGAGAGAGAGAGAGAGAGAGAAGACGGTGACACACACACATTGACACACACACACACACACTCTCTCTCTCTCTCTACCTCTCTCTCTCTGTCACACACACACACACACACACACACACACACACACACACACGCACGCACACTCACACACACACACACACACACACGCACGCACGCACGCACGTACGCACGCACACACACACACACACACACACACACACACACACACACACACAGAGACAGACAGAGACAGAGACAGAGAGACAGAGAGAGAGAGAGAGAGAGTACTCTAAGAGCCACACAAACCCGTCATTTTCTGACGCTGCGATCCTCCCCCCCACCCCCACCCCCACCCCACTCCTCCTCCTCTCCCTACCCAGTCTAGCCCCTCTCACACCTCCCCATCATCCTCTCTCCCTCCACACCGCGACTGTCTGTGCTTCGCTCTCCTTTCCCTGCTCTTTCGCCCCAGCCTCTCTCAGTTCCCCCCTCTCCATCTCCTCCTCCTCCTCCCAGGACGATCATGTCAAGGACTAACCGTGAGGTCTTCTGCGTCACTTCCTCGTGACTCATGGACTGGGCAACAATCACCCAAACAATCAAGTGACTCAGCTACAACTTCTAGAGGTTTCTTCTTTTTTTTTTTTTTTTTTTTTTTTTTTTTCATGCTGATCTGCAACTGTAGGTAATACTCCACTACGGGCCATAAAGAAGAGAATTGAGGTTTCCGGTTACTCGGTCTAACCACAAGCACATAAAGAGAGACAAGCAAGCAAGCAAGCAAGCCACTGATTCTTCTTATTGACACGTGCTGTCGGAGAGTTGCGTCCCTTGGTATGCATATCAGCCCCTGCTACGTACGTACAGCGGATTCGGTTTTTCACGAAAGCTGAAACCGTCGTAAACTGTAGGAGGAGGGATTCAGTCTGAAAGTCAGGAAAGAACTTGACGATTTGATTCTTGTTGGCTCTGTCATGCACATGCTGGTTGTGTTAAGCTCGAACACAAAGATTCCGTCTGAAATGACATTAGTTGTTTCCTGCTCGGGTCGTTTTGTTTTGTTGTTTGTATAACGACTACCAGATTTAGACAGGTCACTCAGCTGGGAAATAAGCACTTACTTGGAGCTTTCGACAGACCTCCGTCCATCTTCTTCAGCGGTGGTGTTGCTACTGGGTGAACTGGAGTTCAGTACACACGACCACGGGTCGAACCCTGGTCATGTGACTGAACAATGAGGGTGTTGTACACCGATGGCAAGGTGTGTCTGCCCCGGTCCCGGTTGAGTGTGGGGTTGTTGGTGGCAATATGGATAGCCTCCTTCACCCCACGCTGAAACCAGCTATTGTCACGGTCGAGAACGCTGATGTTGCCATATTCAAACTGATGTTGCTGGGCGTGTAGGTGGCCGCCTACTGGTGATGATTCCTTTTTGTGTTCAGTCAAGCGTTTTCGAAGGTTTCTCTCAGTTTCCCCGACATAGTCCTCTTCACAGTCACGACAGTCTATTTGGTAGATGACTCCAGACTTGTCCAGTTTGTCAGTTTTGTCCTTGGGGGCGACCAGCTGGCTGCGGGTGGTGTTGATGGTTTTGGATGTACGGAGACACCGGTTTTCCTGATCTTCCTGCTCAAGGCTTCGGTCACACCGCGGACATAGGGGATGGTGACATGTCCTTTACGCCTGGTTTGGTCTTGTTTGGTGGTAGGATGCGGTGTGATCTTCTTGCTGTTGTTGTTTTGGTATGTGACTTTGAGGCCCTACTTTCACCTTGAATCACACACACTCCTAACTGGTGTCTGGGTAAACACCGTGACATCCCAGACACAGGGAAACACGACCGAGACGTTATCTGAAAACGAAACAGAACGCGTCGGTGGCAGCAGTGGTCCTGTCGTGCTTATGCTTCTTTATCCTCTTGAGGTGTAACTCTTTTAGCGCTCGCCGTTCTGGGATTTTGGCATTGCTCAGCGCCATTTCAACCGACAGTCGCGCTCTTTCAATGCTGGTATCTTTGTCACTTCTGGAGAACTAGTAGGTTTTTTTTAGACACTTCTGGAGAACTGGTAGTTTTAGTAGCTTCTGGGGAATTAGTAGTTTTAGTCACTTCTGGAGAACTAGTGGCTTCGTCCCTTCTGGAGAAGCAGTAGCTTCATCACTTCTGGAGAACTAGTGGCTCCATCACTTCTGGAGAACTAGTAGCTTCGTCGCTTCTGGAGAACTAGTAGTCTCGTCACTTCTGGAGAACCAGTAGCTTCGTCGCTTCTGGAGAACTAGTAGTCTCGTCACTTCTGGAGAACTAGTAGTTTTGTTGCTTCTGGAGAACTAGTAGTCTCGTCACTTCCGGAGAACTAGTAGTTTTTTCACTTCTGGAGATTTAGTAGTGTCGTCACTTCTGGAGAGCTTACAGCTTCATCAATTTCAGAGAGCGAGTAGCTTCGTCACTTCTGGAGAACAAGTAGTTTCGTCACTTCTGGAGAACTAGGAGTTTTTTCACTTCTGGAGATTTAGTAGTGTCGTCACTTCTGGAGAGCTTACAGCTTCATCAATTTCAGAGAGCGAGTAGCTTCGTCACTTCTGGAGAACAAGTAGTTTCGTCACTTCTGGAGAACTAGTAGTTTCACTGCTTCTGAAGAACTAGTAGTTTCATTGCTTCTGAAACACTCGTAGTCTTGGAGAACTAGTAACTTCATTACTTTTCGAGAACCGATGGTTTCACTACTTCTGAAGAACTAGTGGCTTTATTACTTCTGAAGAACTAGCAGTTTCATTACTTCTGAAGAACTTGTATTTTCAAAATTTCTTAAAAAACTAGTACTTTCATTATTTCAGGAGAACTAGCAGTTTCGTCACGTCTGGAGAATTAGCAATTTTGTCACTTCTGGAAAACTAGCAGTTTTGTCACTTCTGGAAAACTAGTAGTTTTGTCACTTCCGGAGAACTAGTGGCTTCGTCACTTCTGGAGAACTAGTAGCTTCGTCACTTCTGGAGAACTAGTAGCTTCGTCATTTCTGGAGAACTAGTGGCTTTGTCATTTCTGGAGAACTAGTAGCTTCGTCATTTCCGGAGGAAAACTAGTGGCTTCGTCACTTCTGGAGAACTAGTAGCTTCGTCACTTCTGGAGAATTCTGAAGAACCAGTAGCGATATCATTCGTAAAGAAGTAGCGGTTTCACCACTTCTGGGGGGAAAAACAAACAAACAAACAAACTGGTATTTCCATCAATATCTAAAGCATTTCTCCCATTTCTGTCTGCGTAATAAAGGAAAAAATAAGTGTATTACCACAATCTGCAACAACCCCCCCCCCCCCCCAACTTTCCCCACTTCCCTTCGCTGTCTGTTTTGCTCATGCTAAAGAGCAGCCAAGATGTTAGCAGTCCCTTAGTTTAGTGTGTGAATATGATATTAGAATATAACATAGCCGGCGATTTCTTTTTTTTTTTTTTGAGGGGGAAGGGGGGACGGGGGGGGGGGGGGGGGGGGGGGGGTAGGGGGGGCTTCTTCTTGCGCCCGAAGAGCCCAACAGTAAATGTCGAGTGTAGAGTTGAGACGTTACTACAATGTCTGGAACACCTAGAACAAAGATCACACCACACATGGGGAAGTCCATGTTGCTTTTAGATCAGCAGGCCGCAAATGGTCATCTTAGGGCTGTTACCTCGTCGAAGTAACTCACTACATAGATGTTAAAAAAAAAGACACGCAATTTATGTATGAGAGAGAGAGAGAGAGAGGAGAGAGAGAGAGAGAGAGAGAGAGAGAGACACACACACACACACACACACACACACACACACACACACACACACACACACACACACACAGAGTCACAGGGAGAGAGTGAGAGTGATGGAGAGAGAGAGAGAGAGAGAGAGAGAGAGAGAGAGAGAGAGAGAGGACAGACAGACAGACAGACAGACAGACAGACAGACAGACAGACAGACAGATATAAACCACGACAGAAACAGGCAGAAAACAGGGGAAAATCCTCCTTGTAAATGACGCAAGTAAATCAACATTATCAAAGGAAAGAAAACGCCCCACCACCTCACACACACACACACACACACACACACACACACACACACACACACACACACCACCCAGTGCCAAGAACCCACCTCGTAAACAAATCCACCTAGAGGAAGTCACAGGTAAGCCAAGGGAGACTACTTCATCCTCCTCAGTTACCGGAACCTACCCAAACTCCGGGTGGTCCATTGTGGAGGGGGTGGAGGTGGGTGGGTGGGTGGGGGGGATCTTACACCACCCCAACAACTGTGACCCGGGGGGCATCTTATCTGGGAGCGCGCACCTCTCAGTTGCCGACACACTATCTACAAGTCTCAAGTGAGTTTTAATCTCGACCCGATCTACAAGCTTAGCTCTGCCCCGCGTGTATAGAATATACACGAGATCGTTTTCTTGATGCTTTTCCCTCCCTTCAAAAACACTATCGCTGTCGTCATCTTGGACATTGACGCGACATCTAGCGTCATCTTGGCAGCTAAAGGGAGACAAGTCTGATGGATAAGCTGTGAGGGTCAAACATTCACTGCTCTCTCTCTCTGTGACAGACAGAGAGAGAGAGAGAGAGAGAGAGAGAGAGAGAGAGAGAGAGAGAGAGAGAGAGAGAGAGATTTATGATTGTTCCTGACAGTTCTTGCGAAAAAAAATGCGATTCATTTCAAAATTTTGAGGTAAACAGATTATGGTCGTAGTGCACACGCAAATGTGTGTGCATATGTGTGCATGTAATGTCTGCAGTCACATCACGTGCGATTACTAATACACGCTGCATGAATTCTTAAACAGCAAAATATCACAGTTAAGCACGTGCCATACAGTCCCGTCACAAACGCCCACCCAACTATTGCAGTTCTGGAAGGATATGGTACTTCTTGGCTATTTTACCATTCTAGCAGATGCAGGTACAACTTACAAGGTAAAGAACCATTGCGGACCATAGTTGTGAATTCTTTCCGTAACACCCAACGCAGATTTATTTCATACCATTGTGTAAGTCTGTGTCAGGACGGCCCGGGACTTTGATGATGGTGGGGTAAGCGTCATGGAAACAAAACAAAACTTCTTCTTCTTCTTCTGCGTACGCAGGCTGATACTCCTGCGGACACTCCCTGTATAGACAGGCAGGTATTAATCCCATCTGCTCAACAAAGGGAGTGGAGTTTTGTGTGTATGACCTTTTTTTTAATCCCTTCATAAAGGCAGCCATACTCCATCTTCGGAGAAGGTGATTGCTATGTGTAATATACCAACGGCCAAACTGGCCTTCTCTTCCGAAAGTTGGTGATTGGATTTAACGTGTGTGCAAGATGTTATGCGTGCGTTCACACACGGAACCTCGGTTTATAGTCTCATTCGAAGGACAGTATGGGAAATGGAGTCAGAACCAATGTTAACTCCGAAGGAAAAATCCCCCTGTACCGAAACGGCCCGGCGGAGATTCGAACCCGCAACCCCAAGATTACGAGTCCGGCGCTCTACCAACTGAGCTATTCCGGCCCCCAAAACAAAACGAAACAACGGAGCAGCGGCAGGTACAGCGTCAACGGTGAAGTGCGTCGTCAGCTTATTTTCCAGGTAGATGGATCTGAAGGATCCAAGTTCGGAATGTTCCAGCAATACGCTGTCTGGCACATCCATTCCGACCGACACATACATTTATTTTTACGTTTATTTATTTTGCTTACATACATGTTCGTTTTATGGCTCATTTGCTTCTCTGATTTCTAACTATTTCACTGACGTACACATTTACTACTTTAGCTCAGTCTGCTAGTTTCTCTTCAGTGGACTGAGGTTTTCTTTCCAGTCTCTCTCTCTCTCTCTCTCTCTCTCTCTCTCTCTCTCTCTCTCTCTCTCTCTCTCTCTCTCTCAGAAGAAGAAGAAGAAGAAGAAGAAGAAGAAGAACGAACGAACAAACGAACGAATAGAAGAAAACAGCATCCCACACAACAGTGTCTGGAACTCCAGCGCTAATAAAAGTAATTGATGTTGTTACCAATCTGAGCCAGCGTCGCGCCGTATCGGAACCACCGTAACAATTATGGCCCCTTAGTGGCCCGGTTTTACTACAGTTATCTACCTTGCTTTAGTGCCGGCCTGTCAAGGTGTCGGCTGGTGTGTGCGTGTCTGAGTGGGTCGTTTAATACGCACAGCGGCAAGGGTTTCCCGTTTGTATTTTATTTTATTTCTTAATCTCTCCTGGCGGACAGGCTGAGGAAGGTGGCGTGACTGTTCTACGTCTTAAAAGTATCGTTATGTGCTCAGGGAACCACAAATAAACAAAAAATAAAAGAAAAGAAAATGAAACACGGATCAGTTAACTACATACTTTGATTCTATCGCTTGAAACAACGTCAGCAGTAAACTGGTTAGACAGTCATTACTGACGTAGTGGGATGACATTACGTTGGTGGTTTTGACGTCAAAGTGATGCTACCGCCTAAATGTTTGAATCGTTGGGGTGTCAAATGATTGTTAACAAAGCTCGAAGACCCCTCAAAGGACGTTTGAGCCTAACCGGGTACGGTAGAGTATGTCTCAGGCCCGATTCGTCCCTAATTCTGAACCCTAATCCTAAGTTATTTATTCCAACCCTAACCCAAATTTTAGGTCCGAGAGTAGTCTATTGTCTCTGTGATAGCGTAAAGGAGTGGTCTGTTTACGAAGCTTGAATGTAACATAGTGGTCTGATGACGTGGAGGAATTTATAACAGTGAAGTAATGACATTGTGGTAGTAATGTAACACGGTGGTCTAATGGCGTAGAAGTAACATCTAAGCAGTGATCTAATGACGTAGCGATGATATAACACAGTGGCCTAATTGTGAAGTGGTAATATGTAAAACAGTGGTCTGACGACGTAGTTGTAACATGACACAGTGGTCTAGTTATGAGGTAGTACTATGTAAATCTGATGACGTTGTGGAAATATATCATAACACAGTGGTCTAGTTATGAGGTAGTACTATGTAAATCTGATGACGTTGTGGAAATATATCATAACACAGTGGTCTAGTTATGAGGTAGTACTATGTAAATCTGATGACGTTGTGGAAATATATCATAACACAGTGGTCTAGTTATGAGGTAGTACTATGTAAATCTGATGACGTTGTGGAAATATATCATAACACAGTGGTCTAGTTATGAGGTAGTACTATGTAAATCTGATGACGTTGTGGAAATATATCATAACACAGTGGTCTAGTTATGAGGTAGTACTATGTAAATCTGATGACGTTGTGGAAATATATCATAACACAGTGGTCTAGTTATGAGGTAGTACTATGTAAATCTGATGACGTTGTGGAAATATATCATAACACAGTGGTCTAGTTATGAGGTAGTACTATGTAAATCTGATGACGTTGTGGAAATATATCATAACACAGTGGTCTAGTTATGAGGTAGTACTATGTAAATCTGATGACGTTGTGGAAATATATCATAACACAGTGGTCTAGTTATGAGGTAGTACTATGTAAATCTGATGACGTTGTGGAAATATATCATAACACAGTGGTCTAGTTATGAGGTAGTACTATGTAAATCTGATGACGTTGTGGAAATATATCATAACACAGTGGTCTAGTTATGAGGTAGTACTATGTAAATCTGATGACGTTGTGGAAATATATCATAACACAGTGGTCTAGTTATGAGGTAGTACTATGTAAATCTGATGACGTTGTGGAAATATATCATAACACAGTGGTCTAGTTATGAGGTAGTACTATGTAAATCTGATGACGTTGTGGAAATATATCATAACACAGTGGTCTAGTTATGAGGTAGTACTATGTAAATCTGATGACGTTGTGGAAATATATCATAACACAGTGGTCTAGTTATGAGGTAGTACTATGTAAATCTGATGACGTTGTGGAAATATATCATAACACAGTGGTCTAGTTATGAGGTAGTACTATGTAAATCTGATGACGTTGTGGAAATATATCATAACACAGTGGTCTAATTATGAGGTAGTAATGCGCGAAAGTGATCTGATGACGTAGTGGTAACATATCAGGGTGGTCTAATTATGAAGTAGTGATGTGTAAAACAGTGGTCTGATGACGTAGTGGTAATGTAACAGTGACCTAATTATGAAGTAGTAATATGTAAAACAGTGGTCTGATGATGTAGTGGTTACGTTACAGTGACCTAATTATAAAGCAGTAATACATAAAACAGTGGTCTGATGAAGTAGTTATAATATAGCACAGAGATCTAATTATGAAGTAGTAATATGTAAAACGGTGGTCTGATGACGTAGTGGTAATATCACACAGCGGCCTCATTTTGAAGTAGTCATAAATAAAACAGTAGTCTGATGTCGTAGTGGTGCATATAACGTAGTGATCTATTGACATGGTGGTAATACATAAATGAGATAAGTTTGTAGTGGTAATACATAAAGCAGTGAGATAAATTCATAGTGGTAATACACAAAACAATAAAGTAAATTCACGGAGAAGCTATTTAACCACACCCCCATCTCTCTCTCTCTCTCTCTCTCTCTCTCTCTCTCTCTCTCTCTCTCTCTCTCTCTCTCTCCACAAACCACAGTTTTTGAGGTGAATGGTGGGTGAACACACTCTGTGACCTAAAGTATCCAGATAGTGAGCGAATGGCAAATAGTCCTTTTGACTTACCTTCTGCCCAAACAAAATTACTAGATGGATTCCTTAGCTTTTTGACAGAGAGAGAGAGAGAGAGAGAGAGAGAGAGAAGAGAGGGAGAGAGAGAGAGAGAGAGAGAGAAGAGAGAGAGAGAGAGGGGGGGAGAGGAGGGAGGGGAGAGGGGGTAGGAGGGGGTTGGGCGACGAAAA
Organism: Conus canariensis; assembly: GCA_033310375.1. Lineage (NCBI taxonomy): Eukaryota > Metazoa > Mollusca > Gastropoda > Neogastropoda > Conidae > Conus > Conus canariensis. The sequence goes on from CM065739.1 coordinate 41,982,635, forward strand.
CAACGAAGACGTAGATGATTTATCATAATGCACAGAGCAAACAGAAAAGAAAATAATGCAAAAAGATTACAGAGCGCGCCAGCAACACCCCGCCCCGCCCCCCCCCCCCCCCCCCCAACATTTCCACCTCTATTTCTCCTCTTCCCCTCAAAGAAAAAAAATACACCACTCCCCACCCCCATCCCAGACAGACACCACCACCATTATCACCGCCACCGCCACCGCCATCGCCACCAAACTCGCTGTGGTGTTTTCAACAAACAACAAAAATCACCGACACAAAGTAACTTTGAAACTAAAGCAATTTAGGGCGGAGAGAGAGAGAGAGAGAGAGAGAGAGAGAGAGAGAGAGAGAAGAGAAGCTTCTGTCTCCATCAGCCCGTGAATTATTAGGCAGGGCAGCCTTCTTCCTCACAACCTCCCACCTAATTTCAGCCTACGTGTCCCGACCGCAACTCCGAAAACGTGCGCAAAGTTACACTTTAGCTACGAAACTGCGGCTTCATGAGGGCTCTCCGCTGAACGAAAACGTGCAATTTCCCCTGCAAACGAACAGAGCCGAGAGCACTCATTAACGTCAAGCTACCCCTACCACCAAACACCAAGAAGCATCATCACCCGGAGTTGCCATTCTCTCACCCCCCGCCCGCCACCCCACCCCACCCCACCCCCTTTGCTCCTCAACCATACGGAACGCGCATGCGCAAACATGGTAATTTTTGTTTTTCTTTTTTTCTTTTTTTTTTTCCCCCTGCCGGCAGTAGTGACACGTCCCATAATCCCGTGTGACCGGAAAGAGGCGTGGCGGGAAGGGAAAGGCTATGTAATACAGGTTCATTAAAAGTACAGAGGGTAGCGAACCGGATCAGGCTGCTGAGAGATGATTTGCACGACTTCTCGGGGTGTGTGTGTGTGTGTGTGTGTGTGTGTGTGTGTGTGTGTGTGTGTGTTCTCCTTCTTTTCATTTTCCTTCCTTTCTTTTTTTTTTTTTTTTTCCCTCTCTGTTTCTGCTCAGAAAAGGAGGTTAAGTTTCCACCAGTGACTGTTGATTGGTTTGTTGGTCTGTTAGCTCGATCACGCAAAAACTGTAAACCCGTTTGTTCTTTTTTTAAAAAACAAAACATGGTTAAAATCTGGATGGTGTCCTTTGAAATTTGATGCGGCTTAATTAAGAAGATGAGAGAGGCGCATCCGGGATATGTTCATATTATCACTTAAACTAGAATAG
>CM065739.1:41988862-41991362 GCA_033310375.1 Conus canariensis
GAACAAAAAAAAACAAACAAAAAAAACAACAACAAAACAAAACAAAACAAAACAAAAAAAAACCACCACACACACACACACACACACACACACACACAAAACCCCCCCCCCCAAAAAAAAAAAACAAAAACAAAACAAAACAACAAAAAACCCTCTTCTTTGCTCACACCCTCCTTACCTCCCTTGCTTTCCTTCCTTCCCCTTCACCTTCTTCTCCCTTTGTTTCATCTCTCATTTCCATTTTCTCATTATCATTTCCACGATTCTGAATAGATGTTAAATTGAAAGAAAAAAACAATCACGAATTTTTTTTTTTTTTTATTCATTTGGGGGTTTGTGCGGGGTATCCTTCATGTGTTGGATCCAAAACAGACAATGATGAGCACCACTGAAGGGACTCAGCGGCAGAGCGGTGTGTTCCTTTGGTGGACTGATTCATGAAGATATCTGCCTATGAACAGTCGTAGCAACAGGTGATGATTCTGGATATGGCTTGAAAAGACAAACGTTTGTCTCACGCCTTTATTCCACCTTTTCACCAGGCGTGGTACAAATCGGTTCTACAGAATTTGCGTGATTCTGCTGGCAGACAGACAGACAGACAGACAGACAAAGAAACAACGACGCAGGAGGTTATCAGAAAGAAAGCAAAATAAAAACGAAAAGAATGAAACGAAGGGAAGTAAGACAGAAATAATCGTACGAACAGTCTTTGACTAGGATCCCCCCCCCCCCCCCAACCTTCCCTCCCCTCCCTATCCCTGTTAAGACCACCGATCTCAAGTTCTCGAACATCTCCAGAGTAGACCTGACTAGGACCCCCCCTCCCCCCACTCTCTGTCTCCTGTTTATAGACAACCGATCTCAGGGTCTCCGCTCGAGCATCTCCAGAGTAGACCTTGACTAGGACCCCCCCCTCCCCCCCTGTCTCCTGTTAAGACAACCGATCTCAGGTCTCCGCTAGTAGACCTGCCTCCGAAACAGCGCACCTTGGGCCACACAGTTCTTGGTGCACAAGCACCACCACCACCACCACCACCACACCCACAGAAGCCTTGCCACTGCTGAAGGGCAGGAGTGCGGTTGGTTGCTGAAAGCAGATGTCTGGAGAGAAGAGAGAGACAGACTAGCAGTGACAATTCTAGCTTCCCATAGACCCTCCTCACCTGTGGTGGGCGTTTCGTCGCCCGTATCGCACCGTTCAGTCACCCCAGGGCCCCCACAACTCCAAACCACGCCTTCTTCTTTAGGGGGGATGTTGGAGGTCATCATTCCGCGCGAACGGACGCACATCTTCGTCACCTGTTTGACGTCATCCGTAGAGGCAAATTACGTGTTAATGGTGTTATAATAAAAGAGTCAGGATGCTCTCGGCCCAGCTCGATAAAATGCCCTCACCTGATGGCGAGTTGTCGACCTTGTCGTGAGCTAATAACAAGTCGGGGGCGGCGATGATTTTGATGACGTTGATAGACATGGGGGCGGAACTACACTGTGTATTGTTATTTTTGTTTTGTTTATCGATTACGGAGAGAGAGAGAGAGAGAGAGAGAGAGAGAGAGAGAGAGAGAGAGAGAGAGAACTCTCTCTCCCGTAATCGATAAGCAAAACAAAAATGATAACAATACTCAGTGTAGTTCCACCCCCATGTCTATCTACGTCATCAAATCAGCAAATCGATCAATCACTTCATCAGTTGATTCATCACTTCAGCGCTGGTTCGTTTCTGCAACATTAGGATTGATTAAGGTTGATCCTCACTCTTGTATTATTGTTACACTGTGGTTGATCCTCGCTAGTGTGTCATTGCTACACTCTGGTTGATCTTCACTGATGTATCATTGCTACACTCTGGTTGACCCTCACTGATGTATCATTGCTACACTCTGGTTGACCCTCACTGATGTATCATTGCTACACTCTGGTTGACCCTCACTGATGTATCATTGCTATACTGTGGTTGATCCTCACTGATGTATCATTGCTACACTGTGGTTGATCCTCACTGATGTATCATTGCTACACTGTGGTTGATCCTCACTGGCGTATTATTGCTACATTGTGGTTGATCCTCACTGGCGTATTATTGCTACACTGTGGCTGATCCTCACTGGCGTATTATTGTTACACTGTGGTTGATCCTCACTAGTGTATAATTGATACATTGGTTTTCATTCTCATTGGTGTATTATTGCTGCTACACTGTGGTTGATACTCGCTAATGTGTAATCAACATTGGTTTTAATCTTCTGCGGTGTATTATTGCTACACTGTGGTTGATCAAGACAAACGATGTATCCAACTGGCTACGCCGCGTAGGTCAGACATCCGCTGAGTCTTAGCCACGAGACCCTCTTCTTCAGTTTCTCATCTTAGTTGTTAATTCATTTATCCATCAGCTTCAAATCATGCGTAGTGTGGTCTCAAAACTTAGCGGATGTGGTGTAGCGTATATGGACTAGTCCGCACGCAGTGACGCCTCCTTGATGAAACTGAAACT
>CM065739.1:41993862-42003862 GCA_033310375.1 Conus canariensis
CGGCCACTCTCCCAGCCCTTGTAGAGCGTCAGCAGGCTGCACACCCAAAATGAATGTGTCAAGGCCTTGCTTAAGGAGTCGTGCATTTATAGATAGGCACAATTAGACTGTTTTAAGAATTTTTCTTGTGTCTGAAGGTTGATTTACCTTCTTTTCTTTCATATACCTATCAAGCTACATGCCTGGTGGTTCCAAGCAGACAGACTGAAATGAAAGGAATGGACTATTTTGAAGGAACCAGCTGACGCAAAGACAGGGTCATGGGTGTGTGAGAAGGCCTGAAATGTGACGTCAGCCATGGGGCGGGTCATGTATTTGAAGATGGTAAATGATGTCATCCGTGAGAAAACAAGCGACACGATTAGGTGGGTGGGGGTGGCGGGTGGGGGTGGGGGTGGGGGGGGAGTAAATGAGCTGGTAGGAAGACGGAGGTGAGGCAGGGGTGGGATGAGGATGGGGGATAGACGCAGTGGGAGCAAATGATATAAGACACGAAAGTTTAACCCCACAACCCAGCCCACCCCTCTCCTACCCCTCGCCCCCCCCCCCCCCAAATAAAAAAAAAGAGAAAAAAAAAAGAAAAAGAAGAAGAAAATAAAAAAAGAAGAAAAAGAACGAGAAGATTGTTCCACAAGATTCAATCGCTTCCAATTTGATTAACAAAAAACAAAAACAAAAAAAAATAAAAACCTCCAGCCCAGGCTATTATCATCAAGTTTCCAAGCTGGTAACGGGTGTCATCCATATTCATATTCCGAGGACCGCGCAGTCTTTCTGATTGGTTTCGGCCACACGTGCGCTCCATGGACATCTGCCCATAAAACCAGGAGCCCACACAGCCCGCGGGCGAAATAAGCTGCAGCCCCTGTGACCCATCGCTCCGACCAGACTCGTCACAAACAATCAGACTAATTCGACCTGAATCCCCTGCCTGGCTGTGGTGTGTGGCTGTGGTTGGTCCATGAGGAAAGGGCGGCCACTCTCCCAGCCCTTGTAGAGCGTCAGCAGGCTGCACACCCAAAATGAATGTGTCAAGGCCTTGCTTAAGGAGTCGTGCATTTATAGATAGGCACAATTAGACTGTTTTAAGAATTTTTCTTGTGTCTGAAGGTTGATTTACCTTCTTTTCTTTCATATACCTATCAAGCTACATGCCTGGTGGTTCCAAGCAGACAGACTGAAATGAAAGGAATGGGACTATTTTGAAGGAACCAGCTGACGCAAAGACAGGGTCATGGGTGAGTGAGAAGGCCTGAAATGTGACGTCAGCCATGGGGCGGGTCATGTATTTGAAGATGGTAAATGATGTCATCCGTGAGAAAACAAGCGACACGATTAGGTGGGTGGGGGTGGGGGGTGGGGTGGGGGTGGGGGGGGAGTAAATGAGCTGGTAGGAAGACGGAGGTGAGGCAGGGGTGGGATGAGGATGGGGGATAGACGCAGTGGGAGCAAATGATATAAGACACGAAAGTTTAACCCCACAACCCAGCCCACCCCTCTCCTCCCCCTCGCCCCCCCCCCCCCAAATAAAAAAAAAGAGAAAAAAAAAAAGAAAAAGAAGAAGAAAATAAAAAAAGAAGAAAAAGAACGAGAAGATTGTTCCACAAGATTCAATCGCTTCCAATTTGATTAACAAAAAACAAAAACAAACAAAAAATAAAAACCTCCAGCCCAGGCTATTATCATCAAGTTTCCAAGCTGGTAACGGGTGTCATCCATATTCATATTCCGAGGACTGCGCAGTCTTTCTGATTGGTTTCGGCCACACGTGCGTTCCATGGACATCTGCCCATAAAACCAGGAGCCCACACAGCCCGCGGGCGAAATAAGCTGCAGCCCCTGTGACCGATCGCTCCGACCAGACTCGTCACAAACAATCAGACTAATTCGACCTGAATCCCCTGCCTGGCTGTGGCGTGTGGCTGTGGTTGGTCCATGAGGAAAGGGCGGCCACTCTCCCAGCCCTTGTAGAGCGTCAGCAGGCTGCACACCCAAAATGAATGTGTCAAGGCCTTGCTTAAGGAGCCGAGTATTTATAGATGGGCACAATTAGACTGTTTTGAGAATTTTCATTGTCTGAAAGCTGGTTTACCTTCTTACCTATGCTCATCAAATTACATGCCAGGTGATTCCAAGCAGACAGATTAAAAAAGAAAGGAATGGGACTATTTTGGAGGAATCACCTGACGCAACGACGGGGTCATGGATGAGTGAGAAGGCCTGAAATTTGACGTCAGCCAAGGGGGAGGTGATGTATTTGAAGATTGTGAATGAATGATGTCATCCTTGGAAATAAGAAAAAGAGATGAGACATGATGGGGGCAGGGTGATGGGAGGGGGCCTGGGTTTTTTTTTGTTTGTTTTTGTTTATCAATGATCAGTTTAACATCAAATACTGGCTCTAAATTTACGCTAGGCCTCCAAACGCTTACTTGGATCATACAGTGATTTGAGAGCCAAATCCTAATTACGGCGTGTGACCACCATCAACGGGAGAATCACCAAGCTATTCAGTCTGATCGCTCCTTTGCCCGCAAGACTTTTAATTCCAGGAACAGTTTCGACTTCAAACGTTCTGAAAGTTTCTGGCAAGACTGGTGACGGCATGATGATGATGATGATGATGATGATGATTCCCCCTTTCCGCTTCGTCCCACCCCCTTTTCCTTTACTCCTACCTCTACTGTAAAGAAGAACATAAGCCCTTCCTCCCATATACCCCTTCTCCACACCCTACCCCATCCTTTTCTTTCAACACATATCACCCCTGGGGCCCAAGACGAAAGACTTGTTGCCTTCGGCAGCAATTTGGCGCGGCATGGATCGGAGAGAGGCGGAGGTGGACGGGGGTGTGGTGATGGTTGGGTGGGGGGGGGGGGGGGGAGAGGATTAGATCGAGAAGGGTAAGGAGATTCGGGTAAGGGGTTGTAGGGGGCTGCTGCAGGCCAAGGACCATTAGCGGCGTGGCGGCGTGTTTCACGTGCTCAACCTTTTTTCTTGTTTTTCCCCTCCTCCTCGTGCACCGCGTGCTGCAGGCGCCGCCACTGTCGCCGTCACGCTCAAGGCGCGCAACTCGTGGCGTGGCCCGCTTCCGCTGTTTATGACCTCCCTTGCCTGGCGCTGGGCAGAGTGTGAGGCGGGAATGGTCTCCCCTGCTGGGGACCGGGCCAGCTCTGGGGCATGTCGGGTAAACGGTTGTGACGTGGTTGCCGGTAGGGGGAACTGCTACAGAGGTGGAGGAAGGGAGGGTGTGGAGGGGGGGTGGAGGGGGGGAATGGGGAGGGGGAGAAGAGGGTGAGGATTGGGGGTGGGGGTGGGGTTGGGGTGGGGTGTCTGCAGACTTGTTGACGCTTCTGTCAGTGAAGTGGTCAGGATACTGGATCAGAACTGTGGATATTCATTCGTGCCTCTGTCTGCGTCAGTAGACGGGGAGTCCCCCAGCTTGGGCAGAGCTCTTTGGTTCTTTACCATGGATCTTCACCACGTCTGTCTGTGTGTCTGTCTGTGTGTGTGTGTGTGTGTGTGTGTGTGTTTTGTGTGTGTGTGTGGTGTGTGTGTGTGTGTGTGTGTCCCTGCTTGATTCTTGTTATTTACAAACAAAACCGCGGTGTCAACAATCATCTAAGGGAGTCACTGAGCTACTTTCTCACCTGATGTATTTGAACTGTTTATCTATTTGATGCCTGACTATGGTTTGTTGTCAGTAAGCTGTTTGTTTACAGTGAAATAGATAACATTTGACAGCCTTTATACTTCAGCCGTAAAAAAAAAGCAATATCATTTCATTTCGTTAAAGCTGGTATTTGAGTGCAAGAGAAAGACGGGAATACAATGGTGTTCAAATGCCTGTGATTGACATGTATACTTGTCTAGGAATCTTCTTCTCCTCACATTTTTGTTTTGTTGTTACATGTACAGATGTTACCAGAAGGACCACGAATGCTCTGTTATGTATCATGCAAGAGTTGTATTAACTAATGATATTCACATTTTAAATGTAATTAATAGCGCATTGCAACTCCCCCCACCCCCCCCACCCCCCAAAAAAAAACAAACAAACAAAAAACACACACACACACACACAACAAAAACAAACAAAACAAAAAAACAAACAAAAAAAAAAAAACAAAAAAAAAAAAGGATACAAACGAATCACAAAACAAAACACGACGCGTTTCGACCTCTTAGGTCTTCTTCAGGCAAGATGCAAAACACTCAGGACAACAATGATATTCAATTCAGCTGCTATCAAAAATGTTTTTAAATCTACGAGTGCGAAACTTTATTCAGCTCAGTTCAGAAAAGATGATGACAAGAGAAAGCTGCAGAAATCTGCGAAGCTGTTATTTACCCTTACACACATCTGAGAGTAGATTTTAGAACTCTCAATGACTTAGTATGCAGTGAAATAACCGTTTTCCCCACACACATATCTATGCTGCTGTCACTTTTAATCGCTAGTGGCAAAACTGTTGCAAATGGAAAATCTTAGACTACCACTTAAAATGTTTGATATATTATATTAGAAGGATGTCAATGGTGCGAGGGAATGAGTTTTAGGAGCGCCTTTCTACTTGAGTGTACATGGGTTTGGATACCAGTGGATTAGTCATGGTGTTGGGTGCATAAGAAGCATTATCAGAGCTTTTCGTAAGCGCTTAGCTCACAGCACATGGTAGAATTGGCATGAACATACTTTGTGACTGAAAGTTGTGATGTATTGACAGACATCTTCAGTGCCTCACAAGATATAGATCGGGTATATTTGATTTGATAGTTTACCGTCATAGATACAGGAGGGCGACGGACTCTAAATTGATAGAATATCCAGATAGCTTGAATTTATATTTCATTCTCAGCCGTGAAGTGTGATCGATTTACTGTTAGAGAAACAATTATCCAATACATCATTGGTTTGAACAATGCTTGTTGGTGCTCTGCACTGATCATAATGCTCGTGATCTTTATCTGTATTTGTCTGCGGTTTTTGACATTTAGGGAAGTAACATTATAAGAATGTTTTGTTGTTCGTGTCAATGCATTCGACATGTTTCTTATCTAAATCATTGCTTGCTGTTTACATACGCTTTCATTAAGGTATTTGTGTGTTAAGATAAAAAATAATCTCTCTGTCTCTGTCTCTGTCTGTCTGTCTGTCTGTCTGTCTGTCTGTCTGTCTGTCTCTCTCTCTCTCTCTCTCTCTCTTCTCTCTCTCTCTCTCTCTCTCTTCTCTCTTGTGGCAGATTTGCAAGCAAATCGAAAAAAACAAACAAAAGAAAACTGTTCACTTTAAACTCAGTCAGGCATTCTGCAGTCCATGATAAGCAAATTGAAAACCTATCAAACCAACAAAATAACAACTGAAACACGTACTTCACAAAATGAATGTTTGGATCCTTTAATTCAAGAGAGAAAAAAACAATCAACAAAACTGACAAAATCTAACAAAAACGTAAATACGAATTCAAGACAAAACAGGACAGTTCAAATAATTACAATATTCCACATCCCCTCAATACTTATACTGACAACGTTTTACAAACGGCATTCCAATTATTGACAAACAGTATAGGTTTATTCCGTATATATATGTAAGTCCAAAGATAAAATTCTTACATAACGGTATAACTTGTACATTCCTGTATATAGATGGAAGGATATCGTTCTCTATCCTGTATTCCCTGGGTTTGATTTCTGATACATTGAGGCATCTGTTCCTGTACAGCTTTTACGTAGTGAATCATATGCACGTGTATCTTCAACGACACAAATGACTTTTTAATTAATGGTTGTTAGTGCGCGCGCACATGACTACCTGCGTGCGTGCGCGCGTGCGTGGTGTGTGTGTGTGTGTGTGTGTGTGTGTGTGTGTGTGTGTGTGTGTGTGTGTGTGTGTGTGTGTGTGCGTGCGTGCGTGCGCGCGAGCCCGTGCGCATGGCTACGTGTGTGTGTGTGTGTGTGTGTGTGTGTGTGTGTGTGTGTGTGTGTGTGTGTGTGTGTGTGTGTGTGTGTGAGTGTAAGTGTGTACAGCCATAAACTCCGGAAAAGATTTGTATAATTTGTATAGACACCATTCAACATGATGTTATACTTTGGTTTCAAACTAGGATGACTGCATGCGGAAATTAGAACAAGAGCAAAGACAGAATTACTGAGCCACCAAACGAAAGAATAAACAAATGACAAAGGAAAAACAACGCGTTCCGACCTAATTGGTCTTCTCTAGGCAAGACAAATAACATTCCAGACAACGAAAACGAAGGATGAACAAGACAGTAACTTATCTCTTCGAACTTGGTGCAAGAATACTACGGAATGGAATCGAGTCTGAAGGGGAGACAACACACATATAAACACACTACTGCTACTACTATTACTACTACTACTGCTGCTGTTGCTGCTGCTATTGCTGCTGCTGCTGCTACTACTACTACTACTGCTACTACTACTACTACTACTGCTACTGCTGTTGTTGTTGTTGTTGATGCTGCTGCTACTACTACTACTACTATTACTACTACTGTGCAGGTGATGCTGTTTCCGCTGCTACTGCTGCTGACGCAGTTGCTGTTGCTACTACTTCTACTACTACTACTAAAACTACCACTACTGTTGGTGCTGTTGCTATTACTACTGCTGCATCTGCTTCTGCTACTGCTACTACTAATGCTGTTTGCTGTTGTATCTGCTACTGCCGCTGCCCCCCCCCCTCCCTCCACCCCCTCCACCTCCCCTCCTCCACCTCCCCTCTTCTTCGTTAAACATACGGCGAAGAGGTTTTGAAACGCAGAACGGTGTCAGCCGGACTGGGAGCATCGTAGCATTCTGAAGACCCCCACCTTGGCACACTTGGACCCGGCAAGATCCACGCCATGGGATCCGGCAGCCGCCATGAGCAGGAGCTGAGCATGCTGGGATAGCCGCCTCCGGGTGTGCCATGGTGCCTCAGAAGTCTGGAGTGATGCATTGCACTCTGCGCCTTCTTCCTTTCTGCTGCCTCCGTTTTCTTCTCAGGCTGAGAAATGTATGGGCAGGGGCGGATCGACTTGCCCAGGATGGGATGGGGAGGAGGGGGGAAGGGGGGGGGGGGGGGCAGTTTATTTGAAAGAAGTCTACTGTATGGAAGATGTTGAATGAGGATAGGGGTTACGGGTTTTGGGGGTAGCAGCGTGGCAGGGGAGTGGGAGAACGTAGGAGACCAGCGAATTACACCTGTTGGTCAGGCTAAGTCTGCAATGTGGTTGTGCAGAAGTCAGCGATTTACACCTGTTTGTGAGGTAAACTCTGCAATGTGATTGGTAATGTTAATAAAGCGAAGTCTGTAATGTGATTGGTGCAGAAGACCATCGATTTGCACCTGTTTGTGAAGTACACTCTGCAATGTGATTGGTGCAGGAGATCACCGGTTTACACCTGTTTGTGAGGCGATGTTTGCAATGTGATTGGTGCAGAAGACCAGCGATTTACACCTGTTTGTGAGGTACACTCTGCAATGTGATTGGTGCAGGAGATCACCGGTTTACACCTGTTAGTGAGGCGAAGTCTGCAATGTGATTGGTGCAGAAGACCAGTGGTTTACACCTGTTAGGGAGGTGAAGTCTGCATTTTGATTGGTGCAGGAGATCAGCAGTTTACATCTATTAGCGAAGCAAAGGCTGCTGAATTACGCCTTTAACTGCTTTGTTAGACGGGTATTTTTGTTTGTGTGCCTTGTTGTTTTTGTTGTTGTTTCTGTATGATGTTGAGTATGTATGGTCTCGAGCGTGTTATTGTTGTTGTTGTTGTTTAACATTGAGTATGCATGGTCTCAAACGACAGCTTCTGGTAAGAGTGTAATCTTTACATTATTTGTTTATTTTGGTTGCTGCATGCATAACTTCCTTTTCTAGATTCCGGTAGCTTTTTATAACATATTTTGTGTAATATCTGTTTGTGTGTGTGTGTGTGTTAATTTGTTGTTTTCGTTGTTGTTAAATTGTTTGTTTGTTGTTCATACACGGAGTTGAATTCCATCAGGATTTTGATCTTTTGCTCGAAAGTTTCCAGTTGAACACATTCGAGAAGTGTGACAACTATCTCTGGATGTGCCGAAGCAGACAACAGATTTACTCTGCTGTTCTCTTCAGAGTCCATATCATTTGCATAAATTTGTTCCATTTTCAAGTGGTGGAAATGATGTCGACTTACAAGAATGGCGACTAACCAGATTTTCGTAATGTTTTGAAGAACACCGTGTACAACAACACAAAAATGTCTTCCCATTAAATACATTAAGTTCTTATGAACTCGTCAGTGGTCTGTGTCTCCCCCATTTAGTTGAAAGACAGACAGAAAGAAAGAAAGAAGAGAAAGAAAGGAAAGAAAGAAAGAAGAAATAAAGAAAGAAAGAGAGAAAGAAAGAAAAGAAAGAAACAAAAAGCTGAACGAAACTAGAAAAAAGAAAGAAAACAAGCAAAAGATCTAAACAACGCACAAGTGACAAGTTTTGAAGTGAAAGACGATGCATGTGTTCTTTACAGTAAGGTCTACCGTTACTTTTTTTTTTTTTTTTTAATCCAGATCTCTACAAGCTGCTAGTCTGTCAGCTTGAATGTACTAGTAATGTATACTGGATCCGTATGGATGAAGTCGACTTCTGTGAATATTGACTTAACCAATAAGGACTTATCCGGCAAAAATGTAGTAATGCAAAAGAGGACTTTGCCGGGAGGAAAAAAAAGAAAACGACTTTGACTTAACCGAATATCGACTCTGTGTGTGTGTTGTGGTGTGTGTGTGTGTGTGTGTGTGTGTGTGTGTGTGTGTGTGTGTGTGCGCGCGCGTGCGCGCGTGCGTCGTGCGTGCGTGCGTGTGTGTGTGTGTGTGTGTGTGTGTGTGTGTGTGTGTGTGTGTGTGTGTGTGTGTGTGTGTGTGAAAGAACCTCCCATATCTCAAGTTCCCTTTTGCTTATGATTATGAACTGTTTGAATATTTCATACCGCAATTGAGTGTACACCTACATCTGTTCTGTAATACTTTTACATGATCTTTGATGTGAACTGAAGTGTATGATTGCGCCCTGTTGACGAGAAAAGAACCTTCTTTGTAAGAAGAGACAGCAAAATGGTCCAAACTCTGGCTTTTCAGGAAATCAACATGCTCTGTGTGTGTGTGCAAATCCTCAACATCAATGAGACACTTCATTGTACTGCATACACTAAGATGCTGGGGAAAAAAAATTCATTTTTTAAAGGCACAACGTCTTTTGTTTTTGTTTAATAAACTTAGAATCATATCGGGTGCTAAATGCATTACAGATTCACCGGAAATAGAACAGATAGATGCCAGTCATAATGCATATTGCACTGTGCGAGAAAGAGAAAGTGCATAAGATGGATCGTTGTATGGTATAGAGAAACTGCATAATAGGGATCGTCGTATGGTATAGAGAAACTGCATAATATGGATCGTCGTATGTTAGCAACTGCATAATAGGGATCGTTGTATGGTATAGAGAAAGTGCATAATATGGATCGTTGTATGGTATAGAGAAAGTGCATAATATGGATCGTTGTATGGTATAGAGAAAGTGCATAATATGGATCGTTGTATGGTATAGAGAAAGTGCATAATAGGGATCGTTGTATGGTATAGAGAAAGTGCATAATATGGATCGTTGTATGGTATAGAGAAAGTGCATAATATGGATCGTTGTATGGTATAGAGAAAGTGCATAATATGGATCGTTGTATGGTATAGAGAAAGTGCATAATATGGATCGTTGTATGGTATAGAGAAAGTGCATAATATGGATCGTTGTATGGTATAGAGAAAGTGCATAATATGGATCGTTGTATGGTATAGAGAAAGTGCATAATATGGATCGTTGTATGGTATAGAGAAACTGCATAAATGGATCGTTGTATGGTATAGAGAAAGTGCATAATATGGATCGTTGTATGGTATAGAGAAACTGCATAAGATGGATCGTTGCATGGTAAGGAGAAAAATCAGACTTGAT
>CM065739.1:42008862-42011362 GCA_033310375.1 Conus canariensis
GACATTCCCTTGGTTACCTCCTACAGACATTCCTTGCTTACCTCCAGTGAACAGTTTATGTAGTCTTTTAGAGATGACCGCATTGAGAGAGAGAGGAGAGAGAGAGAGAGAGAGAGAGAGAGAGAGAGAGAGAGAGAGAGAGAGAGAGTTCAGACTTCAGATTTTTATTCAGTAAGGCCATTGGCCCATTTGAAGGGGATGAGCACAATCATAAACATTGAAAGTCAGACATTAGATATGATTGAGAAGAGAGAGAGAGAGAGAGAGAGAGAGAGACAGACAGACAGACAGACAGACAGACAGACAGAAACAGAGAGACAGAGACAGAAAAAGAGAGAGTGCGCGCCTCTCTGTATGTATGTGAACATGCGCGCCTGTGTGAGCGCATGCATGCGTGTTTGGGGTTGGAGGTGGGTGGATGAGTAGTTGACTGTGGGTGTGTATGTGTGTGTGTGGGGGTGGGGGTGGGGGTGGGGGTGGGGCGGGGGGTGGGGGGGTGGGGGGTGGGGGGGGTTGGTATTGCCTTGGGTGTGAGCACTGAGCTGTAGGCCTCATCCTGCAAGAAGAGTGCATCGGCAAGGGGCGCAACTGCGAAAGGGAGGAGGAAGGAAGACGGACAGGGCAAGGTCTGGACGAGAAGCGCGCGCAGTATTCTGCCACCTGTCACCTCCTCCCCCTCCCCCCTCTCTCTCTCTCTCTCTCTCTCTCCCCAGTTCCTGCCTCCTCCACTCCCTCCCACTGATCTCCCCTCCCTCCCTACCTACCTACCCCTTCACACTTACCTCACCATCCTCTCTCCTCCCTCCCTCGTCCTTTTTCCTCCTTCCTCCTTCATTTTCACATCCCATCACCCCTTAAAAAAAAAAGCAACAACAAAACAGAACAAAACAAACAAACAAACAAAAATAGAAAGAGAGACCCCCCCCCCAAAAAAAAAAAGAAAAAAAAAAGAAAAAAGAAAAAAAAAAGTCGGACGCCAAGGTCAAAGTGATCTAGCATGTCCCCTTTCATCCGAATTCGAAACAAAATTAAACATGTTCATCCTTGAGGTATGGTCTCTTCTTCCGCCAAGTTTTTGTTGAAATCGCTTCAAAGGGGTTTTGTGTTATTTTGCTGACAGACAGACAAACTAACAAACAAACAAACAGAGAGACGAACAGAGAGGGGTAACCTCCTTGGAGGGGTTAATTGTCAATTTCTTATTCAAAAAAAAAAAAAAAAAAAAAAAAAAAGGAATTTGTTTGAAAATCGAGTGCCCACTAGGAGGTGAAGCGCCCACAGATCTGGCGGCAAATGACTTCTGTGTTGTCTGTCTGTCTGTCTCCTCTTCTTCTTCTTCTTCTTCTTCTCTCTCTATCTCTCTTCTTTCTTCTTTCTCTCTCTCTCTCTCTCTCTCTCTCTCCTCTCTCTCTCTCTCTCTCTCTCCCATCAAACAAACAGAGAAGACTTCGACCGGAAGCCGCATCACGAGCAACACAAATAACGTGATCCTCCGCTCCTGCGGGTTAATTAAGTGTGCATAATGGCTGCAGCTCCACCCCCCCCCCCCCCCACCCCCACCCTCACCCCCACCCCCAATTCCTCTTACCTCTCTCTCCCCTCCCTTCCAACCTCCCCCACCCCCTCCTTCCAAAACTCCTGTGACTGCCCCCTCTTCCTCTTCCTTAAGAAAGAAAAAAAAAAGGAAACGTCTTATTACCGAAGAAAACTCTCTGACGGAAAGAGGCAATAAGTGGAGGAAGTTTACCTGCCGTCTTTGAAGTGAACTCCACCCAAACTCTCCCTGTCCACTTGACCTGAAGTTGTGGATTCTTTTGGGGGGCGGCTTTCTGCTGGTTGGGCAGGGCGTGACTCGTTCCGCGGGCAAGGAACATGAATTAATGTCTTTCCCCTTCTCTCTCTCTCTCTCTCTCTCTCTCTCTCTCTCTCTCTCTCTCTCTCTCTCTCTCTCTTCAGTGCTTGACTGCACCACTCGCTGAGCTATAAAGACGCTTGTTCTTTCCAGTCTTGTTCTTTCTTTCTTTCGTTCTTTTCAACGTCGTTGTCTTATTCTGTCTCTGTCTCCCGTCTGTCTGTCTGTCTGTCTCTCTCACACATATTTTTGATGTTCTCTCTCTCACATTCATCACACACACACACACACACACACACACACACACACACACACACACACACACACACACACACACATACACACACACAACCTCTCTCTCTCTCTCTCTCTCTCTCTCTCCTCTCCACACACACACATACACACGCACGCGCGCGCGCGCTCATACATCTCTCTGTCTCTCTCACTCACTCTCTCACTCTCTCTCTCTCCTCCCTCCCTCCCCCCTCTCAATTTTGTTTTTGCTTTTTTTGTGTGTGTGTGTTTCTTTTTATTCCCTGCCCCTGTCTTCCTTCCTTCCTTCATCCATCTGAAATTCATTTCTTCCTCTCTCTCTCTCTCTTTCAGTTTCTTTCTCTGTGGGTTTCCCCCCCCCCCATTTTTCTGTCT
>CM065739.1:42018862-42058862 GCA_033310375.1 Conus canariensis
AGAGACTGTTTTTTTATTTTTTCATCAGAAAGGCCCATTTGAAAGGGAACCTGGACATCCTATCATAAAAAAAAACCTCAAGAAAGCTTGTTTTCTATGTTTCAGGAAATAAAACTAGCATATAATACATCAATATTCATCTGATCTGAATTTCTCTACACTAAACATGACAGAGTGCACTTTATCCGCCATTTCTTTTGACTTAGCAGTACATTTGGATGATCTTAGTAGTGTGTGTGTGTGTGTGTGTGTGTGTGTGTGTGTGTGTGTGTGTGTGTGTGGTGAGAGAGAGAGAGAGAGAGAGAGAGAGAGGTGTGTGTGTGTGTGTGTAGTGTGTTAGTGTGTGTGTGTGTGTGTGTGTGTGTGTGTAACTTTGTCATTGTTGTTAAACTGCAAATGCCGTTGTATACAATAACTCAAATTTCGCTAGTTCATTCATGGTATTGAAAACCTACACTCTTATTTTCAAACAAATATTTGAAATCATGTATACAGAATATCCTTATCCTTTGTGGGCATAGTTTTTGTCCACTGTGTGAAAGTTTACTAGGTTTTGTACGTTATTAACAAGGTTAGACTGTTGTACTGTCCTGTTTTTGTGTTGAATGTCACGTTAAATTGTACATGCTGAATATAGCCAAATTTCCAAACATTTATGTCAGGGAAACTACCCTGCTTCCAACAAACAAACTCCATCTGGCGCACGTGAACTGACACTGCAGAAAATTCTTCAATATAAATAATTGAACAATTTTTATTACTGGCGATGGTTTACACATACAACCCAGATCCGGAAAATATGTATCAACAAAAAAGCGTCTCTGGCGTGAACAGTGTAAAGAATACAAATACACGACTAATTGTACAATATTGTACATACCCAAAGAACTGGTTTCTCCCCTTGTTCGTTAAATCATGGAAAAAATATTCTCAAAGAACGATGCAAATGTGTAAACAAACAGCCAGATTTGAGCTTTTGTAATCATCTTGTCTGTAGCACTAGAAGGACCTCTTTCTTGAAGACAGCAATATTCTCTTTTCCATGTTTAACGTGTAAAAATTGAAGCTTTTGTAGAATATTTTCTGTAGCTGCTAGAGACCACCGAACAGCTTTTCATTTTACGTAGTGTACGAATATTATTAAAATTATGTCGTTCTGTAGCCCAGCTTGCTGCAGGTATCCAACAACACTTTTATTTATCGACAGCAGTGTGATCACAAATAAAAGCAAGAACAATTCAATATGTTAGTATTGTGACATTCCTACCTGGATTTATAATTCTTGAAACAAGTTTATTAATTAACGAATTAAAAAAAAAAAAAAAAAAAAAAAACGGGAGACTGCATGTACCTCCATGTTTCATCCCATTTGTGCACAGAGAGAGAGAGAGAGAGAGAGAGAGAGAGAGAGAGAGAGAGAGAGAGAGGCAGAGGGCAGAGAGAGAGAGAGGAGAGAGAGAGAGAGAGAGAGAGAGAAGAGGCCCAGAGCAGGAGAGAGAGGAGAGAGAGGAGAGGAGAGAGCAGAGCAGAGAGAGAGAGAGAGAGAGAGAGAGAGAAGAGAGAGAGAGGCCAGGAGAGAGAGAGAGAGAGAGAGAAGAGAGAGAGCCAGAGCAGAGAGAGAGAGAGAGAGAGAGAGAGAGAGAGGCCAGAGCAGAGAGAGAGGAGAGAGGAGAGAGAGAGAGAGAGAGAGAGAGAGGCCAGAGCAGAGAGAGAGAGAGGACGAGAGAAGAAGAAAAGAGAGAGGAGGAGAGAGAGAGAGAGAGAGGAGAGAGAGAGAGAGCCCAGAGCAGAGAGAGAGAGAGAGAGAGAGAGAGAGGAAGCCCAGAGCAGAGAGAGAGAGAGAGAGAGAGAGAGGAGAGAGAGAGAGAGAGAGAGGGGCCAGAGAGAGAGAGAGAGAGAGAGAGGCCCAGAGCAGGAGAGAGAGAGAAGAGAGAGGAAGAGAGAGAGAGAGAGAGAGGAGGAGAGGCCCATAGCAGACGTCTAGTCGCTAATCACCTTGCTGGCCATTGGTCACTTCACTGACGACGTGACAGACGACTCGGTCAACTGTTGAAGACTCCCCCCCCCCCCCCTCCCATCCACCCATCCCCTCTGGATGGAATGGACTGGTCAAGCGCCCACTTAAGGGAGTTGATTGTTGAGGATCTTCCTCGATGGTCCGTCAATTGAGCAGTGGACAGAGACACAGTGAGACAATGAAATTAGTTGACCTAAAAACGAGTGAAAAGAGGGGGAAAAAAGTGGGATACATATAAAGACGAACAATTGAAAGCTGTCAATGAATTCATTTGGTGTCAGAAATATTGACGAAATTTTTTTTTTTTTTGAAAATGAAAAAAGAAAAGAAAAATAAGGATAGAAAGAAGGACAATAGAGAGAAAAAAAGGAAATTAGAAAGAATCAATGATGTCAGCTGCTTCTCTTAACCTCCCTCTCCTCTCCCCATCTTCCTCCCCCTTACTCCTCCCTCCTCACTCACTGCGCGCGCGCGCGCACACACTCACACACACGCACACAAACGCGCGCGCGCGCCCCCCCTTCCCCCCCCCCCCACCACACACACATCATTCAAAAATAAATACTACCTTACAGATTTTATTTCATATCTTCAAATCTTAAATAAATCTTTAAATAAATGTTAGCGACCCGCCCAGAGAAACGTGGACAAACGAGTCACAAGTGTTTTGTGTTGTGACTCGTTTATCCACTTTCTCTAGGGCGGTTCGCTAACATTTATTTAAGATTTGTTTAGATTTCCGCCAGCAGTCGTCTCACTTTACAACTAGATTCATATCTTCAGCTTGTTGATTTGCAAACAAACTGCTGCGGAAATGTGAAATGCATTTGTGGTGAGCAAATCACTCTACATCACATTTTCAACACCTGTAAAAACTACAACTTTTCTCCACCACAATTTTTCAAGGAGAATGATTGATCGTTCTGGAGAGACTTTAAAGATGTGACGTCAAATCGTTCTCTTATGATTTCAATTGCTGTCTTTTTTGGTACAAAGCCCCATGGGGCAAATGTAGGTCATACGTTGTTCTGATTATCATTATTTATTTTATTTTATTTTTTCATTTTATTAATCTTTATATTAGTTCAGCCTGATATGGTCCTTTGCGGTCGGCTGGGCTATAAGGAAATTACCTTACCTTACTTTGTTTCTTTATTTAAGTTTCACGTTTATGTTCGAAAAAGAACACTGCTGATGTTTAATTGCCTTTCAAACACATACACACGCACAAAGATACGCCTACACAGACGGACAGACGGACAGACAGACAGACAGACAGACAACAACACACACACACACACACACACACCACACACACACGTGTATACATATGAGTACCGTTCGCATGCGCTGAAGGTCAGAAACAGCTTTTTGTTTGTTTCATCTCCTAAGAATTTCCGGAATATATCTGTCGACATTCAAAGAATGTAGCCCGGGTCTCTTTGTTCCCCCCCCCCCCCCTCAACTGTCTCTGCACCCCCCCCCCCCTTCCTTCCTCTTTTTGCATTCCCAATCTTATGCAGATCATGTCTCGAGAAATCTTTTCTATTATTTGCCATTCCAGCCGATTTCACTTTCAAATACACCGTGAATAGAAAGGTTTGATTAGTCGGTGCTTTTATGTGGAATTTTGGACATGGTTGGTGCTTTTATACGGAATTTTAGAAATGGTTGGTGCTTTTATGGGGAATTTTGGACATGGTTGGTGGTTTTATGGGGAATTTTGGACATGGTTGGTGGTTTTATGGGGAATTTTGGACATGGTTGGTGGTTTTATTGGGAATTTTGGACATGGTTGGTGTTTTATTGGGAATTTTGGACATGGTTGGTGGTTTTATTGGGAATTTTGGACATGGTTGGTGGTTTTATGGGAATTTTGGACATGGTTGGTGGTTTTATGCGGAATTTTGGACATGGTTGGTGCTTTTATTGGGAATTTTGGACATGGTTGGTGGTTTTATGGGAATTTGGACATGGTTGGTGGTTTTATTGGGAATTTTGGACATGGTTGGTGGTTTTATTGGGAATTTTGGACATGGTTGGTGCTTTTATTGGGAATTTGGACATGGTTGGTGCTTTCATGCGGATTTTTGGACATTGTGCTTTTATGCAGAATGTTGGACACTTTGTCGGGCGCTCACAGAATGGAATTGTCAGTCATCTGAACGCCACATCTTTCCGGAATGATTGTTTCTGGAAGGCTTACCGTTTGTCTTCACTCACGTCTGTGATGCCACCATTGGTAGGGTATAGACGTTCATTGTGAATCTAACTTAATAGCTTATCAACTCTCTCTCTCTCTCTCTCTCTCTCTCTCTCTCTCTCTCTCTCTCCTCCACCCTCCCGTCCTCCTCTCATCTGCCCCCCCCCCCACCCCCCACTCCAAAAACATTCCCGTGACATTGTTTGTTCGTGGTGTCAACTTTAAGAGGAAGCCCGCGGAGACAAATTCCATTATGGGGTAGGCCACAGTGACCATCAAGACATGATGAGACCATCAGTTCTAGTTGCTTGTGCGATGCCCCCTGGTCAGCGTGAACAACGCCAGCGGGAGGGGGGGGGGGAGGGGGGGTGTCTCAATAATAGAGGAAGGGTGAGGTAGAGGAGTGAGGAGAGATGGGGGAGTTGGGGTGGAAGAAGGGACGCGAGGAGGAGGGGGAGGGGATGGGGGGAGGCGACAGATCGAGACCTTCTCCTCTCGCTACGTCAACATGACGTATGCCATGTCAGCGTTCGGCTACACACTGAACACTGGTCGTCTTGTCCAACCAGGGGGTCAACGCCGCACGTCATCTACTACCAATCACCATCGAGCGGACTAAAATTCGGTCAGTCACGTGGCCTGACGTATATTTCAGTCTATCAATTCATAAAAGAGAAAGGAATAAAGACAAAGGAAGATTTACAACAACAACAACGACAACAACAACAAACAAAAAGTTTTGGTTCATCTTCTTTCCGATTCCTATCAAGCTTTCAGAAAAGTAATCATGCCGCCGAGCGAAAGAAACAAACAAATTGCAAGACAAACACAACGCGTTTCGACCTCTTTGGCTTTCTTCAGGCAAGACAAAAACAACATTCAAGACAATGAAAACGAAGAACGAACTATCAGTTATCTCCTCAAACTGGGGGCAACATTGGAAGTGATCGTTTGTTCGTTCTTCGTTTTCATTATCTATGTGTTTGTCCTGCCTGAAGAAGAAGACCAAAGAGGTCGAAACAGGTCGTGTTTGTCTAGTTCATTTGCTTGTGTCTTTTGTTCGGCGACATAGTCGTTTTTCTTTTAGGTTTGTTTCCGTTTTTACCTGTAGTCAGCTCGCTTTGAAACTATCTAATCTATTTTGTCTCCTATTCCAACAAGGTCAATATTTTCTTCCAAGTCTGATCCACATTCTACTTATTATCTCTCAACAGTTTCTGAGATTTTTGCATTTTGCTTGAATTTTTTCGTAATTTTTCGTAACATTCTGCGCATTATTTCTAAAATAATAATGTTTTTGTGATGAATGTGTCTATTTCGGGATTTTTTTAGGCGATACATTGCTTCAGATAACAAAAATGTTGTTTTAAATACCATAATTCTGGGAAGAAAACCGTCGATCACCGGTGATCGAAATTCAAGGGAAAGAACTGAAGAGTCATGTTACCACTTTTTTTTTTTCTCCAGTCCAGACCACCATGAAGAGGCCCGTGCTCTGGTATCATGGGGGTGGTTTCAGCACAATTTCTAAACAAGCGTTGGAAGCCTAGAGAAACAAAACCTCCGGTCTCCTAAACACAACCTTCATCTTCAATGTGTGTTGTTTACAGAATATTCGCCGTTTGTCTGACCATACACAGGTACGGATGTTAAATATGAATGCTGATTATTGACGAGATTCTCAAATCTCTCCTCTCTTTCTCTCCCTCCCCCCCCCCCCCACCCCTCCCCACTCCATCCTCCTCCTCTCTCTCCCACAGACATTCACACGACGCTCCCCCCCCCCACCCACCCACCGCCACCCCCTTCACGAACCTCTCTCTCCCCCCCCCCCTCTTTTTCCCTCATCCAAAACTTCCTCAGGCCATCGTTTGTCCGTGGTGTCAGCACTCAGCGAGAACCGCGGAGAGAAATCCATTATACTTTAAGTAGCCACTGCAACCATCAGGACATGATGAGGCGGTCAGTTAGCTGTGGCATTGTCCTCTGGTCAGAAGAACTCTCGACCAACGATGGTCAGTAACAGGAGGGAAGGTATGGGTAAGGGGATTAGGACGCAGGGATAGTGGGATGGGGTGGAGGTGCGGGGGGTGGGGGTGGGGTGGGGTGGGGAGGGGAGGTTAGCTTAGCTTGAGGTACTTGCGACTGTCACCCTGACGTATGCCGTGTCCGGGAGTCGCCACAGACTGAACACTGTTCGTCTTGTCAAAATTGTGGGAGGTTGTTCTCCCCCCCCCCCCCCCCCCCTCCTCTGTCCGGCAATGAAGACATGTCAACCCTGTAGATTAATGAAGGACTGGGGGAAGGGGGCTGGGATGGGATAGCGCTGTCCTGTACGCCGTTACCCTGCGGGATATGTGCTTGTTTTCAGTCTTTGCTAGGTTCGAGTACTACCTCGATAGTGAGATAATTTTACCCGCATATGGATGTTTCTTTGTTTCTCTGTCTGTCAGCAAGATTATGAACAAAAATCATTCATCCAGTATTAATGAAACTTAGTGAAAAGACAAAACGTGGCCACAGAACGAAGTTGTAAAAGATTGATGCTGATCCGTGGAGCGGATCAGGATCAAAAGGCGGATCCTGGATCTGCTCAACCTTGTAGGGGGGATCTGCGCTCTCCCCTAGGCCTCTTCTAGTTTCCAGTCTGTTTATCTGAGTGGATGATATCGTGGTCGTCCGAGTTTCTCTCTCTCTCTCTCTCTCTCTCTCTCTCTCTCTCTCTCTCTCTCGCCATATATATATATGTACATCTCCTCTCTCTCTTTCTCTCTCTCCCTCTCTCATTGTGTGGGGTGTGTGTGTGTGTTGTGTGTGTTGGTGTGTGTGTGTGTGTTGTGGTGTGTGTGTGTTGTGGTGTTGTTTCAGTTCTTTCATTTCCAATATATTTCATCTTTAATACAAACAAGATAATGTCGCTTTCAGTTCTTTTCAGTTTAAAATGAACTAAACCTTATATACAAACAAGGTAACGTCACTTTCAATTCCTTTCAGTTTCAAATATATTTCATCTTCAATACAAACAAAATAATGTCACTTTCCGTTTCTTTCCGTTTAAAAGATAATTATTTCATGTTCAATACAAACAAGATAATGTCGCTTTCACTTCCTTTCCATTTGAAGTAAATTTTGATCGTCGATGCAATCAGTATAATGTCACTTTCACTTGCTTTCTATTTGAAATATATTTCATCTTTAACAAAAACAAGTCAATGTCGCTTTTAGCTCCGTTCCATTTAAAATAGCTTTCATCTTCAATACAAACAACATCATTTCGCTTTCCGTTTAAAAATTGATATATTTCATCTTGAATACAAGAAGATAATGTTGCTTTCAATTCCGTTCTTTATAGAACAAATTCATCCGAACAAAAGATAATTTCATTTTCAGTTTCTTTCTCTTTAAAACATATTTCAACTTCGAGAGAAATAAGATAATGTCGTCTTCAATTCCTTTCCCATTAAAAGTATTTCTCCTTGATTTGAAAAAAAAAAAAAGAAATGATGTCGCTTTCAATTGCTTTCCGTTTAAAAGAGATTTCTCCTCAATAGAAACAAAATCAAGTTGCTTTCGTTTCCTTTCCGTTTAAAATAGATTTCATCTTCGATAGAAACAAGGTAATGTCTCTTTCAGGTACGTTCCATTTGAAACAGATCTCATCTTCAATACAAACAAGATGATTTCGCTTTCAGTTCCTTTCCGATGAACATATACATCATCGTCAATACAAACTGGGGCCCGAATAGCTCAGTTGGTAGAGCGCCGGACTCGAGATCCTGGGGTTGCGAGTTCGAATTTCGGTACAGGGGGATTTTTCCCTCGGAGTTAACCTTGATTCTGACTCCATTCCCCATACAGTCCTTCGAATGAGACTATAAACCGAGGTTCCGTGTGTGAACGCACGCACAACATCTTGCACACACGTAAAATCCCATCACCAACTTTCGGAAGAGAAGGCCAGTTTGGCCGTTGGTCTGGATGACACGTTACACATAGCATGCGCTTTCCCCGAAGATGGAGTATGGCTGCCTTAATGGCGGGATGAAAAACGGTCATACACACAAAATACCACTGCCTGTATATACAGGCAGTGTCCGCAGGAGTATCAGCCAGCGTACGCAGAAAGAAAAAAAAGAAAATACAAACAAGATAATGTTGCCTATGGCCAGTAAGCATATCTTTTCTTACTATGCTCTGCCACTTTTTTCACAGGCACCACAAATCCTTTGAGGCGAACCGTGCGTCAGTATTTGGGTGAAATCCCAGTGATGGGAATCGAACCCATAACCTCTTAGCTTGCAACTGAGTCGGCGACGCTAACCACCG
This sequence comes from Conus canariensis, assembly GCA_033310375.1. Classification (NCBI taxonomy): domain Eukaryota; kingdom Metazoa; phylum Mollusca; class Gastropoda; order Neogastropoda; family Conidae; genus Conus; species Conus canariensis. The sequence continues at coordinate 42,027,409 of CM065739.1, forward strand.
CATATTTACGGCGGATGGTACCATGACACATACTGACTCTATGGTCTATGGATCAAAATGATTTTTTTTTTTTTTTTTTTTGGATTACGTGCGACATTTTTGTTGTTGTTGTTGTTGTTTGAATCTCACTAGACCCAATTCATAGTAACGACTCCTGATTGGTCTGTATTCTTCGCATCACTTGACTCCCTAAAACAGGCGTTGACAATGATGAATACTGTGAGAAGTCAGGACCTCACGTAGACGTCACGCTCTTCCTCTGATTGGACAAATGTGAGCAAGGGGGAGGGGCCAGTACCTTCTTACTTAACTACGAAACAAACTCCGAGCAAGTCCGCGCCGCCATGTCCCACCGAAAATCTGAAATGTGTACATGGAACTTGTTCTGCCCGTTTGTTCGGCGGACGAGCAAAATGAATAAGGGACATCATCCCTGTGTCCCGGTGTGACTGAACAGAGTTGCCTCCCTCCCATAGTTGCGTCTCCGGTGAATTCTTATTGATAGTATCACGAAATATGGCAGTCCTGGTGCTGTTTGAAGGTGTAAGTTTAAGTATACGAACGGACCTTAATACTGGCAAATACTAAAATCATTCAGTCATTTCTTTGATATAATCCGTTTCCGACGATAAAAAATATATTCTAATTTTGTTTCCGAAGGTCACAAAAGAATGCCCATGAGAATGTTTCGGATTTCGGTTCTTGGAAAACATTTTGCAAGCACCCCTTCCCTACCCCCCCTACCCCCATCCAAACACACGCCACCCATTCCACAATCTCCCATCTCCCCTTGCATCTGTGCGTGTTGTGACTCTTTTCTTTCTTTTCTTTCTGGGCATTTTTGTCATGGACATAATTGTGTTCAACACACTATTTTCCCCACATGATTTTGTTTTCATGGCCAGTTCTTACCAAGATTTTTTTTTTTCATTGATTCCTTTTATTGTACATTTGGGGTTTTCTTTTATGGATAGATTTTTCAAAGGGACATATAGTAGTGAAATGATATCATGTGTTGTTATGGACAATGTGAAATGTGTCGTTGGGCTAAGTAGGATCATCGACAATACAATATTGTTCTCCTATCCTAAAGAGAGCAGATATATTGTTCTCTCTCTCTCTCTCTCTCTCTCTCTCTCTCTCTCTCTCTCTCTCTCTCTCTCTCGCACCCCACCCCCGTCTCTCTCTTTCCTTACCCATTTGTCTATTTGTTTCTTAAGTGGTATTTTTTTTATTGTTTTGGGAATAGTATATTATATATATATATATATATATAATATATATATATATATTTCACTTAAAATCTCATTTATTTCTTTTATATTATCTATTTATTTTTTTATATTTTTTTCTTAAACTTTTCATTTTTTCTTCCTTTCATGGACGAGAGTAGTATAAATCACGGGGGGGGGTTTGGGCGGGGGGGTAGGGGGGTGGGTGGAGGGGGGGGAAGCCCGCACAAAAAGAACGTCACCCTGTCTCACGTTACACTCTCTACAACAAAAAAAAGCTTTGTCTTGTCTTCTCTGTTGTGTCTTGTCTGCAAAAGAATCTCCAACCGTCTGGTCTGATGATATTTTACAGGACTGTTCCAAGGGTCGCTCGCTATCTAGCGGTGGTTTAATCATGAGATCTCTGAATTGCAAAACTTGTGGGGAAAACATCGTTCGCAAACGAATTAATTTAAACAAGTGCCCGTGAAAGTGAGGGACTGAAACTATCCGGAATGGGCACAAGCTGTCCATTTCATTGTGTCTGTTTGACTGTGCTGCCAGTCATGTTTTCCCTTCCTGGCACTGCTTTTGTTAATAATTTTTCAAGTCAATATTTTGTTAATCTGGGGTTTGATAGATTCAGCAGGACGGCTTACGCCATCGGTGAGGCTTAATCTTATCTGCCTTTGGGATCAGTTTCAAAGTGAGGTGACTGCAGGCGGAAATTCTAACATCTTTGAATAACAATTCTTAGAAAGTCCTTCAAAAAACAAGAACAAACACATTACAAGACAAACACGACGCGTTTCGACCTTCTTCAGGCAAGATAAACAACATTCAGGACAATGATAACGAAGAACAAGCAATCCCTTATCTTCTCGTCTTCAGCGCAAAATAGGCGTTGAATACCTTTAGGATGTCAGTAGTGTGGCTGGGTTGAGAGTTTAGTTGTTGCAAATATTCTGGCACACAGCTCTCTTGTGCCTGCTGGATTTCTGTAGGGCAGGAAGTGACAGCCATGTAAAAGGCCAAGTCAAATCGTCTGAGCTATCATCATAAAGTTAAAGAAAGGTCAAGACTGGGGCAAAGTCCCAAAGGCCTGATGAGCGTACGGCCAGTGAACATGTCAGAGGTTCACTGTGTCTGGAGCACGGCGTGATGGACGGCGGGGCCCACCCCTCTTCTTCCGCCGCCTTCTCTTTTCCTGGCATGAATCACGTACCCATCCACTCTCTCTGTGTGTGTGTGTGTGTGTGTTGTGTGTGTGTGTGTGTGTTTCGGGGAGGGGGGGGATGCAGACAGGGTTCTTATTCCGCAGAAATTCAAAACAACGAGTGGTTTGAACCTATAACCATCGGGATAACAGGCAGACGCAGGTTGATCCCCCAAATCAAAGGATGATAATGGTAAAACTGATTATAAGACCGAAAGTTATGATTAAAAAAAAACTGAATGTTAACATCGATAGCCATGATCAAACTGAATGTTTTAAACAGAATGCTTCAAACAGAAAAGCATGACAAACCTGAATCTTCAAACAGGAAATCACGACAAAACTGAATCTTCAAACAGAAAAGCATGACAAAACTGAATCTTCAAACAGAAAAGCATGACAAACCTAAATCTTCAAACAGAAAAGCATGACAAACCTGAATCTTCAAACAGAAAAGCATGACAAAACTGAATCTTCAAACAGAAAAGCATGACAAAACTGAATCTTCAAACAGAAAAGCATGACAAAACTGAATCTTCAAACAGAAAAGCATGACAAAACTGAATCTTCAAACAGAAAAGCACGACAAAACTGAATCTTCAAACAGAAAAGCATGACAAAACTGAATCTTCAAACAGAAAAGCATGACAAAACTGAATCTTCAAACACAAAAGCATGACAGAAGTGAATCTTCAAACAGAAAAGCATGACAAAACTGAATTTTCAAACAGAAAAGCATGACAAAACTGAATCTTCAAACAGAAAAGGATGACAAAACTGCACTGAATCTTCAAACAGAAAAGCACGACAAAACTGAATTTTCACATAGAAAAGCATGATAACACTGTATCTTAAAACCCACTCATGCACACGCGCGCGTGCACGCGTGTGTTGATCTGTCTGTCTATATACTCATCTATGTATGTATGTATGTATGTATGTATGTAGAGAGACGAGTACAGCGACACAACTTTGAAACACGCCAGGGACAGACACGAAGTGAAGACAGGGAAGGGAAAGAGTTAGGAGGTGGGGTGAGGGGTGGGGAGAGGGCTGGGGGGGGGGGAAGGAGGGGTCATCATTTTAATCTGCAACATGGGAGCGGACCGGACTGGCCTGTCGCTGGCCGGTAGAGCAACTCATGACGAACGTGACATCAACACAAACGACGGAAGGAGGTACTGTGCCGGTGAACAACAGTAATAACGAGGGTCTGTCTCTGTCCGAGACACAATGATCTACGAGAGAGAGAGAGAGAGAGAGAGAGAGAGAGAGAGAGAGAGACAGAGAGAGAGAAAGAGAGAGAGAGAGAAACAGAGAGAGAGAGAGAGAGAGACACACACACACACACACACACACACACACACACACACACACACACAAGAGAGAGAGAGAGAGAGAGAGAGAGAGAGAGAGGTCATGGTATTTACAGCCCAAACTGATGACGAAGGCCACATCGGAGCGACAAACCAGCGAAAAACGGAACTCACTACAAGATAAAACGCAAAGACTAAAAAACAAAACCGAGAGTTAAAACAAAAAAAAAACGATCTAAGAGTGTATCATGGGAGCAGACTAGCTCCCCAGACCTGTTACAGCTTGTTTTCCTGAGGAAATCCGTCAGGACAACAGAGCTATGCTGTTATATCTGATAATCACACCTGTTTTCCTATTCACATCTTCTCATCACAACTGATTTTCCTTCTTTTCCGAGGAAAACAGTTGTTGCTGCTGTTATGCCTAAGAATTACAACTGTTTTCTTTATTTTTGAGGGGACAACGGTATCCATCTATTACTAAGAAAAGCGAAAATACTGAAAAAAGAAAGCTGGGAGCTTAAGCATTGCAACTGCTTTCCTTATGTAAACTGGCAGTCCGCGTAGTGATACCAATGATACCAGTGTGAATGTGCTTGTCAGAGAGAATGCCAATAAGAACAGATGTTTCTGTCAGAGCCGTTTTCGTCGAGATAATACTCGCCTTCCAAAGCAACACAGGAATAATGACTATTTTTCAGTCGTTTTAAGTAAACAGAGGTAGACGGGGGTCCCGAAAATCCAGAGGACTGATGTGGAAAACAGCTAAACAGTCAATTGTAGAATGGAACTTGCGGACACTGCACTGTTCCGAGACTAGAAGGCCATCGGTTTCCAGCTTCCAAGTCAGTCGAGAGTTGACCATCTTTTCCATCAGTTTACAAAGGCACTTGGTGTGAGAGCAGCTGGGCAATAACTAGTCGGACTGGTCAGATCTTTTACCGGGTTTTGGAATTGTAATAATGAAAGAGTTTCTGCCACCCTAAGAATTATTTCATTGCTACTCAACTTTTGATGTTTACTGTAAAGTTGAATTTATTTGGAAAGAAGTTTTTTTTTTTTATACCAAGGTTTCTGCCAGGAGTACGGAAAGCACCCTGTAGTCTAGACAATAATATACATTTTTAAAAGAATATGGAGACAGCTTTCCAGAAGATGTATCCCAAGTTGGTCATGGATAACATCAAGACAACATTATATGGAGTGCTGATCTCAGTTCATCAAACGAAAAGGGCGATAATAGCCTTCATTAGTATAATCAGAAACCTTCCACGAACAGTTTGCTTTGAATCGTTCATTGAAAACAAAATTACTTGTCCAGGGATTTTTTTTTTCAACGGTAGAGGCCAACAGATCGGCAGGTTCCTGTGTACGGTGATAGATGGAGAAGTATGTGTTTTTCACTTTCATTTTCTTAGGCGTGGAAGTTCCCCAATCAGGTTGACCATTCTTTTCGACTAACAGACACAGATGGAGGTATATATAACGTGCACACGTGTTCCGCTTAACGCAGAGTAATTTTAGCTGCTAAAGCTTGGGGGAAAAAAACAATTGAAGATTGATTTGGGCTGTTTTGAAAGTAATTGAAGCCGGAAAGAGTTAAGATTTTGACTGTGAATCTGCGTCTCTGGAGTACAATCACCACCTGCTTCGGTATCGTCAGAGAGATTCACTCCTGAGAAGAAGAAGAAGAGAAGAAGAAGAAAGAAGAAGAAGAAGAGAAGAAAGAGGGGGAAGAAGAAGAAGAGGGAGAGAAGAAGAGAGAAAGAAGAAGAAGAAGGAGAAGAAGAAGAGGGGGGGGGAAGAAGAAGAAGAAGAAGAAGAAGAAGAAGAAGAAGAAGAAACAAACAAACAAACAAACAAAAAAAAAAAAAACAAACAAAAAAAAAGAAGAAGAAAAGAATACAGTGACAACAACAGCAACAACAAAGAACACATACACTGATTCCCGAAGCGACACGCTCTGTCGATTCCCCCCTCCTCCTCTTGGCCCCTCCGTGACACTACACAGAGCACGTGCGTCACTGCACACTGCACCCCCTGTCCTGCCCTTTCCCCTGATTCCCCTGTCCCGCCCTTTCCCCTGATTCCCCACAGAGCCATCCCCAGGATCGCCTTACCCTCTTCTACCTGTCACATCTGCGCGTCACCAGCTTCAACGATCCCTGACGCAATTTCTTTGACGTCACCAGGGACTCGCTCCGCAGCCGGGGAGATGAAGGAAAGAAAAAAAAAAAAAAAAAAAAAAAAGGGTGGGGGTGGGGGGGGGGTGGGTGGGTGGAAGGGGGGATTATAAGGACACGTGCAAAGGCAAGGCTATGTCATCAAGCAATAAAGAAAATGGTGGTTATTTTGATGTGTTGTTCATTTTTCGTCAAGGATGGCCGAACTGTGAATTAGTTCAGATGGACAGGAGATTGGAACGTTGGAAGATGAAAGAGTTGACAACAGCCCGACGTTTCATCTGTACCACGAACAACAAGAAGTGAAAAGAAAATACAATGAAATTTGTGTAGAATAGGGACTGTAAAACGATTGGTCATTTGTAGAAGTCCTTCGAATGAGACTATAAACCGAGGTTCCGTGTGTGAACGCACGCATAACATCTTGCACACACGTAAAATCCCATCACCAACTTTCGGAAAAGAAGGCCAGTTTGGTCGTTGGTATGGATGACACGTTACACGTAGCATGCACCCTGCGTGAGAAATTGAAAGAATGAAGAAAGTAAGGGAATTGAGTGAACGTTATTGACTGGATAACACGGGAAACGACTGAATGAAGCGCCAGCTGGCAGCTCTTCAGTCGGCACTACCCAGGTAGGCAGCCCGTTGTGTAAACCAGTGTGGATTGTAAAGCGCTTAGAGCTTGGTCTCTAGGCGAGGATAGGCGCTATATGAGTATTCATCATAATAATAATAAGAGAACCTAGGTACTGAAAACCGTTCATATTTTTTTCTCGGATTTATTTATTTATTTTTTTTTTTACAGACTTTTCAAAAGACTTTGAATTCTAGTTGACATACATTCATCGACCCAGGTAGCTAGTTCAAAGTCAACTTTTAACAGAAAATCTCTAGTTTCAAATCTACGCGATATAGTTACAGTGCCAAAAACAAAGGTGCGGCTTCCGTCTGGTAGAACATTTACAAGATTCTGTCTCTGATCAGAGATCAGTTTGGGCTGTAAATACCATGACCTGTCCCTCCTCTCTCTCTCTCTCTCTCTCTCTCTCTCTCTTCTCTCTCTCTCTCTCTCACACACACACACACACACACACACACACACACACACATACACACATGCACACACACACACACACACACATGTGCACACACACACACACACACACACACACACACACACACACACACACCACACACACATACACACACACACAAAACATCCCTTTAGAAATGAGTTTGTATTTTGCACCGTCTCCTTCCCATTGTCAAGGATGGCCGAGCTGCCATTGCTGCTGCTCTTTTCTCTCTCTTTCTCTCTGTGTGTCTCTCTCTGTCTCTGTATCTCTCTCTCTGTCTCTCTCTGTCTCTGTCTGTGTCTCTGTCTGTCTCTGTCTCTGTCTCTCTCTCACTGTATGAGGTGTGTGTGTGTGTGTGTGTGTGTGTGTGTGTGTGTGTGTGTGTGTGTGTGTGTGTGTGCGTGCGCGCGCGTGCGCTTGCGCGCGCGAACGTGCGTGTGCGAGTGCGCTTGTGTTGCTTGAAGAGAAGTATTCCTTTGAATTGATTTCATATGGTTCCTCCCTCTCCCCCCTTCTCTGTATGTTACCCTCTTCCCCACCCTCTCTCTCTCTTGCGCAAATACATTTTCTCCTCTGTGCCTTATTTCTCGTTGCTTTATCAAACGGAAACATAGCCATTGATTTCAGTGTTCAAAAGACCTCCTCGGAAACCTTTTTCCATCCGCGTTTCTTCCTACAGACAAAGTTGTACTTAACTCTTTCTGAAACTAAACATCCACAGCAGCAGCAGCAGCAACAACAACAACAACAACAACAACAAACAGCGCTGAACCGGGTTGTATCTATCAAATCAATACTGTACTCCTGCTGCCTTTTTCTGCTGCTGGTCAGATTTCCCCTCAGAGCCGCGGCAAATAACGCCATTCGTTCGCCTCATTAAGAGCCTTTGGACATCGGCTCCCACGTGACCCTATGGCGGAAGTCCCAGAATGCCTCGGCGGCGGCCATGTCGAGAGCACAGCACGGAGGGCGTCATTGTGCGAGCAGAGCGTGTCATCAACCTTCTCCATAATTGAACAGAGTCGTCCTCGCCAGTCCCACATGGGAAACAAGTGGAGAAGGATTTCCGTGTGGGGTGGGGGGTGGGGGGTGGGGGGGGCAGGGGGGGGGGGGGGTCTGGCACTCACTCAGTCCAGGTGACAGGAATGTCGGGGTATGTCGGTTCTGTGAACATTCTTCGTTTTGGTCCCCTCCCCTCCCCCTTCCCTCCCTCACCATAGCTTCCAAAGCTATCTTAATTATTATTTTTCGTAAGAGAGAGAGAGAGAGAGAGAGAGAGAGAGAGAGAGAGAGAGAGAGAGATACAGACAGACAGACAGATAGGCAGACAGACAGAAGGAAGCTGAGAAGAAATGGATAGATTAGATAGATAGATAGATAGATAGATAGATAGATAGAGAGAGGAGAGAGAGAGAGAGAGAGGAGACAGACAGACAGACAGACAGACAGACAGACAGACGGAGACAGAGACAAACAGAGAGAAAGAGACAGAGATAGACTAACAGAATGAGTATGGAAGATAGGACAGGGGGTGAGTGGTGGTAATGGTGATGAGGTTCCTTCATTTTTTTTTTTTGTCGTATGGATGCTGGATGATACTGAGGCATGTAAATATGTCCTTTAGCAGCTTAGTAAATGTGTTAATGTGGTTATGGTTTATTGCAATGTTACTTTGAAACTTTTTGAAAATTTTTTTTTACTTGCCCTCTCCTCCTCTTCGTACTGCAATCCTCCTCTTGATGAACCGAGAGAAGATAACTCTCATTATTTTCCCACTCTCCAGCTGCCGAGAGAAGATAACTCTCATTATTTTCCCACTCTCCAGCTGCCGAGAGAAGATAACTCTCATTATTTTCCCACTCTCCAGCTGCCGAGAGAAGATAACTCTCATTATTTTCCCACTCTCCAGCTGCCGAGAGAAGATAACTCTCATTATTTTCCCACTCTCCAGCTGCCGAGAGAAGATAACTCTCATTATTTTCCCACTCTCCAGCTGCCGAGAGAAGATAACTCTCATTATTTTCCCACTCTCCAGCTGCCGAGAGAAGATAACTCTCATATTTTCCCACTCTCCAGCTGTCGAGAGAAGATAACTCTCATATGTTCCCACTCTCCAGCTGCCGAGAGAAGATAACTCTCATTATTTTCCCACTCTCCAGCTGCCGAGAGAAGATAACTCTCATTATTTTTCCCACTCTCCAGCTGCCGAGAGAAGATAACTCTCATTATTTTCCCACTCTCCAGCTGCCGAGAGAAGAATAACTCTCATTATTTTCCCACTCTCCAGCTGCCGAGAGAAGATAACTCTCATATTTTCCCACTCTCCAGCTGCCGAGAGAAGATAACTCTCATAATTTTCTGGCTCTCCAGCTGTGAAGAGAAAATATCTCATATTTTCTCATTCTCCAGCCGCCGAGAGAAGATAACTCCCAAAATTTTCTCGCTCTCCGGCTGTGAAGGGAAAATAACTCATATTTTCCCACTCTCCAGCCGCCGAGAGAAGATAACTCTCATATTTTCTCGCTCTCCAGCAGTGAAGAGAAAATAACTCATACATTCTTATTCTCCAGCTGTCGAGAGAAGAAAACTCTCATATTTTCTCGCTCTCCAGCTTTGGAGAGAAAACAACTGTCATATTTTCCCACTCTCCAGCTGTCGAGAGAAGATAACTCTCATATGTTTCCCATTCTCCAGCTGTCGAGATAAGATAACTCACATTTCCCCAATTTCTAGCTGTCGAGGAAAGATAACTCTCATATTTTCCCACCCCAGCTGTCGAGAGAAGATAACTCTCTTAGTTTCCCACTCTCCAGCTGCCAAGAGACGATAAACTCTCTTAGTTTCCCCACTGTCCAAGCTGCCAAGAGAAGATAACTCTCTTAGTTTCGCACTCTCCAGCTGGAAACAGACGCTTCCCATGCAGCTGGGCCAATGCCTTCTGTTTTGCCCCTTAGTCTCTCAAGACTCCAACCCGTGATGCCTCCATCTTACCTAGTTACAGAGTTTTCTTTAATCTGAGGAGCTCAAACTCACATTGCCTCACGGCTGATCAACAGTAAGTTGTACGAACCACTGGACCTTTCTGACGAGCATTTACCTCCAGCGTCAGGTCTCCAGGGATGCCAGCACTGCTCCCTCCCTCCCTCCCTACCCTCCCCCCTCCCTCCCCCGAAACCCCACCCCAACATATTTAACCCATTAAAGTCATGATTAGAGATCAAACTGTGTCAAATTAAGCACTAGCCGTCGGCAATATTGTGATGTATTCAGTGTTCATGTTCAGTATAAAAAAAACTTCAAACTGAATTTGAAAAAAAAAAATAGGGGAAAAGGAGGAAAAGGCAGCAGAAGGTAAATTTAAAAAAACAAAAACAAAACAAAACCAAAAAAAACATAGGAAAAGGTAGATAAAGATAAAAGTTCGGGAAAAAAATTAGAAAAAGGATCGAAAAGAGAGGAAGAAGGGGGAAAGATGAAAAAGGAACAAAAACATAGGACCCCCCCCCCCCCCACCCACCCACTCCGCCCCCGTAAATGTTGGATACGTACGAAAAGAAGAAAAGAGAAAAGTAAGAAAAGGTAAGTACGGTAGGAAGAAGTAGGAAACCTGGGAAAAGATAGGGAAAAAAAAAGGTGCAGAAACATAGAAAAAGGACAGGAAAAAAATAGAAAAAGGTGGGGGAAATATGGAATAAAGATCGGAAAAATAGAAAAAGGTGGGGGAAATATGGAAAAAAGATCGGAAAAAATAGAAAAAGGTGGGGGAAAATAATGGAAAAAAAAAGATCGGAAAAAAATAGAAAAGGTGGGGGAAATATGGAAAAAAGATCGGAAAAAATAGAAAAAGGTGGGGGAAATATGGAAAAAAGATCGGAAAAAATAGAAAAAGGTGGGGGAAATATGGAAAAAAGATCGGAAAAAATAGAAAAAGGTGGGGGAAATATGAAAAAAGATCGGAAAAAAAATAGAAAAAGGTGGGGGAAATATGGAAAAAAGATCGGAAAAAATAGAAAAAGGTGGGGGAAAATATGGAAAAAAGATCGGAAAAAATAGAAAAAAAAGGTGGGGGAAATATGGAAAAAAGATCGGAAAAAAATAGAAAAAGGTGGGGAAGTAAGGTGGGGAAATGTAGAAAAAAGATGGAAAAAATAGAAAAAGGTAGGGAAATATAAAAAAAAAGATGGAAAAAAATAGAAAAAGGTAGGAAATATGGAAAAAAAAAAGAAAAAAAGAGAAAAAGGTGGGGAAAAAAGAGAAAAAAACAGGTAGGAAAAAGTAAAGAAATCAGGGAAAACACAGGACAAAGTAGAAAAAGTTGGAAAAGAGAGAAAATGCAGAAAAGTAGAAAAAGATACGAAAAATAGGAAAAGGTAAGAAGAAGAGGAAAAAGATAAGGAGAGAAAAAAAAATAGTAGAATAAAGGAAAAGACAAAAAAAAAAAGTGAAAATGGAAGAAAAGGTAAGAAACAAAAGATACGAAAAGTTGGAAAAGGTTAGGGGGGGGGGGGGGGGGGGGGGGGGGGAATAACGATAGGAACAAGAAGAAGACCAAAAAAAAAAAAAAAAAAAAAAAAAGAGAGAGAGAGAGAGAAAAAAGTAGCAAAAGATAAGAAAACATGGGAAAAGGCTGAGGAAACAGGAAAAGACAGAAAAAAAAAAAATAGAAAAAGGTAGGAATAGAGAGAGAGAAGAATATATATATATATATATATTTTATATTATATATATATTATATACATATATATATATATATATATATATATATATATATAAAAGAGGGATAGATAGAAAAAGTGGAAAGAGTAAAGTAAGGGGGGAAAAAAGTGGGAGGCACGGAAAGTAAGAAAACAGAAAAAAAAAAGAGAAAGAGGGAGGAGGGGGGAAGGTAGGAAAAAGTTCAGAGAAAGTAGCAAAAGACAGGGGGGAAAACTAGGACAAAGTAAGACCGAGTAGAATTAGAAAGACGAAAACAGGAAAAGGTAGGCAAAGTAGATCCACGTGGGGAAAAAAAAAAACAGGAGATAGTAGGAAAGATATAAATAATAATAATAATAATAATAATTTTTAAAAAAGTTGAAAGGTAGGGAAAATAGGACCAGCTAGGGGAAAATGTGGAAAGAGAGGGGGTATTAGTTACCGCCAAGGGCACAGACAAACAGAGTACAGGACTAGAGACTCTGTTTGTCTGTGTCCTTGGCGGTAACTAACCCCCTTCTCTTTCTAAATTTTGCGTCATTTTCCGCCCTCAGTCACTCACTCCGTGTTGAAACTCAGCTAGGGGAAAGTTTATAAAGGATAGGAAAACGTAGACCTTGTAAGACAAAGCAGAGGGAGCGCAGGAAAGGCTTGAAAACTTAGGAAAACGTTAGAAAAATCGGGGGGGGGGGGGACGAGGGAAGTGTAGGAGAGAGGAGTAGGAGAAGAGAGAGAGAGAGAGAGAGAGGAGAAGAGAGAGAGAGAAGGAAGGTGGAGAAAAATATTAAAGAAGATAGCCGCCTGGTATTTCTTACCAAGCCACAAAAATTGTCACTTACTCTTATCGTGTGCCATCGTGTACCGGTGGAAATGGAGAACACGTATAAACATCGCATGCATCCTATGTGAGAAACTGGAGGAATAAATGAGATAAATGAAAATGAGTGACTGATATTTGAATGGTACGGGAAACGACTGAATGAGCGCCAGTAGGCTGCTCTTCGGCCGGCTCTACCTGGGTAGGCAGCCCGTTGAGTGAGTGAGGTAATGTGTTGATTGCAAAGCTCTTAGAGCTTGGTCTGTGACCGAGGATAGGCCTATATAAATACCAATCTATAAGTCGAAAGGATGGGGGAAACAGGAAGGAGTTTGGGGAACTACAAAATGAGCAGGAAAGGTAACGGGGGTGGGGGGAAGGGGGGGGGGGGGGGGGGAAGGGGAGGGGGGGAGTAGGGAAAGGTAGGAGAAAGTAGAAGAAGGTAGGAAAAATAGAAAAGAGAAAGGAAAGATAAGAAAGGGTAAGAGGACAAATAAGAAGATAATTTCTTTAAAAAGCTTTTAAAAAAAAAAAAAAAAAGGGAAAAAGTGGAAGCAGGAAAAGTAGAATAAAACTCGGGGGAAAAACCAGGGCTTGCTGAAGTCACACACCCTGACATCCAACAAACACTTCAAGCAACTGGAGAATGTCCACCAAACTGACTGCTTCCAGACTGGAGAATGTCCACCAAACTGACTGCTTCCAAACTGGAGAATGTCCACCAAACTGACTGCTTCCAGACTTAATCCTAACCAGCACCACCACACCGCACACAGACCCTGCAAAGCAGCACACCACTAGCAGACAACGTGGTGTGTGTGTGTGTGTGTGTGTGTGTGTGTGTGTGGTGTGGTGTGTGTGTGTGTTGTGTGTGTGTGTGTGTTAGAGAGAGAGGAGAGAGAGGGGGGGGGGGGGTCGGAGGTAGGGAGGAAGGGAGGGGGGGGGGAGGGGGGAGGGGGGGGACACCTCCAGGGACTTAATGCCCACCACGCCCGACAACCACGCCGCACCGCCAATCTCCAGGATGAAGTCATCTCCCCTGATTGGCTCCCTCCAAACGGCGCCGCCGCCATTCCAACCTTCCCCACGTGACTCGCCGTAATGGCGGCCTCGGATGGCCTGGCTTGCCCTGGCCTGCCCTGGCCTGCCCTGCCCCTGCCCTGCCTTACCCTGCCCTACTCCTGTCTCGCTAGCTCGCGCGCGTGCCCAGCCGGGCAAGCAAGCCAGGCCGGGCAATCAGGCTGGAAGTGGCATTGTTTGGCCGCTGGCAGCAGGCGGAGCTTTATTTGCTGTCCACCAGGCCGGAGCCCAAAGTGAAAGGCCGAGAATAGTCATCAGGGAGCTTAATGGCCCCTGGGAGGTTACAGGGGGTAGGGGGGGGGGGGGGGGGGGTGGGGGTAGCCCCAGTGATGAGGGAGGCTGATGCTTTGATTGCTACGATGGCAAAAAGAGATAAACGATGTTTTGGACTCAGACGAGGTCTAGGACAAGCTGTGGTTTGGGGATGCCGCCCGCGACAGGGCCGTCGTGGCGGATTCCCCACCCCCCTCCTCCCCATCCCCCACCCCCTCCTCACCACCCCAACCCCTACTCCTCCCCCTTCCCCTCCTCCAACTCCCCTTCTTCTACCCCTTCTCCTCTCCCTCTTCCTTCCTCTCCTCCTCCTGTGGTCATAAACCTCTGTCCACCCTAGTTTTCGTTTTGCTTCATGTGGCCACCCTCCCCCTCCCCCCCCCCCCCCCCCCCCCCCCCCCCACACACACACACAGAGCTTTGGAGACATGTTGTGTATGAAGAACAATGACGTGTTGACTATGGTGGACAGGGCAGGCAGACCGACGACCTCCACCTGGTTGTCAGCAAACTGATAAACATCTCATCACGAAGAAAATTGTGCGCTTGTCCTTTATTTGCTCTTTTGTAGAGGGGGGAAGGGGAGGGGGGGAGGGAAGGGAAGGTGGGGAAGTGGGAGAGGGAAGGGGAGGAGAGACGGTGCAGGGAACATGGTGGAGAGGGAGAGGGGTAAGGGGGGGAGGGGGGTATTGGGGGGATATGGATGAAGGAAGTTGGAAAGGATGAATATGATTTGTCACCTCACTGAGTTTAATGGTAGACGTTACATCCCCAAACATTCGTATTTCAACAGGTAATTTCCGACGGCTTTTTCAACAGGAACACTAAAGAATTCAGCGAACCACTGCATATTCTAGTCACAAAGTGAGGCGATTGCAGGCGGAAATCTTAAAAAAAATTTTTAAATTATTTATAATTCTCCGTCTAACAACATAGACAAACGAATCACAAGACGAAACACGACGCGTTTCGACCTCTTAGGTCTTTCTTCAAGCAAGAGGCGCAACGCTCAGGACAATGAAAAATGAACGAGCAATCACTTGTCTTCCTCCAATGCGGCGCAAGAAAACAGGTTTTCATTCAAAGCCCTTCTTGCGGATTCCCCGTATATATATATATATATATATATACAATATGTGTGTATACATAATCTATATCTACATAGATATACATACATAGATTATATAGATGTAATGTAGATAGACATGTACACACACACACATTACACATATATATAGTGAAAAAAAACAAACGAAAATAAGTGGGAAAAAAAGGACCACAAAACCGCGTGCTCTTTCGATTTTTCATTTAGTGCAATATTTCGGCCCTACTCGACGACCCTTGTTCTGGGAGAGCAAAGCTTTTTATACTACGTCTCAGCACATATTTTCTTTTCCATTTAAAAACCTCAGCACACAAAGCACTAAAATCATCAGGTAGTGCAAGAGGTCAAACAACAAAATTAAGATATTTGTCTTGTTGTTTTACCTGTTATGCTTTTGTTTGTGCGAGTATCAGTTTATGCATGCATGCAAGTACATACGTAGGTGTGCTCATGGATATGAATGCATGTGTGTCTATGTATGTTTATGTATAAAACTACAATAAATTCCAAGGATAAGTAATCGAGCACCATTCCAGTAACTTACTAAACAGCAGCTTGGTGTTGCAATGACCGCAAGAAATATTTAATTATAAATAAATTTGTTCTTATGTTTTAGATTGAGAAAATAAATAGGAAGAGATAAGCATTCATATTAGCAGTAATAGATTATTCTGTCTAACAGCATGTGTTTGAGTGGGTAATAATAGACGCTTCTCAAAATGAACCCGCAATACGTTTCTAGTTTCCTATGAAAAACAATCTCCGGAGATGAAGTTATTCACTGACATATCATAACGTCAGGTCAGATACCAGAATTTTAAAACATGATTGTTTTTCTGTTATGATCTCAGACAGTGGTAACTTAACGCCTCTGCCTTTTCGGTTTTAAGCAGAATGCTATGCCAGAAAAAGGCTGGTGTGCAATACCATAGTATGTTTGTTGAGTTTTCAAAAAACCAACCCAAAGGTGCCATCTAAGAAGCAAAAGAAAATCATGAAACAGCAAAACAAGCTCCATTTTCTTGTGAAAAGTAGAAAATATAAAAAGATAACCTCTTAAGACACAAGTGCTGAGGGCCAGTTCTTGGAATGAATTTGAAAGGGACTGAATTACAAGAAACTAATAAATTCCATATAATTATGTTTGCAGATATGCGTGTATCCATATATGTGTGTATGTATGCATTTGTGTGTGCATGTATGTGTGTATATGTATGTATGTATGTATGTATGTATGTATGTATGTATGAATGAATGTATGTATGAATGAATGCCGCTCTGTCTGTCTATACGTATGTACGTATACATGTATGTATGAATGAATGCCTGTCTGTCTGTCTGTCTGTCTGTACATATGTACGTAATGATTTAACCCAACAAAGGCATAGACGTACAGAGGACACCACAGTACTGTCGTCTTTCTAACCGGGGATTTCAAGGAGGAAAGAGTTACTGACATCTCACTACAAACTGTCCCCTAAGGGTACCCACAATCCCCCATTCCCAGCTTGCCCCTTCTCTCCTTCCCTCTCTGTTAATTGCAATTAGGAGCACCCTTCTGTGCGCGCGTCACAATCCGTCACAGAGTGACAGCTCTTCGGAAGAGAGGGACTGGAGAAGAGGGGTGGGGGTGGGGGTGGGGGGTGGGGGGGCATGTGAAACAGGACTTTGGGAGGGAAGGGAGTATAGCTTCTGCTCCTGTGTCCGGGCTGTGGTGTAATGCATGTGAGTTATGGTTAAGGGGACTTAATCTTCAATACAAACAGGATATGTGTCTTTGATCGCTAGTTGGGGTGAGAAAAGTTGTGTGTCTATCTATCTATTTATCTATCCATCCATCCGTCTGTCTGTCTGTCTGTCTGTCTGTCTATCTATCTATCTATCTATCTATCTATCTATCTATCTATCTATCTATTTGTCTGTCTGCCTGTCTGTCTATCTATCCATCCATCCATCCATCGATCTATCTGTCTGTCTGTTCTATCTATCTATCTATCTATCTATCTATCTGTCTGTTTGACTGCCTGTCTGACTATCTATCTGTCTATCTATCTATGTGTCTATCTGTCTGTCTGTCTATCTATCCACCTATCCATCCATCCATCGATCTGTCTGTCTGTCTATCTATCTATCTATCTGTCTGTGTGTGTCTGTCTATCTATCTATCTGTCAGTCTATCTGTCAGTCTATCTATCTATCTATCTATCTATCTATCTATCTATCTATCTGTCTGTCTATCTATCTATCTATCTATCTATCTATCTATCTATCTATCTATCTATCTATCGTGTTCTTAAAAGTGGCCCACGGTCAGTGCCTGTGGCAACGAGGTCAAAAGTCATGATTCAACGGCTTGAACATGTTCCCTGTTCATCCAATGGTCAATGGTTACCTGATTCAGTACAGGGGCGGTGAAAGGCGGCGGAAGAAGAAGAGGGTTGGGGCTCCGGTCCTCCATAACGTTAGACCCGGTAAACCTCTAAAGCTAGAGTCATTAGGCTCTGGAACTTGAACCTTTAACCTTTAAGCTTGACTACCTTGTTTTGGTCCTCCAGCTTCCATTTTCTTGCAACCCCCCCCCCCCACACACACACACACCTTTTTTCCCCTTTGTTTTTGTTTCCCTTTTCTTTTAAAGTGGGTCCCTCATCTTCCTATATTTCCCACTTTTTGTTGTTGTTGCTTTATCAACATTCATTCGCCACGCAAAATCTGTATGTTCTATTACCGATGGGCATTTTCGTGTGAACTTTAACATTTTAGTGTATGAAACAGAGCGTCTGGTATTTTTTTTTTCAGTCGGATTGTTACAACAAAGAGGAGGAGAAGGAGAGAGAGAGAGAGAGAGAGAGAGAGAGAGAGAGAGAGAGAGAGAGAGACAGAAGACAGACAGACAGACAGACAGACAGACAGACAGACGGACAGAGAGAAAGACAGATAGATAGACAGATAGACAGACAAAGAGAAGGAAAGAAAGACAAACAGAAAGAAAGAAGGAAGGAAGGAAGGAGGGGAAAAAAAAGAAAGAAAGAAAAAAGGATGAGATGAAGAGAGAAAGAAAGGAAGGAAGACAGAAACAAAGAAAGAACTCGCTGCTAATAAAAGCTCTCGAAATGAAAAAACCCCAAAACAAACGCACAGTTATGTAGCAAACATAAAACCAATAAGTAGCAAGCCTAGATGTATCCAGACTGAACACATGACTTTGACCACCTTTGTGCTAGACACAGAGGAAACGATCTCTGAGCAAGTAAAACCCTCTGTCAAGAATCTTCATTCCTTGTTCCCCTTAAGACAACCAGATCTTAGATTGAAGATAGCCGCCTGGTATTTCTTACCAAGCCATAGAAATTGTCACTTACTGTTATCGCGTGCCATCGTGTACCGGTGGAAATGGAGGACATGTATAAACATCGCATGCATCCTACGTGAGAAACTGGAGGAATAAATGAGATAAATGAAAATGAGTGACTGATATTTGAATGGTAGTACGGGAAACGACTGAATGAGCGCCAGTAGGCTGCTCTTCGGCCGGCTCTACCTGGGTAGGCAGCCCGTTGAGTGAGTGAGGTAGTGTGTTTATTGTAAAGCGTTTAGAGCTTGGTCTGTGACCGAGGATAGGCACTATATAAATACTCAATCTAATAATAATGATAATAATAACAACCAACCGCTATCAGGAGGAGGCGGGGATTGTGGGGGTAGTGGAGGTGGTGGTGGCGACGTTAAACCTTAATAGGATCAAGCAGTAGTGAGCCGGGGGGGGGGGGGGGGGGGGGGGGCGTGTCCAGCGTCTTGTGGCAGTCGTGTTGACCAGTGTCCGGCAAGATGTAGCTCCCTTGTCAGGCGGCCCAGTGTGACACGGGTGACGGATCGTCCGGTCATCGGCTGACCGCCGCGATTTGTTCCCCCCCCTCTCTCTCTCTCTCTCTCTCTCTCTCTCTCTCTCTCTCTCTCTCTCTCTCTCTCTCTCTGTGGAGGATGACAGCACTGCTGCTCTCCCCTTGGTTACCTGGCTGACTGGTCCATGCTATTGTGGATGACAACACTGCTGCTCTCCCCTTGGTTATTTGGCTGACTGGTCCATGCCATGGTGGACCGACGGGTCAGTCGCTCGATTGGTTATTTGGCTGATTGGCTGGCTACGTGGCTGGTTAGCTGATTGGTTGGTTGGTTGGTTGGTCGGATGATTGGTTGGCTATGTGGCTGGTTAGCTGATTGGTTGGTTGGTTGGTTGGTTGGATGATTGGTTGGCTATGTGGCTGGTTAGCTGATTGGTTAGTTGGTTGGCTGGCGGACTAGTTACGTGGCTGGTCGGTTGGTTGGTTGGTTGGCTGGATAAATGGTCGCGTGTTTCATTGGTTGACTGGTCACTTAGCTGGTTGGCTGACTGGTCATTTAGCTGGTTGGCTGACTGGTCATTAGCCGGTTGGCTGACTGGTCTCATAGCTGGCTGGTTGACTGGTCACTTAGCTAGTTGGCTGACTGGTCACTTAGCTAGTTGGCTGACTGGCTACTTAGCTGGTTGGCTGACTGGTCATTAGCTGGTTGGCTGACTGGTCATTAGCTGGTTGGTTGACTGTCTAATTAACTGGTTGGTTGACTGGTTAATTAACTGGTTGGCTGACTGGTCATTAGCTGGTTGGCTGACTGGTTAATTAGCTGGTTGGCTGACTGGTTAATTAGCTGGTTGACTGACTGTCTAATTAGCTGGTTGGTTGACAGGTCACTTTGCTGTTTGAGGAGTTTGGTTGTCGATCTATTCAGTTGTAACGTCCACACCTGCCTTAAACGATGAGGCTACGTCTTCTGGTTTGTAGGAACGGTGTGATGATTTCAAGATTCAAGATTCAAAAACTGCCATTCTTTAGCCCCCTTTTGCGGTGTGGAGGATTTAATAGAAACAGATGGACTTTTCATGTCAACAACTTCAGATGGACTTTTCATATCAACAACTTCAGGTGGACTTTTCATATCAACAACTTCAGATGGACTTTTCATATCAACTTAAGATGAATATTTCATATCAACAACTTCAGATGGACTTTTCATATCAACAACTTCAGATGGACTTTTCATATCAACAACTTCAGATGGACTTTTCATATCAACAACTTCAGATGGACGTTTCATACCAACAACTTCAGATGGACTTTTCATATCAACAACTTCAGATGGACTTTTCATATCAACTTAAGATGAATATTTCATATCAACAACTTCAGATGGACTTTTCATATCAACAACTTCAGATGGACTTTTCATATCAACAACTTCAGATGGACTTTTCATATCAACAACTTCAGATGGACTTTTCATATTAACAACTTCAGATGGACTTTTCATATCAACTTAAGATGAACTTTTCATATCAACAACTTAAGATGGACTTTTCATATCAACTTAAGATGGACTTTTCATATCAACAACTTCAGATGGACTTTTCATATCAACAACTCAAGATGGACTTTTCATATCAACAACTTCAGATGGACTTTTCATATCAACAACTTAAGATGGACTTTTCATATCAACAACTTCAGATGGACTTTTCATATCAACAACTTAAGATGATGGACTTTTCATTCATATCAACAACTTAAGATGATGGACTTTTCATATCAACAACTTAAGATGATGGACTTTTCATATCAAGAACATTCATCACAAAGAAGATAAACTGAATAAACCGTTTAAATCAATATGAAAACTTGCATTGCTTTACCGTTGACATATTCAAAATGTAATAAACAATGCAAACGCCTTGAAATAAAAGCACAGTTTAGATATCCTTCCCAAGTCTAATAAATTTGCTTATTTGGAGTTATAATACTTTTCTTCCAGCTCGAGATAAATTGCATACATTAAACATTGACATTGGAGACTGGTATTTTTTTTTCTGAGTGCAGCATATTTCGAAGTAACATATTATTTTCAAGCCCTTCAAAAATGAAATGAAATTCATCACAATCTTCACAAATCCTGTGACTTTCATTTCTAAGTTTTCTCTCCTACCTTATTCAATCTGTAGTTTATGTTCGCTACAACGACATTCAATCAGTGGATAAATGTATGTGTGTGGAAGTTGAGAAATGTATATTTCACGACAGAAATTGTGTTCTGCATTTCTTCAGAACAAACGTTCATCACTTCCCTTTAGTAATTGTTTCCACAACTGGATGTAACCATCCTGCAAGCTCTGTATTATTCCCAAACAATGTTTCCCTGTTGTAAAATAAATGGCAGTGCCAAACGCGATTATAGCCATATGTATGTGAATACTACAAACAGACCCATATATAGTCACCTTTGACCCCTGTTCTGGACTGGGTTTCGGGACGGCTCAGCGGTACAGCGCACAGTTCGCAGTCAGATGCTGCGCGTTCCAATCCTGTGGGCGTGTTCCGTCTGTCTGTCTCTCTATCTGTCTCTCAGTGTGTCTCTCTGTCTCTTTGTGTCTAGCTCTGTCTGTCTGTCTTCTGCCGGTCTGTCTGCCTGTCTCTTTCGCTTTCTCTGTCTGTCTGTCTCTGTCTTACGTCTGTCTGCCCCCCCCCCCCCTCTCTCTCTCTCTCTCTTCCCAGGCTGGAACGCCGTGGTTCATCGGATGACATTCGTGCCTATGGAACCGCTTGTAGTCCTATGATCAATGTAGCCACATTTCGCCTTAGGGAATGATGTCTCAACACATCAAGTTGCATGTCTTTCATTTCTGTGTCATCTATCCCATCAACGCACGACGAGCTACTGGTCTCCGAAAGGGGAAAATGGAGTTTAACATGCATATAATGTCTCTCTCTCTCTCTCTCCTCTCTCACTCTCTCTCTCTCTCTCTCTCTCTACTTCTACTATATATATATATATATATTATTTTTGCTCATGAGTTAACGCACGAGACCACGATTTAAAGTTTCATCCGAAAGTTTAGGCTGGAACCGGAGTCTGCACAGGTGTCAACTCCATGGAGAAACTAACTCTCTGCCGGCTTCTTTGCCCGTCTCGAGAGAGAATCGAACCCTCGATCTCTGAACGAGAGTCTGGCACCTTACTCTCTGGGCCAAGCAAAGTCCCAAGAGATATCAATGATCCAGGCGCACTTTCCTGGTTTGTGCAGTTTCTTTGAATTGAGCAGAAGGCAATAAGAATATAACAAAACAATAACAGCAACAACGACGACAACAACAGCAACAGCAACAGCAACAACTACAACAACAACAACAGCAGCAGCAGCAGCAACAACAACAACTTCACCCTTATAATATTTAGCATTTTTCTTTCTCTCTTACGTGTCAATGTTGATTATACAATCCGCCGATGTGTTTATTGTTGTTAAATTTTCCGTCACTGAGCACATCATAAGAATTTGCTTGTTGTTGCTTCAGTTCAATAATTTGCTTATGTACACGTCTGTTCAATAAAGATATGCTTAAATAGAAAACAACAAAACAACAACGACAACAACAACAACAACAAAACCCCCACCGTCACAACAACAGAGCAGATACGGATTTCCTGTGAACATCTTCGTAAAGTATCAAACTTTGGATATTCCATTATGAAAGGAAATTCATCTCCTGTGACATTCATATGACAATTTGAACAGTGCCCATTCTCTCCAGAAATGCCGTTGTTTCTGTCTGGTTCAGTCTGCTGTCAGTAACCACGGCATCGCATTCTCCTTATACTAGATGACCAGCGTCAATTTAAGCCCACCAGACTTGCTGAATTCGTTGTGCATGACGATGGGATTATTTATCCACTGCCCTTGGATTGTATTGGCTATTTGTTCTTACACACTGTTGCTGTCTTGTACAGTAATGTTTATTCTTGTCTGGATTTTGCATCGCGCACCGTGCCATGCGTGTGTGTGTGTGTGTGTGTGTGTGTGTGTGTGTGTGTGTGTGTGTGTGTGTGTGTGTGTGTGATGTGTGTGTGTGTGTGTATGTGTGTGTGTGTGTGTGTGTGTGTGTGTGTGTGTGTGTGTGTGTGTGTGTGCGTGTGCGTGCACGCGTGAGTGTGTGTGCGTGTGCGCGCGCTCGTGCGCGCGCGTGTATGTGTCTTTTGTCTGTCTGTCGGTCTGCCTATCTGTCTGTCTGTCTCCCTCTGTGTGTGTGTGTGTGTGTGTGTGTGTGTGTGCGTGCGTGCGTGCGTGCGTGCGTGCGTGCGTGGTGTGTGTGTGTGTGTGCGTGCGTGCGAGCGTGCGTGCGTGCGTGTGCGTGCGTGCGTGCGTGCGTGCGTGCGTGTGTGTGTTGTGTGCTTTGTCTGTCTGTCTGTCTGTCTGTCTGCCTGCCTCTCTCTCTCTCTCTCTCTCTGTTTTGTCTGTCTGTCTGCCTGTCTGTCTGTCTGTCTCTCTGTGTGTGTATATGTGTGCGTGCGTGCGTGCGTGTGTGTGTGTGTGTGTGTGTGTGTGTTGTGTGTGTGTGTGTGTGTGTGTGCGTGCATGCGTGCGTGTGTGTGTGTGTGTGTGTGTGTGTGTGAGAGAGAGAGAGAGAGAGAGAGAGAGAAGGAGAGAGAGAGAGAGCATCGCGCGCGGAACCATGTATATTTTTGTGGGTTTTTTGTTGTTGTTGTTTTTATTTCTTTAAAATTTTAGTATTTGCTTTATACCACGCACCCCCCCCCCCCTCTTCTCTCCTCCCCTTCGCACTAGCTCCTCTCTTACTTCCTTCCTCTTCTCTCCATGTCCCTCTTTCTCATCGAAAACCTCAGGCTGACTCGACGTTAATCTCACCAATTTCCCGTTCTCAGGACCAAGGTGGTTTTGTCACAAGTCTGCAAGTCTGGAATGTGACATCAGAAGGGCATCCAGGAAGTGTGATCTGGATGTGCCCGGGCCACATTCCACGCCCCCCCCCCCCCCCCGCCTCTACCCTCCCTCTTTTAGGGCGAAAACTTGCATGAGAGGAAGGACAAGCAGGGGTGGGGGGGGGGTGGGGTGGGGTTGGGGGTGAGAGGTCGGGGGTGGGAGGGGGTGGGGGCGGCATCTGCCCTGTAGACCTGCTTTACATTCTGTTTGTCTATCTGTCTGTTTGTCTGTCTGTCTGTCTGTCTGTCTGCCTGCGTGCATGTTCGTTCATGAGAGCGTGTGTGTGTGTGTGTGTGTGTGTGTGTGTGTGTGTGTGTGTGTGTGTGTGTGTTCGCGCGCATGCGTGCGAGGTGCGGGGTGTGTGTGTGTGTGTGTGGTGCGTGCGTGCGTGCGTGCGTGCGTGCGTGCGTGCGTGCGTGGTGTGTGTGTGTGTGTGTGTGTGTGTGTGTGTGTGTTGTGCGTGCGCGTGCGTGCGTGCGCGCGTGTAGGTGCTGCGTGGTCGTGTGAATCTGCTTCTGTGTGCATGCAAATTGAGAATACGAGGCGCCAACAAAGTTCCTTCAGTTTGAATAAGAGAAGACATGAGGAAGAGAAGTTTTTTTTTTCACTCCTCACCAGCCCATCAAAACAGCCCCCCCTCCCCCCCCTCCCCCCCCCCTATATAAACATACTATCATACCTGGTCAACCCCATCAGGCTAATGGTCAACACATGTCCACACAGGCGCCAGCTTAACACGACAAGCGCGAACTTAGCATCACCAGCGACACTAAGCGGCCAACATGACAGGGGAGCAGACACGTGGGGTAACTCTGTCAGCGAGCGGAGGACAGCGGGAGTGATTTCCCGTGGCTGTGGTGACGTGGTGGAGGAAATGGGTGCAAGTGGAAGATCGAATGTTGTGTGACAAGGGGATGACTTCAAGGCTGTCGTCTGACCCTGTGGTTGAAACTGTCACCGGAATATGGACATAGTAATACGTTAGTGGACACTCTTCGGCATCTTCTTCTCCCTGCTGCTGCGCTACGCCCTTCCGACAGTCTGAAGACGACATCCACCTCCACACTAGGAGTGACGGAAGCCTCTTCAACCTGGCACGTCTCGGAGTAAAGACGAAGGTGCGGAAAGTCCTCATCAGGGAGACGCTCTTCGCAGACGACGCCGCCCTCACTGACCACACCAGGGAGGCGCTACATCGGCTCATCATCTGCTTCGCTGATGCCTGCACCGAATTCGGCCTCACTATCAGCTTGAAGAAAACAAACATCATGGGCCAAGACGTCAGCAGCACTCCCCGCATCTCCATCGGCAATCACACCCACGAAGTGGTCGACGACTTCACTTACCTGGGCTCCACCATCTCCAGCAACCTCTCTCTGGACGCCGAGCTGAACGTGCGCAGATCGGCAAGGCAGCGACAGCGATGGCCCGTCTGGCGAAGAGAGACTGGGACAACACCATGCTGACGTCAAACACCAAGATGAAAGTGTACCAAGCTTGCGTGCTGAGCATTCTTCTGTACGGAAGCAAAGCATGGATCCTGTACTCTCGACAAGAACGTAGACTGAACCCCTTCCACCTGCGCTGCCTCAGAAAACTCCTGGGCATCACTTGGCAGGGACGTATCACCAACAAGGACGCTCTGGCCCGAGCAGGGATGCCTAGCATGTTCACCATGGTGACACAGAGACCCCTGTGGTGGCCTGGCCACGTCAGCCGCATGGACGACGGTCGCATCCCAAAGGACACGCTGTGCGGCGAGCTGGCTACAGGCTCCAGACCCACAGGACGGCCTGCCCTAAGGATGCATGCAAGCGCGACCTGAGGGAAGGCAGCCTCGACCCAGCAGACCTGGAGACAGCAGCTTCAGACCGGGTCAGCTGGCGGACCACCATCAAGACCTGAACAAAGGACAGACGCCCTGGACGGGGCGCCGAGGACAGGAGATTGCGTCGGCACCCATAGACACTCATGACCGAGTCTTCACCGGCAGCAACTGCAGCAGAGTCTGCCGGGTCAAGGATCGGGCTCTTCAGCCACAGCAGGCGCTTCAACTCCACGACTGACTGATCCATGGCGCAACGGCATTGTCTCTCGAGACAGACGGATGCGATGGTGATTGGAAATTGATCAAACTATGCTGTTGTTTCTGTTGGTGTAGCACTTTGCACTGCACATGTCAGTGAGGCCGGTAATTCAGTTCTGTCTGTATGCTCTATATTGAAGAGTCTTTTGCACAGAAAAAAACGACGAGAGAGAGAGAGAGAGAGAGAGACAGACAGACAGACAGACAGACAGACAGACAGACAGACAGACAGACAGACAGACAGACAGAGACAGAGAGAACTTAGAAGGGTTTAGTTATAGAGGTCTCCTGCACATTAAAATAGGGATGATAATACACATAAATGTAAGACCACTTGGGTGCTCGCGCGTGCTCGCGCGCGCATATACACACACACACATTCACATTCCAGCGCGCGCGCGTGCGCGCGCGCGCTCACACACACACACATACACACACATGCATACAAACAACAAATTAATAGAACAATACAGGGTTACATGGTTACAGGGTTACATATGTACACACGCAAACGTATGCATACAACACACACACACATGCGCGCGCGCAATCACAGAGAGAGAGAGAGAGAGAGAGAGAGAGAGAGAGAGAGAGAGAGAGAGAGAGAGAGAGAGAGAGAGAGAGAGAGACAGACAGACAGACAGACAGACAGACAGACAGACAGACAGACAGAAAAAAAAAACCGAACGCGACCAACGAAATATATTTCGAGGATGGACAAAGTATTGAGCTATACCAGAGAGTTAAAACACTTTTCCTTTTCCCTCCCTACCCCTCTCCCCCCTCCTGTATCTCCCCTCCCCCTTTCCATGTTGCCTCCACGCTCTTGTCCTCCACTCCATTCCCCCCCCCCCCCCCCCCCTGTTCACAAAGCTGGACACTAGATGCCCCTGGTCCGACAGCAGTTCATAGAATAGTCAACGTTGTTTGAAGCAAATACTAGCATGACCACTCTGCAGCGTTTGTCTATGTGGCGTTTTATGTGTGTGTGTGTGTGTGTGTGTGTGTGTGGTGTGTGTGTGTGTGTGTGTGTTGTGTGTGTGTGTGTGTGTGTTTTAGAGAGAGAGAGAGGAGAGAGAGAGAGAGAGAGCGTGCGTGCGTGCGTGAATGCGTGCGTGCGTGTGCGTGTGTGTGTGTGTGTGTGTGTGTGTGTGTGTGTGTGTGTGTGGTGTGTGTGTGTGTGTGTGTGCGTGCATGCGTGCGTGTGTTGTGTGTGTGTGTGTGTGTGTGTGTGTGTGTGTGTACGTGGGCGCGCGTGGGGTGTGTGTGTGTGTGTGTGTGTGTGTGTGGTGTGTGTGTGTGTGTGTGTTGTGTGTGTGTGTGTTGTGCATGTGTGTGGTGTTGTGTGTGTGTGTGTGTGTGTGTGTGTGCGCGCGCGCGCGTGTGTGTGCAGCACAGCACGGTGCAGTACAACGCAACACAATGCATAGGGCACAGCACAGCACAACACAACAGAACACAGCTCAACACAGCCCACCATCCCAGTACAGTATAGGAAAAAGCATTACACAGCAAATCACAGCATAGTAAAACATTATAGAGCACAGCACTGCACAGTAGGCTACAGCACAGCACAGCACAACATAACACAGCGTAGTAAAAAAAAAATTACACAGCACAGCACAGCATAGTAAAAACATCACACAGCACAGCACAGCATAGTAAAACATTACGCAGCACAGCACAGCATAGTAAAAACATTACACAGCACAGCACATTATACTAAAACATTACACAGCAGAACACAGCACAGTATGCACAGCTCAACGAAGCACAGCACAGCACAAGCACAGCACGGCACAGCATAGTAAAACATTACACAGCAGAGCACAGCACAGTAGGCCACAGCTCAACGCAGCAACACAACACAGCACAGCGCAGCACAGCACAACACATCACAGCCAGAATGCAGCACAAGAACACAAAACGACACAAACACAACACAGATCAACACTAGTTCAATACAGCTGAGCCCGTCAATTTCTTTTTTTTTTTTTTTTAAATTATTACTCCCTTCAACGTTTCCATCGACACACCCACCACCACCTACCACCCCTCCCCCCTCCCCTCCCCATCCCACCACCTTCCTCTAACCCTAAGCAACATCTTTCCTCCCCCTCCCCCCACCCCCTTCCCAACTCTAAACAACACCCTTCCTCACCCCCCCCACCCCCCCCCACCCCCCCACCCCCCAACTGTAAACAACATCCTTCATCATCACCCCAACCACCCACCCAACCCACCGATCTACCCACCCACCCACCCACCCAACCTTCACCCGCCCCAGCCTCAGCCTCAGCCTCAGCTTCAGCCATCTTCCCGACAACGACGATCGACGAACGACGACAACGACAACGACAGCAGCAGCAGCAGCAGCAGCAGCGTCGATGGCCTGCCTGACTTGCCCGTCAGAGCCGTCCATTGAAGAGCCATTAGTTAATTAAGCCGACGGGAGCCGGGGCGAAGCAGCGGCGGGCGTCACAGCGGTCAAAAAGCACGCGGCTTTTCCTTCCCCCCCCGAACATGACATGGCCAAAGCGCTCCATGCTTAGCTTCACTTCTCTCTCTCTCTCTCTCTCTCTCTCTCTCTCTCTCTCTCTCTCTCTCTCTCTCTCTCTCTCTCCTCTCTCTCTCCAAGTTATCTTGGGAGACGCACGGGCCTTCGTAATTATTGTCGATTCATATATTGACTGGTTCCCTGTGCCTCTTCCATCTTCCAGCTCTCCTTCCCCCCCTCCCCTCCACCTTCCTCTCTCTCTCTCTCTCTCTCTCTCTTCCATCTACCTCCCTCCCCCCCCCCCTCCCACTTCTCTTTCCCTTCGTTCTTTCTTCTCTTCGCTGTTTTGTTTCCTTTTAAAGCGGATTCCCCGAAACGTTGTTTGGTTTGTTTGAGAGGTTCGTGTGAAACGGGGATGGAGAATGTGATATCCAAATTCACTGCTGACTTGATCTGGAGTATCTGCTGTTAACAGGAGTTTTGTTTTATGGAGAGATCAGTGTGTGTGTGTGTGTGTGTGTGTGTGTGTGTGTGTGTGTGTGTGTGTGTGTGTGTGTGTCTGTGTGTCTGTGTGTCTGTGTGTCTGTGGTGTCTGTGTGTGTGAGAGACTTAGCTTTTCCCAAATGTTACACTTATCACAAAGTAATATGCTGTTAGACACAATGTGTGTGTGTGTGTGTGTGTGTGTGTGTGTGTGTGTGTGTGTGTGTGTGTGTGTGTGTGTGTGAGCAGCGCGCGCATGAGTGTGTGTGTGCGGCGCGCGCGCGCGCGCGCGCGTGTGTGTGTGTGTGTGTGTGTGTGCGTGTGTACGTTCGGCGCGCGATTGAGAGAGAGAGAGAGAGAGAGAGAGAGAGAGTGTGTGTGTGTGTGTGTGTGTGTGTGTGTGTGTGTGTGTGTGCGTGGGCGTGCGCGCGCGCGCACGCGTGCGAGTGTGCGCGCATGCGTGTATGAGCTGTGTAAAAAAAAAAAAAACACCTTGGCTTTGTGACCATTCAGAACTAATCAATTTTTTTTTTTTCATTTTACCAAAAACGGCGACAGACGTCAATACAGAAATAGAAGAACTACACTCGCCCTCCCACTCTTTCCCTACCCCCCTCCTCTCCCTGCCTCCACCCCCCCCCCTCCCTGTCTTCCCCCATTCACCCCCATTCCAGACTGCAGCCACGGTTCCTTCTTTCAGGTGGATGGAGGTTTTCTGCGAGCAGTCCTCCAGGCGGCAGATCGTGTGGGAGAAAAGAACGACGACATCTTGGAATAATAATTGATTGATGATGAGCTTTTGGCGAACGGAGACTTGGTTGTGGGGGAGGGTGGGTGGACAGACTAGACACACTGGGGTGTTTGTGGAGGATGTCTGTGGGGTTTAGGTCTGGTCTGGTCTGGTCTCCGTTTCGCGGTCCTTGGTCCGCCGTGTGTTTGTATGTCTGTCGGACGGTGTGTCTCCTCCACCCCTCGACCCCAGTTGATATTACAAGAGAGCTGGCTACTACCCCCCCCCCTCTACCTGCATACGCACACTCACATGAGTGTGTGTGTGTGTGTGTGTGTGTGTGTGTGTGTGTGTGTGTGTGTGTGTGTGTGTGTGTTGTGTGTGTGTGTGTGTGTATATATATGTGTGTGGTGTGTGTGTGTGTGTGTGTGTGTGTGTGTGTGTGTGTGTGTGTGTGTGTGTACTCGTACGAGTGAGAGAGCGCGCGCACGTGCTCTCTGTCTCTGTCTCTGTCTCTCTCTCTGTCTCTCTCTCTCTCTCTCTCTCCTCTCTCTCTCTCTCTCTCTCTCCGCGTATGTGTGTGCGTTTTCTCTCTCTGTCTCTCTCTCTCTGTTCTCGTTTCTGTCTCTGGATGTGTCTGTCTATCTCTCTGTACCTGTCTGTCTCTCCCTCCCTCTGTCTCTGTTTGTCTCTCTCTCTCTCTCTCTCTCTCTCTCTCTCACACACACACACACACACACACACACACACACACACACACACCACACACACACCACACACACACACACACACACAGAAAATCATTTACAATCCTATGTCGCCATATTATGCATGCATCATAAATGACAACGTATTTTGACTGGTGCTCACTGTGTACTCCATTCACATCCTTGGCAACTTACCCATTCACACACAGACACACAGCAACCCATTCACACACAGACACACAGCAACCCATTCACACACAGACTCACAGCAGGGTTTTCTACATTCACATCCTTGGCAACTTACCCATTCACACACAGACACACAGCAACCCATTCACACACAGACTCACAGCAGGGTTTTCTATATTCACATCCTTGGCAACTTACCCATTCACACACAGACTCACAGCAACCCATTCACACACAGACTCACAGCAAGTTTTTCCACTGACCTTCAAAACAGTGCATCGCCAGACGACGCGTGTGGGAATCGCAAACACCACATCTGCCTCGGGTTCATGTTTCCATCACAGTTTGTGTGTTTGTTTGTTTGTTTGTTTGTCCGTGAGCGAGAGGACTTCCCCAATTAGAAGCACACTTGGTGGACCAAGGATGAGGGACGAGGCCATTGAATCTTGGTGCAGACCCATGCCATAGATCCGGAGCCAAAGGCCGGGCAGTCATCTGGGAATCTATTATCATAAACTATCCCCTGAACAATTCTGTGGCCCTTCATGTGGCCCTGCTCTCTTGGTGACCTCAGTTTCGATGTCCTCTCCACATCTGTGTCCTTGGTTTGATTCCGTCGGGGTCACCGGTTTCGGTGCTGTCGTTGGACGGACGTGGTGACGCCTTCCGGAGGGAGACCTCACTCACGTCGGTTCCGCGACAGAACAACTATTGTCGTCAGTAGGGGGGGGGGGGGGGGGGGGGGGGGGGGGGGGGGGGGGGGGGGGGGGGGGGGGGGGGGGGGCTTAGTAGGTGGTGCCCTGCGTATGTTGGATCAGATCAGGCGCCACTGAACACCACCGAAGTGACTCGGCAGCAGTGCGGTGTCTCCTCCGGTGGGTTGTCTCTGGACGACTTGACACTGACTGGTCCCTGTGGATTGCCGGTGCCGGGGCTGCGGCGGGCCGGGCCAGGCTGTGGCTGTGGACGGGGTGTCGGAATGAG
>CM065739.1:42063862-42066362 GCA_033310375.1 Conus canariensis
GTTTGCTCAAGATTTACTGTGTAGCTTTTTTTTTTCTTTTCAATCGTGATCAGATCACACGGAAAGCACACCAGCGCGCGCGCGCGCGCGCCACACACACACACACACACACACACACACACACACACACACACACACACACACGCACGAAAAAGATCTTTTATGCAAGCATGAAAACACTTAATATGTACAAAGTCTTCTTCAGAACACCACAGGCTGGTGCCACTCGCTCTCCACACACTCACACACAAGCATACACATATTCATATTTCTCTCTCTCTCTCTCTCTCTCTCTCTCTCTCTCTCTCTCTCTCTCTCTCCCTGTGTCTGGAGTCTCTCTCTCTGTCTCTCTCTCTGTCTCTCTCTCTCTCTCTCTCACACACACACACACACACACACACACACACACACACACACACACACACACACACACACACACAACGAGCAATAACGTTCTACATCATGCCTGCTGTCGCTGAACTCCCAAGAACTTTCTGTTTTTAGGATCCTTCTTGAGATCCGCCAAGCTGACGAACTTCATGCCCGTTAAAAGCGATCAACGCTCGAGGGCCGAGTCAGCTGCGAACGTTCTCAAACGCAACGGCTGCCTCCAACACCATTCCTGTTTCCTGAAAGAGCTCACAAAACCGCCACTCCACGGCTGGTTCCGGCTCCTCCAGAACACCACAGGCTGGTGCCACTCGCTCTCCACACACTCACAATCCCCCCCTAACACTACACCCGCCTATCGCCCACAACTCCCCACCACCACATCGATCCTTTGAGACCGTGGTGCTAAACTCTCACCTAAACCTCTTCCCCCAGCCACCTGTTTCCGTTCCAGACTCTTTGAGGAGGGTTAGCACCTTCCGAAACATCCGCCCTGACACGGAGCAGGCGAGAACTTAAAGGCCTCCCACATCACAGTCGCCATGACCGAGCCAGGGGCCTTCACTCCCATAGAAGTGGCAGTAAGGTCTCGGTGAGGTCCCTTTGAAGGAGAGGCTTTTGTGGCGGCAAGAGCGACGAGTGGCCGGTTGGGTTGGGGGTGCTGGGGGTGGTGGTGGTGGTGGTGGTAGGGGTGGGGGTGGTTGTTCCCTACTTCTAGGAGTATCTCGGCTGTGTGGATGGGTGTTATTGGGGGGCTGGAGTTGTGGGAATGGACGGGTCTGGTGGCTGGGAGTGGAGGGTGAAGTGATGGTTGTCCTCCTCAACAGCTCACCGTTAACGTGAGTTTGAATACCCGAGAGAGCGTTCTGTTTGTTGACTGCGGCGTGATGGTCGGTGTCTAGTGTTTATTGGTCCTGAACTCGACATGGAGCAAACTGGTGAGAGAGAGAGAGAGAGAGAGAGAGAGAGAGAGAGAGAGAGAGAGAGAGAGAGAAAGGAAGAAAAAAAAGGAAGGAAGAAAGACAGAAACAAAGGAAGGAAGGAAGAAGGAAAGAAAAAAGAAAGAAAAAAGAAAGAAAGAAAGGAAGAAAACAGAACAGTTTAACTGGTTTGTCCTGACCTCGGCATGGAGCAGACTGATTAAAACAAAAAAAAAAAGAAAGAAAGAATGAATGAAAGAAAGAAAGAAGGGAGGAAATAAGGAAGAAAGAAAGAAAGAGAGAAAGAAACAAATAGATACAGAGAGAAAACAAAACTGTAACCGATTCGTACTGCGAACGGTCCTAGTTGATGAAGAATAGCCTCCGTGAGGACGTCAGGGACTTTGTCACTTTTAGTTGTATTCCAGCCTTCTGGAACATTCTCTGCTTGTAGTTCTGTTAATGTCTTTGACTCCGCCTTGACTGTTGTCCACCGCTTTGTCTGCTGCTGTGGTTCCTTCTCCTGATTTAACTGTGAAGTTTTTACATTTTTTGTACCTGTTATGAGCGATAACGTACCACGTTTCTTCTTCTTCTTCTCCTCTCTCTCTCTCTCTGTCTCTGTCTCTCTCTGTCTCTCTCTGTCTCTCTCTGTCTCTCTGTCTCTCTCTGTCTCTCTCTCTCTCTCTCTCTCATAGTTCGAAAAGAACTAATCCTAAAATATTACTAAATGAATCCATGTATGTTCAGGTTGTGCCTTTTACTCTCATCAACTAACGTTGTAACAATGCGAAACTTGTCATTATACTTACAAGTATAAAGCCTTGGCAAGACGTGCCGTCGTCATTAGCTAGCTGTTCAACCTGTCATTTTGCTCTGTACCTGAAGATCGGTATTTACACTGTCTATGACTACCGTTTGTAACTGCATTGTCAATGAAGCCCCATCAGAATGGGCCAATGGCCTTCTGATTACAAGAATTCATTCATTCATTCAAACCACAGAAAAGAAAAAAAAAGAAAAAGAAAAAAATTATAATTTAAATCCTGAAATAGATTACTTACACGAACTTCATTCGTGTTTCAGCCCCCCCCCCCCCCCCCCCCCCCCCCGTGCTGTGGCAGCACTAGATGTCTTAAAGTAAAGGAAACCAGAGAGAATTCCCGGGTAGCTGAGGCAGCACCCGCGTA
>CM065739.1:42071362-42073862 GCA_033310375.1 Conus canariensis
TTTAACATTTATAAGTGAAATAATCAAACCAGAAATCGTAACAATAAACAAATTACATCTTAACTGTACTGAAAATTAAAAAAAAAAAATTCTTCACACACACACACACACACACACACACACACACACACACACACACACACACACACACGCATACACGCACACACACGCACGCACGCACGCACAAAGAAAGCCATATGTGGATTAAAAAAAAAAAACCCAGCAAAATGGACATCTATCGTCCACTCCAGACAGTATGTTTAATTTTCACTTCCTAGTCGCCAGATAACGAGGGGGAGGGGGAGGGGGGGGGGAAGGGGGGAAGAGGAAGCTCTCATGGCATAAACTGAGACCAAAGATAAGTATAAAAGAGTTTTCAGAACAAAAGAGAATAGTGCACGAAGCACAAAGGTAGAAAACCAGTTGAAAACACACACACACACACACACACACACACACACACACACACACACACACACACACACACACAACACACCGGCGTGCGCATGCACGCTCACACACACACACACACACACACACACACACACACACACACACACACACACACACACACACACACGGGCAGAGCCAAAGAGAATGACAGAAATCAGGAAGCTAGTAGCACAGAGAGCTTGCAGATGGCGGGGGCGTTACTTGCACTGAAAGAGTCTCCCTCTGGCTTCCTCTCAGGAACTTCAGGGCTGTCAACACAGGAAAAAAACCCAGTCCTGTCCTGAAAAAGGCCGAACCTAACACTCAACGCAATACATCTATTGAAACAAATAGTTCATGTCACAAAAATGAACCTATTAACCTCCAACTGAAAAAAAAAAAAAGCTCTCGCTGAGGTCCACGAATATTCCGCTTTATTTATTCATCTCCACTGAAATAAATATATATTCAAAAAGAAAACTATTAACTTCATAAGTCTCTCTCTCTCTCTCTCTCTCTCTCTCTCTCTCTCTCTCTCTCTCTCTCTCTCTCTCTCTCATGCACATGTGCGCGCGCGCGTGTGCCTGCGCGCGCCCACACACATACACACTAAAAGGTCAGATGAACAAACAGACAGTCCACGGATAGACATGGATAGCGAGTGTCCGTTGTGGACAGTGACTATAATTAGCGTCACTACCTGAAGTAGCAGGATTTAAGAAAAAACAACCAAAAACAAACAAACAAACAAACAAAACAACAACAACAACAACAAAAAAAAACGACAACAACAAACAAACACCTGGCGTTGTATGTATTAAGGCGATATTCCATTTGTCCGTTACGGTTACGGCTTAAAAATCGCAGAAGTGGAAATGAATAGGGTTCGATCCCATTCGTCTGCTCAGGATACGGCAACAGATAAGGCTACAGAGGACGTTTACGTTAGCTGGAGTGAAGAGCGATCGATGCTATTCCGGACGAATTAGCGGATGGGCTTGTCTATCGTTGTCATCATGTCATAGCGACATTTTGTGGCAGTTTTATGCTAGAAAGTCATATTGGACCCATCCCCAAGGCGATGTAAGCTCGCAACGGCTAAGATAGAAGAGCTCATAACATTGTTTTAAAAGTCATTTAAAGTAAAAACCGCCAGAAGGAATGTTACTGGTCGTTCTTCGTTTTCATTGTGCTGAATGGTGTTTCTCTTGCCTCGAAGAAGACCTAAGAGGTCGAAACGCGTCTCTTGTTTTTTTTGTCTTGAAATTTGTTTGTTCATGTTAACTGGCTGATTTACTTTAAATTCCTTTTGAATTTTTGTTTCAATTTCTGCCAGCAGTTGGCTCACTTTGAAACTAACTCATAACTTTGATCAGAAATAAACAATTTTGCTGTTATTTAATTAGAGCTCTGAAGTCTACAACCAAGTCAGTCCCGTTCACATTGAATACACTAGGCAGCATCTCCACCCAAGAATGGGAACAGTGTTGTGTGAAGTCATTGCCGTGAGAGAGAGAGAGAGAGAGAGAGAGAGAGAGAGAGAGAGAGAAGCGAACAGCTCTGTATGTTCCTAATAAAACGCTCTCATTTCTCAACGGTGTGAACAAGAACAAGGACATCTTTTATCGCCATGTGAAAACCAGAGGTTTGGCGGGGTACAGATGATCAGGTTAAGACATTCAGTTAAACTGATTTTAACATCGTCACGCCTTGCAACATAACATTACTAGCAGAAAGAAAGAACGTAGTATGTATTAATGTCTGATTAGATTTTCTGTCTCCGAAGAGAGTAAAACACCAAAAGGATATACTGGGCAAGTACAGGTTGGAAACAGTCCATTAACATAAGCTGCGAGGTTGGTTTTATTTATTTTAATTTAATTTAATTTTATTTTTTTAGCGGTGTGTGTAAACGTACACACACACACACACACACACACACACACACACACACACACACACACACACAGAGTCTTGCAGGACACCAAAGGATGTCGTGCCTGTAACCGGACAAATGGAATCGTTCCCTCAGTCCTCATGTTGCTCACAGCCAGAGCCGACTGCGGCA
>CM065739.1:42076362-42078862 GCA_033310375.1 Conus canariensis
ACAATTCTACCTGACAAGTCTTGATCTGGCAAGTTAGTGTAAGAACACACACACACACACACACACACACACACACACACACACACACACACACACATTTAGAAAATATATATATAAGATGCATGGGTGGTAGCGAGGTGCGGGGAGTGGGTGGTGGGTGGGAGTCATTCTGGTGGTATGTCAGAATAACTCCCCTGTAGTCAAACTGAAACACAGAGGGAGTTAGGTTTTTTAAAAAAAAAATATTCTAGTTTAACTCCCAGGGAGTTAAAATTTACAAATGAACAGTTTAACTCCCTGGGAGTTAAACCATTCGGGGAGTTAAAACTTTTCGTTACACCCTGTGAAGAGCAGTCTAAATTTCAAACAGAAATCTGCTGTCGATGAGAACACAATACAATACCATGCGATATAGCACTGTAAGTAGAATGCAATATAGTACAATACAATACAATACAATACAATACAATACAATACAAAACAGTGTCTTCCTTCTGTCAAACACATTAATCTGTTGTCCCAAAATGGCATCATTACTGTCAAAATGTTTAACAAAAAAGAAAAAAAAAAGAAAGTGTCTTTATTATACCATGCCATCATCTTACAGTCAGAAAGAACAAACAAAAAAAACAATTCCCAAGGTTAATGTCCCACAATTTACAAACAGTGTACATCCCTTCACGATCCTCTCATCCCATACATTCCTCCCCCCCACCCCCCTCCCTCCCCACCTCTCCCAAACTCCATCACCAAACCTGGTACACACAGAAAAGCTGAGGAAGGCTGAATGAAGAAAAAGGAGGCTGGAACAACAAAGGGGCGGGGCTTAGCTTCCCCCCCCCCCCCCCCGCCCCACACACACACACACACACACTCACCCCCCCTTACCTGCTTCTCTCCCTTCTCAGACTCCCCCCCCCCACCCCACACTCCCTCCTGTCCTCCCCTCTCCCCCTCCAGCCCCACCCTCCCCCCACGCCTTCTTGCCCAGTCCAGCCCGTGGCGAGGTTGACACTTGGCAGGCGGCCCCCGCTCTCAGCCCTGACACGAGCGGAGCGGCAAAGCGGTGAAAAGGGGGCGGGGTTAACCGAGAAGGAGAGAGAGAGGAGAGGAGAGAGAGGAGAGAGAGAGAGCGGCTCAGCCACCGCGGTCTCCCGAGAGCGAGAAAAGAGAGAGGGGAAGTAGGGAGGATGGGAGACAGAGGCGGGCGGGGGGCCCCCAACGTACAACACAATGGACAAGACAGTTGTCGACGGCTTTGAGAGGGAAGACGGGGAGAGGGAGGGGAGGAGAGGGGGGGGGGGAGGGGGGGGGGGAAGGGGGAGGGGGAGAGGACGCAGGGGGCGAAGCTCTAGGCAGCTCCTGTGTGGAATTCAACAACCCCGCTGGCTCGCCCACTTGCAGCGGCGAGAGGTTGGGAGCAGGAGGTGGGGCGGGGGTGGGGTGTGTGTGGTGTGGTCGGGGGGGGGGGGGGGGGGGGGGGGGAAGGGAGGAGAGAAGAAGCAGAAGAGGACAGTGAGGAGAAAAGTGTGGAGGAAGGGGGGGGGGTGGGGGGGGGCGGTCGGGGTGGGGGGGGGGGTGGGGGGTGGTGGTAGAGGAAGAAGGGATAGGGCGTGGGGGGTGGGGTGGAGGGGGGTGGTCGGTCACGGGAGGTTTTAGAATGAGTCAAGTGAAAGTGGAAGATGACGTTTTAGGAGCGCGTTTGGAGAGGTCATCTTGAAGAGTTAATAGTTTCTTCCTGGAGTGCTGCAGCCATCCAGCACAACAATTATTATATTAAGAACCAAAAAAAAAAAAAGAAGAAGAAGAAAAGAAAAGAATGAAGAGAAAAGCTCAGGAGGGAAAAAGGAAGTACAGCTGAAGTGTGTGGGGGAAATTGGAAAGGGTTGAAAGTGGAGTGAACGGGTTTGTTTTTTTTTTTTTTCCCATGTGCGGTTTTTGGCACACCGAACTCATGAGAGTTGTGAGGTACCTTCAGTGGACCAGGGTTCGATTCTCGACCCCCTCCTCCTTCTAACACCCTAACACCACATGCTTCCCCCCCCCCCCCACCTCCCCCCACCTCCCCTCCGATCACATCTCCATGTATGATTCCTTGCCTGATGATCTGACTGTTAGACTGGTATCTTCCACAAGAGACACATAACAGCATGTATGACTGTAACGTTTGTATATTCACATGAGACAAATAGTAATATGTAGTCAGAATGTACCCCGCATATGAAAAAGGCACCATGTAACGAAGGATATATACACCTGAAAAAAAAAAGAAAGAAAAGGAATGACTGCTCCGCCAAACGTTAGAATAAGCAAATTACAAAACCAACACAACGCGTGTTTACCTATTTGGTCGAAACGCGTCGTTTCAATTTGTAAATTTTTTTTTTTTTCGTTTGGCGGTGCAGAAATTCTGTTCTTGATTTGGCTTAGATTTCCGCCTCTGGCCACCCTACCTTGAAACCTGAATTTCCCGGACACAGTTTACTCTGACTGTTTAAAA
>CM065739.1:42096362-42098862 GCA_033310375.1 Conus canariensis
TTTCCAATATTTAAACGAATCAAAATATTGTTCTTCTACGTATAGGCCTTCTGACTTATACATTTGTGGCGAGGGGACGAGACAATAACGGTGTCTAGTGTGGTCACGGTGTGTCCGTTCTGCAGTACGTCTTCGTCCATACAGCCTTTCACGACGCTGGTGTTTGTGTGTGTGTGTGTGTGTGTGTGTGTGTGTGTGTGTGTGTGTGACACTGTTAACGTGTTTATAATTTATTTCACTGGAGTTATTATTCAATTTAATATGATTTCATTTCTATGTTTTAATGGAGGAAAATGAATTCGGCGGACCGTCTGGCGCCTTTGACACAGCCTAGTTTTACCTTCAGTATTCATTTATTTATTATTTTTTTTGGTAGTTATTGGCTCTTCCTTCTTTCTAATAATTCTTTGAATTCACTTTTGATTGAAATTATTCTTGTTTTACATATTGAAAAAAAAAAATGATTTGACGTATAAATGAAACAAATGGATAAACAGGTGAATATATAAGATGAACTAACGCACCGCCAGAAACATTCACAGAGGCTGTAGCACACAAAAGTGTCGTTCGATCATTCACATCTTCGACTGATATTTGTCAATGCTTCCGTCATCAGTTCATGTTCTTAAAGAAGGTGAAGGCGATAGTATCATTTGAAAACTGGAGTGATTTAAGGTATTGAAGCATAGTTCAACAACAACAACAACAACAACAACAACAACAACAACAACAACAAAGTGGCGTTCGAAAAAAATAGAAAAGAAAAAA
Source organism: Conus canariensis (assembly GCA_033310375.1). NCBI lineage: Eukaryota > Metazoa > Mollusca > Gastropoda > Neogastropoda > Conidae > Conus > Conus canariensis. The sequence continues at coordinate 42,097,131 of CM065739.1, forward strand.
AAGAGGTTGAATGTGCAGTTCAGTTGTCGATAAGTTGTTAAGGAAGTCATTAAGTGTAGGATTCGGATTCAGTCGTCATTGCTCGAGTTACCACAGGCAGGACTCATCTGGAGCAGTCAAACATTGATAATAGATTCCTGAACCCCCCCCCCCCCACGCCCCACTAACTCCCCACACGCACGTATGCACGCACACACACACACACACACACACGCACACACACACACACACACACACACACACACACACACACACACACACACACACCACACACACTCACACAAACACACACACACACACACACACACACACACACACACACACACACACACACACCAATATCAAAGAGAAAATAACATTCGACAAAAGATAGAACATCTTAAATCCCTCCGATTACGTAACGTTTTTTTTTTTTTTTTTTTTTTTTTTTTTTTTTCTGCACGCCATCCAGCTGTCCCTGTGCTGTCCTATCTGCCCCCCCCCCCCCCCCCTCCGTACCCACACCTTTCTTTCTTTCCCTTTTAGGACAACATTCTAATATTGCCAAAACTATCTTCATCGGATTTTTTTTGCTATGAAAGCATTCTAACATTGGAAAACTTATTTGAATCGGATCTCTACAATCACTGTCCGTACTGTGATAGGTCTTTCCGGGCGCAGGTCGGCCTGACCAGCCATCTACGCACTTACTCCAGATCCCAGGATGACGAGATGGTCTTCGTCGTCTCGACGGACAACAAACAACATCATCACTTACATGTGTGACATGACATACATAGAACATTTTTGCACCCCCCCCTCCCCCCTCCCCCGCCATTCCCAATTATGTAACATTTTTCTTTTTTTCATACTGTCCAACTGTCTTCCTCCCGTTACTACCCTCCGCATCTTACCCCCACTTCAAAAAAAAAATCTCTTTTATGATAACATTCAAACATCGTAAAAAATCATATCCCTTAGATGTCGACACCTCTTCTTCTACCTGCCCCCTCTCACTCCCACTTATTTTTGTTTGTTTGTTTGTTTGTTTCAATCTCTAATATGATAACATTCTACCATTGTAAAACTGATACGAGTCAGACGTCTACAGTCACGTGTGAAGGGGAATTAAACAGATATCCTTCCTTCTTTAACCCCCCCCCCCCCCCCCCCAGCAGTTCACGTCTTCATGACCGATCAAACCGCACACCGTCCCGAGGGCACCTGCATGCAAACCTCAGATTATCGCTCCCGGTTGAAATTGAAAGAATGAAAGAAAAAAATAGAAAAAAATAAATCAAATAAAGAACTGAAACAAATAAAACAATGCGCGGGCAAAGGGACACTGCGTAAGGAACAACTCATCACAGCGGGCATTGTGGACAGTGGGCACAGTCGCCTTTCCCAGCCCGTCGGTGAGTATGATTGTCTCTCAACGTTTTGGGGCTAGAGGCACATCAACCCGACTCTCCAGTGTGCTAGCGACACTCCATTTGGGTCTCTGGGAAAAGAGAGAGAGAGAGAGAGAGAGAGAGAGAGAGAGAGAGAGAGAGAGAGAGAGAGGGAGAGAGAGAGAGAGAAAGAGCGAGGGACAGGGCGAGACAAACGCATCTGCGTCTTTATACATGTTACATTTTTTATGGTAATTTTTTTTTTTCAACATACATTTATTCTTTTTATCGGATTTCTTTCCGCTGCCGACGAGATCATGTCTTTTTTTTTTTTTTTTTTTTTTGCTATTTATTAATTTTTT
>CM065739.1:42103862-42118862 GCA_033310375.1 Conus canariensis
AAATGCTTCGTCATGCCCTCGAAGACTGAGAGAGAGAGAGAGAGAGAGAGAGAGAGAGAGAGAGAGAGAGAGAGAGAGAGAAGAGAGAGAGCAAGACAGCCAACCAGCCAGCCAGCTAGAAAGAGAGAAGAGAGAGAGAGAGAGAGAGAGAGAGAGACAGACAGACAGACAGACAGCCAGCCAACCAGCCAACCAGCAAGACAGACAGCCAACCAGCCAGCCAGCTAGAGAATGAGAGCCAGCCAGCCAGCCAGCCAGCCAGCCAGCCAAACAAGACAGCCTACCAGACAGCCAGAGAAGAGAGAGAGAGAGAGAGAGAGAGAGAGAGAAAGAGAGAGAGAGAGAGAGACGGGGGTGGAGTGGAGGACAAACGTTGTTTGTATTTCTTGTTTTACTGTATGAGATCGCACATTGCCCTGGCCTTTGCTGATCGCTATAACCGGCATCAATTTCAATGCAGTCGCAATTTCATTACTGTTACGTGAATTAGACAGACACAAAAAGAAGGGGGAAAAAAACAGAAGAAGCAAGAAAATAGGCAAAAATAACAATGACTCCGTCATGAAAAAAATCTCAAATGACAGATTTCACGTGATAGGCCTATTGTTTCGTTTGCACGCGCGCGTGCGTGCGTGCGTGCGTGTGTGTGTGTGTGTGTGTGTGTGTGTGTGTGTGTGTGTGTGTGTGAGGAATAGATATGCGTTTCAAGAAAGACGTCGTCGTCTTTTACCTGTGTCTCTCTATATGGACGAAAGAAATACCAGTAGACAACAGTATGTTGACGTTCACGTGACCTCTGTGCGAAACAGATGCAGGCGGAGGTTCGGACTGACTTTCCTCTATATCCATCCCCATTTTCTACTTGTTCAGGAATCCGCGTCAGTCTCTCTCTCTCTCTCTCTCTCTCTCTCTCTGTGTGTGTGTGTGTGTGGTGTGTGTGTGTGTGTGTGTGTGTGTGTGTGTGTGTGTGTGTGTGAGAGAGAGAGAGAGAGAGAGAGAGAGATTGTGTGTGTATGTGTGTGTGCGTGTGCATATTATATATATATATATATGTGTGTGTGTGTGTGTGTGGAGAGAGAGAGAGAGAGAGAGGGAGAGAATGTATGTGTGGTGTGTGTGTGTGTGTGTGTGTCTGTGTGTGTGTGTGTGTGAGAGAGAGAGAGAGAGAGAGAGAGAGAGAGAGAGTACAGCCTAACTGAGATGAAAATCCGAACGGCAAACCGTTGTTCCCCCCTGGAAATCCCGTTAAGTTTTGAAAGGCACATCATTGTTGAAGTTCCATTTCATTCAGTTTAATTCAATTCATTTCAAGCTTCGTGTCACTGCGTTTCCGTGTATATATTTCTTTGTTGTCTTTCTTTTAACGTAGCTTCCCAGGTCCATCTGACGACAGGTGTACTGGGATGAATTCAGCACTACACACGAGCGTTGTACCCCAGTTATTTTGAGGACCTTTTTTTCATGGTGTTCCACCTGTTGTAATTATTAGGGTTTTTTTTTTTTTGTAAGTTGTTTGATTGTTTGTTCGCTTGTTGTCTGGAGGGGATCACTGTTTTTGCTTTGTTTTGTTTGTTTGTTTGATTGTTTGTTTGTTTTCATTTCATTTGACTTAAACATGGTTGGCGAGCATCGCAGATTCTTGGAGAACCTTGTTTGAGGATGTTCCACCTGTCGTAACCATTAGTGTTTTTTGTTTGTTTGTTTGTTTGATTTCTCAAGGAATTATTGTTATATATATATATATAAAAAAAAAAAAATTTCACGTAACTGAAACATGGTTGACGATAGACTTTGCTTCAGGTCGTCTTGGACTTGGTGTCAGGGCCTGAGCTGTCAGGGGAGTGTACTCTTGGCCTTTCACTGTCTGCTTCGCTGGCAGCCATGATCTGACGTTCGTGGTCGGCCGGGCTATCAGGACCAAAATGTACATCTATATTGTACTGTGCTACTGATCGATACGCCTTCCCGCTAGAGTCAAGCATATCTATTAACATAAGCACAGCATTTTTGCGCCAGCAGACTTCTTCTCCGTGTCATATCATGTTCACACACACACACACACACACACACACACACACACACACACACACACACACACACACACACACACCACACACACACACACACACACAGGCGCTCGCGCACTCGCGTGTAGTTATATACTTGGGCACACACACACACACACACACACACACACATGCAAGCGCTCATGTATGCACGCGCGCATGCGCGCGCACACACACACACACACACACGCGCGCACGCACAGAACAACGACAGCAGCAGCAGCAGCAGAACAACAACACCAATAACAATAACAACAGCAACAACAACAAACACGACAAAAAGACATGACATCAAGGACACGTCGACATCGTACAATCTCTACTGACCCAAACCCATCGAATTTTACCAAAATGTAACAATCAAGTAAACAAATGCTGGTTATAAACACCGTGATCATCAAGCTGAGAATTAAACATCACCTAAGTGCTTTAATTCAAGAGTGAAGCGTTGGCATCGGTTGGTCTTTTTTTTTTTTTTTTTAATTGTGTGAAATATAAACTGTGATTTAGAGCGACACACGTTTGGAAATAGCTGGTGGTAGATTTTTTTTTTTTTTTTTTTCATGTTCCCGTAGTTGCAACTAACGTTGATGGTGGTGACGGTCATGAGGCTTGTTGACTTCTTCAAATTCTTATTTGACTTCTTTTTCTGTTTTCTTTTTTTTTTCTTCTTATTTATGCTTTTTCCTTCATCTTCTTCATCTTGTTCTTGTCTTCCCTTTCGTGTCTCTTTTTTTGTTCGTTTTCTTTCTTCTTTTTTTTTTTTTTTCATCCTCTGCCTCTTCTTCTTCTTTGGTCTTTTTCCTTTTTCTGCTTTTTCTCTTTTACTTTATTTATTTATTTTTTTTTAACCAACCTTCTTTTGTTTATTCTAGATCTACCTTTTCCTCATTGTTCCCCCCCCCCCCCTTTTTATTCTCCATCTTCTTATTTTTCCCTCTCTTCATCTTTTCTTCCTCTGGTTTCATTCTCTCGTTCTTGTTTTTCTTCCTTTTCCTTTTCTTTATTTCTGCTAATCTTTTCTTCTTCTCTTTTTTTTTTTTTTCTTCTTCTCTCCCTTTGTAGGTTTCCACTCACACTTCCGTTTGTTTCAATCAATGGAGTTTTATGTGTCTGATCCCAAGGGAACAATGTAAGTTGCCGACATGCGTTGTCCTCAGTTACAATCGTTTGGCTACATGGCAAGTGGTTTATGCTCTTCTTTCAAGATTGATCTTAACCTCATTCTCTTATCTTTACAGTTCAGTATTCACACTGCAGTTTGAAATATTCCTCTGTCTGTCTGTCTGTCTGTCTGTCTGTCTGTCTCTCTTTATTTCTCTCTCTCTCTCTCTCTCTCTCTTCTCTCTCCAAATTCAGACACATAGACACAGACAGACAGACAGGCACACAGACAGACAGACAGACACACACGCACGCGCGCACGCACGCACACACACGCACGCACGCACACATGCACACATGCTTGCACGTACGCACGCACGCACGCGCGCACCTACGCACGCACACACAGATATTTAGGCTATATTCATATACTCGACAATTTTATCAATGATATATGTGATTTGATGCTAATCCAATGTCACATATTAGTTAGGAATTATTTAAAATTTCATCCAGGGAAGATTCAGACAAAGCATTCAGGTGGTGTGTGTGTGTATATATATATATGTGTGTGTGTGTGTGTGTGTGTGTGTGTGTGTGTGTGTGTGTGTGGTGCGTGCGTGCGAGCGTGCGTGCGTGCGTGCGTGCGTGCCTGTGTGTGTGTATGCGTGTGTGTGCGCGTGCGCACGCGTGCGTGCGTACGTGGGTTCGTGTTCTATTTGATGCCCATCTTCTGAAGTCCAACTTTGCAATGCCAGGCTTAGACTTCCGTGTAACACCCTGAGTTCATTAGTCAGATAGAATTTTTTTTTTAAATTTTCTTTCTCGGAGATAATATTGTATTTGATTTTATTATACCTGTAATTTTTTTTTGCTTCAGTACCTCAGATATTTGTAGCTGTGGTATACTAAATGACGATGACAAAACCTCAGCAGCGTGAGAGAGAAGAGAGAGAGAGAAGAGAGAGAGAAAAGAGAGGACACAACACACACACACACACACACACACACACACACACACACACACACACACACACACACACAGAAACGTGAGGGAAAGTTTCCCCGTGATGGCTCTTCTTTAACATCGCTACGCTGCTAACAGTGTCGTCACACATTGAAGAAGGATAAAACAAACAACAACAAACAAAAGTTTAATTGCTGGAAGAAGAAGAAGACGAAGAAGAAGAAGAAGAAGAAGAAGAAAAAAAAAAGAAAAAAAAGGGGGCAACAACATTGATAACATTCTAGACGAGCAGCGCTGTGGCATGTTTAAAGATTGCTGCTACCACGTGTCTTATAGAAAGAGACGGGGGAAAAATGGAGAGGGAAAAATTGCTGAATCATTTGTGATGTCTTTTTCTTTCTTTCTTTTCTTTTCTTTTCTTTTCTTTTTTTTTTTTTTTTTTTTCTAAAGAAGTAATGATGATACACCGTGGATCTTAACACACAGAAAACGGGTATAAAGACGAGGATGGAAATGGTGTAAATCAAATTTCCGACAGGCGTTGTTTGTCTTGATATCTTGTGAGTAGGCGGGTGGAAGCGTACCTTCCCCGCTCTGCTGCCAGGACGTCGATACAATGCCTCTGACATGACACAATGCCAAACGCTGGCAGTCTTCCACGACAAGTCAGACTGCCTGCGTTCAACACAAGCGTTTAGTCAACGAGGGCGAATCGACTCCTCTCTCCGAGCCGACGGGGGAATTCAGATGGTAAAGCCTTATACATATGTCATCAAAGATTAGAACAAGTTGATGATGATCCTTTGGGTTTTTTTGTTTGTTTTGTTTTTTCGCTGGGAGTTATTTAATGATGTACAGTGCCTTTAGGTATGAGGTTCGTCAGGAATATAGATATACATCTCTGTCTGTCTGTCTGTGTCTGTATGTATGTATGTATGTATGTATGTATGTATGTATGCATGTAAGTAAATAAATATATATATATATATATATATATATATATACATATATATATGTGTGTGTGTGTGTGTGTGTGTGTGTGTGTGTGTGTGTGTTGTGTGTGTGTGTGTGCGCGCGCGCGCGCGCGTCGTGTTGTGTGTGTGTGTGTGTGTACGCACATACATTCATAAGAAATACTTCGTTTGAAACACTGTACTCCACAAGCCAAAAGGGCTTACTAGCTGATGTAAGAAATGCACAGTTATATCTATCTGTCTGCCTGCCTGTCTGTCTGTCTATCTATCTATCTATCGATCTGTATTTATTTCTTTATTGTTCAAGAGAAGGAAACGCAAGTTTCCATTTTGTCTGAATACAATTCACGTGTCTAAAACTCTTGAAATCGAGAGTTGCAAAACAAATAATTTGTGTCCAGTTTCATTGGTTCCAAGGCTTGAACCTTTTGACACTTTATCCGCGCATAAGTGGGTTGGAGAAGTTCAACATATTGCCACGGAGACTCAAAGGAAGTCAGCGGGTGATATCAACACTGAGGACTTCTTGCGGTTTTCTTTCTTTCTTTCTTTCCTTCTCCTTTCTTTCTTTCTTTATTCTTTCTTTCTTTTTCTTTCTTTGTTTTCTGCCGCCCACCCCTTTTTATCTTATAAAACTATCTTCAGACAAAAAAAGAAGACTTGCGTTTTTCAGTGAAATAATAACGACTGACTATTAATCAATTTTTTGTTGTTGTTCTGCCGCCTCCTTTGCTACTTCTCTCTCTCTCTCTCTCTCTCTCTCTCTCTCTCTCCTCTCCTTTTTTTGAAAGTTGAGCCTCTGTTCTCCTACCCCCCCCCCCCCCTCCGGCGCCGCTCCCCCCGTCCGGCGCCGCCCCCCCCCCCCTCCCCCCGAGATTTATTTTTTTCTTTAATTTTTTTTTGTTTTGCTTCACTGACTCACCGCACAAGTCTGTATGTTGTATTACTTTGGGTTTGATACAACACGTCTGGGTTTACTTATGAATTAATGTTTGGTGTACAGATCTTTCCGTTCTGTCTGTTTGGGACCAAAAGATATATAAAAATCTAGAGAAAAACAAACAAAAGCAAGTTAAAAGCTACAGTGATCACGAAGTTAAATACGCAGTAGTGCAGCTAAGATTGTTGTGTTCTTTGTTTGTTCGTTTGTTTGTTTTAACGTGTGTTATTATTTGAATTTTCGCCACTGTAGACTTTTTTGGTTTCAGGGCTGGTAATGTTCATTTTGTTACGATTAAGGAGAAGGGCGAAAATAATGCGATGGTGTTCCGTTCATGTCCGAGTTTACAGGACGACGCTGTACTGTACGAGCGACTGGTCACACCTCTTTCCCTGCAACAGCCCTTTTAAGGGTAGTGCAGTGGAAGGCTGAAGACTACGAACTGGTCACTGCCGTCTGTGAGCCCATTTCCGTCGTACTGGGCTATCGCACACACCTGACTGCCCTTGTGAGACAGGCCCACAACCCCCAGGGGCACATTCTTCAGTCCTGCCCCCTTTACCAGGATGCACGGACACAGCGCTGGCCACACGCAGCCACGCTCGCAGCAAAGCTTTGGGGCACAATGGAGGATCTGAGGACAACAGCAGCCTTCATCCAACAAACTGGTCTGGAAATAATATGATGGGTCATGATTCTGGAACGCAGAAGAAGAAGAAGAAGAAGAAGAAGCTGTACTCTGCGCGTCCTTCGTATTTTCCGTGTGAACCAGACCGTAGGATACTCAAGAGTGTCAGGGAATTCCACTGCGATGCTGTACTCTGCGCGTCCCTTCGTAATTTGTCCCGGTGTGAACCAGACCGTAGGGATACTCACAGAGTTGGTCAGGAAATTCCACTGCGAGGTGCTGTACTCTGCGCGTCCCTTCGTAATTTGTCCCGGTGTGAACCAGACCGTAGGGATACTCACAGAGTTGGTCAGGAAATTCCACTGCGAGGTGCTGTACTCTGCGCGTCCCTTCGTAATTTGTCCCGGTGTGAACCAGACCGTAGGGATACTCACAGAGTTGGTCAGGAAATTCCACTGCGAGGTGCTGTACTCTGCGCGTCCCTTCGTAATTTGTCCCGGTGTGAACCAGACCGTAGGGATACTCACAGAGTTGGTCAGGAAATTCCACTGCGAGGTGCTGTACTCTGCGCGTCCCTTCGTAATTTGTCCCGGTGTGAACCAGACCGTAGGGATACTCACAGAGTTGGTCAGGAAATTCCACTGCGAGGTGCTGATGAGATCTGTCCCTTTGATCGTACAGTACACTCAGCTTTGAGCAGTGGCCGGCCGGAACCTGAAAGGTTAAAATGAAAAAAAAAAAAAAAAAGTTCCGATAAAAAATGCATGTGATGGTCTGAAACGCATAATCTACTAGACTGCGACCCGCAGTGCCAACCCCCCCCCCCTCCCCCCCACAGAACACCAAACACATACATACACAGATACACACATACATACATTATACATACATACAAACATACACACATACATACATACAGACAGACAGTCAGACAGACACACATACACAAACACGCAAAAACGGACACACACACACACACACACACACACACACACACACACACACACACACACACACACACACACACACGGAGAAAACACTTCTGTACATCATCTTTTGTTTGAATGCTCAGTGTTGACCTCGCTCTATCAGAAAAAAGATATTGAGATGACTAACTTTGATAATGTCAGTACTGTCTTTTATGGTTCATATGTTGCTGAAATTGCCATGGTTATATCGCAGTCACAGGTTGCACAATTTTTATAGAGACTGACAATTTTGACGTGGATGATAAGTTAAGTGTGGAGGTGTGGTGTGTGTGTGTGTGTGTGTGTGTGTGTGTGTGTGTGTGTGTGTGTGTGTGTGTGTGTGTGTGTGTGTTGAATAAGTGTCTGATATCATCTGGCGATGAAAAGACATTAAATAAACCACTGAACTGAACGCGCGCGCACGCACGCACGCATGCACGCAGGCACGCAGGCACGCACGCACACACACACACACACACACACACACACACACACACACACACACACACACCACACCACCACACACACACACACACACACACACACACACACACACACACACACACACACACACACAACACATATCTAGCTTTACCTGTTCTGGAGGAACGACATAGAATGATTTACTGACTTCTTTTTAAAATCACGTCCTCCGAAACTACCATTAGAAAAAAAAAAAGAAAAGAAAAAAGAAAGCACTGAAAAAGAATTTGATGGAAAAATTCTACTGCTAAAAATTGTCTGTCTGTCTGTCTATCTCTCTCCCCTCCACCCAGTCTCTCTTAGTTTGTCTTTCAATCTGTCTGTTTTTGTCTGTCAATCTGTCTGTCTGTTTGGCTGTCTGTGCATGTGTCTTTGCCTGTGCCTCTGTCTGTCTTTGTCCATGTCTGCTTGTCTGTCTGTCTGTCTGTCTCTGTCTTTTAGGTCTGGGTGTACCTACTTAGCTGTGTTCTGAAATGTTTATCTGATTATTAATTAGAACATGCACATATTTGATTGTGACACCTGCTAGATTTCTTTTTTTTGTTTGTTTTCATGACCTTGTATTTATGGATTTCTTCGTCTGCGTCAATTCGTGGTTTTTCGTTTTCGTTTTTTTTTCTTTTTCATTGTAATTGATAGTTCATTTTATTTTGTGAGGGCAGGATGAACCAAAAAAAAAAAAAAAAAAAAAGCTATGAAGCCCATTCTTAACCTTCAGTAATGTTGACTCGACACACATCTCTTTTCTCTCTGCTGCCTGCTTGCCTAACTGCCTGTCTGTCTGTCTGTGTCTGTCTGTCTGTCTGTCACTCTTGCCATTTACCAAAGACTCATAAATGTCTCACTGACGCCCCCCCCTCCCCCATCCCCCCCAGGCCGCCTTATTGTCTCCTGTATCGGGGAATTCACTGACACTTTGTCTGAACCAGTTGACTACTGGATTATGTGACGAGACCATCTAGTTAAGTTAAAGACACCACCCACACGTTAAAGGTAATTGATGAATGGAACCCCAAAATGGGTCCGTTTAGTGAAAAGACTGTATAAGCGACAACAGACACAGTCTATTGCATCCCTCCCACGAAGACATGGAAGGAAAAAATCCATCACACGTTTCCTGGCAGGTTTTTCGGCTGTAAAAGCCCTTTCCAAAGAAATCGACACAGAACTCTATGAGACATGTCGTTAGAAACAACCGTTTTTCTTTTATAGACATTACTTATCATCAGAAACCAGGCATGGCCATAGGCACACCTATGGCCCTTATTATGTCCAGCCTGTTCATGGGCTGGCTGAAAAAACATCTGATCAGAACACAGCCCTGTTGAAATAGATCCTAACTGTAGGAAGAGATTCGTTGGTGATATTCAATGAAAAACATCTGATCAGAACGTAGCCCTGTTGAAATAGATCCTAACTGTTGGAAGAGATTCACTGATGATATTCCATGAAAAACATCTTATCAGAACATAGCCCTGTTGAAATAGATCCTAACTGTTGGAAGAGGTTCACTGATGATATTCAATGAAAAACAGCTTATCGGAACATAGCCCTGTTGAAATAGATCCTAACTGTTGGAAGAGATTCACTGATGATATTCCATGAAAAACATCTTATCAGAACATAGCCCTGTTGAAATAGATCCTAACTGTTGGAAGAGATTCACTGATGATATTCAATGAAAAACATCTTATCAGAACACAGCCCTGTTGAAATAGATCCTAACTATTGAAAGCGATTCACTGATGATATTCCATGAAAAAACATCTTATCAGAACACAGCCCTGTTAAAATAGATCCTAACTGTTGGAAGAGATTCACTGATGATATTCAATGAAAAACAGCTTATCGGAACATAGCCCTGTTAAAAAGACCCTAACTGTAGGAAGAGATTCACTGATGATATTCAATGGGCACACAATTTGACCTTGGCCACATCATCAGTTACATTACTGCATTTCATCCTCCCATAAAATTCACCGTGAACAGCTCGTGAAAATGGATTTCTTTGTTGGACTTAGCCTACTTTTAAGATTTGACAATGAATTTATCAGCACCAGTCTTTTAAAGAAACAAACAGACACGAACGCTTGTCTATATTTAAAGTCATGCCACCCTCGTCACCGTTAAAATGAAAAAAAAAAAAAAAAGAAAAAAGTACGCTTTAATCGAGGTCTCGTTTCGTTTTCATTCGGCATCCATCTTGCGCCGAATTTGAGAATTTGATTGCTCGTTCTTCATTTTCATTGTCCTGAATGTTGCTTATCTTGCCTGAAGAAGACCTAAGGGGTCGAAACGCGTCGTGTTTTGTCTTGTCAATTGTTTGTCCCGTTTGGCGGATTCATTATAAATTGTCCTATACATACTGATACATATGCTGAGTTGCGCGATCCGGCGTAGTTTGCAAACCTTCCCGCAAATGGTGTATTTAGCAACATCTTCGCTCATCTGTTGACAGGCCACGCTCTCTGTTAGTACTCCAGTGTGTGTGTGTGTGTGTGTGTGTGTGTGTGTGTGTGTGTGTGTGTATGTGTGTGTGTGTGTGTGTGTGTGTGTGTGTGTGTGTGTGTGTGTGTGTGTGTGTGTGCGCGCGCGCGCGTTGTTTTCTGAAATCCTCCGTGCTCTAATAAGGGTCCCAGGAAATAAAATATCGAATCCCCCCCATCTCTCTCTCTCTCCTCTCTCTCGTGTGTGTGTGTGTGTGTGTGTGTGTGTGTGTGTGTGTGTGTGTGTGTGTGTGTGTGTGTGTGTCTGTGAAGAACGAGGACAAGAACATGTTTTATTGCAATGTGAGAATCAGAGGTTTTGCGGGGCACAGGTGATCAGGTTAAAAAAACAAAAACATTTAGATGCGAGTTTAGGTGTGTCATACAGTCAATGATTGGAAATTACTTTATCATTCCCAATTAAGGATGAAACGTGATGGGTGTTCGGGAGTAAAAACAGATGAGGTAAAACGTGATTAGGCAAAGCGTTATTGCGTGAAACGTGGTGAGTCAAGACGTGATTGAATAAGACGTGAACAGGCAAGACGTGACTGGACACAACATAATCAGGCAAGACGTGACTGGGTAAAAAGCAGTTAGACAAGACGTGATTGGATACAACGTAATCAGGCGAGATATGATAGGATGAAACGCAATTAGGCAAGATGTGATTTGTGAAACGTAAATTAGGCAAGACGGGAGGGGTGAAACGTTAATACTCAAGACGTGACTGAGTAAAGCGTTATTAGGCAAGGCGTCATTGGATGAAACTTCAATTGTTCAAGACGTGATTGAGTGAAGGGGTTAAGGGGGGTGGTTGCCTCAGTGCAAGAGCACTGTGTTCGCATCTCAGGCTTTGTTACTTCCAAATCCACCGGCGTGTGACATCAAATTGGACCATATGCCTGTCTGATAGCACGTGTTGTTTTGGTGGCGTCAGGTAGCTCTTCCTCTTACCTCTGACTCTTCGGAGGACTACCGTTATCTCCCCACCCTCCCCCGTCTACTTACATAACCTTGGGTGATAGTGGACGTTAAACTTGAATGTAAATGAACCAGCACCTTGGCGCGCTGAAGCAAGGCGAAGTACCGGGAAGAGGTCTGGTTGAACATGGAGGACCAGATGGACCGGTTCAAAGTCTCCCCTGTTACGCATCGCTGATCACCTGGCTGCTAAGGTATCTGTCACGGCGATCCTCCCTCGACCTCGAGGGGGTCCAGTGGATAAGACACTGGCCTTTGATGCGAAGTCATCCCTGGTCCATGGTTCAAATCTCCTTCGGGAGGTGGGGACGGGGTGTGTGGTGTGGTGTGATGGTGGTGGCGATGGGTGGGTGGGTGTTTGAGGGATGGGGAGTTCTCCATCTTTTTAATCGATCTTAACAGATGGTCAGAGTGCTAGTGTTTCGATTGAGGCGCTAAACGGAGGTCGTATGCTCGGCGTGCTTTGAAAAGCGTAATCACGGCAGGGGTGGGGTGTGTGGTGTGGTGGTGGTGGTGGTGGTGGTGGAGCTCCATCTTTTCACTTAGCCGTAACATATGGACAGAACGTTAGTCTTTCGACAAAGGCAATAAACGGAGGTCGTATGTTCGGGCATGCTTTAAAAAGCGCATGCGTTAAAACCCCCCCCCCCCCCCCCCCGCTCTCCCCCCCTCCCCCCCCCCGCTCTCCACCCCCCTCCCCCCCTCCCCCTCGCTGGGTCCTGGCAACAGGTCTGTTAGCTCTGTCCACGTAGGCAGGTCCACACCAATGTACCCACAACGCAGGCCACAGACTGAGTGGCGCTGTACCAGGGCAACACGGTCTCCTTAGGGGGCAAAAACGGCCCGAGATTCACAGAGAGGCATCTGGTGAGACGATGAAGTGACAGACTTTAATGTGGTGTATCAGAATACAGTACAATACAGTTCAGTACACCTCTCTCTCTCTCTCCTCTCTCTCTCTCTCTCTCTCTCTCTCTCTCTCTCTCTCTCTCTCTCTCTCTCTCTCTCTCAGTGTTGATGCATACATTGTATCATTTAGTGTTAGCTTCGTAGACTAGTAACGGCAAGTATGAAACATGGCTAACTAATCCAACCCTTTTACCGTAAAACAATAAAGAATCATTGTCGTTGTCATTCTCTCTCTCTCTCTCTCTCTCTCTCTCTCTCTCTCTCTCTCTCTCTCTCTCTCTCACGCGAACGTGGTCAGGGACACACACACACACACACACACACACACACACACACACACACACACACACACACACACACAGACACACACACACACACACACACACACACACACTCACACTCGATCCGACACGTTCTCCGAACTCCATTTGTTTAAGTGATAATTAAACTCAAGCCTAACCTCGCAACTGCAGCATGTCGATATGGTATAACCTGGCAGTCGCACACACACACACACACACACACACACACACACACACACACACACACACACACACACACACCAACGCACGCACGCACGCACGTACACACACAAACGAAGGCAGATGCGTGCGTGCGCACACACGCACGCATAATATATACCCACATACACATCCATACACACGCACGCACACACATACAGGCACTCACATACGCACACACAAATACATACAGACACACGCACAAACACACTTATACACATATTCACGAACGCATACAAAGAGCACACACACACACACACACACACACACACACACACACACACACACATACACACACGCACGCGCGCGCGCACACACACACACACACACACACACACACACACACACACACACACACAAAACACACACTCGCGTCCTTCAACACACACTATCGATCCGGCTTTTTCCCAGGTAGTGCATTCACACCGTCAGAATGTGAACATCGTGCCTTGCCGGCTGAGGCCCATGGATTTTTTTTTTTTTTTTTTTTTTTTTAACGCCGAAACGGTCATGTCGCAATGATGTGATGTCATCACCTTCCGTTGTCACGTCCGTGACGGGAGACCGGGCTTTTGGCCTTGTTTGTTTCGTTGTCTTGGCTTTTCTTCAGAGGCAATCGTCTTGCGAAATGCTCTTCTCTTCTTGGCTCGGCGTGCATCTGCGACAGTGGGTGATGAGTCAACGGCACTGGCGCCTTGTTTACCGACGTTTCTGTCACTGCCTTTTCCTGTCGTTTTTCATGAGGCGACCCGCAGACGTGCGACGAATCAATAGTGCTGTACCAATATCGCGGAGACCATGGTCCGCACGCGCGGGATCGTCAACACGAAAGCCCTACTTTGTACTCGTCATATTCAACCTTGACCTTTAACTTTGGTTTCTGCGCGCGCACTCTGTGAACATGGAAGCGCTTTGTGGCACGGGTGCCAGCGATCCGGATGAAGAAACGGTCGTCGTTGCGAGGCCGATGTATACTTATAAATTTGGGCCCGATTCAGACGTAAGCCATAGATAACGGGATATCCGTACGGACACTCATGCCTGTGTCATACACGCTGATACTCGATCCAGCATGGGCCAGTGAGATCAAGTCAATCACTGCAAACATACACACGCTCGACGAATAGCATTGTACGAGGGCCACTAAACATATCCGCATACTTAGCGTTTCTGCAGCATCTAATGCAAGAAAACTTGGCCCCAACTTCTGAATAAATCCTCTAATGCTTCTTACGCGTTCAGATTTTACAGGTGGATTTTCAACAGGGAACAGCCAAACTATAGATTATTGCTTTCCTCCCCCCCCCCCCCCCCCCCCGATCAAACTTGTGATTCCACTCCTACTCTCCTTTTATAACATCCCATACACGGTTTGCGTTGCCTCCATCGAATCTGTGAAGTATATGTGCAGACCATGCTATCCTTGTAGGCCTACTTTGTTTCTGCTCTGCTGAGAAATTGTGGGGGACTCAACGGGTGCAACGCATCCTGCATTTTAGACAGGCTCACCAGTGAGATGCTTAGTGCATTCTGCAGCTGCATAGAAGTAATCCGAGGGCTGTCTTTAGTAATCTGACTTACCTAACGGCGTTTTGAGGCGTAACGGCTGCTGGTGACGCTCCACAACGGTTAGCACATTCTAAACTCTTCCAGCACAGAATTTAAACAGCTGGTATACACTGTTGTTTTCGATGAAGACAACTTCTTGAAGCAATACATCAAACTTTCAAGACAGTGCTGAGGAAATTTCCCCATTCAAAAAATCATGGCAGATTATTGCATGAAAATCGCGGGTCCCGTTCTATGTTGACTCGCTGTAATGTCTGACCTGTACTTTACATCCCTGGCTCGTTTGACAGACTGGTCAGACACACGGCTACGAAATTTTGTTTCGGGAGTTCCGCATGATTTTTCTTTCATGTATTATCTTACCTTGAGACTGACGAATGTATTTTTTCCCCTCCCATTTC
>CM065739.1:42121362-42151362 GCA_033310375.1 Conus canariensis
GTACAGGTTCGGGAGCTGTGTTCATGGTACTACGTGTCACAGGACCTGTTCACTTGAAATGGATTATGATTTCATATGGCTTTCAGCCATGAAAGAATAAAGAATTAAAGAACGACCAAAAAGCGATCCCATCCCTAAAACCCCCCCCCCAAAAATGTAAAAAAAAATAAAAAAAAGGAAAAGAAAAAGAAAAGCCAAACACCACCATCACTTCTACCCACCACCACCAAAAACACTCGCTACAAGTTGAAAAGTGCACTGTCACTCATGGTGAAACGTTTTTGCCCCCCCTCCCTCCCCCTCCTCCCCTCTCTAATTTCCACAACTCATCACTACCCCCCCCCCCCCCCTACACACCTTCAACCCTTTCCCTCCCTTTCACTCTACCCATCCCTTACGTGCATGACCTCGCTCGTTCCCTCTCTTTCTTCCCACCCTGTCACCCCTCCCCCAACCCCCCACCCTGCTTCCATCATTCTCCCTGTCCCTTTCCACCCACCCCCTTCCCCTCCCATCATCCTGGCCTCTCCGTCAGTTCAGCTTCTCCCATACGAGTGTAGGAGCAGAGAGAAGCATCAGTAGTATAGATCCGTAAGAGTCTCAGCATCATCATTATTAGCTAACTAGAAGTCTTTCCACTTCCATTGCCTGCATAAATATATAGTTAAAAAAAAAGACTCATGAAAAAAAGTTTCATCGCTTTAGTGGGATCATCTTATGGTCGCTTTGGTTTTCGGCCTCAGTTTCAGTATTTCTGTCTGCCCTGTCTGCCAATCTTTTTGAATTTGCTGTTATAGTTAAGTGTTCTAGGGTTAAAAAAAATCCAGACTGATTCATCAGTTATGGTATTATATTGGGTATTTATATAGCGCCTATCCTCGGTCACAGACCAAGCTCTAAGCGCTTTACAATAAACACACTACCTCACTCACTCACTCAGTTTAATCGAATCAGACTCGTGCTAGTTCTCTCTCTCTCTCTCTCTCTCTCTCTCTCTCTCTCTCTCTCTCTCTCTCTCTCTCTCTCTCTCTCTCATGTTTCTCTTCTCTCCCTCCCTCCCTTCCTCTCCCTCTGTCTGTCGAATCCCTTATTTTCTTCTCCGTTTTTTTTTTCTCCTCCTATTTTTCTCTCGATCCCTCACATTCTCATCTCTGTTCCTCCTAATTCCTCCAACTATTCGGAAATTTTCCCGTTCTGTGACATGCTTGAGGCGCGTTACGTTAATTTGTCAGTGTGGATGATATGCATATCACAATAATTAAAGATGATGTGAATGATCTTGTTTTTGTTCCTGTTCTTGTTCTTGTTTTCTTCTTCTGGTACTTTCGCGTTTTTTTCTCTTTTTCCTCAAAATCGTAGTTGTCATCGTTATCTTCTTCTTCTTCTCTTCTTCTCCTCCTCCTCCTCCTCCTCCTCCTCCTCCTCCTCCTTCTTCTTCTCCTTCTTCTTCTCCTCTTCTTCTTCTTCTTCTTCTTCTTCTTCTTCTTCTTCTTCTTCTTCTTCTTCATTCTTCGTTTCCTCGTTTTCCACCTTCATCCTCTCATAACGTTTTTCTTTGTCTACTGTTTTCCCCTTTTCTTTACATTTTACGCCATATTGTTCTTCGTACATGCCCATATTCACGGTGTAGACTACGCGAAACTTTTTTTTTTTCCCCCATTCCTCTCCGTCTGCTCTGCCTTCTTCTGAGTTGTTTCCCTTTTTATTTCTTCCTCGTCTCGCTACTTTTTTCTTTCTCTTCTCCTTCCCCTTTTTCGTTTTCTCTGCTGTTCTTCCACTCCTCTCCCCCCCCCCCCCCCCCCCCCCCCCCCCCCGTTGTTGTTGGTGGACAAAGACAGGAGATTTTCACCTGGCTTGAAGAGTGAAGGTTGTTGTCCCGGATTGGCCTCATCTCAGAGAGGATGCAGGTAATTTTCTGGGTCGCGCTGGGAGTAGGGGGAGAGAGGGTGTAGAGAGGAAGGACAGAAAGGGGGGTAGAAGGGGACGGAGGGGGGGGGGGGAGGAGTGGAGAAAGAAAAGGTGGGGTGGATGTTTCTTGCGGTAAGCCACTTGAGGGCCAGCCGAGAGCCCAGGGAAGCTGGGCTGGAACCCGGGGGTAAAGTGGATTTGTGAAGGGGATTAAGACAAATCACCAGGTCCTCGGCCTGTCAGGAAGATGTAGCCAATGAGATTGGAGTCATTACGCAAATGAGTCGATGTGGCGGTCTCCGTGTTCGCCTCTGCTCTTTCCGCTGTCTCTCTGACCTTCGTCGTCTTATTTTCTTTCCTTCTTCTTCTTCTTCTTCTTCTTCTTCTTCTTCTTCTTCTGTCGTTCTGCTTCTACTCCTCCTACTCGGCCTTCATCGCCATCATCATCATCGTCATCATCATCATCATCATCATCATCATCATCATCATCATCATCTTGTTATGTATGTGTGTGTGTGTGTGTGTGTGTGTGTGTGTGTGTGTGTGTGTGTGTGTGTGTGAAACTTGAAACTTGAACTTTTTTTATTGTCACTAAACACCATCAAAGGATTTATGGACACAAGATGGCGATGATTAAACAACTCATCGTCCAAAGAAATAATGATTTGTTCATTTTACACAAAAAGTCATTATGTAAAGCAGTCATATACATATTTCGCAATTTCAACCTGAAGGTCATCATTAGACATCAAAGTACTTATTTTCAATGAGGTAGCGTCGTATATATCCATTTTGTTTATGATACGTTTTTTAAACGTATTCCTGATTTTATCGTAACGTTTACAAGAGTCTAAAAAATGTACCTCGTCTTCTATTATATTGCAAGTTGTACATTTCCTGTCTTCACGCTTAATATGGGAATATCTACCTCTTTCTATTGCGAGGTCATGTGCGCTAATTCTTAATTTACAAAGTTCCTTCCTGTAATGCTTATTTGTGCATTTGATGAGGTACGGTTCAAGCCTATATTTATTACTGATGTCATTATAAAATTTTAACCTTGGTGCTCTTTCTTTTTCTTTTTCCCAAAAGTGTATATATTCACTTTGTAACTTTCTCTCTATTGCATAACGCAATTTTTGAGGGTTAAGTGTACTTTGGTTATTCCATACATGTGTCATTCCAATATTACTTAAGATCTTCTTTACAGAAGATTTCCATGAAGATGATGGGTCAAGATCTTCGTACGCTTCTCTTAGATATGAGTCTTCCTTTGATTCCATTATATGGATCCAAAACATGACTACTTGACTCATTATTTCTTGACACAAGGGAAATCTTCCAAGTTCAGCTAGTACTGGCAATTTCATTGCTTTTCTGTGTACGCCTAATATATGTCTGCAAAATTTTACATGTATGTTCTCGATCGGATTATTGGATAATAAGTATTTGTGATAAATGTCGAGCATTGTAGTCTGCTTTTCAACATGTCCTATCTTTTCTGTAAATGGAAACCAAACTTCTGCGCCATAAAGCATAACTGGTGAAATCAAAGCATCAAAGAGTTTTGCTATTGATGATATATTGACATGTTCTCCCTTTACTTTACGTAGTAAGGAGTGTACAGCTTTGTTACCTTGTTTTGCTAGATGCTTTATGTAACTCTCCACTTTTATGAAGAATTATTCCTAAATATTTGAATTCATTTACTGTCTCAAGAGAATCGTTTCCACATGTAAATGCGGTTGAAAATTTTGAGTCAGTTTGAATGAATATGACAACTTTTGTTTTATCTTTATTTAGTTTCATGCCCCATTCTGTACAATAATTATGAAGTCGGTTCAGTTTGGTTTGTAATCCTGATTTTGTGTTTGACAACATAACTATGTCGTCAGCATATAATAAATGCGATATTCGTGTTTCTTTCAGCTTGTTTATAACAGGAGAATCATTGTTATCAATATAGTTTGAGATATCATTTATGAAGATGTGTGTGTGTGTGTGTGTGTGTGTGTGTGTGTGTGTGTGTGTGTGTGTGTGTGTGTTCAAATTCATCCACATCTCTCTCTCTCTCAGTTTGCCTCTGTGTGTGTGTGTGTGTGTGTGTGTGTGTGTGTGTGTGTGTGTGTGTGTGTGTGTGTGTTTATCTGTCAAGAGAGAAGGGGGTGGAGAGAGAGAGAGAGAGAGAGAGAGAGAGAGAGAGAGAGAGAGAGAGAGAGAGAGAGAGAGAGAGAGAGAAGCTGTGACATTCTAGCAGAAGACCTCCGTCATCTCAGCACAAGAGTGCCCCTTCAGAAACACCCAACCCCACAATCAATCAGAAAAAAAAAATCCCTATCCAATTGTGTGGAACCATCAGTGTCAGCGTCCCTATGAATGGACCAATATGATTCATACCTGGCCTTTATGGTCGGCTATCTCTCCGTGTCCACCACCGGAGGATTGGGACTAAAGCCCCGTCCCTCCCTCTCCCCTACCTCCCTTCCCCCCTCTCCATCTCCAATTCCCCAGCCTTCCCATCTCTATCTCTTCCTTCCCTCGTCTCCCCGACCTTCAGATGTCAAAGGGGAGGGAAGGGGGTGGGGAGGTTCTCAAAAGCCAGTCCTTGGCGCGGATGCGTGGATTGGTGTAAGGGTTGTGCGGGTACCTTATTCTACCCGATAGGCTTTGGTTATGGATTAGCGCCTAACGGTCTCAGTCTCGGGTGAAGGAGAACGGCTGGGGAAGCGTGCTCCGGGCCCGCTTTCTGGCAGGGCTTGCACATGAACTGAGCCTAGAAATGAAGTGTGACGGCTGTATGTAAATGGATGTAGCTCCGTGATGTGGTAGTTCAGACGATGGTGATTCATTTTTAAAAAAAAAAAGGCAAATATGCAAATATGCAAAAAAAAAAAAATAAAAAATAACTATCAAACTAAGAAAGAAGTAAGTGTATCAAGAAAAGCATTCTAAGGCGTATACATGCCACATTCTTCCACACACGTAGAAGACCATATCCGTTGGCAAAGTAAGGCTTTCAGCCACTCATTCCTTACTGCTGTGCGCAAAGCGGTAGGAAAAGCCAAAGCTGACAAATGCAATCCATTCCTATGAAAGATCCAACATGAAAATATGTCGAAGACCAAAAATGTCAATCAAGCAGCCCCACCCCGACCCCCACCCCCCACTTTCCCACCCACCTCTCCCACCTTTCTGCTACTGTACTACTAACCTAGGAACAAGGAAGGAGAAGTCATCGAAGAACAAAACACCCGTTAGAGCAAGCCACCCACGATAACGCCACCCGAAAGCAAAGTCCAGCCAAGCCACACAATAAGCTGACGACACTGTCCGTCGATCATAGCTCGTACCTGCCAACACGCGAGCACCGAGGCAGAGAGCCGCCTGCTTGTCAAAAATCGATCTTCTCGAACACTGATAACGCCCCGGTTGTCTTCCCCCAAAACCGAGGGCCGCTGATATTCATTCCGACCATTCCAGCCCTGCATCCCGGTAGGTCGGCCAGGGGCGGGGGATTCGTCTTGATCGGCGAAACGCGTCAGAGTCGGTGGCGAGGGAGATAACTGAGTAGAAATCGCCTGTAAAACGCCACCAGCGGTATCTCCACAGAGGGCGCTAGTTTCGGGGGCTATTCTGGGGCAGGAGGCGGAAGGGAGGGGTGCTGGGATATCATGGCATGATCCCACCGTGTTAAGCCGAGACGGGGATTAGAGTGAATTATGACGCGCTGTTGTTAGGATTAATCTGAAGGGGAATATGATACGGTCATGTCGGGACCTCCCTGAAACGCTACGATACGCCTCGGGTTCCCTTTGGGACCACCAGCCTTGTCACTCAGTCCGTCAGCCCAGGGCAGAGGGGTGCGAATTCTGAGGTGTCATAGATACGATACTGCCTGGTTCAGTGACTGGGGCGATGTCTGACGGTGCGAAACTTCTTGTCAGGGCAGGCAACTGCTAATTAACAAGTCAGGGGGGTTAAAACCATGTGATGGCATTCTGTAGTCTGAGTTTACTGCACATGTTACATGGCCTTCGTAAAATAGGATCCCATGAGCAAGGAGAAAAAAAAAGAAAAGAAAGAAAAAAAAAAAGTCAAAACACAAATAAACGCATGAGAACAAAACGCAAAAGTAACGGTTATTTAATACAGAATACAACATGAACAAACGAACTTCCACACAGGTATCTTCTCTGACGTCACAAACCTCAGACGTGAGGAAGCCCCAAAACAATAACACACACACACCCCCCTTCCCACCCCGGGCCAGATGGCAGCCATTTGTGAAAATCTCTCTGGGACTGCTTCTGTCTCCTTGATTCTCTCAGTCTGGCTGCAGTCTGGAGAGTAATGTTTGGGGCCTGACGGATGTCTGTGGTATGTGATGTGTTGAGCAGACATGTTTGCTGAAAATTCACTCGTCTATTTCGCGTTGTTTGTTAAAGAAGCGTCTTTTTTTTGCACCCCGTGTGTCTGTATTTTGGGCGGATTTTCTTTCTTTTTTTCTTTCTTTTTTTTTTTTTTTTTTCTTTTCTGAAACGCTGCAGTCTGTTTTGATTTTCTGTTTTTTTTCTTTTTCCTTTTATTTTTTTGTCTGATAAAAGAGAGAGAGAGAGAGAGAGAGAGAGAGAGAGAGAGAGAGAGAGAGAGAGATTACAACTCTATTGAACAGACCCTGAACAATGAATAACCAAAAATCCCCGATCCTTACAATGTCCTCTTTTTTCTCACCCCTCCCTCCGTCCTACTCTCCCCTTCCGCTCTCTCTCTCTCTCTCTCTCCCCTCTCTCTCTCTCTCTCTCTCTCTTCTTCCCACGTGCATGTGCGCTGGCGGGTGCGTTGTGTTTGATATATGTCTGACGGAGAAAGTGTGTGCGTGCGTGCGTGTGAGTGAGTGAATGAAGTGCGGATGCGGAAAGCCGTGCTGCAGAAGAGGCGCATGCGCAGGGCCAGTAAATCCCCCCCTCGCAGTGGCACCACGCCTCGGCGCCTGAGCATACGCGCGCGTGCATGCGTGACGAGAGCACACAGAGCTGTGACAATGACAGCGTGACGATTTACGGGCAGAAAGGGGTGGATTGGAAAGGGGTCGCGGGGGATGCGAGGCGGTGCCATGGAAGAGGCTGCTTCCCTCGCCTTCCATTCGGGGTGGAAAACTTGGAAGTTAACAAACTTGTACGGGCAACTTAATATAACAAACTGAGCGTAATCTTTCACGCGCGTGCGCGCGCTGTGTGTGTGTGTGTGTGTGTGTGTGTGTGTGTAAGAAAGGAATAATGGTAGCTGTGAAAATGCATAACAACAATAACACCGCAACCATCACCACCGCCACCGCCACTAATAACAATGTTAACAACAATGATAATAGTAATAATGATAAAGATAATGATAAAAATTATGGTAATGATAATGATGATGATGATAATAATAATAACAATAATAATGGTAATAATAATAACGACTACTGTAATGAACTCGCTTGTGAGTACAGCACCGTACCAAGCTCGTTGAGTGAGTAACCTCCCTTTCCAAGGGGGAAAACTCCAGGAGGGTCGATTTTAGCGGCTGGCGCCGCCAGCCCGGACAGCATACCCCCCACCCCCACTCCTCCACCCCCAACCCTTACCGCCCCTCCAATCGGATGAGAGTAATTCCCATCACAAGACAGACAGAGAACGGCAAAGAGCAGGGCTGGTCCACTGATTTCCTCCCCCCCCCCTCCATCAAATTACCTCCCTTGACATATAGTCTGCATCTGTTAATCCTCTTTAGATCTCGTTTTTGTCCTTTTTTTCTTCTTCTCTCTCCCCCCCCCCCCCCCTCCATCTCCCCACAATTCCTCCGCCTCCTGCTCCCGCCAGTCATGTTCAGCCCCCTCTCTGTTTCTCCATCCTCCCTTCAATCATTCCCCCTCTGACCATACTCTTTTTTTTTTACTCCTCTGTTTCTTCTTCCGTGTTCCTTCTTCTGTCGTGCCTAGCAGTCTCCAAACTGTACGAGCACCCGCGCGACAGTTAACGCACATGAAAGCTTGCATGCAAACGCACACACACACACACACACACACACACACACACACACACACACACACACACACACACACACACACACACATCGAATAAATTAATATGTGAATCAATGAACACATGGACAAGTACGAGAACAAACAAATAAATGAATAACTAACTAAATACATAAATGAATGAATAAGTGAAATAATCGAAGATGCATTCAGAAGGAATAAACAGGCAACGAATACCTTCATTAATGAGCGAAACAACTTATGGAGATCTTTTCAGAGCAGCGTGTTTGAAATGCGAATGAGAGCATAACAATGTTAATAAAAAAAACGGAGGCTGATTCATGAGGCCTGTCGTGAACTTCGCAACACAGAAATGAGAGGTTTAGCCCAAGTGAAATCTTTCTCAAAGTTTTTAGTACTCTCCTCCTCTCTCCACACAGAATTTCCACCTCCCCAGCCAAGAATCAGACGCTTTCTGATGGTCTGATTGACGTATGGTTGCTAGCATCCTATGATGTCACTGCTATTCCCCGATTCTGGACTCTTGAAGACTTCCTGCCAGTCAAGGTTTGCTTTAGACGGGAAGACGACCAGAAGTTGCGAGGAGTGGTCGTGACATCGGGGTAGGTGAAGGAGAACTCGGATGAACTGCCCTTGTAGATCGATCCCAGAGACGTTGGCTTTGTGGGCGTCGTGATGTGAAAGGAATGTTTTTCCCGGTACCCACGTTCAGACGGCTGCTGTTGAATGGACTGCGCAGCTGGGCAAACCTCTTTCTGCAAAATACCTTGTCCTAGCACACCACTGTTCAAGTTGAGTATCGACTGATGCAGAGCATTGCGAGTTGAAAACTTCAAGACTATGGTGTAAATGAAAACAAGCCCAGTCATCAGCAAACACACAAAACAAGAGTGAAGAGTAAAGCTTGCTTAATATACGACGCTAAACAGACTGGTGAATTTTCCACAAATGTGTCTACCTCAAACGTTAGACACTGGGGAAAAAATCCAGCGCATAACACAATAGGCAACTCCCCAGATCGCAGCTATAGTTGTCGAAATTAACGTATTTAGTTTTTATTTGTCTTTCAAATAAGCGATACTTTGCACTCTGCTTGCACTGTTTCGTGTGTTTGCATTTCTGTGAGCTGAAGAAACTGGAGAAAAGTCTCTTCCAGCTTTTAAAACCAGGTGTCAGTATAACTGTATTTTCATTAACACTCGCTCGCACTTGATTTCACTGTTCGTTCGGGTTTCCGCAGAAGGTGGTTCACGTTTCGTGACCTGTGATCACGTCATACAGTCGCCTGGGGCCCTCTGCATTCAGCATTTCATGCAGTCGCTTACAACTTTGTACCCGTTTACCCTTTTTTCTTTTTTTTTTTTTCTTCTTTGTGTCTCCCTCGGTCTGTCTGTCTCTGACTGTCTGTCTCTGTCTGTCTGTCTGTTTCTTTGTCTCTGTCTCTCTCTAATGCTCCTTTGCCAGAAGATGAAGTATTCATCTGGCAGCCACTTTCCTCCTCACAAGACCATACCGCGTGATCCACTGAGCTGTGAAATATGACACGCCATGAGTTTCATTTTTAATATCACGAACTGAAATTTGCCGATCCTCTTCAAAATACTTCTTTTACAAGATGAACAGGTGGATCGTTCTGGGCCTCTCTTTGAATGTCCACATCGGTTTCGTCTTTCGAGTTTTAAAGTCCTAGTTCGAGACGAGCAGTCCATTACACTGTTCTATAGCACGCAGACGTTCGTGTCCCACACTCCGTTGTCAAATCGGCATACATTTTGAACTGACCGTCTCTAAATTTGAGCCACGTGAAGCCTTAAGTGTCTGAGCTACTGTATAGTAAGATCCATTTTCTTGACAGGTAGTGAAGTCTATCCACATTTTTCAGCGACGTCATACAAGTACATTCATTCTGGCTTCATTATTACTACATTCGTTACTAGCGCAAAGGCTGTATTTCATTTCGGAGCAAGTCGAAAGTATTTACTTTACAGATTAATGGCAGACTTACAAATAAATCTTTTGGATTAGCCATGACAGGAGAGAGAGAGAGAGAGAGAGAGAGAGAGAGAGAGAGAGAGAGAGAGAGAGAGAGAGAGAGAGAGCCGAGTCAAAGAGAGTAACAGGAAAGGAAATAACTGGAACAGAAAGTTCTGCATGCGGTATTCTGTGGTTGACACAGACACATTAATCTTTATAGAAAGAAAGAAAGAAAGAAAGACATCTGTGTGTGTGTGTGTGGGAGGGGGTGGGGGGTGGGGGTGGTCTACTCTAAGTACGCCAAAACAGCTGAACATACAGACACGGGAAGTTTTGTAGGTGATTTATAGTATCTGTGCACCACCATTCAGTACCGAGGGATTCCACACTACTCCGAACTCTTCTGTGTTTCCTCAAGAGAACGATCGAAGCGACCAAAAGCCACGCTGCCGGTGAGGCAATGCTGTAAAAGTACTGGAACTTGCAGAATGTGCTGAGGGAATGCTGTATAAGTACTGGAAGTTTCAGAATGTGCTGAGGTCGAGTGGGTGGAATGTCCATATGATTGGCCGAGGGTCAGTGCGTGGGATTCACCGCGGAATTTGTTCTTGGTTTTGTAACATAGTTATCAGGATAGCTCCAATGCGTAAATTGCAGGTCAAATGTGTATAAGAAGAAACTGTTTGCTACCTACGTTGTGTGTAATACTAACACTGTCTGGTCAAATGGCTATCGGAAGAGACTATTTTCTCTCTTCGGTCCGTTGAATGCTAACACTGTCGGTTTGTGTGTGTGTCTTACGCGTGTGTCTGCACTGATAATTCCATTAGTTAATAGGTGTCGTTACCACAGTATTAATATAAGCAAATATGCAAGACGAGCAAACGCGCCGATTGTGTAAAGCCCTCCGTGGGGCTCTTCAGTGTAGAAAAATATTGGATCTAAGTTATCTGGAAATTCTGTACAAGTCATATCACTTTTTTTGGTCACTGTCTATGACATTCACTGTTAAATGTGGTTCTTTATCTCTTTTATAGCCGTCTGCTGTAAGTTTTTCGTTGCCATTCACTTGTCTTTGTTCTAGAAACTTTTTTTTTTCTGTTGGAAGAATTAACACCATGCCAGCTTTATTTTCTGATCTGTTGTGAGCGGGGGCGATTTTAAACAGTAGCCTACAGAGTTAGTTGACTCTAACGGTCCGCTTCGAAATGTCTGTTGGTTTAAATAACTTGTATTCAAGGAACAAATAAACAGAATACCTTCACAGTTATCGGAACAAATGAGCAACAATAAGCCCTAGGCTTACACTGTGCTCAAATATAACATTGGCAATAATATTGGCGGTTACAGTACCTTTACGGTATTCTACACATTCCACCATATGGTTGGGATGTTTTAAGGGAACATTAAAAAGACAAAAAACGAAATGTTTGTACACCACAATGGAACCATGGATGTGTGTGGATTTTTTTTGTGTGTGTGTGTGTGGCACCGTCATGCTTTTCGTCAACATCTTACAGTTTAGTCGCCAGCTCCTATTGGGATTTGAACTAGATTTTATTTATGTTGACTGTCGCCTTAGAATAGAAATGCCCACGCCTCAGCGTCTAAATTGAAACAGTTCTAACGGTTCTTTGTTTCAACCATCAGGAATTATCTCTATTTCTTAATACAGTTGTATCCTCATTTTGTAAAATTTGTCGCTTATTCACGATTTTGGCATGTAGCATCAGTATATTTTTTTGCTTATCAAGGAGACCGCATACTGAACAAAACGGTTGTGTCCTAGCACGGCCTAGTCTGTCTGCTTTTTAGGATGTCAATTGTTGAGCTATTTTTTTCAATAATTGTGGCAAATATTCTGTGTAGCTCTGTTTCTTTTTTCTTTCCGGTGACAGTTGTGAAAGGACCCGTGCGGTCGGCTGGGCTGAAATGACACCAAAGCTGAAATAATGACGTGTGTATGGATGTTGTTACGATCAGCATCCTCAAGACGCATTATCTGTCTGTCACTCACTCACTCACCCACTTTCTCACTCACTCACTCACTCACTCACTCACTCACTCACTCACTCTATCTATCTACCTATCTATCTATCTATCTATCTATCTATCTATCTATCTATCTATCTATCTACATAACCACCTACCGACCTACCGACCGACCGACCGACCGATCGATCGAGCGACCGACAGAGCGACCGACGTATTTATCTATCTGTTTATCTATCAATGTATCTATCTATCTAATCATCAATCTATGGGCAGCGAGACTTAAAATGCAAGGAACACATCTGTTAATGATGATAAAACGCATGAGTATGCAATGAAGCGGAGTTTACCTTAAGGAGAGAGAGAGAGAGAGAGAGAGAGAGAGAGAGAGAGAGAGAGAGATGGGGGAAGGGAGAGATTGAAAATATTTCCTTTCTCAAGAGAAAGAGAGAAAGAGAAAGAGAGAGACAGGCAGACAGACAGACAGACAGAGGGTGATCCATCTACGATTTAAGTAGAATTTCCTCTCTGCCCTCCTGCCCTTCCTGACCCTTCAAGACGACACTGACCTCGTTAGTTTCGACCATGAAGCGGATTCCTGAAGCAGAAAAGCTGATTCAGAGTCTGCCTTGATTACATCTTCCCTTTGTGGGTCACCTCCTTCGATCTCATGGGTGTCATATTACCCATGTGATGTAGACCTCACGACAGGCCGTGGGGTGTAAGGTTTCTGGCGGCTGGTGCCCATAGGGCTTGGTGTATAAAGAACACTTTTAGGGCTAAAGTCCCCTAGCCCAGAGGCCGTAAGAGCATGGGCCGGGCACGGTATGATGGAAGACAGAGCTCATCCGTTTCCTTCTTCTGTCTGAACTTTCGCTGACCTGAACCAAGAACCCATTCACTGCTTGGTGGGCAGAGACAGTTTTTGTTTGTTTGTTTGTTTGAGTTTTTTTTTTTTTTAACTGTCAAAATCCGATCTTGTGGGTGGTTCGAACTCACAACCTTCGGTTTCGCAGGCAAAGGTTTAAACCAGTTATTTACAGATCCCTCTCCGTGGTGATTACCCTTTATTAGGTAAACATTCCGTTTTGTGGTATTTTTCTTTCTCGTTTAGTAGATTATCTTGATCTATGTGTCTGGATGTTTGATTGGCCGAGTGTGATTGGATACGTTGTTGTGACTGGTGGACGCTTTTTGTGGCGTTTTTACGTGTTGACGCGGTGTCTTCTGGCAGTGGAAACAAGTCTGTGATCGACAATCAATGCAGGACATTGTTACCACAAGGAAACCTGATACCTCATGTGCGTTGGTTTTGCCCCGTCTGTGTTTGCTTGGCAATCTTTCGGTCTGTTTGTTGGTATCTGCTGATTTGTCTGATTTCTTCATCCGTCTCAGGTTAAAAAATTTTTTTTTCGTTTCTTTCGTTTGGTTATCATCATCATCATCTCATTATCATCATCATCATTATTATCATTATTATTATTATTATTATTAACATATCAAAGCTCTCTGTTTCTGTCCGTCAACTTGTGTGCAGCTCTCCTCTCTCTCTCTCTCCTCTCTCTCTCTCTCTCTCTCTCTCTCTCTCTCTCTCTCTCTCTCTCCCCCGCCTCCCCCTCCGTCCTACTGCACCCCAACTCCTCCCGCTGCACACACACACCCCCCCCCTCTACCTCCCCACCGCCACTCTCCTCCCGCTCTCCCACCTCCCACTCTGTCTCATAATCACGTTATTTCCCTCAAAAGTAGCTTCCCTTTCAGGAAGTGAGGTCGATCCCGTGGGGGCGGCGTTGGCTGCGGAGGCGGAAAGAGAAACCCTGTTTAGTGGTTTTGTTGTTGCTTTTTGTCTCCCCTTTGCAGCAGGTTCGTATAGATCCAAGAGCACGGTGGAGACAAGGCTGAGGACAGCGAGAGAGAAACGTGACACTAGGAAGAGGAAGTCTTGTGCGTGGGAGGAGCCAATTGCCAGCACTGAGGGCGAGATGGTATCCATCTTTCTTTTTTGTTTTTTTCAAACCTGGCGACGATGATATATATCATCACGTTTACCTCATCAATTTGTGTGTGTGGGCGCGGAGGAGGAATGTGGAGGGTGGTGGTGGGTGGTGGTGGTGGTGGTGGGAGCTCGGGGGGTGGGGGTGGGGGTGGGGGGCTGAGGATCACATCGAGGTCAGCACTAACGACTTCCCGGAGTCACCCAACCGATGGAGTTGAAGGGCAGTATAACTCTCCTGTCAGACCAAACGCCAAGGACACTGCAAACCCAGCAGCTCACTCTGACCAAGAAGAGTATCCTGTGTTGTCCGACACTTCCCCAACAGGCAAAACTCGATCAGGCAGGAGTGGTGCGGAAACCGGCTAACTATAGAACAATTTTCAAATTCAGCCGATTCTGAATAGCTGTTTTGCTAACAGGCCTATTTGTTTCATTTCCTGATATGCTCATAGGCCTATTTGGGATTTTGACAAATTGAACATAATTATTTGGCACTCATTTTTTTTTTCACACATTGCGACGTTCTGGGGGAGCCTTGTAGCCTCACAGTTACTATATCATAACCTCTCATGCTTTGTATGTTCATGTGGTTATGTTTTCGTTACATTTCAGTTTATAGAGTTTAGAATGTCCTTTTGTGTGAATCGGAAGTTTTTTTTTTAATTATTAGCTGTTGGGTTGACCCGAGATGGCTGCCAAGACGTTGAAAGTAAAACAAATGTTGCCTTAATCAAAGCGTGTTCTTTTCGTTGCTTCAGCAGGATGTCTGGGATGTCTGGCTATATAGACTGTCGCGAAGGCCACGTGACTCTCGCGTGCAACAAGGGGTAGTGTGGGGTAGGGGCGTTTGGTGTGCTTTTTTTTGTTTTTGTCTTGTTTTTTGCATCCTTCGTATGAATAGGTAATGCATGATTAATGAATAAATGAAGTAAAACCTCCAGCTGCCACATTACTATAATAAAAATGGAAGATAAAACTCATCAATTACATGAAAAACAACATTTCAACATCGATAAAATACGAATTGTAACAGGTCAGGATCTTTTCTCTTCACATTATCTTATGAAAGATCACACATGCGAACACACGGAACACAACCACCCCCCCCCCCCCCCCCCGTCTCCTCTCAAACACATACAACACACCTGCACACATGCAACATGCAGGAGAGAGAGAGAGAGAGAGAGAGAGAGAGGAGAGAGAGAGAGAGAGAGAGAGAGAGGAAACAACTGAGGAGGGTTGATAGCGGAAACCTGATACTCATTGTGTGTAAACAGAGACATCAATCCTGTGAATAGGTCGAGGTTTTCTTTCTGTGTTTGTTCGCTTGTGAAAGGAAGGGGAGTTACATAACACATCTGCGATACCACCAGAACGACACCGCATTAAGACGGGGGGCAGAATGCCAGTTTTCATGCGGAGCGCTTTTGGAACTCGAACCCCCGGCACCTGACAGCAAGTCGCTGCTCAGTTCACAGGGGAAACTGGTTAATCTCGGCAATTTAGCCGCAGGTTGCCGGCGTGGAAGTCCTCGCTTAAGTTTGCCAGGAGCGCTCTATTTGTCCAAGCAACAATGTTTTTCATTGCTGAACTTTGTCAAAACACAGGTAAATCACGCGCTATCGGTTAGCGTTTCCCTACTTCTCATTATTGCATAACCGTTGACAGGAATGTTAAGAATCGGTTAGGCAGTTCTGTTACTGCTGCTGAACGAAACCACCAATGAAATTCGAAACGCACTCGTAACCTCGTCGAAAGGAATCTGACCACGATCGCTACTGACGTGTTACTCTCTACGAATAATCTCTGAGCAGCCGAGAGTTTCCCATTCTCTGTGGGGACAGGTCTGTGCCACCAGTTCTTCCTTCCAATCGCAGAAAAGTTTACAAAATTCGACCAATCACGTGGCCCGGTTTTTAGATTGATTAACTTCCTCCTTCCAATCGCAGAAAAGTTGACAAAATTCGACCAATCACGTGGCCCGGTTTTTAGATTGATTAACTTCCTCCTTCCAATCGCAGAAAAGTTGACAAAATTCGACCAATCACGTGGCCCGGTTTTTAGATTGATTAACTTCCTCCTTCCAATCGCAGAAAAGTTTACAAAATTCGACCAATCACGTGGCCCGGTTTTTAGATTGATTAACTTCCTCCTTCCAATCGTAGAAAAGTTTACAAAATTCGACCAATCACGTGGCCCGGTTTTTAGATTGATTAACTTCCTCCTTCCAATCGTAGAAAAGTTGACAAAATTCGACCAATCACGTGGCCCGGTTTTTAGATTGATTAACTTCCTCCTTCCAATCGTAGAAAAGTTGACAAAATTCGACCAATCACGTGGCCCGGTTTTTAGATTGATTAACTTCCTCCTTCCAATCGTAGAAAAGTTGACAAAATTCGACCAATCACGTGGCCCGGTTTTTAGATTGATTAACTTCCTCCTTCCAATCGCAGAAAAGTTTACAAAATTCGACCAATCACGTGGCCCGGTTTTTAGATTGATTAACTTCCTCCTTCCAATCGCAGAAAAGTTTACAAAATTCGACCAATCACGTGGCCCGGTTTTTAGATTGATTAACTTCCTCCTTCCAATCGCAGAAAAGTTGACAAAATTCGACCAATCACGTGGCCCGGTTTTTAGATTGATTAACTTCCTCCTTCCAATCGTAGAAAAGTTTACAAAATTCGACCAATCACGTGGCCCGGTTTTTAGATTGATTAACTTCCTCCTTCCAATCGCAGAAAAGTTTACAAAATTCGACCAATCACGTGGCCCGGTTTTTAGATTGATTAACTTCCTCCTTCCAATCGAAAGGAGCTTACAACATTCTACCAATCACGTAGCACGACGATTATATTAATTAGCATTTTTAACTTAAAGAGACAGAGATGCAAAACAAAGAGGACGTTTAAAGCATTTGGTTTCTAATTCATCTTCTTTCCGTTTACAATTCGTTTCATGTCCACTATGAACATGATAAATGAGCGAGAAGTTAAATAAAAAAATCTTTGGGAATTACGTTCAGAATTTTTTTTTCTTTCTGTTCCATGGTCCAGAATTGGAATTAGCGATAGGTCTGGCCATGGCATGTCTGTCTGAATGTGCTTCTGCATGTTTGTGACATGTTTGATTATGTGAGTATACAGGAGAAGTGATACGGGTATGTTTGTTTGTTTGTTTGTCTGTTTGCTTAGAAATTTAGGTTTGTTGGCTGCATTTCAGGTGTATGTATGCGTTATATTGATTTAATGTATTGTGTAAAATGTTGTGCGGATTTGACCAGGTGTTATTTTTTGTCAAGTATACACAGCAGTTTTCTGGATAGTACACACCCTGTCTTTTTTTTGTGTAATATTCTATTTAAGTATTCTTTATAATTATTATTAACATTGGCGGGGAGAACCGGTGGCATTCTACCTCACCAGGACAGCTTAAAAATAAAACGCTTCGAGAGCTCGCGCCAAACATGTTGTTGCCCATTCAGAGCGCCAATTTTTCTACAGAAAAGTCTTCACACAATTCACAGCTGACCGGCATCGGGTTCAAATATGAACACAGCAGGTCATGGTCTGCTGTCTTTGCCGGACCACATACCCACTCTAGTGCTATCACCCTGACATTCACTTGTTAAGTGCCCCCCCCCCCCCCCCCCCGTCCTAAAAGTCCATAACCTCATCACACCTCATGACCCGGGACCGGGGGGGGGGGGGGGGGGGGGGCTTGGATTGCTCAGATGGTTACAGCACTGAGCTAGTATTTCTAGGGCTTTGGCGAGTTCAAATGTCGAGTGGTTAACAGGAAATAAACGTCACACACACACACACACACACACACACACACACACACACACACACACACACACACACACACACACACCACACACACACACACACACACACACACACACACACACACTCACACACACACACACACACACACACACACACACACACACACACACACACACACACACACACACACACACACACACACACACACACACACACACACAGAGGAAATGAACGCATCATTTTCTGCTGCATTGAAACGTCCTGTCGTTGCGGTGGGATCAGGGAGGTGTCGTGGGCGCCTTCCCTCAGCTCCTTTGCCATGGTCATCCCCGTCCGCTTCATCACCTGAGGTACAGGGTGGTCGTTAAACGTGAATGCCACCCGATGATCATGGGGAGAAAAAAATGCCGTCATCTGTCAACAGACTCGGGTGACTTGGAGCTATGGGCCGGTTGTTTCGGCCAACAATTTAACCGTCATTAACGGGATTGAAACGGGTAGGTAGAAGACAGGTGTGGGAGATGGTTCTGGACGTCCCAGGACCCCCCTCCTCCCCCCCCCCCCCTTTCCCTCAAGGCCATGAGAGCTCTGTGGACCGGGTTCTGCATCAGTGTCAGGCCGTTAGGACACCTCCTCACCTCCACCCCCTCCCACCCCTGCTCATCTTTTTCCCCTGCCACCAGGGTAGAGCGTTGGAGTCTCCCGGGGGTAGTTGCACGACAGCTAACCCTTTGTGTTCCAGCTCCCTCTCTATAAGTGTCGTGTTGTCTTCTTCACCTGTTGCCCGCGATGGCTCCTTTCAATGGTCCGTCAACCACTTTAGGTTCATTGGTCTCATCCCTCCGCAGAGAAGCTTGACATCGACCAGGGGCCGTAACTCACGACGCCGTCCGCCACAGGGGCAAAAATCACTTCGTTCCCGCCCCGCCTCCCCTATTAGCCCGAGCTATTGTGAGGACGGAGAGGAAGGGGGGTGGAGGAGCTGTCAGGCGGGAATTGACGAACAATCGCGAAGAGCCAGTCGACGTCGCTTCGGGCCTTTCCGTGACGGATGTCGGGCGGGCCGAGTGTGGACGTGTGAGGCAGGGGACGGGGGACTGGACCTGACGTCCCTGTCTGGGGGGCACGTTTTCTGGCCATGTTTTCCCCTTCCGCCTGCTCCGAGGGAACTCGATTATGGCTCAATTACCCTTCTCACTCCTACCCACTCCCAAGCGATGACGGTCGGGGGGTGGGGGGTAGGAGGGCGGGGGTGGGTTGGGGAGAGAGTGGGGGGGGGGGATGGGAGATAGGAACCGTTGACATGGCACTTCCAGCTCCTCGGTGACCTCTTAATTTGAGTCTTCCTGTTCTTAGTCAGTGCCCTCTTAATTCGAGCTCCCTCTCTCTCTCCCTCGATCCATTATCCACTCTCTTTCCCCCTCCTACTGCCCTCCCCCCCTCCTTTTTATCCACAGTCTGTTCCTGTTTCCCACCCTCGTCATGTCGTGCCTGTTTGGCCTCAATGGAAAGAGCAGTTAAAAACAAAGAAAGAAACAAACAAACACACCTACAACAAATGAAAACAAAACAAGAGACAACAAACACACACACACACACACACACACACACACACACACACACACACACACACACACTCACACACACACACTTACCCCCCCCCCCCCACACACACACACATACACACACACCCTTGGAGGAACGACCGAGGTATGGACAATGTGATTCATCGATGCACTGACCATACTGACACAAGAAAAATGGAAAACAAACGAAAAGCCCACTAAGCCAACTTTCCCAGCCTGTGGCGCACACAGGCGCATCCCACTGGTCAGACCAGGTGTAGGTGGGTAGCATGGACTTTGTCTATACCCGTGGTTGGGCATGGACTTTGTCTACACTTGTGGTTGGGCATGGACTTTGTCTATACTTGTGGTTAGGCACGGACTGTGTCTATACCTGTGGTTGGGCATGGACTTTGTCTATACATGTGGTCGGGCATGGACTTTGTCTATATCTGTGGTTAGGCATGGACTTTGTCTATACATGTGGTTGGGCATGGACTTTGTACTTGTGGTTGGGCATGGACTTTGTCTATACATGTGGTTAGGCATGGACTTTGTCTATACCCGTGGTTAGGCATGGACTTTGTCTATACATGTGGTTAGGCATGGACTTTGTCTATACCCGTGGTTGGGCATGGACTTTGTCTATACCTGTGGTTGGGCATGGACTTTGTCTATACCCGTGGTTGGGCATGGACTTTGTCTATACCCGTGGTTGGGCATGGACTTTGTCTATACCGTGGTTGGGCATGGACTTTGTCTATACCCGTGGTTGGGCATGGACTTTGTCTATACCCGTGGTTGGGCATGGACTTTGTCTATACCCGTGGTTGGGCATGGACTTTGTCTATACCGTGGTTGGGCATGGACTTTGTCTATACCCGTGGTTGGCATGGACTTTGTCTATACGTGGTTGGGATGGACTTTGTCTATACCCGTGGTTGGGCATGGACTTTGTCTATACCTGTGGTTGGGCATGGACTTTGTCTGTACCTGTGATTGGTAGACAGGAAGATCTGTGAGAAGTCACCATGGTCAGGCGGCGGTCAGTACAATACAACGGGAACCAGCCACCCACCTGCTGACTCACGCCTCCAAGGTCTGCAGCGAGTCCCTGGTCGCACGTCTTGCTTCCGGAATATCTCGCTTCCGGAGCGTCTCGTTTCCGGAATATCTCGCCGCTGGAGCGTCTTGTTTCCGGAACGTCTCGCTTGCTTCCGGAACGTCTGGCTTCCGGAACGTCTCGCTACCTGTTTTCCACGGTCTGGCGTCTGGCGCTTGGGACGACATTTACCACGAGCTAACGACTGGCGTGTGGGATCTTTAACCTCCATCCCCAGCCCCCCTCCCTCTCTCCCTCCTCTCCTTCCTCCCATCCCCTACGCCGTACGTGTTCCCGATCTCGCTGTGTATGGTCCTCTCTGCTTCTCCCAATAGATAAAATCCCCAGTATCATGTCAAACGATCCCTCGCTATCTGTCCCCCTAGTCTAGGAAAGCCCGTAACTGTTCTCCGCCGTCCTATCACCCCTTAGTTTCCCCGCTGCCCCGTCATAGCCAGCCGATTAGACTCAGAGCCCGTAATCCCCCCCCCCCCACCCTCCCCTTACTTCTGTCTCTTCCACCTCCTCCCTTCCCCTACCCCACCCCAACCCCTCCCAAATCCCACCAGGTTGTCATATGAAGGGAAGTCAATCTCTCCAGCCTTGTCAGCTAAGGGGACATAAACCCGCACAGACGGCGGGGGGAAGTTTAATGGGGGGCAAACAAGGTGTTTGTGTGAGAGTGTGTGTGTATGTGTCGGGTGGGCTGGGGGGGGGGGGGAGGCAGGATAAGATAGCGGGATGATTACCGGGGTGGGGTCAGTCACCCCCTTGGGCCTGCGCAAACAGCGGACAAGGCCAGGAGCTCAATTAAAACGATCCCTTCTGTCCCGTGTAACGGGTAGAGGAGGAGGGGAAGGAGGAAGGAGGTGGGATGGAGGAGGGGAAGGAAGGGGGGGGGGTGGGGTGGGGGGGGGGCGATCAAACTGTCATTATCGCCTGGCGGGTCGGTCTGGGTTACCTCGGGTCTGTGATGGACAGGTTGTCCTGTGGTCATCTTCAGGGTGGATAAGTTTTGCCCATGGAGTTTTTGCTATACCCGTAGGTCCGACTTTTCCTTTTTCTCCTTCTCTCGTCTTTGGTTTTTTTGTTTATTCTTTCTCCTTTTCTTATTGCTCATGATGTTGTTGGTGCACTCTTTTCTCCTCTTCCTCCCCCACCTCCTCCTTCTCCTCCTCCTCCTCAATTTTTGTCTTCTTATCCTTCTTTATTTTTTCTCTTATTCTCCTACTCTTCTTCATTTTGCTTCTCTCTCTAGGTTGAACCTCATCATGACTGCATTACGGCTGTCAAATGCACATGAACTACATGAAATAAGATTGTTCAAGTGATTCGTTAGGGCAATGATACGCTTAACGGATAAAATTTCCAATAATTTGACATTAAAAAAAAAAAACAACGTTGAAATTAAAAAAAGATGCTTAGAAAAACAAAAACAAAAACAAAAGATGAAAAAAAATAGAGGAAAAACTCGCAGATTTCAAAGCGTAGAAAATGAAGTGGGGATAGGAGGTGGGGGTTGGGGGATTTGGTGCTAAGGGGGGAGAGTAAGAGGGGGCGAGGTGCAGGGTGCGAAGGGGAAGAGGGGAAGGGGGAGGGGGGGGGGGGATCAGACGACGTTTTCAATTTCAGTCCAGTCTGTTTATGAAACATTTCTGAAAGAAGGAAAGAAAGAAGGAAAGAAAGAAGGAAAGGAAGATAAGAAAAAAAGAAAGAAGAAAGAAGAAAACAGAAATCTGGAGGGAAAGAAAGAAGGAAGGAAGGAGAGAAAGAAGTGAGAGTAAAACGAACAGGAAAAAAGAAAGAAAGAAAGAAAGAAGGAAACGATGAAAAAAGGGAATGATAAGAGAACGAAATATAGAAAGAGGGAAGGAAAGGAAAAATGCAGAAAAACAAATAACCCTCCACACTCCCCCTCCCCCCCACAAAAAAAAAAAAAAAAAACAGTAAGGGGGTGGGGGGTGGGGTGGGGGGGGGGGGGGGAGAAAAGGAACCATGTAAAATGCTCATCACTATCATTTCAAGGTTCAGAACAACCCTCAGAAAAAAAAATCGCCGGAACGAAAGTCTACGTGACACACACACACGACCGGGTACATCAGTATACACCATGAAATCCCCCCCCCCCACCCACCCACCCACCCACCACTTCCCCCCCCCCTTGCCCCATCCTCCTCCCCCCTCACCCCCCCCCCCCCTTCTCTCCTCCGCCACGCTCACGATCGTTCAGGAAGTCGTGGTGATCCCATTATCCCCCCGTCAAACCACGGGAAAGCGGGGGATCCTGATAAGCGGATCCCGGTGGACCGATAACTCCCGATTTGCGCGCGATCAGGCCGGCGATGATGGCTCCGTCACCAAGACTGTCAGGGTCTTCAAGACGCCGTTAGCCTGCTGGGTCAGTAAGACGAACAGAAGGGGGGTGGGGTGGGGGGATGGGGGGTGGGAGGGTAAGGTAAGGTAGGCGATGGGGGGTGGGTAGGATGTGTCCTCCCGCAGTTCCGTCAAACAAGGATCGGTGTGTTGGCGGGGAGCACACAGGCTTTGATCCTTCTGTTGGCGATGGTTGCTGTACGAGGGTTTGGGTGGGACAGAAGGTGTTTAAAGAAGACGGTGTAGACACAGAGATCTTGGTACACTGTGTGTGTGTGTGTGTGTGTGTGTGTTGTCGTGTGTGTGTGTGTGGTGTGTGTGTGGTGTGTGTGTGGTGTGTGTGTGTGTGTGTGTGTTTAATTGTCATTACAACGACTCATCAAACAAACCAACCCTAATCAATATTGACGGGGGGTTTAGTACAGGAAATGGTGAGGTTAACGTCAGTTTACCCAGAAGCTCTTAACTCTTTCCATGCCAGTTGTTCTGCATTGCGGTACTTTCCGGTACCAGGCCGGTTTTACATCCACTGGCTTTCAAAGCGTTAATTGAAATTATACTTGGTAAATGGATGAAGATAAATTAAGGTTTACATTCAGAACGCGTCACCCCCCCCCCCCCCCCCCTCAAGATCTCAGTTTTGCAGTGACGCTCCTGTGTTTGATGCCGAAATGTAACATTTATGGTGAGAGTTAATGCAGCTTGATTAACATATCAGAGGTGAAAGAGTTAAAATACGCTTGCTTGAAATAACATGGTTAATCGCTTTGTCCAATGGGTGACTGTTGACTTCCATACACACTTGTTGGACAATCACAGACATGTGGATTTTGAAGCTGGCAAGCACATCGAACGTGGGCACATACACACACTCGCTCGCGTACGCGCGCGCACACACACGCACACATTCACATGCACGCACGCACGCACGCACGCAAACACGCACGCACACACAGACACACAGACACACACACACACACACACACACACGAACGCGCGCGAGCGTATACACAACCCTCAGACTTGGTTTATCGAATTCCCAAATGCATTTTTTAAGAATGCTAAATGTACGAGAAGAACGTGAATTATACATATGTACCATTTGGACACACACACCTTTCCGTCCTTTCTTTGTTTCGCCCGAAACTCTCCGAAACTCTCCGAAACTCCCAGAAATTCCCTCGGAATTCCACGAAAGCCAGCGAAACCCTCCGAACCATCCTCCCCAAAAGTATAAAGAAAAGAAAAGAAAAGAAAACACACACAAAAAACCCAAACCAAACACACACACACACACACACACACACACACACACACACACACACACACACACACACACACACCCTCGATCGTCTATAATAATGTTCTGACTTGTTACTCGGAAATCTTTGTAGAGTAAGCATTCTGACGTCATTTTAAAAAAAATAATTAAAAAAATCAGAGCTCACGATGCTTTGATCCGGGCTCAAACCCTGTTCCCGTTAACTGAAAGAGAAAAGATAAAAACGAAGACGATAAACGTTATATTCTCTTTAACTGGAGGAGACAGCAGAACTGACCGTGAAGGCAACGAAAACCTTAAGTCCTTTGACTGCGACGGCAAGAAAAAGAACATGATCATGAAGACGATGAAAATCTGTTCCATGTAACTGAAAGAGAAAGCAAAGTCAATCTAGAATACGAGAAAAGTAAAGAACATGATCATGAAGACGATGAAAATCTGTTCCATTTAACTAAAGAGAAAGCAAAGTCAATCTAGAATACGAGAAAAGTAAAGAACATGATCATGAAGACGATGAAAATCTGTTCCATTTAACTGAAAGAGAAAGCAAAGTCAATCTAGAATACGAGAAAACCTGTATTTCCTTTAAAACTGCGAGGGAAAAAAAATCATAATGAAGACGACGAAGCCTCTATTCCCTTTAACTGGAAGCGACGACAGCATTCATCGTGAAGACGACAAAACTATTCATTTGACTGGAATCGAAAACAGAATTCATCATGAGAACGATTAAAAATCTTATTCTCTTTGACGGGAAGAGGAAACAAAATTGATCGTGAAGATGACAAACCCGCACACGATGAAACAACGAATTGATCACAAGGACGACGAAAACCCTGATCCCTTTAACAAGAAAAACTTTGTTGTCTCTTTTCGCCGGAAGAGAGAAGGAACTGATCACGAAGACGACGAAAACCCTAATCCTTTTAAACTGGAAGATAAAACAGAATTGATCGTGAAAAAGTCAAAAGCCCTATTTCTTTCAGTCGCAGAGACAACGAATGATCGTGAAGACGACGAAAGCCTTTTCCGTTTACTGGAAGAGACCAGAGCATTCATCATGAAGAAGACGAAAACCCTATTGCCTTAAATTCGAATAGGAAAGAACATTGGCCGCAAGGACAACATAAACTCTGTTCCGTTTAACTTGAAGAGACAACAAAACTGATTGTGAAGACCACAGAAATCCTGTTCCCGTTAACTGGAAGAGAAAACAGAATTGATCGTGAAGACGGCAAAAATCCACCTTTCCCTCCCACAGCCCTCTTCCCTGCCTATCCTTTGTTTTCCAGTTTTGATGAAACGACAGAATTGATCGTGAAAAAAGACGACGATCCTTTTCCCTTTTACTGGAAGAGAAAACAGAATTCATTACGACGACGACAAAAACCCTGTTCCCTGTAACTGGAAGAGGAAACAAAATTCACCATGAAGACCACGAAAACCCTATTCCCTCTAACTGGAAAAGGAAACAAAATTCACCATGAAGACCACGAAAACTCTATTCCCTGTAACTGCAAGAAGAAACAGAATTAATCATGAAGACCACGAAAACCCTATTCCCTGTAACTGGAAGAGGAAACAAAATTCACCATGAAGACCACGAAAACCCTATTCCCTCTAACTGGAAAAGGAAACAAAATTCACCATGAAGACCACGAAAACTCTATTCCCTGTAACTGCAAGAAGAAACAGAATTCATCATGAAGACCACGAAAACCCTATTCCCTGTAACTGGAAGAGGACACAAAATTCACCATGAAGACCACGAAAACAGTATTCCCTGTAACTGGAAGAGGAAACCGAATTCACCATGAAGACCACGAAAACTCTATTCCCTGTAACTGCAAGAGGAAACAGAATTCATCATGAAGACCCGAAAACCCTATTCCCTGTAACTGGAAGAGGACACAGAATTCTCCATGAAGACCACGAAAACCCTATTCTCTGTAACTGGAAAAGGACACAGAATTCACCATGAAGACGACAAGAACGCTACTCCCTCCAACTGGAGGAGAAAGCAGAATTCATCATGAAGAGCACAAACACCCAGGCGACTTGAACACAGTTCCATTCAGTTTTACTGTCCGTACCCTCCTCAGATGATACGTCAGGCGGAATTCGACCATTACAGCTGATTTGGAGGGATGGGGGATGAGGAGTAAGGTGGGAGAGGGTGGATGAATGAACACGGAAGGTGGAGG
Organism: Conus canariensis; assembly: GCA_033310375.1. Taxonomy (NCBI): domain Eukaryota; kingdom Metazoa; phylum Mollusca; class Gastropoda; order Neogastropoda; family Conidae; genus Conus; species Conus canariensis. The sequence continues at coordinate 42,147,593 of CM065739.1, forward strand.
AGGGGGAGAAGACGGGAGGAGGAAGAGGGTATATTGAACACCACACCCGTACCAGCAGAACAACAGCACATCAAAACTGGGTAGCGAAAATGGCAAATTGTAGATTATGCTAGAAGCCAGCAGGGATCGAACTCCCAACTTCCACGAACTCCATGCTGTCCCCACCAGGCAGCCCCATCACCCGGGCAGAAGACAATGATGACTTCTGGAAAAGCTGTTCAATTAACACACACCCATTCATCCCTCCTTCCCCACCCCACAACCCTCCCCTCCCCAGCTCCCTTCCTACCCCTCCCTCGCCAAGGCTCGCCCGCCCTCCCGTGCATAATGCACGGTGTGACGTCACTGACAGGCCCGGTTGGCCACTTTGACGGGCAGGGGTGACAAGGTTTAGAACCGCACGGGTTCTCTCGGTAAAACGACACACAAGGCACTGATGGGCGCCGACAAGCTGTCGGGCCTGGCTGAAAGTTTCAGTAAGTGAAAGCGTCGTCAGGGCCCGAGAGTCACGCATGATGTGAAGTCATTCGCGGCGTCGGTGAATAGAGGAAATCTTAGAAGTCAGCGTCGGCCCCAATTCAGGGGCAGAGCACTGAGAGAGAGAGAGAGAGAGAGAGAGAGAGAGAGAGAGAGAGAGAGAGAGAGAGAGAGAGAGAGAGAGAGGAGAGATTTTGTTGTTTAGCCCATTGAAACGATGTTACGTGTTTACCTCACTACCTTTTGTTATGTCATGACACTTGGAAACTGCTGCCGAGTGATTTCAGACCTGGAGCTTGGAAAGTTTCTCAGAGGGAGGGACTCGAGACTCGCGACTTCTTGTTAAACGCTCTGAGGAGGAATCACACACATAACTGAAGAAATCAAAAGAACACAATGAGATGTATAAACCGACTAGCTAGCATTCCAAATAAACTGAGATCAGCATCCCACGAATTCACAATACGCAACGTCTAAAGTGCCTAGTAAATGTACATGGATCGATTTAATAAACCGAGAGGAGGGGGGGGGGGGGGGAGGAGAGAGAGAGAGAGAGAGTTAGGGTGAAGAGGGAGAGAGAGAGACAGAGGTAGAGAGAGAGAGAGCTGGGGGTGAAGAGGGAGGGAAAGAGAGAGAGAAGGGGGCTGGTGATGGAAGAGAGAGAGAGAGAGAGAGAGAGAGAGAGAGAGAGAGAGAGAAGAGAGAGAGAGAGAGAGACGGACGGACAGACGCACAGACAGAGAAAACTACCCAGGCAGTACAAAAAGAAGCGAGGGCGACCTCTCGGAAGTCCCCAGGAGGCGGACTTGTGACAGTTGACAGCCGGGATCTTCTGCCAGGCCTTGATTGGGTAGGTAGCGGCCCCTGTTTCCCCCACTGATTAATCTCCCCTGTCGGCGGGCATGCTTCGCTCTGTTTGCACACCGTGCGGGCCAAGTTCTGCTACAAAAGCCAGCCGGAAGGAAGAAAACACACTCACACACAAAGAATGAAAAAAAAATAATGATAATAACACCACGTTAGCCGTGGTTGATAAAGAAACACCCCCACCCCCATCTCCCCCCGCCCTCCAGTCCAAAAGACCATTGATCCAGTCTCGGAGCTCTTTGAAACCACACCGTCCATCATTGCTTCGCTGAGGTTCTTTGTGTGTGTGTCTAAACGTGTTTCATCCCCGTTTTTAAGGTTTAATTCAGGAGTGGAAAAATGAAAAAAAGAAAAGAAAAAAGAAAAAAGAAAAAGAGGAGTCAGGTGAGGCGGGAGAGTGGGGTATATGGGGGAAGAAGAGACGGGTGGGTGGGGGTAGGTGGAGCTGAAAGTGTTGGTCGAATGGGGAAGGAGGGGTGGTAGTGGTGGTGGTGGTGGTGGTGCTGGTGGTGGACCGCTGCAAAACTGCACGTGATTTATGGCAGTTAGTTCAGCGAGAGACGAACGGGAGAAGATAATTCACAGCCAGGGACAGCTGCCGTGTTACGTGGATTTTGCGTGGAGCTGACGTCTTCCCAGACTGTCGAACTGGCCAGGTTTATGATTGCGGCAGGCTGATATGGATTCTGTTTTGTTTTGGTCTCCTGTGGGATCTTCCTCTTCACCTCTGCCTTGTCTTGTTTTGGTCTTATTCTCTCTCTCTGCCTTGTCTTGTTTTGGTCTAGTTCTCCTCCTCTGCCTTGTCTTGTTTTGGTCTTCTCTCCTCTGCCTTGTCTTGTTTTGGTCTTTTCTCTCCTCTGCCTTGTCTTGTTTTGGTCTTTTCTCCTCCTCTGCCTTGTCTGTTTGGTCTTATTCCCTCTCGTCTTGTCTTGTTTGGTTTTTTTCTCCTCTGCCTTGTCTTGTTTGGTCTTATTCTCTCCTCTGCCTTGTCTGGTTTGGTCTTATTCCCTCACTGTCTGTCTTGTTTGTTTTCTTCTCCTCTGCCTTGTCTTGTTTTGGTCTTATTCTCCTCTCTGCTGTCTTTTATGTCTTACTCTCCTCTGCCTTGTCTTGTTTGGTCTTTCTCTCCTCTGCCCTGTCTGTTTTGGTCTTATTCTCCTCCTCTGCCTTGTCTTGTTTTGGTCTTATCTCCTCCTCTGCCTTGTCTTGTTTTGGTCTTATTCTCCTCCTGCTTGTCTTGTTTGTCTTGTTCTCCTCCTCTGCTTGTCTGTTTGGTCTTCCTCCACTGTCTTGTCTTGTTTGGTTTCTTCTCCTCTGCCTGTCTTGTTTGGTCTTCCTCCTCTGCTCGTCTTATTGGTCTTCTTCTCTGCCTCGTCTTGTTTGGTCTTCTCTCTGCTCGTCTTCATTGTCTTCTTTCTGCCTCGTCATTGGTCTTTTTCTGCCTGTCTTCATTGGTCTTCTTCTCCTCTGCTCGTCTTCATTGTCTTTTCTCCTCTGCCTCGTCTTCATTGCGTCTCTTCTCATGCCTCGTCTTCATTGGTCTTCTTCTCCTCTGCCTCGTCTTCATTGGTCTTCTTCTCCACTGCCTGTCTTCATGGTCTTTTTCTCCTCTGCCTCGTCTTCATGGGTCTTTTCTCCTCTGCTCGTCTTCACTGGTCTTCTCCTCTGCTCGTCTTCTGGTCTTCTCCTCTGCCTGTCTTCATGGTCTTCTCCTCTGCTCGTCTTCACTGGTCTTCTCCTCGCTCGTCTTCATGGTCTTCTCCTTGCCTCGTCTTCTGGTCTTCTCCTCTGCCTCGTCTTCATTGGTCTTCTCTCCTCTGCCTCGTCTTCATTGGTCTTCTTCTCCTCTGCCTCGTCTTCATTGGTCTTCTCCTCTGCCTCGTCTTCATTGGTCTTCTTCTCTCTGCCTCGTCTTCATTGGTCTTCTTCTCCTCTGCCTCGTCTTCATTGGTCTTCTCCTCTGCCTCGTCTTCATTGGTCTTCTTCTCTCTGCCTCGTCTTCATTGGTCTTCTCCTCTGCCTCGTCTTCATTGGTCTTCTTCTCCTCTGCCTCGTCTTCATGGGTCTTCTTTCCTCTGCTCGTCTTCATGGTCTTCTCCTCTGCCTCGTCTTATGGTCTTCTCTCTGCCTCGTCTTCACTGGTCTTCTCCTCTGCCTCGTCTTCACTGGTCTTCTCCTCTGCCTCGTCTTCATTGGTCTTCTTCTCCTCTGCCTCGTCTTCATTGGTCTTCTTCTCCTCTGCCTCGTCTTCACTGGTCTTCTCCTCTGCCTCGTCTTCATTGGTCTTCTCCTCTGCCTCGTCTTCACTGGTCTTCTCCTCTGCCTCGTCTTCATTGGTCTTCTTCTCCTCTGCCTCGTCTCATTTGGTCTTTCTCCTCTGTCTTGTATTGTTCGGTCTTTCTCCTCTGTCTTGTATTGTTCGGTCT
>CM065739.1:42161362-42171362 GCA_033310375.1 Conus canariensis
CCATCCGCGACGCTTTCATCAACAACACCACCATCCGCAACGCTTTTATCAACAAATAACACGTAGCAGCTGTCTTTTTTTTTTTTTTTAACCTGAGAAAGCGTACGACACCGCATGGAAATCAAGAATTGCCATGGATCTTGAAAATCTGGGTGTTCAAGGCCATTTGCCTTTCTTCATTATGAACGGTCTAAATGATTGACAGTGTCCAATTCATGCTGGCACCAATTAACGACATTGTCAGTTCTGCAAACCACGGTTTCGAGTCATTTCTGTTTGTTCACGACTTGGCACTCGGCGCTGTTGGAGTCGTCGATGCTGACGTGCAACTCTGCGTTAGTGAGATCAGACGGTGGGCTGAAGAAATCGGTTCAACTGTTCCAGCTACAAAATCTCAGTGTATGATCATATTGCCACAGTTTTCGACAAACTTTTTCTTTCTTTCTTTCTATCTTTCAGTGTTTATTTTTTCTTTTATGCTGTCTTATCTTCAGAGCCTCTCTAGAGGCATCACTCCTCACGCCGTTCATTCCGCCTCCCCATCCACAGCCACACCCCAGCTTGTCCCGTCGCAGCCCCGTCACTAGCACTCCACAAGGATGCCAACAAGTGGTGTATGCTTTGAGCCGTCACACGCAGGACATCACCTACTAAGCCCCATACCAACGACAACCATTGCGAAGTCGCCACCACATCCATTCAACGATAGTCCCTATGAACTCGCCGATAATGGTGACCTCGAGACGAATTTACCAAGGGCGTAGGCGCGGAGAGGTAACAGAAACTGAGGTCACCTTGAGCGTAGGACATGAAGGGCCACAGAAGTTGAGACATTTTTAAGACGATCAACGAGGATAAGGGTGATGAAGATGGTAAGACGATCAATGAGGATACGGGTGATGAAGATGGTACAATGGAGTTCCATTCTGATCTTAGAATGCATGACAGGACTGTACTCTTAAGTTTACTTCCATCATAAATCCAGATGTCAGGCAGGCACGAGATGAACAGACGCCTTCAGCATTGGTCAGGATATTTGAGCAACACGTTCAGTAACGCACCCACTAGGCGGATGAAAGTGTGATTCTAATCTTCACCAGTTTAGCCCATCGCAAACTCAACTCTAGGTAGAAGCCGGGCTTTGGCCGAAAACCCCCACAAACATAATGGCTCCCATTGGAATCGAACCCACGACTTCCCAGCCGGGAATTCGTCGCGGCGGCTGGTGCCTTCAACAAAACTTTACTGAGCATGAAATTTATCTAGGAGTATTTTTGACCCAAAATTTAACTTCAAAAGTCAGTATCCGGAACTTCCTTAGCAGAATGCGATGAGCATTTTTCCGAGTCATGTCGCACATGGAGTGGGGCCCGAGAAACAACCTTTCTCCATCTTTACAGGCCCCTGATCCGCTTCAAACTGGACGATGGTTGTGTCGTTCAACAAGGTCTGTCTACCTCCAAACTCCGTCTCTCATTCACCTTCAAGGGCTTCTCTGTCTTGGGGCGTTCCATACCACCCCTGTGTGCAGTCTGAATGCAGAGGCTGGGGAACCATCCCTCTCCAGCCGTGGACTACAACTTTAAAGTATTATGTGAACCTCTATTCGGAACCTTCCAGGCCTGGTTATGACGGTGTTGTTGACCAGAAAGTCCACTGTAACTTTAAAGAGAACTTTAAAGAGGTCAGTTCCACCGGAGGGAATCCGTTTTCTTCCTCATCTGATCAGCACAAAGATCTTGAATTCGTGTGCGATTTGTCCAAATTTCCAGACGACCACCGTGGACCTTCTCTACCCCGGATATCCGCTTTGATCTCACTTCCTAATGCAGACTCCACCAGCTCTCTGGCATAGAGGACTTTTTTTTTGAGCTGAACTTTTTTTTCTCTAAATTTCCATCTTTGAAAGAATGCATGCTGAAAGTTCCAGATCTGGAGTTGATGTGCTGCCTGCTGCTGAACAGATCTCTCAGATTAATGTTTAAAAACACATTCCGTCAGGCAGCTCCATCAGCACTGCTGAGCTAACAGTTTTGGTTTGGCACTTCAAATGGTCTCAAATGAAAACAAAGAATTCTTCATTGTCTCTGACACCCCCCCCCCCCCACCAACCCCCCCCCCCCCCCACGCCTATTTTCAAAATCAGTTTTTTTAATCTATTTATTTCTTTACTTCGGAAGCCTTTGCTGCCAGTAACCTCAAGCGCTGTGATCGTTGTATGTTTGTTTTAACTGTTCTCCTTTCTGAAATCAGATGGTTGCAACACATTTTTTGCTTGCTTTGAATCTTGCTCGTATAGAGCTTCGAGGCAGTGAGATATGTGATCAGCTGACAAAAGATGCCACAAATAAAGGACTTTGCAGAGTCTCTATCCTTTTCATTGATGTGAAAAAAAAAAGATTTCCAACCTATGTCAAAGATCTGTTTTAACAGGACTGGAACACACAGACGGATGACAGACTATTTCAGATGGTCCAGATCTTTAACAGTGTTTGCCATCTGCCACTGGTGGCCATAAAGAAAAGCAGTTATGTGCCGATTGCACACTGGCCAGTCATTTTCTATCCACACCTACCTTTCGCAGAAGCTCCTCGTGCATTGCATAAAATGTACCTTTCACTTACAGTATCTGTTTGCGCAGTGTTGGAATTGATATCAGACACAAGTATTTTTTTTTTTTTTACAGCAGACTTCATGAAAATCCTGTTCAGAGATGTGTCACCGGATGTGAGTTTTTAGTTCCTGAAAAAGATGAATACATTTCGATTGATATGAGATTTTGGAAGATTTTTGAGGTAAACGTGCGCGCGCATGTGTGTGTGTGTGTGTGTGTGTGTGTGTGTGTGGTGTGTGTGTGTGTGTGTGTGTGTTGTGCGTGCGTGCGTGCGTGCGTGCGTGCGTGCGTTGCGTGCGTGCGTGCGTGTGCGTGTGTGTGTGTGTGTGTGTGTGTGTGTGCGACTCTAATAGACCCAAGCCATGTTCAATGCATGTCTGATAAACAACGGAAGATTTTTCGTGACAATGAGACAGGTAAACACATCGGAACTACCAGCATAGCAGACTGAATCAGGGGCTATTTTTACCCCGCCCTCGACTATGATTTTGTCCTGATGTCAGCCCCCCACTTCCACCCCCCCCCCACCCCACCCCCCCATCCTCCTGCCTGACTAAGAGAGGACGCCTCCCTGATACACGTAGTTTCCACGAACGCAGTTAGAAAACTTGACTATACACGTGGCGCTACAGTTGCCGTTGTCCGTCTGGCTTTTATTAGTCTTGTGGTTGGCTGGTTAGTTTTGGATGGATGGAAGTGGGCAGGGGAGATTAGGATGGGGAGGGAGACTTAGTAATACGATGATTGTTTCTCGGGGGGTGGAGGGGGGGGGGAGGGGGACAATTAATAACCACAATAACAACGATAACATCGACAACTTTTTGCCTTTTCTGCGTGAATCTGTTTCTTAACTAAACGTGTGCAGGGGCATATTTGGCCGTCTATGTTTTCTGTGTCAACTGGCGGTTGAGAGAGAGAGAGAGACACAATCACGAGCCAGATGTCCACCGAACGTGACAACTCGTTCTGGAAACTGCGTCTTCTTTCCTCTGTCGTCTCTTTGCCTTCTCCTTTCTCTCTTTCTTTCTTTCTTTCGTTCTTTCTTTCTTTCTTTTTTGTTTGTTTGTTTGTCTGACTGACTTTATCTTTCTTTGTTTCCTTATCCATTCTTTCTTTCTTTTTTTCTGTCTGTCTGACGTCGTCATTTTTTCTTTGCTTCCTTCTTCATCCTTTTTTCATCATTTATTTTGTTCTTTCTTTTTTCTTCTTTCCTTTCTTTTTTCTTTTCTGGGTTTCTTTGTTTGCTTCTCTTTTTTTTTTTTTTTGGTCTTCCTGCGAGGATCAAGTGACTCTTGCTAACGATTTCTTTCATTTAGAAAGCATGACACTGGTCGTCATCGTCTTCTGTGAGAACGCTTCTTTAGTGTGGTTAGTGAGGATGAAAATGTCTCAGACAGAACTAATATCTTAGTCAGGACAAGGGGGGGGGGGGGGGGGGGATGAAATTTAACTGTAAGAGAGAGAGATGGGGGAGAGGGAGAGAGAGAGAGAAGGAGAGAGAGAGAGACAGAGGGAGGAGAGAGAGGGTTGAAAATGAGAGAGGGAGAGAGGGAGGGAGAGAGAAAGAGAGAGGGTGAAGAGAGAGAGAGGGGTGAAAAGAGAGAGGGGGGAGAGGGAGAGAGAGGGAGGGGGTAATGAGAGAGAGAGAGTGGATAGGAGGATGGGGTGTGGCGGTGGAAAAGGCGGGGGGGGTGGGGGGGGGGGAGGCAGTGGAGAGGAAGAAATTGGCAAAGTGGAGGGAGGAAAGTGGGGAGGAGGGAAGGGAGGAGCGGTTACATTTTGTTTCAAGACACACACGCCGTCTGTCTGTCTGTGTCTGTCTCTCTGTCTGTCTGTGTCTTTCTGTCTTTTTTCTCTGTGTCTTTGTGTGTGTGTGTGTGTGTGTGTGTGTGTGTGTGTGTGTGTGTGTGTGTGTGTGTGTGTGTGTGTAACTCCTCTCAGTCTGTCTCTGTCTCTCTACAATTTAAGAGGAAGGAGAGACGTATTTGAAGATGTACGTTAAAGGTCTGGATGATCTCTTTCTGAGCGTGTAAAAAAATCTATATTTTATGAGACAGCCGTAAATCAGTGCAAACAGAAAATTTGGCTGTTTGCTCTAATTAAAGAAAAAAAAATCGTCATACGAGGTTGATGATGACGCAAGCACCTGCAGTAAAACGTTCGCGAGATACAAGTGAACAACAAGAGAGAGAGAGAGAGAGAGAGAGAGAGAGAGAGAGAGGGACAAAAATCTGCCGTGCTTGGATCTTGTCCTGGGGGGGGGGGGGGGAGGGGGGGGGTACCCCACTTTTGCTGCCGTACCTTGGGATGGTTTCGTTTCGTTTTGCTGCCGATCCACACTATTGATCGCCGCGTCTCCCAGTCGTGTTTTGGCTTTGACGTGGGACGGCACGCGGAGCTAATTAAGCTGTGCTCCGTCGACGATGATGAGAAAATTGGATGAAGTCTCCTGTCTGCTTCTTCTTCTTCTTTTATGTTTATGTTTTGATTTTTTTTTACTTGTGTGTGTGTGTGTGCGTGTGTGTGTGTGTGTGTGTTGTGTGTGTGCGCGCGCGCGCGTGTGTGTATGGTGTGTGTGCATGTGTGTGTGTGTGTGTGTGTGTGTGTGTGTGTGGTGTGTGCGCGCGTGTGTGTATGGGTGTGGTGTGTGTGTGTGTGTGTGTGTGTGTGTTGTGTGTGTGTTGTGCACGCGTGCGTGCCTCTGTGTGTGTGTGTGTGTGTGTGTGTATGTGGTGTGTGTGTTGTGTGTGTGCGTGCGTGTTTGTGTGTGTGTGTGTGTGTGTGTGTGTGTGTGTGTGTGTGTGTGGTGTGTGTGTGGATGCGTGCGTGCGTGCGTGCGTGTGTATGTGTGTGTGTGGGGGGGGGGGGGTGTGGATGCGTGCGTGCGTGCGTGGTGTGTGTGTGTGTGTGTGTGTGTGTGTGTGTGTGTGTGTGTGTGTTTTAATTTTTGAAATGAGCGTAGAAGACGAGGTGCTCCACGACAGAACGATTTATGAAAGCTGAGGGTTTTATGGACCAGTTGCTTTCCATTCACTTGGAAGTGGGAACGGCGAAAGGGGAAAGAGGGGGAGGTGGGGGGAGGGGGGGGGAGGAGGCGAGAGGGGGAAGAAGAAGTGGAAGGAGGGAGGAGGGGGGGGGGGGTGTGTCAGAAGAAAGAGATTCTGGAGGCGGACGGAATGATGGTGGTGATGATGATGGTGAGGGTATTCATGAGAGGGGCGGGATCTTCAGTACAAGAGGGTTGGATGGAGTGGCGTGGGATGCGCAGACGTTACGTGCGTGGGCATATTTGAGAAGAAAGTGGAGTGGAGAGAGAGAGAGAGAGAAGGTGGGGAAGGGAGAGGGAAGACTAGGAGGATGGGGGGGGGGGCGAGGAGGGAGGGGGGAAGAAGAGGTGTGGCGGAGAGAGAGAGAGAGGAGAGAGAGAGAGAGAGAGAGAGAGGAGAGAGAAGGTGGGGAAGGGAGAGGGAAGACTAGGAGGATGGGGGGGGAGGGGGGCGAGGAGGGAGGGGGGAAGAAGAGGTGTGGCGGGAGAGAGGAGAGAGAGAGAGAGAGAGAGAGAGAGAGAGAGAGAGAGAGAGAGAGAGATGGGAAAAGGTGAGGGTGTGAGGGGAAAAAGGTTTAGATTAAATATTGGAACTAAATTGGAAAATTTGAGCGGCCGCGCATTGTTTTAGGGAGAGAGAGAGAGAGAGAGAGAGAGAGAGAGAGAGAGAGAGAGAGAGAGAGAGAGAGAGAGAGAGAGAATTTGGTTTCAGAGAGAGAGAGAGAGAGAGAGAGAGAGAGAATTTATCTAACTGGGGTATAAGATAAGCATACAATGCTTCCCCCCCCCCCCCCCCCCCCAAGCTTTGGGTAAAAGGAAGAGACAATAGAAAAAAAATCAGTTGTGTAAGTCAAATAACCACAAGTAAAAGGAACAGACAAATAACAAAAATTCACAGTGTTGATAATTTATAAACTGAAAACAAATCAAGTGACGAACAGGTGGGGTAATATCGTTGTAATGAGAAAAAGAAAAAAAAACAAACAAACAACATAAATACAGGGTGAAAGAATTGTGACGGGGGAAATAGATAGGGAGGAGGGCAGATAGCAAGGGGCGGAGAGGGGAAAGGAGTAGGGAGAGAAAGGGGGAGGGGGGCAGGCTAGTAAATGAAGGTATCGGCACTTGCAACATGCATTACACAATACCTTGATTTCTTAAAAGGCGTTAAAAATCACATTCATACGTAAAATCCTGCCATAACAAGTTTGTATGATTATGAAATGGTATTATTTCATGATAATCAAAGATTTATCTAAATGATGATAATGTATTACGTTTTACTTTTTGAACAACTGAATGTTGTAGGCTGCCCTAAAAGAATCGGTGTTACCTTTTTGTTTGATGTCTATTGGTAAACAGCGCAAGACTGCTGTAAAGAGAGAGAGGTCAGTTCTGGGTTTCCGGATAAGTATATTATTATTGGTGTATTTTTTTTTTTATTGGATGAGAGTAAATTTGGCGGTTAGAGTCGAAGTTGCATAACCGTTCATAATTCCATACATCGTTATTGGTTTATTGGACTAACGTTTGTACGATAAAGGAAACGTAGTTGGCTTCATATCGTCCTGAGGTAGTAATGAAGACCTGTTTTGTACCTGTAGCTTTTAGGACTCGTTTATGAATACCGCTCAAAGATTTCAAAGAATTAACACCGCAAGAATAACAGAAAAGTTGACGCGTAATCGGTAATGATTATACGCGTGGTAAAAGTGTTCAGGTGCGTCCATTTTAGGAAAGCTGTTAATTTTTGAAAGCTGAAAGTTTTTGTGATACACATTTGCTTAACAAGAGGTGACCAGGTGAAATTATTGTCCAAGGTGACTCTCAGAATCTTATAAGTGCTGACGTCTTGAAGCTGTTGAAGCAATGTACACAAATAGGGTGACGTCGCCATACACTTTGTTTTCTGTTCGTATAAGGACAAATGATTTTAGTTTCGTACAGTTCACTAAGCGATCAACATTCCTTTGTAATTGTAAGGGGTATATTGACAACATGCGTGGGCACGCGCGTAACATCATCGCACATGGAGATGTATGATTAAACGTTAACTCGATGAATCCAAGTTGAAGAGAAATGCAGAAGAGCTCTTCAATAGTTATTTTGAACTAAGTAGTAGGTAGATCTCTGTAACAAGAACTGTGTACGCCTTCAGTTGGAGATTCGTTCCCATGAACAAGACTGGCTGCAGGCGCCATTGACAACAGTGAACAAACCATCACGTCCATTGGTTGGTGCTCACTTTAGCAGAGAAGAGCATTAAATGAACAAATGATAATAATAATCTTAAAAAAAAACCTGCGAAAACAATGGACAAGTTACAGTGAATGAAATGATTATGAGGATTACAAAAAAAAAAGAAATTATAGGGGAAAAAGTAAACCCATTAACGAATAAAAAAAATAAACAAAACAAAACAAAACAAAACAAAAACAAGCAACAAAAAAAAAAAAAAAAAAAAAAAAAGGATGGAGTTAATTAACACAATTAAGAAGCCCTTATTCGTCACGAGGGAATGTACAGACACAGAGTCATCGATACTATTTTTGTGTGTTGCTGTTGAAAAAAACAAAAACCAAAAAAAAAAAAAAAACAACAACAACAAAAAAAACAAGACAGCCTTCTTACGTTCTCTTTGTAAACGATCTCAATGTTTGGAAAGCTGCGTCGTTATTTTGCTGTCAGCATTATAAACTTTTTTGAAAGTTTGCGCCATCGATTAAGTGACACGTGAGTGTCACATGGCCCGGTGTCTGGGTGTTTTATGACGTGACGTTGGCAGAGACGGGGGTTGACACTGTGATCCGTGGGCAGCGTGGGACTGCCTTTCAAATTAGGTCTGAACAGGGCTGTGTCAGGAGCTCCGGGAAATCAGGAAGGAATAGACACGAGTGTGATCTCTCTCTCTCTCTCTCTCTCTCTCTAACACACACACACACACACACTCACACACGCACGCACGCACGCACGCATGCACGCACGCACTCACACACACGCACGCACGCACGCACACACACACACACACACACACACACACACACACACACACACACACACACACACACACACACACATATAATCTCGATCACGTCATTGGCAAAACGACGAAAGAATTGTTGGCTTGCACTTGTTTTCCCACAAACTCATTCCTGCAGCGTATTATCATTGTCTGGTCTGCCAGTTGAAGATGATGGCATCTCTTCGAAGCAAAGGCTGAACAATTATTAGCTGCTGTTTGCGCTGATTCTTTTTATTTATTTATTTATTTTACTGAAAATGTAGGGCAGTTTAACAGTAGAGCTGGTCACTCTGGTTCTCGTTCTGACCTCGTGTATGTGATGGATCTTCAAGCCTAGGCTGAAAGATACGTCAATTGACTTACACGAGTTAACCCCTGTGAATTCTCAGAGGAGCATATGGTTGCGGCAACACTCTTCCGAAAAAAAGTCGATCGGTTCTTGGGTCACTTTTTCTTTCTTTTTTTTCTGTCTTTTCTTTCTTTCTTTCTTTTTTTTTTCTTTTTGCTGTCCCATCTTCAGTGCCACATTAGAGGCAGTGCTCCCGCGCCGCTCACTACAACATCCTGTCCACAACCATAACTCGGCCCGGCCCGCCGCAGCCCCGGCACCGGCAATCAACAGGGAGCAGTCAATGTCATGTCGCCAAAAGGCAACCCACCGGAGGAAACTCTGCACTGCTGCCGAGTCACTGTGGTGGTACGTGTTCAGTGGCGCCTGTTCTGATCCAACAAAACGGTTCTTGGGTGACCTCTTCAGCTGGGCACTGGGCATTCTGGCTGCCTTCACTTCGGAATCCTTTCACCGTGGCCGTGTCTGTCGAGGTCAGTCCTGTTCCCATGGGGGTTCCAGTCGAGTGCCTGTCTGCTGAAGTTCGTAGGAAGCTTTGGCAGTGTGTGGTCAGTCCAGCTCCATTTCCTTGTCGTTATCTGCATGTCTGTCAAATTTTTTTCTCTCTCTCTCTCTCTCTCTCTCTCTCTCTCTCTCTCTCTCTCTCTCTCTCTCTCTCAGGATTTTGTTAGAAAAGACCTGCCCTTCTGACGTTGGGGATGAACGTGACGCAATTGTTGATAACAGCCCGATGATTGTATGCGTTGAACCATGCGTTCACATTATTCAGAGTAGACGTACATTTAGACACGATGACTCAGATGCAAGGTTTTGCCAACATGCACACGATACCCTGAAGACGCACAGTTACACTGCTCAGACACAAATGGGGATACGCATGTGCTGCAGCGTTTTGTAAACGAGTTGAAATGTTGCAGGATACGTGGCTCACAAGAACCACGGGCATGGATTTCACACAATACTTTGGCC
>CM065739.1:42176362-42181362 GCA_033310375.1 Conus canariensis
GAGGAGAGAGAGAAAGGTGTATAAGTTGCATTATGACGTGTGTGTGTGTGTGTGTGTGTGTGTGTGTGTGTGTGTGTGTGTGTGTGTGAGAGAGAGAGAGAGAGAGAGAGAGAGAGAGAGAGAGAGAGAGAGAGAGATGTTGGAATCCCTGACTTCTATATTTTCCTCTCAAAGAATCTTTTTTCTCGGCCCATGCCTGTGCAAAGATATACAGAAATATGGCGGACGAAGAGCTTCGAAAGTCCACTTTCTTCGTCGTATGAATATTTAAAATGAAAGAATAAAATTACTTTTTTTAACGTGAAAATGCTGATTTGTTTGTGTTTTTTTTTGCCTCATGATTATTCCTTTCTTACTTTTGACACTAATCTTGTGCCCTAATGTTAACCCCTTCCCCCCTCCCCCCACGAAAACGATCGTTATTGCATGTGATAACGGTAGCTGACTTGTGTGCAAGCGCTTTGATACATCAAACTGTACACAAGGACAGCTTACATCTCATAACGTGAAGTATCTACCATAATTACTGGTTTGACTGGTCACTGCTTAGTATGGTCAAAAGTTTCTTTGTTTCTTTGTTTGCTTGTTTCACTGTCTGACCCTTAAACAGAATCAAACCCAGTGAAATGTGTTGACGCCACAATGGCTGATTTATTTACGCACATAATGGCGCCATGTGAAAACGGCGATATTGCCGGAGAAAGTTATTGTCATCACGAAAAACAAACCAACAAAAACAAAAAAAAAAGCAAGCAAAGCAAATTCACACAGCAATTGTGAAGTTTTAATGATTATAGATTGCCTTATAGAAAGACAAAGCGACAGACAGACAAAGCGACAGACAGACTGAGAACTGTTCCTTTCCTTCCCTCATCCTCTCTCACACACACACACACACACACACACACACACACACACACACACACACACACACACACACACACGCACACACACACACACACACGCACACACACACACACACACTCGTATCACACACACACACACACACACACACACACACACACACACACACACACACACACACACACGCTCACACTCTCATATCACACACACACACACACATACACACGCGCGCGCACACACACACACACACACCCACACACACACACACACACACACACACACACACACACACACAGGTCATGTACACACACACACACACACACACACACACACACACACACACACACACACACACACACACACACTCACACACACACACGCGCGCGCGCGCGCATACACACTCTCACTCACTCACACACCCTACACACACACATTCCCCCACTTCTCCTGCGCACCCTCCCTCCCTCCCCCCTTTCCTCTCCCCCCCCCTTTCCTCCTCCCCCCCCCCCCCCCCCCCCGAATGGAGCGAGGACCGTGAAGTGATGCGTTGCGCATTCATTGACCTGACAACAACGGAGTTGCACCGAGGGACATTGTTGCGCACTCTTTACCATCATCATCTGAGCCACTCCTCCAACTTCACTCACACACACACACACACACACACACACACACACACACACACACACACACACACACACACACACACCCTCCCCCTTCTTCCTCCTTCCCTTTCGTCCTCCCCGCCCCTCCTTTAGTCCATCTTTCTCCCAGCTGTCGGAGAATCGTTGCCAGTTTTTTTTTGGCATCAACTCGGACGGTTTTCTTTCCTTTTCTACTCTATCGTTCTCAGCGAAATTTCTTTAAAACCTCCAGCGTCTGTTTGTCTGTTTGTTTGTTCGTCTGTCTGTCAACAAGAATACGTAAAAAACTTACAGGACCGATTTCAAGGCCACTTGGTGGAGAGATGGGGTTTTATGGGCCTTGGACAAATCCAGAAGCTCGTGGATGTCTGGACTGTTCAGGAATAGTGAGTGCGAAGAGATTGATGTGACGATGAGTGGATATGTGTATGAATTTTGGACCACGACTTCTCATCCTCCTCCTTCTTCTTCTTCTCTTCTTCTTCTTCTTCTTCTTCTTCTTCCTCCTCCCTCCTCCTCTCTTCTTCTTTTATTCTTCGTCGGCAGGTTCTTCTTCTTCTTCTTCCTCCTCCTCTTCCTCCTCCTCCTCCTCCTCTTCTTCTTCTTCTTCTTCTTCTTCTTCTTTTCTTCTTCCCTATCCCCCCCCCTCCTCCTCCTCTTCTTCCTCTTCTTCTTCTTCTTCTTCTTGGTTCTGTGTCTGACTGTGAAAACAGTGAAGTGACGATGAACGGATATGTATGTGAGTTTTTTGACTACGACTTGTTGTTGTTGTTCTTCTTCTTCTCTTTCTGTTCATGTTCCCCCTCCTCCTCCTCCTCCTCCTTCTCCTCCTCCTCCTCCTCCTTCGTTTTCTTCTTCTTCTCACTGGTTCAGTGTCTGATCATAAAAGAAAACATTGCAGCGAAGATAAGTGGATAGATATGTGAATTTTGACCACGATTTCTTCTTCTTCTTCTTCTTCTTCTTCTTGTTTTTAATCATTCTTCTTGTTCTCCTTCTTGTTCTTGTTCTTGCTCTTTTCTTCTTCTTCTTCTTCTTCTATTCTTCTTCTTCTTCTCTCGGTTCAGCGTCTGTTAAGAACAGAGTTACATGTGTATGTATTTACAGGGAAATGAAACATGAGAGCATACCATTACAGAGGAATTTCCTTATCAACCAAGCCCCACGAAAGGCATCTTCCCGGATAAGACGGTCTTCTTAATGTATCATTCATTAAAAAAAAAAATCACCCATCGCCACCCCTACCCTACTCCCCTTGTATTTATCCATAATTCCCACCCCTAAAAGTCAGTTAATGCATACTGGAACATATTTTTCTTCTTTTTGTTTATGAAATATAGATTTTCCAATTAAAGACTCCTACCTGCAAAAGCTAGTTTTTTTTTTTCTGGAACATATTTGTTTTTGTTTATATTCGATTGACCCCAGACAAAGACTTCACGGTTTTAAAAACTTGTTCTAGAACCATTTTGGTCTTTGTCTTGATACCAGATTCCCCAGCATTAAAGCAATGTTTTTTTTTTTTAAACTTTCTTTTTTGTGCTGTATGTCAGCATTAGATTTAACATCCACTAAAGATTTCCTCGTTTTTGAAATTAGATTTTTCGGAACAATCTTTTCTCTCTGTTTGCTAGATTTGACACCCAATTAAAGGTAACCCCCTTTTAAAATTCTCTTCTTACAACGTTTCTGCTTTTTGTCTGTCCAGGTTGGGGGGAAATGCGATGGTATTGCTTAGATGAATTTGCAAATGTTAAAATCAGACTCAGCACACTAAGTGTATGTATCTTGGCGCTCATACGCACACATGCCTGTACACCCGCATTCTGCTCTGTCTTTGGGATGAGATGTCGCGCATTTGCCTCTCTCCTGACACGACTGGGAACAAGAACCGTAGCTTCTACTCTGCTTTGAATACGGAAATTAGAAAATTAAATGCACAAACAATGATAGTAATAGAAACTCAAGAGATCATTTTTTGGGGGGGTTTATCCCAGGTTGAATGTTATAATGTTCTGTGCCTGTCTCGTGTTCTCCATTGTCCAGTTTATGAAGACATCTCCACAAAGGATCCCATGTTCATCTCCACAAAGGATCCCGTGTTCATCCCCACAAAGGATCCCATGTTCATCTCCACAAAGAATTTCTCGAAATGTCTGCTCTTTCATACGGCAACATTTACGCAAATGTTCTGAACAGCCAAACAGTCAGCCTCAGTCCTCTTTCTCACAAACGGACATTGAGATTCAAAGCGACCTCTAACACATCTTCACACAATAATCCTCCACATCGACAACTTCTTCGTCCACTGACTTCCAAACCAGTTCAACCATAGCAGCAGCTCAGCACTCCACAACAATGCCTGATAAAACAACAGGCGATTCCCATCCTTCAAATGGGAGGTCCTCGGGCAGTCTCCTGTCCTTAATTATATTGTTAACGACTTTCATACTGACCTCGCCTGAAAGTCAATAGACATGGTGCGCTACTGTCAAAGTGGTCAGTTTGCCCTCCTTGTCTCTCAAACACCTGAAGGAAGAATTTTACATGTCACCTGTTAGTGATTACCGGATAGGTTCGATCCCTTTGACACAGTCCAGGAGCCCGCCAAGGAAGGAGCCCAAATGCCCTCTCCGCTAGTTCACCAAGCATCCTTTTATACTCTCTTACTGTATATTGTTGTCGTTTATGGCCCTTAAACCATTCATTGGACTGTGACACACTTCTTGGATCCATTTTCGTGAACATCTTCATCTTTGTCTATACTAATTATACGCCCCAAAAAGACCGTCTCTTTCAAGATTTTTTTTTGTTTTTTGGATATGGAACATTTTTTTTTCCCTTTTTGCTCTTTGCCTTTACCACATTCAAACTCCTAATAAAGGTTCCCTCGCATTAAAGTGGCTTTTTTTTTAGAACATGTTAGAGACATTTTGGGGGAACATTTTCATCCATGACCATTCCTGACTATCCTAGACTCCCCTCCTTGTAAAGAACCCCATTATGAAGGCTTTCTGAAGGTACCAGCCGAACATTGTACCAGTTTTTTTTTTTCCCCCGCAGACTGTGACTCACTGCTTCTTCTTGTTCTGCCGCAGGCGCATGTTCCCGCCCTTCAAGGTGAAGGTCTCGGGCCTGGACAAGAAGTCCAAGTACATCCTGCTCATGGACATTGTGGCCGTGGACGACTGCCGCTACAAGTTCCACAACGGCAAGTGGATGGTGGCCGGCAAGGCCGACCCCGAGATGCCGAAGCGACTGTACATCCACCCGGACTCCCCGTCCACGGGCGAGCAGTGGATGCAGAAGGTGGTGTCCTTCCACAAGCTGAAGCTGACCAACAACATCTCGGACAAACATGGATTTGTAAGTACCCATCCTGTAAGTGCCTCCACCAGCAGCGCACACTGCACACGTACAGACATGCGCCCACACTCGTTGTTTTGTTTTCTCTTTCTCTCTCTCTGTCTGTGTCTGTTTCGTCTCTCTCTG
>CM065739.1:42186362-42198862 GCA_033310375.1 Conus canariensis
GAGGGGAGAGAGAGAGAGAGAGAGAGATGTATATATACATATTCTTTTCTCCTACTACTAATTTGTTATAGACAGATAGATAGATAATGGAAAGACAGATAAATAGACAGAAAGACAGACAAGTGGATAGATAGATAGATAGATAGATACATAGATAGATATGCGTTCGCGCGCGCGTGCGCGCGCGCTTGTTTATGTGTGTGTGTGTGTGTGCGCGCGTGTGCGTGTTTCGGACTCCATGATCTGCCGAATTCTGCAAATTAAGGATTATCGACTATTCAAGAATGCCTTCCATGCAGTAAAGTATCAATTTGTATTACCACAACAGGCACTGTTGACTTTTTTGCATTTCAGAAAACTGAATCACATATTACCGAAGCTATGAGTCCGAGTTTAGAAGAACGGTTTTGTTAGTTAGATAAGTTCTCAGAGCTGGAAGATGGATTTTTACCGCGTTTCAAGATGCAATTTACTCACTGTTACAGAACAAACCAAATGTGATAAAGTTCTGCGAAACGTTTGACACCAAGAAAAAGAATGTACTTACAAAAATCGTAGTCTTTCGCGTGTAATAATGAACAATATGTAAGACCTGCCCAGCTAAGCGTGCAACTAGAAATACATCAATTGTGAGTGAGTATGAATGTCTTCCGTCCTGGCAATTTAGAATTGCACGTGTGCTGGGAACGCCGATGAGTTATATTGTAGCCAAAAAAAAAAAAAAAAAAAAAAGGTCATGTGCCTTCCTCATTTGTTTTCTTTTTCTGCGTACGCAGGCTGATACTCCTGCGGACATTCCCTGTATAGACAGGTAAGGATTAATCCCATCTACCCAACAAAGGGAGTGGAGTTTTGTGCGTATGACCGGTTTTTTTTTATCCCGCCATTAAGGCAGCCATACTCCAACTTCGGGGAAGGTGCATGCTATGTGTAACGTGTCATCCATACCAACGGCCAGACTGGCCTTCTCTTCCGAAAGTTGGTGATGGGATTTTGCGTTTGTGCAAGATGTTATGCGTGCGTTCACACACGAAACCTCGGTTTATTAATTGTCTCTTTCGAAAACTGTTTGGGAAACGGAGTCAGAACCAACGTTAACTCCGAGGGAAAAATCTTCCTGTACCGAAACGGCCCGGCGGAGATTCGAACCCGCAACCCCAGGATCACCAAGATTACGAGTCTGGCGCTCTACCATTGAGCTATTCCGGCCCTCCCTCCTCATTTCTTTTTCAAATGAAATGTTTGTCTGGTAAACGTCCTTTCTGTGTTATCAGGGGAAGCTGTTTGAACTCACCTGTTGTTGATCTTATTCAGTTGAATCAAGTTGGTGAGGTTAGGTTACCTTGAGGACAAATGGCCGCACCTACATCAGGGGATGCAGATCACGCGCAGATCACTTGCATCACCCCACCCTTAGAGGACCCACCTATGTGGCACAACGGCAACATGTTCAGATGGACTGCCAGAAATTCCGATCTTTTTATGTGCAGGATTGAAGCGCACCACCTTTGGAATTTGATGAACCCGACTGGAGAAGGTTAATGAACCTGTCCCTTCCATGATCTTGTTCCGGTTGGCTGACAGAGAGTAACGATCTGAAGTCATCGACAACCCTCAGTAACCACAGAGATTTTGTCACCAAAAGTATTCTATACTTCCAGTTCATGAAACCACTATACATCCAGTTCATGAAACCACTGTATATTATTACTGCACCATTTCATGCTTTCAAAGAAGGGGTTGTTTTTTTTTATTAGCGTTCTGTCAAAGTTTTCCCTTACCTTCCTTAACATGCAATCCTCGGTTTTACCGCAGTCTGCTCTTGAAGTGCAATTATCTTGAAATTCCTGGTGCTGATGGATAAGACAGACGGTCCGACGGCTGGTCAGGACAGCGTTCACCCTGTTTTTTCCCCCCATCCTCCTTCTGTTTGATATCATACCTTCGTTTTTACCTGTGTTCATGGTACCGAACCACTAAGGAGCAGGAGAAATTGAGGGTCAATCCGATGTTCTTCCAAACGCAATGATAAGAGAAGTTAGCCCAACGGATTAATGTAAGACCTTTGTTCATAATCTATTGGGACACAACAGTTACCATTCTGGTCTGGAGGCTTTGCTCAGTGTGGTGCAGATTTTCCCCCTCCCCCCTCTACCCCCCCCACCCCCCACCCCCACCTCCCCTTTCAAGTTCACCTCACCTCTTTCTCCCACAAGTAAAACACACTCTAAGGCGCTTGTGTTCTACTTATAATCAAGAATAGCGTTGGAGTATCCAAGTCAGAATATGCTTGAGAGTTTTTATTTTCGGTCAGTTTTAGTACTTCCTCAGGTCCGTATTTTGTTGTTGAGATATCCACGAGAACATAACTGGACATTTCAGTTTTAAACTCACATTTTTGTTTGAGTTTCATGTAAAACTATCCATGAAGAGAAGACTGAACAAAATCTAAAAAAAAAATAGAAATGTTAGTTCTTAGATTTCTCTTGAATTTAAACACACACACACACACACACACACACACACACACACACACACACACACACACACACACACATAGAAGAAATAAACACTTTAAGGTGAAAGGTTAAAGAAATGAGACCATGAAGGGAAGTCACTCGTGTGAATTGGTCGCATTTGCCAAACAAGTTGATAATATCAACGAGGTTCGAAATCATGTGTATCGGACAAAAAAAAAAACTGAAATTAAAACCACATTTGAATCTACCTAAAGGACACATACCCCCCATCCCCACCCCCACCTACACCCCCACCTACACCACACACACACACACACACACACACACACAACACACAACACACACACACACACACACACACACACTTGCAATCTTGACCAGTTCAATGAACTGTGCGTGTGAATGAGGGTCATATAAGATCAGGGTGGTCAAGTTTCCCACCTTAGTTTTCATGCCTGTCCCACTCGTTCATCCTTTTTGTCGGTCTGTCAGTGTTTCTGTCTTCTTTTTTTTTTTTCTTATCGTCTTTCTTCTGATTCGCTTTGACTGGGAGAGGAGATTAGCGAGACCAGCAGCAGAGGCCTAAGCATGTCACGGGCATTACCTCCACCTGGCCGCTCATCTACACCCCCCTCCCCCCCCCCCCCTTCCACTCACACACACACAACACACACACACACACACACACACGCACACGCACACACACACACACACACTCACTCCCCCCCCTCCCCCCTTTACCACCACCATCACCACCACGACCATCATCACCACCACCATTACAAAGAACCTGGCAGGATGACAGTGAAGGGATTCCCTCCCCTGAGCCCACCAGAGGTGCAGGTGGTAAAACACGCGCCTGAGTGACAGTTTTGCACGTTGCCCAGTCATCCCAACCTCCCACTTCGCACCGGTTGTACCCCCTTTCCCCACACGTACACACTACCTCTGCTCTGTGGCCACCCCCACACATGTACACTTCGTCCAAGCCCACCCTCCTTCTCTCTCTTCTTCTCTCTCTCTCTCTCTCTCTCTCTCTCTCTCTCTCTCTCTCTCTCTCTCTCATACCTGTGTCCCCGGCTCCAGCATCAAAGATGGCTGCGGGAATTAAGCACGTCACGTGAGGAGGATTAGGCTAATCCCGGGGTGACAGAGCGCCCCTCCCCCCCCCCCCCCCCCCCCCCCCCCCACGGGCGGGTGAACCTGTTCGCCTTCTCCCCAAGGGCGGTAACTGCATGTCGCCTGTCTGTTCGAGAGTCTGCGGACGACCGGAGTGACGGAGGGCACGGGAGAGAGAAGGTACGGAGAGGGGCTGGGTGGTGGGGGTGGTGCTTGCCCTTACCTCCCCAGACCCTTTCTCCCTGGTGGTCAAACGAGGCGAAGCCTCACGGCTACCTATCCGAAACGGGGGTGTTGGTTGTCTGCACGGCTGATCCGAAGATGGTAGTTAGTGGGGACGCGATAGGAATACATCGCCATTGTACTTCAGGGCAAGATAGAGAGAGAAGAAGAAAAGAAGAAGAAGAAGAGAGAGAGGTACAGAGAGAGAGAGAGAGAGAGAGAGAGAGAGAGAGAGAGAGAGAGGGAGGGACGGAGGGTGGGAGTGTACACACAAACACAAAAAAGGTAAATGTCGTGTTTATGGGCTAGATCTCAGGAAGGAAATCTGTTCTAAATGGCGTACCGCCAGTGGTGTTGTTCGGTTAGTTTTCATGCGTCACAAATAGTATGGTTCTGTAACTGGTGCATGAATTGACCAGTGTTCTCAATTTTACATCGTAGTTGTTGTTTTGTTGGTTTGGGTGTTTTCAACATGCCTTCCACCTTCCTTACTCCCCTCCGCCACCCTCCCCCCCCCCCTTCAAATGCACATACATCTTTTCTTTCCACCTGTCCCTAAATCCAGTGATGGCCTCTACCCTCGAAACCTTTACAACAGCCCCTCAGACTGAACTTCCGTTACCTCTACCCTCAAAACCTTCACAGCAGCCCTTGACATTGAACTTCCGTTACCTCTACCCTCAAAACCTTTACAGCAGCCCTTGACATTGAACTTCCATTACCTCTACCCTCAAAACCTGTACAACAGCCCCTCACATTGAACTTCCGTTACCTCTACCCTCAAAACCTTTACAACAGCCCCTCACATTGAACTTCCGTTACCTCTACCCTCAAAACCTTTACAACAGCCCTTGACATTGAACATCCGTTACCTCTACCCTCAAAACCTGTACAACAGCCCCTCACATTGAATTCCCGTTACCTCTACCCTCAAAACCTTTACAACAGCCCCTCACATTGAACTCCCGTTACCTCTACCCTCAAAACCTTTACAACAGCCCCTCACATTGAACTCCCGTTACCTCTACCCTCAAAACCTGTACAACAGCCCCTCACATTGAACTCCCGTTACCTCTACCCTCAAAACCTTTACAACAGCCCCTTACACTGAACTTCCGTTACCTCTACCCTCAAAACCTTTACAACAGCCCCTCACATTGAACTCCCGTTACCTCTACCCTCAAAACCTTTACAACAGCCCTTGACATTGAACTTCCGTTACCTCTACCCTCAAAACCTTTACAGCAGCCCTTGACACTAAGCTTCCGTTGCCTTCACCATCAACAACATTACAAGTCATACGACAGCCCCTCACGCTGAACTTCAGCTACTTCTACCCACAATAACGGTATAACAGCCCCTAGCATCCGGGTTCCGTCACCTCTACACTCAGCAACTTCATAACAGCCCTACCCCCTGAAATTACGTCACTGCTACCTTTAAAATGACTTTGTAACGGTTTCTTAGATGGAACTCCCGTGATCTCTACCCTCAAAATCGTTATTAAAGCCTCTCACACGAAATTTCAATTACCTCTACCCTTAAAACCTTTATAACAGCCTCTTCCACTATACGTCAGTTACCTCTTCCCTCAAAAACTTTATAACAGCCTCTCACATTTAAGTTCGGTTATCTACAGCCTCAAAAACGTTTTAGAACCCACCACACCACTCCCGTTACATGCACCCTCAAAAAAACTTAAAACAGTCCCTCAAACCAAACTTCCATGAAAAAAAAAATGTTAACAGCCCCACACACCTAGCTTGCCCTATCTCTGCTCTTAAAAACTCCATAACAGCCCTTCACTTTAAACTTTCAACACCGCTGCCATCTGTCCTTCAACATTCTCGACAGCGTAGTTTTCGTAACAGCCCCCTCACAGTAAACTTCCGTCACCGCTACCATCCGGCCTTCAACAGTCTGGTCCACATGCTACAGCCCTTCGTCTTCAGTCGTCCTTCACTTTGATGGAGGTGGACGGGGTCCAAGTCACGTAAGACCGTGTCCTGCAGCGGTATATAAATGCAGGGGGCTTTAGTCCCCGTAGCTTTCGTGTTCCAGTCCCTCCACCTGCCACCTGAACTGATGGTGGGATCAGGGAGCTTGTCTGGAGACGGCGGTTTCGGCTCCTTCCCTGTCAGACAAGAGCCCCCGCCAAGCGCAGTTAACTCTTTACCCATCTCGCCATGCCGCCAGTAAAGTGCTTGAGAAAACTGTTGGGACAAATCCTCACCCCCCACCCTACCTCCCTCCTACCACTCTTCCCCTTTCTTTCCCTCCTCCGCCTCCTCTCCTCCTCCACGTCATGAGAACGTTTACGACGAAGAACGCAAAATCGTGTGAGAATGAAACGGCCACATCATCTGAGCGTGTGCAGAAGGAAAACAAACAGGCTTTGAAAAATTACTTTTAAGAGGATGTTTTGAGTACTTCAATTTTTTTTTTTGCCGACCAAGTGCATTTTTTCAAAGTGTAAAGATCCGTATGAAAAGATACATAATTTCAGGTTCCATTTGTCTGACGAAAAAAAATGACATCTCATCAAATACTATGATTTTTTTTCTAACTCTTGATAATAAATCCAGTTAAAGTTTAAAGTGAAATAAATCAAGTTAAGTTTAAAGGTTAAAAGACCCATGGCCTAATGAATATGAAGACAGGAACTTTGATTTGTTTAGATTCACTGTGTCTAGGATATATGGCGTTACGAAGGGCGGGACCCACCCCACTCCATCTACCGCCTTAACTCTCCCTGAACAGAATCAGGTACGACTGGGGAGGCAGAAAAGGTTTCTGGCCCTAAAAATCAGAGTCCACGAGTGATTCGAACTCAAGACTTTCAGCCCCGCCGCTGATCGCTCTCACCATTTGACTCCAGGATCCTCTGAAAGTCCAAGAGTTAATTAGAAGGCGGTAAAGTAACCGTATTCGTTCGTTAAACGTACCCCGAGTTACTTAATGGCAGAACCAACTGGCTCTCGTTGTTTTTCATCATGCTATACTGGTTTTGTTTCATGTTAAAAGACACTCAATTATCCATATTGTTGTGTGTTTTCGGAGTATTTTGAGAAATCGAACTTTTGACACCTGCGGTTTCGTACAAAAAGACCTACACATTGGTTTTCATCATACCATGCATGTTTTTGCTTGGCACATGAAGACATCCAGTTATCCGTGTTGTTTCATCTTTGTTTTTAAAAATAATTGCGGGAATGTCACGTGTAACACGATTTGGTACAAGGGAACGTATCCGTATTGTTATATACAATAGGGGTATTTCGAGATTCTGCAAATGTGCTTAATGGTTTGATCTCTCCTCCCCCCCCTCACATCACATCTCCTCACACACACACACACACACCCACACACACACACACACACACACACACACTTGACTCTCCCATTAAATGTTCTCCCACACTAATACAGCGTAATAATAATTATATATATAACAAAAACAAATCCGAAATACGACACCCTCACACACGACAGCTTGGTTCAATGACTCAAAATTCAAATATATAAATATGTTTTCTCTTACATATTCTTTTGCTTCTTAGTGCACTTTGGTTGTTCTTTGAAACTCAACAAACATACTACGTATTTCACACCAGCCTTTCTGATACATCAACCGAAAAGCAGAGATCAAATTACCAATTCGCGTATAGGAGAAACAATCAGTTCAATATCGTACGACCAGGAGTTTTATGTTATGTTCTCCATTGAGATGTTCCATGAGACTATAACTTGCTAATCATTTGAGAACATTTATATTTTCCCATTCGCCATCAAGCACAACTTAGTAGCAATGATCTACCATGCAGTATATCTTACCCCCATTTCAATCTAAACAAGAGCAAGCTTTGTTTATAATTGAATATATATATATATATATATATATATATATATGGAGGAGAAAGAGGGGTAGAGAGAGAGAGAGAGATGTACATTGAGGTTTTGAGATTCTGGAGATGTATTGTACAGTTTGGCATAACAGAACATAGAGCTGTCCATGTTGTGCAGAAGAGAACTTAGACGAG
This sequence comes from Conus canariensis, assembly GCA_033310375.1. Taxonomy (NCBI): domain Eukaryota; kingdom Metazoa; phylum Mollusca; class Gastropoda; order Neogastropoda; family Conidae; genus Conus; species Conus canariensis. The sequence continues at coordinate 42,194,224 of CM065739.1, forward strand.
TATCCGCACGGGAACGTAACTTGGAAGTATTTCCAGATCTTGTGAAGGTGGTGTGTATGGTTCAGTACGAGAGAACGTGTGTTTATCCGTATTTTCTATGCATCTTGGGCTATTGCATGTTCTGCATATGCACTGGCTGCAAAAGAAGCTTACCATATTGTAATGTGCTTTGGGGGGTAATCTTATGTTCTGTTATGTATTTTGGTGGTATTTTCGTATCTTTCTGCAAATGCGTTTTATGGATTTGTAGAGGAGTAAATACAATTATTTATATAGCTATGAGCTTTTGGGGGTATCTCCAGATTATCTTTTTTTTTTCATAGATTGATGCTGAGGTACAGAAAAGGTCCATGTTGTTATGCACGTTGCGAGTATTGAAAAGGGGTCAAAATGATTAATGTAAGACAGCATGAAGTCATTCGTATTGTTTCGCATTTTGGGATGATTGGCAGCTTATGAAATATGTTATTAGTTTCGGTGCAAAAGGGGCATGAAGTATCGATTTTGTAGTTTAGGGGTATTTGGGAATCTGAAGTCTCGTACGGTTTGGTCAAACAGGGCATAAAATGTATGTTTTCTTAGGTTACTTCCGTGTGCGCGAGCCGTGTCTCAGAGCATGTGTAATCGTTATTTGTTCATCGCTAAACTTGGATCAGCAACACAGGCGTCACTCAATGACGCTGGATGGCAAACTTCACTTCAGAATGACTGAACAAGAAAATGTACCACAGCAGCCAAAGTTTATGACTGCTCAAAGAGTCCTATTGAAAGACATCGACGTTTTGGTAAGGTGCAGCGCTTTGCGCAATCTGTCAACCGGATTATTGTGGGTTGACGATTTAATGGGGCAGAAAACATGTCTCTTCTCAACATTGGAAACTTTTAATCATTCTCTCTCTCTGCCTCTCCTCCAACCCGACCTCAACCGCTCGCCTGCTACTCACGCACGCGCGCGCTCAAAATAGGTTTAATCTCTCTCTCTCTCTCCTCTCTCTCTCTCTCTCTCTCTCTCTCTCTCTCTCTCTCTCTCTCTCTCTCTCTCTCTCTCTCTCTCTCCCATGTTCATTTGGGCCCAATATCGAACTCGCACGTTTGTTGTAGTTCTTTTTACTCATACTCCATTGACAGGGCTGCAAGCCTAACCAGTGAAAGATACCAGTCTGTCTGCCTGCCTGCCTGTCTGTCTGTCTGTCTGTCTGTCTATCTTGTCAATACTGCTGCTGTTCGTGTGTGTGACTGGGTAAAACAAAAACAAAAACAAACAAAAAAGAAGAAAAATCCTCATCCTGGTACGTACTAATCCGGCCGAATCAGTCTCACTTTTGCTCTGTTATTCTGTCTGTAGTTTTGCCTCTGTCTGTCTGTCTGTCTGTGTCTCTCACCTTCTGTAAATCTGTCTCTGTCTTTCCGTCTGTCTGTCTGCCTGCCTCTGTCTGTCTCTCTGTCTGACTGTTTGTCTGTCTGTCCGTCTCTCTGTCTCCCGTTTTCCTCCCTCTCTCCCTCCCTCTCTGTCTTTGCCCCTGTCCTCTGTCTGCCTGTCTGTCTCTCTCCGGTTTTCCTACTCCCTCCCTCTCTGTCTCTGTTCCTGTCCCTCTCCCTCTCTCTCTCTCTCTCTCTCTCTCTCTCTTCTCCTCTCTCTCTCTCTCTGTTCTTCTTCTTTCTTCTTCTTCTTCTTCTTCTTCTTCTTCTTCTTCTTCTCCTACAACATCACAATCGTAAACAGACCTAGATTTTAGGCACTCAAACTATGTACGGAGAGGTCAGGACACATAATGCCGTTTACATCCCCGCCGACCTCAGTGGCCGCAGCAGGACTGAAAGCATAAGGGAACACCCACCCCCTACCACACACACACACACACACACACACACACACACACACACACACACACACACACACACACACACACAACCTTGTCCCCATTCTTCCCTTCCAGCGCCATCCAAACCCATTTCCCCTTTTGGTTCTTGACGTACTAAGGTCGCAGAGCAGATAGGTATCTGTCTGTCTGTCTGTCTGTCTGTCCTATCGCCGCGAAGAGGCTTGGTTAAAAAAAAAAAAGGGGGGGGGGGGGGTGGGGGGTGGGGGGGGAGGGGGAGGATAGCTGGCTACAAGCGCAAGGGAAAGGAGGGAGAGAGAGAGAGAGAGAGAGTGGGGTGGGTGAAAGGCGTAGGTGGGGAGGGGGTAAGGTTGAGGTTGAGGAAGGGGGTGGGGGGGAACAAGTCAAACTTGACAGACCAACGGTTTGCATGATTCAACAAGGCGTGACGAACTTACACGACGTTCGCCTTCTTTCAACTGTCATGGCGCCCCCCCTCCCCCCTCCCCCCCCCCCACACACATACATTGCGGGCGCGCAGCTACCCTCCCACACCCCTCCCCCTCCCCCAATCTCTGCCGACCCGCCATCATGGCGGCGTCAAGGGAGGTCACTGCGTCCTGCCAGCGGATGGCGCGCGAGGTGTGACAACTTTCCTAAAAAGATCGTAAGTGAGGGAGGGGGAGAGAGAGAGAGAGGGTGGGTGAGAGAAGGGGGGGGGGGGAACGACAAAAAAGAGCTATTCACCCTTACAGGGGCGTTTATCGCTTCATCGTCTTTCCTCTTCCCCCCTCCCCCCCCCCCCCCCCCTTTTTGTCTTCTATTGGTGTTGCCACTGTGGAACAAAAGAAGAGGGGGAGGGGTACCCTCCCCCCTCCCACCCCAAATCACCCGGGCTCTGCCGGCTCTTTGTGGCGTCGGGCGCCATCTTGCACAAAGGGAACTGCCGGTCAACAATCGAAAGAGCAGGCGGAGGATGGGGGGGGGGGGGAGGGGAGGGGGGGGGGGGGGGAGTGGGGGATGGGGGAGGAAGTGCAGTAGCGGTGTTATCAGAGCGCAGGGAGGTGGGGAGGGGGAAGGTGGGGGGGGGGCGGGGCGATCAGGTCCTCGTGGGCCAGTCCATGAATGATGTCTCCTTCTTTCTTGACTTGCCGTCTGTTTGTTAGCGTGGCTTGATCCTGTTTGACTTTTTGATTTTGGCGTCGCTGAGGAAGGAGTGCCCTAGGATTACCTTGTCCCCACCCCCCCCCCCCCTTATCCACCGCTTCTTCTCACCAGCCCTTCCTTTCCTATCCCAAGTCCCCTTTCCTCTGAGAACTCCACTTAGAGCTTCCCTCGCTTTTCAACCCCCCCCCCCCCCCCCCCAACCCGTTCGCCCCCTTAAGAACCTACTCCGGTTTGCAGGTTTCTGCCGCGAGCGCCATACTTTACAGGTGCTTTCGATTCCGAATATCTCCCATGAATGTCCCATTTTAAAGCTTCTTTTGCGTCCAAATATCTCCCATGAGAATCCCACTTTAGAGCGTCTCTTATCTCCGAAAAAAGAACCCCGTTTAAAAAGTTCTATTACCTGAAATATTTCCTATGAAAAGCCCGCTTAAGAAAATCTTTTTCTTCCAAATATCTCCCATGAAAATGTCATTTCAGAGCTGCTCTCGCTTTCAAGTAACTATCTACTATAGACGCCAGCTTTGGAGCTTCTTCCAGTTTTGCTATCCCCCTTGAGAACACTATTTAGCATCCAGATATCTTCCATGAGAATCCATTTCAACGTTTTCACATACAAACATCTCCCATGAGAACCCCACTTTAGAACTGCTTGACATCAAAATATTTCCTGTGAGAATCCCATTTTGGAGCTTTCACATAAAAAAAACCCCATTATTACCTCCACTTTAAAGCTTCTTAGCTTCAGAACCTCATTTTATAGCTTTCACATAAAAACCAACTGCAGTTAAAATCCTACTGCAGAGCTGCTAAATATCCAGATATTTCCTTTTGAACCTCACTTTCGAGCTCCTTTAGCATCCAAGTATTGCTCATGAGTTCCTCACATTAAAACATCCTAATATTTCCCTTGGGAACTCCACTTTAGCGCTTTACATCCACAGATTTCCCTTGAAAATCCCACCGCAGAGCTTCACATCCAAGTATTTTCTCCAAACAGCCCCACAATAGAGATTCGCATCCCAATATTTTCCTGCAGTAGAATCCTGCTTTAGCGCTCTACATCCAAATTTCTCCCTTGAGAACCCCACGTTAGAGGCTACCCCGCATCCACATGTCTTCGTTGAGAACTCCACTTCAGAGGTCCTTTAGCATACAGATAATTCTCATGAGAATCCTCGCCCCCCTCCCTCCCAACTCCCTTTCGAGCTTTCACGTCTAATTATATTTCCGTTGAGAACCCCGTACTAGAGATATTTTTATGCGTCCCACATAAACTTTATTTTTTGGTCCACTGCCCTCTCAGGAATTTCCAAAACCCACCCAGACTCATCCGATTCCACGCACCTAACTAAATGCCCTGTCCTGCAGTCAGAATCCCCTTAGCGCCCTCACATTTCCTTAACCCACCTGAACTAACATGCCCTGTCCTGGCAGTCAGGATATCCCTTAGCTCGGACCCTGACATCCATTCCCGCACCTACCTCCAATCCCTGAGCTTCAGTCTAATAATTCCCGTTGGACCCCGTACATTTCTTCACGCACCAACTTAGTGATGCCACTGGCTCCTGCATCAGGATTAAAACCTTATCTGACCCTGACATTTCCATTCACGCACCTGAACTAAATGCCCTGGTCCTGGCAGTCAGGAT
>CM065739.1:42206362-42213862 GCA_033310375.1 Conus canariensis
ACACCGTCAGGGTAACATCATGTCCACGATCATGACCACGATCAGTCCTGCTGTTACAAAGAATGCATAGATGTGGAACCAACGTCGAGCATAAGAGATCTAGAAAACCATATACCGTGAAAAATATGAATTGAGAGAGACAGATCGAATGAATCAATGAATGTGTGATCGATTTGTTCAGACTAGGCCACGGCCCCTTTTGAAGGCGGTGCAATATTATACACGAATTAATCATATGTATTAGCAAAAACATACAAAAGAAAACAAGACAAAAACCAAACAGCAGCAGCAACAACAACAACAACAACAACAGCAACAACAACAGCAACACACACACAGGGTCATTGTCTGGTTCAACTCCTTTCCATTTATAATCAGCTTAACCTTTTTAAGAGGTCAGAAACATTTTTGGACTCTAGTGCTGCTTTGTTCAGTTCACCATAAATAGAGAATTCTGTCATTGGTCGGCAGCTTTCTACGGGTCAGAGGTCAGAACGGAAGTCTGTTTTACTTATGTACGGCCATTATTTGTCCTAGTGCTCCATGAATAGTAACATTTTCTGATTGGTCCTTTTATTTGTGTGGGCCATTCATCCTCTCCAGCAACCCCTCGATTGCCGCCCCGCCCTCACCCCCATTTCGTTCTTTCACACAGACACAGACGAATTTTTTGCCGAGGTCGTTTGACCGCGAAGAACTGATCCGGTGATGACATCGTGGGTTCCAACACCCGGGAAGAGAAGAAGAAAGGAAGACGATGAATGCCGAGGTGACGATGGCGACAGTGCTAGCAACACACGAGTGACAAGAGTGTGAAAACAACACAGACAACCGCAACCCCCCCCCCTCCCCTCCCCAAAGGAACAAAACAATACAAAATAACACGAAACAAAACAAACGAACAAACAAACAAACAAAGCAAAACACGAAAGCTGGTTAGAGTGACTGAGGTCCAACTCAACGCTGACGAACTTAAAAGAAAAATACAAAAGAAAGTTAAATAAATAAAATAAGAAAATAAATAAGAATAGATAAATAAATAAAGAAAAGAAAAAAAAAAACCCTCATCCCTTTTTCACTCCCCGTCTCCGCCTGCAACCCACCCCCATCCCACCTTTTTTCAACCAGCCCCTCTCCATCTCCCCTTCCTTCAGAAAAAGTAAAACTTGGGAGAGAGTGTGTGTGTGTGTGGGGGGGGGGGGGGGGAAGTAAAACTAGAGTGTGTGTGTGTGTGGGGTGGGGGGGGGGGGGGGGGGGAGGAAAAAGGGAAAAAAAAGGTTAGGGTGAACAGGTATCGTTCGACACGTCAGTAACCCTTCACTGACCTGACCGTGTCAGCGAGATCCGAGTTTGTCCACCTTTCTGAACCCATGTAGGTGTCCATAGATTTCCCTGGTGGCCGCGAGGTCAGCCGTGGCTGGTCGAGCCACCAGTGGCCAGTGCTTAGGTCAGCCTGCTGCGGCCTGTCCGACCATTACTATGGGCTGTAGTGGGCAACCCTCGGAGCTTACTTGACTCAGTCAGTGGACATCGTGGGTAGGACAGTGACACGCTGACACTTTTCATTTACGGAAACTTCTGGACTCAGCGCAATGACATGAAGGAAAGAAAAAGGAGGGGAGGGGAGAAAAAGACGGAAAGAAATAAAGAAAGAAGAAGGAAAAGATCTAAAGATGTAAACAAAGAAAGAAAAAAAAAAGAGGAAAGGCAATTACAAAAACAAACAAACAAACAAAAAAAACAACAACAACAGCAAAAAGACACGAAAGAAAGAAAACTAACCAAATATCACAAAGACAGACAATACAAGAAGAACGAGAAAATTAAGAACTACGAAAGAAAGACAAGGAAGAGCGAAAAGAAAAGGAACATAAAGACAAACAATACAAAAAAAAAAAAACAAACCCGAAACAATCCAGATGAAATGACGTAGACCAGACCAAAACAACAAAGACGGACAATCAAGAGAACATAACTAAAAGGAACTCGAGAGAGCGCAGACCTCTGCAAAGGTGGAACGGATCCCCCCATTGATACGGATCCTCACCAGGGATTCCACACCACAATTCAAGGGGCTTGTCGTCGTGTCGCATTCCATCTTTTCATCAAGTTTCGTTAAAATCAGTTGCGTGGTGTTTTTTTTTGTGGAGTAATCTCGCTAACAGACAGTGAAACCAAACAATCAGCAGAAGCGAAAGAAAAAATGACCTCCGTGGCCGAGGGAACAAAAGCAGAGCAGAAAGAAACACAAACGGAAAAGAAGAGGGCAAAGTCTGAAGAGAAAGGGGTCAGTGACGAAAGAAAGAAAGAGGGGAGAAGAGAAAGAATAAACGCAGGCAAAAGGGAAAAGGTGAAAGAAACAACAGCTGAAGAAAACTAGACCCCCCAAAAATCTGACAGTTGTATGTAGAAAAGAACAGACAAACGAGAAAATGTATATGAACCAAGAGCTGCTGTTCCCAAATGACTGACAAAAAGATTGGAACAACTAGACAGCGATGGAAAACAGCCTTGGGTGAAGCAGGGCGTACAGTTCCCATTTGACTGGCAAAATAATTGAACTAATCAGACAGCAATGGCAAATGCTGTTAAGGCTGTTCGTAACTGAACACATTTTTGGACAGCGAACCTAGTTCGACAATGTGGCCATGTCGTTGTTCTTAATTGCCCGATCTTTTGGTTCGCGCTCCCAGTCAGCGAGATTCGCAAATGCCTCGTATCCTAGGTTCGCGAAGAAACGTAGAATCTCTCAGCATATTCTGGGAGCTGTTTAGGTCAGAGCAAAGACAGGTAACCATATGAAAGCTCTGCTAAATGGAAATCAATTTTTGACAACTCTTGTTATGGAAATCCGCTTTTGATCGGTTGACCAACATTTTCATTTTCGATTTGTTCATTCGATGTGACAGAAATATTCCAGTTCACAACGTTTTAGAAACAAGTAAGTTAAATTTCGAACAAAGAGATGGCTGAAATAGCTAAAACTGATTTCTCACAGCCAGTGCAAAACAGTGCGAAGCTCAGTAAGCCTAGCAGTGTTTTCAGTCGAGCACCGACGAACATTATTTTGCAGGTTGTGTTCGAAAAGAAAAAAAAATCATTCAAACTCCACTTAAGAACCAGTTTTTAATTCGTCGAAGGCAGGCAGCAATGTGGAGCAGTTCAGCCACCCGGCGACCTACTGACAGGCCAAAACTATCGTCTACAACCAATATCAAAACCAGTGGAAGAGAAGGCTGGGTGCAGACAGTTGTGCAGATCCAATCCATCGGCTCTAGAGATACCAGCAAACAATCCTCTTCAGACCGAGAACTGGCCACTGCCGACTGCTGAGCCACCTCAGCCGAATTAAGGTGCCCACACAGACGAATGTCCGTGTGGCACTGAATCTCAGACCCCTGTACATATCCTCCAACACCGTCCAGCCCATGATGTTCTACGTGGTCAAACCTGGCCAGAGGGCGCAGAGCTGCAGATGCCGCTTTCGGGCAGCCGTCAAGACCTTGAGGAGACTGTCGGTTTCATCATGGCGACAGGGTTGAAGATCTGACGCAAAATAAGAAGAAAAAAAAAATCGACCGCAGAAGAAGAAGAAGAATTCGTTAGAACTGAGCGAACTAGGGCGTGGATCGCGGTCTTCAGTTCAGGGAGAAATTATGGTTTGTCATTAGTTCGCCATCTAAATTCGCGAAGTGATGGTTCGTAGAATGAAGAACGGCCTTCAGATGAACCAAAGATGAAGAGGGGGCAGGATCCGTATTCTCGCCTTCCGCTAGTTGGAGCTCCGTCGCAAACATGATAGACATTCACTATTTCCTGTTGATCTGATTGGCTCTCTGTCCGCTTCCTATTCACGGATCGGCTGCCAGTTCACCACACTTCACAGGTGACAGATTGAAGAACACACACAGTGCACGGTCTGCGGGCAAAGCCTATGTGCAGGCAGTAGGTCCACTCCACTGAACAGCGGACAATAAGCTGACATACATGGTGACCCGAGAGAGAAGCCAAGTACATTTCTCTCTCCTGGAAGAGGTTTGTTATCTGCGCTGGCAAAGGGACCCCGACAAAGGCGAATAGTGGGGAAAGCGAGACGTGATACCGATCCTCCTCTTCTGCATCTTTGGATGAAGCGATGCGGTCTCCAAACACCAACCGAAAGAATTGAACACTTAGACACCGATGGAGAATGAGCGCGTGTAACCGTCCTTTCCGTGAATGTAAAACAAACAAGGTTTACCAAAGAGCTGTCGGGAAAAAAAAAAAAGAAAAGAAAAAAGGGAGTGGGGGGGGGGGGGGGGGGGGAGGGGACAGGGTGGGTATGGCGATAGAAGACAAGGTATTCACGTTCATTAAACGTTTATTAAACCCCCAGGAACGGAATAAGGGAGTAAGTAGTGCACTGATTGTTGTGGATGATGAAGACCCCCCTCCCCCTCCTCCTCCCCTCTCCTATACTTTCCCCATAGTCCTATCACACTCCTTGCTGTCTCCGTGTAGATTTATTCTCAGGGGAGGCAACTAAGTACATGGTACACATAGGATGAAAAAAAATAATGAATTTTTTCCCATCTCTAAAAAGGCGCTATATCTGCTGCGCTGTGCACTTATGTTCACCTTAAGTCAAACATCCCCCCCCCCCCCAACCTCCCTCCCAAACAAAGTCCTTTTTCTCCCCTCAGGCTCCCGTCCCCCCGCCTTCCACCTCCCCATCACTTCAACTTGATCTCCCCTCCCCCTCCCGCACTGGTTCCTCCCCTCCCACCCATCCATTCCCTCCCCAGCACACAAACCTTTTGGCACAGCACAAGGAGTGCAAGAAGAAAGAAAGAAAGAAAGAAAGGAAGGAAGGAAGGAAGGAAGGAAGGAAGGAAGGAAGGAAGGAAGGAAGGAAGCAGACTACAATCAAATAAATTAGCACAATGCCAGCAGTATGAAAAGAAATTACTGATACCAACTGCGTACACTATCCACCTTTATCTGTCTGTCTGTCTGTCTGTCTCTGTCTGTCTGTCTGTCTCTCTTTCTGTCTGTCTGTCTGTCTGTCTGTCTGTCTGTCTCTCTCTCTCTCTCCTCTCTCTCTCTCTCTCTCTCTCTCTCTCTCTCTCTCTCTGTGACTGTAAATGCAGCGGAGCGACCATCACGCGACGAGCGCGACCACCAGATGAATCAGAAGGATAGGCGATCTGGACAAGAACGGGGGGAAAAAAAAGAAGAAAAAACGCAGTGGGTTTGTCAGGTAAAGAGCTCCAGCGCTGATACAACTCTACCTTACACGTGTTTTTCATCTGGTCGGCAGGGGCCGGCCAGTTGCATGTCGGGACGGATGGGGCGGCTGGTTCCTTTCTCCACGCGCCAGCGAGCCTCGTTTGGAGCGGCTTTTCCGCCCGTCCCGTCATGCCCTGCGGCCCTCCAGCGACCTCTGGCGAGTCGGCCATTAGAGGGACCTCATTCATTACAAAACTGAGAGAGAGAGAGAGAGAGAGAGAGAGAGAGAGAGAGCATCTGCAGAAAACGTGACCATCTCGCCACAGTGTCTCTCATGCTCTTAAAAATTGTTGGTGATAATTGCTCCCTCCCCTCCGGCTCTCTCTCCCCTTCCCCTTCCCCTTTCCCCCCTCGCCCCCACTTTTCCTATTAAATTTCCTGTCCACTCCGTCTCCACATTAGACAACTGATGCAAGGCGCCTGTTGCGTGCACCAATCGCCAGAGCGTTTACAGAAGTCGGTGAATCGCGTTGTCCAGCACTTACGTAATTTTTCTTGAATAATAGACATGCCACCCAATCCCCCCTCTTCTAAAACAAAATGTCTCTGTTTCAGCTTCTTTCCGTGTACAGACCGCCATGTTAAAGACAATTTCCATCTTCAATACAAAAAAGTTCATTAGTGTATATCAGGACTAGTCAGTTGTCAGAGAGGAAACTTTTGTTATTATGTGCTATCGTTATTTTTCTTCCATGTGGTCGGATAGGAAACTTTTGTTATAATGTGCTATCGTTGTTTTCCCCCCATGTTGTCAGATGGGAAACTTCTGTTTTTAAGTGCTACCGTTCTTTTTCTCCCATGTTGTCAGGTAGGAAACTTTTGTTATTCATGTGCTATCGTTGTATTTTCCCCATGTTGTCAGGTAGGAAACATTTGTTATTCATGTGCTATCGTTGTATTTTCCCCATGTTGTCAGATAGGTAACTTTTGTTATTCATGTGCTATCGTTGTATTTTCCCCATGTTGTCAGATAGGTAACTTTTGCTATGTGCTTGTTATATTTTTCACCCATGATAGGAAACTTTTGCTATGTGCTTGTTATATTTTTCACCCATGATAGGAAACTTTTGCTATGTGCTTGTTATATTTTTCACCCATGATAGGAAACTTTTGCTATGTGCTTGTTATATTTTTCACCCATGTTGTCAGACAGGAAACTTTTGTTTTTAAGTGCTACCGTTATTTTTTTTCTCCCATCGTCAGACTAGTACCTCATATGATAGAACTTCGGTTCTCTCTACAAGAGCGTGAACATTTTCTGGAAGAAGATCAAAGCGATACCATGGCGATTCCATTTTTGGTGTGCTGGACACAGACTGCAGAACAGTGCGTGATTTGATCAGAGATTTTTTTTTTAACCCTCTGGCTCATAGAGGATGATAAACATTGGTCTTGCTGACATTGAGGATCCCAGCCTGGTGTGCTGGAACTCTGTCTGTCTGTCTGTCTGTCTGTCTGTCTGTCTGTCTGTCTGTCTCTCTCTCTCTCTCTCTCTTCTCTCTCTCTCTCTCTCTCGCGTGCACGCGCTCTCTCTCTCTCTGTATCTCATACACAATGTGTGTGTGTGTATATGTGTGTGTGTGTGTGTGTGTGTGTGTGTGGAGAGAGAGAGAGAGAGAGAGAGAGAGAGAAGGAGAGAGAGCGAGAGCGAGAGGAGAGAGAGAGAGAGAGAGAGAGAGGAGAGAGAGTCTGACTGGTCCAAGGAGGTCTGTAGTTCATTTCATAGATGACGAAGATAACTAAGCAAAATGAATGAACAAAGTGAGAGAAAACAAGAAATAGATAAACGAACAAACAAAACAATGGCTGGTACGCTTCTGAAAAGTCATGAAGGAAGGGAACTTTGGTGCTGAAACAGTGGCACACATACAACTCCAAGTTGATACCGATTGCGGTACCCTTCACATAGCACACATGCAGACAAAGAGACACAGCGACACACAAGGATACTCGTTCGTTCTCTAAAGTTGAACTCCGAATTTAAATAACTCATTAGAAAAATGACTTTCAACAAAACAAATGACAAGAAAAACAACAAACACAACCAACCAACCAAAAACTATTAAATGCCTCTGAATCGGTGTCAGTGACTTACGGGTATGAGTCTGACAACAGGTCGGCGAAGAATGGTAATTTCCTGAGACCAATGAAGGGGGGGAGAGAGAGAGAGAGAGAGAGAGAGAGAGAGGGGGGGGGGGGGTTGGGGCTGGGGATGGGTGTGGGAGGGGATGA
>CM065739.1:42216362-42226362 GCA_033310375.1 Conus canariensis
ACACACACACACACACACACACACACACACACACACACACATACATCAGTGATCTTTTCATGTGGCATTGAATCAGCTACTGTGCTTTCTGTCAGTGACAGAAGTGTACATTCATGCAACACACACACATACACGCGCGCGCGCACGCACGCACGCACCCCCCCCCCCCCCACACACACACAAACACACACGTCGCGAGAGGTTGAAAAGAAGAATCTAAACATGGAAGATGATTGTAATGTCGAGACCCTGAAGTGAAACATTCAATGGAACAGAGGCTGAAATAGTGAGGAGGACAGTAATAAAATGACCCTTTATTCCAACCGCTGACGTTCAAGCAACATGTTGCCGGTTTCTCGCGAGTTTCAAGCTCAGATATAATTGCGTGTTTGACACGCAGATGAGGAGCCCTGATATTTCAAAATGCCTTGAGAAAAGAGTTGAAAAGGGATATTTTAGTGTGTGCAGGTAAGAAAAATGTGCACATTAATGCGCCTGTATAAAAACTTCCAATCACTAGTGTTGTGATGCATTTGCATAATTCTTCATCACAACCGACTTCGCGGTGCCGTCTCAGGGGTAGCGTGTCGCCAGAGTGCAGCGCCACCCGCTCTTCTTCTTTTCCCCCTACTGCCTGCGTTTGTTTTGCTGTGTTCTGCCCAGGTGGATTTTTTCTCTAGCGTTTTGCCGGAGCGGCTGTGATTATATGCGCTCACTTGTATTTTCTTTCAGATTAAGATTGTTGCTGTTGTTTGTTACATTCGAGGCGTTATACTGGTCTATGAACAACACGTTTCTTCCCACATATGACTGCTTTTATGGCTGTTATTTTGGTCTTTTTTTTTTTTTTCTTTCGAGCACGATACCTCGACCCATAAGCTCAGTGACTTTAGTTAACAAATAAATCCGATATAACGCTTTTACCATGTCAACAGATATGAGTGGGCTTGTCTGGGTCTGGACTTGTGTTTCATTTTCGAGTTAGGCAAAGTTACGTTCCCCCCAACAGCGCCTTGCGTCGGTTGATAATGGGAAACCCAGTACACGTATTATCCCCTCCACCTGTCCCATCTTCTATGCCCCCCCCCCCCACCCCCACCCCCCACCCCCATGCCGTCCTCAGACCATGGATTGTCACATTTGTAGCTCTGGCACCTGCAATCCGCAGGGAGAGTCAACGTCAAGGCAATCCACCAGAGGAGACACTGCACGAGAAATTCAATTCGCCAAACTATCCAGACAATACCGCCAAGCAGAGATGCCACGCCCGACATAGCATCGAAACCTACTTCTTCTCACAAAAGAAGGTCAGACGGGGAAACGCAAGAGAAAACACCTGCTGCAGCGCTTCTTACGTCGGTGTTGTCCCGTGTGGCTTAGGAAAGAGGCCAACCGCTGGGCCCCAGGTGTGGCGTGGTCGGAACCTGTCTCTCACGTGCAAGCCGTGCAGAATGGCAACATGCTGTGCACAGTGTGTGTGCGGCGAGGGCTGTTAGGAACAGGGGCGTGGATCAGAATCCTGCTGGCCTAAGTGCAGCGTGGAGAGAGAGAGAGAGAGAGAGAGAGAGAGAGAGAGAGAGATGCACCATCACCTTGAAGAGACAGGTGGTGTGTGTGGGGGGGGGGGGGGGAGGGGGGGAGAAGAGGTCGCATTGGCGTGAAGTGTTGGGGGGTCACGCTGAGAACGTATCCTCCGGAGCAACTGTCGACTGGAACAAAGTCTTCGACGTTAATATTACACGCACGCGCGCGCGCGCGCTCACACACACACACACACACACACACACACACACACACACACACACACACACACACACACAGAGAGAGAGAGAGAGAGAGAGAGAGAGAGAGAACACCGACAAAAAGTAAAGGAGAACATTTCGGGATACCCAAAGAGAGAGAGAGAGAGAGAGAGAGAGAGAGAGAGAGAGAGAGAGAGAGAACAATTTGGGACACCCAGTAAGGCGAGAGAGAGAGAGAGAGAGAGAGAGAGAGAGAGAGAGAGAGAGAGAGAGAGAGAGAGAGAGACTAAAACCAGAGAGATAACACTTCGAAGAATAGATATACGAATGGTCATCACCATCAACATAAAAAAGAAGAAAAGCAGAAAATTCACACACCAAATGGGAGTGTTGAAACATTGAAAGGCTATACACGCATGTGCCCCCCCTCCCCCAAACACACACACACACACACACACACACACACACACACACACACACACACACACACACACACACACACACACACAATATCCCAGGGGTTTGTCGCACATTAGTTACCTTGTCCAGTGTTATGTATTTAAATCAAGTCTGCAGACAGTTGTTCAAAGAGCTGCTCAACAAATTACAATGATTAATCATTGGACATACTTTAGAGGATGGTTTGGAAGAAACTGATGACATAAGGCTGAATATTTGGGACAGTATGAGAAAAGTAGGTGATCTATGAAAGCAAAAGCAACCCACAAGAGAGAGAGAGAGGGGGGGGATAGATAGATATATAGATAGATAGATAGATAGAGAGAGAGAGAGAGAGAGAGAGAGAGAGAGAGAGAGAGAGAGATCAAATATACGGAATTCTCTCAAGCGAAAGAAAAAAAAAGGAAAAAAAAACCCTAAAACCTTCAAACGAACAAACGAGAACGAAATCAATGAACAGATCCTTAGACAGAAAGAGAAGAACAAGAGAGAGAGAGAGAGAGAGAGAGAGAGAGAGAGAGAGAGAGAGAGAGAGAGAGAGAGAGAGCGGCAGGCAGGCAGAGAGACCGTATACTGACAAACGTCTTCCTTTGAGAACAGAACAAGTGTGAATACGGAGACCAATGTTTTATTGCCGGTGAAATGAATAAGTTTTAAGTTTCAGAGAGAGAGAGGAGAGAGAGAGAGAGAGAGAGAGAGAGAGAGAGAATCTTCGACTTCAAGCTAGCGATAGGCATAACAATCGACACTTCATTAATTCATAATTACTATCAACAATCGCTGTAAGAAAATGGTTGCTTCGGTATCATAACAGTAATTTTCGCGTAGGAGCATTTTGTTAGCTGTATGACACAATAAAGACGAGAGAGAACGAGTTCAAAGAATAAAAAAGAAAAACCAACGTGTTACGACCTATGAACCTGTATCAGTGAAAACAGATAGGTGTAGTTGTTATCTCTGGCTTCCGGCATTCAAGCGCCCTTTACAAAGCAGGGTTTTCAGAACCCTTAGTCCGGGCGTTCGGATTGTCTATATTCATGAGTCACAGTCATAATCTTTAGTTATGTGTTTTCGTGAGTCGTAGACACATGTTTTCATAAGTTATAATCATCTGTTTTCATGAATCATGTGTGTCTTTTGATGAGTAATAGCTATCAATTTCTGTGTGTCATAATTCTCTGAGTCACAAGAAGTTGTTTTCGTAAGTCATAATCCTCTGTTCTTATGAATCACGATTATCTGTTTTCAGGAGTCATAATGATCTGTTTTCATGAGTCATGATTCTCTGTTTATATAAGTCATGGTTTTTATTTATCATTTTTTGTTGCAGTCTTATTTGTGTTGCCATAAGTCATAATTATCTTTTTTCGTGAGTCACAATTGTATTTGGAAATTGTATTCGGGAATCAGAATTGTCTATTTGCATGAGTCACATTTAACTTTTTTTTTTAAATTTAAGAGTCATATTTATCTCTTCTCATGAGTCATTTTTGTGTATCTTTGAGTCATAATCATCTGTATTCCTGAATAGTAATTATCTGTTCTCATGAGTTATTAGCACTCTTTCGATATGTACTGTTGTCATGAGTGATAATTATCTGTGTTCATTGATGATAATAATCTGTTTTCACGGATCAAGATTATTGTTTTTATGATCCGTCCTTGTGTGTGTGTGTGTGTGTGTGTGTGTGTGTGTGTGTGTGTGTGTGTGTGTGTGTGTGTTTTATGAAACATGACTTTTCATGATTCATAACTGATGTTTTCATGTGTTATGATAACTTGTTTTTTTTAATTAGTGATAGTTACCTGTTTTCACGAGCCATACTTTCCGGCTTTCCTGAGTCATAATTATCTGTCTTCATGAGTCTGAGTTATCTCTTTTCATTTTAAACATATCTGACAGACGTTTCAGGTCGAAAAAGTAGAGAAAGCGATTTGTGATGAAGCAACACCATCTGTGATGATCACCAAGGAAATGACAATTTCCCCAGAGAAGACATGAACAACGGCGTTTTGGACCCAGAGGGTTCTCATACACTGGCGCGGGTGCAGTGTTTAGAGATGTGTGACTATTGAAAACGTGTGGGTGGTGGCTCGGCGTGTAAATCATTCATCCAGTCGATGAAGCGCGTCGTTTTCACGGCTTGCTGACGGTGAGGGACAAAACCTTGTTAGGCTCCGGATGGGTGAAGCTGAACGAGTCTGCCTGCCATGACCATGGCTGGCTTTGCTCTCTCTCTCTCTCTCTCTCTCTCTCTCTCTCTCTCTCCCCTCTCTCTCTCTCTCTCTCTCTTTTGCTCTGCCCCTCCCTGTGTCTCTGTCGGCCTGTGTGTCTGACTCTCTCTCTGTCTCTCTCTCTCTCTCCTCCCTGTCTCTCTCTCTCTCTCTGCCTGTTTGTCTGTCTGTCTATCCGTCTGTCTCTGTCTGTCTGTCTGCTTCTGTCTCTGTCTGTCTGTCTGTCTGTCTATCCGTCTGTCGGTCTGTCTGTCTGTCTGTCTGTCTCTGTCTGTCTGTCTGTCTCTCTCTCACTGCCTGTCTATCAGTCTCTGTGTCTCTGTTTATATGTCCCTGTCTCTCCATTTGCCTCTGTGTCTGAATGTCTGTCTGCTTCTGTCTCTGTGTGTCTCTGTCTGTCTCTGTCTATCTCTGTCTTGTGTCTCTGTCTGTCTGTCTCTGTCCGTCTCTCTCTCTCTCTCTCTCTCTCTCTCTTCTCTCTCTGTATTTAAGCAAAACCACTTTGGTTCTTACGCGAACGCGCATGATGCAGACAAAAAGACGATAAACATGGCCAGAATTGCCAGCCGGGTGACGGACAGAGTACCCTTAGCAGAGACATGAAATCACAGTGAACATCATATTTTCGTGATTACATCTCTCTCTGTCTCTGTCTCCTGTCTGTCTGTCTGTCTGTCTGTCTCTCTCTCTCTCTCTCTCTCTCTCTCTCTCTCTCTCTCTCTCTCCTCTCCCCAGGGTCCTGGCCCTGTTCAGGGCGGATGGAAGGGAAGGGCTGGGTTTGGTCTTTCATAACACTGTGTCCTCAACAAAGTAAAATCTCCGAACAGTTCCCTGCTTGGCGATTGGACTTTAACTAACTAGTATGCTTGTACATGCCGTGTCCTAAACACGGCGAACAATGTTATCAGTTTTCTGCGAGGTTGTGAGTCTTCTATGATTGTGAATACGTTTCCTAAACACGATGAAGTTCTGACAGGTTTCTGCCGGGGTATAGGACTTCATAACCTTTACGCTCGTGATAACCTTTACGCTTGTGATACCTATGTTGCAGACGATTCTCAACTCCATGCACAAGTACCAGCCCCGCTTTCACCTGGTTCGCACGGACGACATCTTGAAGATTCCTTACAGCCCTTTCCGCACGTTCGTCTTCAAGGAGACCGAGTTCATAGCTGTCACGGCCTACCAGAACGAGAAGGTGAGGCGCTGGCTGGCTTCTCATGCCGCTGCTTGGGAAGAGGCCCGTAACATAATTCCTCCCACCGTGGGTACTGGCGAGTGTGAATTTTGAGGGCTGGGCCTATTTATCAGGAATGTTACTTATCTATTTATTTGTTTCTTTTTTTTTTTTTTTTTTTTGTGTAGATTTAGTTAGTTTGTGCGTGGGACATCTGAAAATAGTGGCTGAACGTAGTTCGGAAAGCCCTTGAAACATCATTTATCTTGTTCATATGGCAGACGAAGAGGATGTCAGGCTGAGAGAAGCTGTATTAAACTCTGTACAGTTTTGTCTTGTTTTTTCATGCCTCGTTTATCAACAACATTACCGCATTATGTCGGACTACGTAATTGGTCGAAATTTGTAAACTCCCTTCCCATTGGGAGCAAGAGTCCCAGGCGTTTACCTCTTGAATGCGCGGGTCGGCAGGTCTGAGAAACTGAGGTTGAGAAGGGAAGATAATTCTGTGCGTCAATTAGAGGATGTTGCTATTCTCAGCGCATTATGAAGAGTTTGTCGGTGCATGATTACTAAACATTTGTTGGTGAGAAGGGAGATAAATCAATCAGAGGACGTTACTATCTGTAGTGCATTACAACGAGTTTGGCGGTGCATGATCACAAAATATTTGCTGTCTGCCCTGTAGGCAATATTCTGATTGTTTGCATTGAAAGTGAAGTGGATTCTAAAAGGGTCAAAGGTGTTGAAACAATGACTAGGCTGTTTAACTTTGTTTTCATCATCCATCTCTCTCTCTCTCTCTCTTCGTAATAAAAAACCCCCCAAAAACATGTGTGTCGAGGTTCGGCGATTCGCTGATTTCTGTCAGCTGTTTGTGCCTTTGGTGTTGACCCAAGTCTCAATTCAGCTGCTGCGCCGTTCTGTTTTCATTCGTCTTTCAAACTTAACTGGTTGCTTTCGTTAAGATAACTTGTTTTGTCGTTAGGCGTCAACCGAGGAGGTTCGTGGTCCAGCCTAACCTGCTGCTGAACAATGCTACAGCCAACTTGAACAGGGTTGCTTTGAAAGAAACAAGTGCCTCTCGTGAGAAGAGAACTTCCGAATATACCGTATTATATCCGCGTTTTTCTACGATTTTTCTCGCTTTCAATAACCGATGTGGCTGTTAGTTTGTGTGTAGAGATAATACATCATTACCCTTTGTTTGTAAGTTTGTAGGGATAACAGATTACTACTCCCACTACCCAAACCACTACAGTACTACTGCTGCTGTTGCTGCCGCAGTCGTTGCTGCTATCACTACAAGTTGTTAGTCGTTTGCCTGTTCGCCTTTTCTCGTCGTCAGTAAGAGTCCAAGGCAGACACTTCCACTCAAATCACACTACGCAGATAAAAAGGTGACGTAAAACCCACCCGATCCTGCCATCGCCAGAATAATTACAGTTCTCGAAAGTTCACGTGTTGATTGGCAATAAACTTACAGAAGGCTAAAGTGGGACAGATCACCCGGAGACTGGTGTACAAAAAAGGAACAAAAACAAAAACAAAGCAAAAAAAAAAAACCCTACTGTGGTTTAATTGTTATTTCTTTTCTTTCGTTCAAGGCATTAGAGAGAGAGAGAGAGAGAGAGAGAGAGAGAGAGAGGGCGTCCCTCTTTGACCTTTGGAACAAAGCATCTCCGCTTTTAGAGAGTTGTAAACGCTGTGCGCCAATATCACGCAAACTGCGACTGGCGTTGCCATCCATGCTGGGCGCGTTTGTTGGGGTGGCGATGAGTTTTTGCTTTATCACGCAAGCTGCCAGTATTGATAGGCAGACGGAAGACCTGTTGGTGAACGCAGATACAGGGAGGCCTTGTTCAGGTGGGTGAGAACGTTTGGCAAGAGATGTGGGGGGGGGGGGGGGGGGTGGGGGAGTGGGGGGGAATCACAGCAGGTAACGCAGCGCCCAGTACCTGACGACCTCGGAGAACACTGACGGAAGTTGGTGAATGAACAGCGCAACCCGCCCCCCCCCATCCCCTCCGCAACACTCCACAAACGCATAGAAACATCGCACACGCGCGCGCGCAAACATCACACAGACACGCGACACACGCGCACGCAAGTAACACAGACACAGACACACATACACAAACACACACTGCCACCATCACACAAAAACAGACGAAGAAACTACAGCACGCACTCAAAACAACATACAGATTCTCTCTCTCTCTCTCTCTCTCTCCTCTCTCTCTCCTCTCTCTCTCACACACACACACACACACACACACACACACACACACACACACACACACACAGGCAACCAACATAAGATGGGCTCAGTGTAGTGTTACATAGGTCCCCCCCCCCCCACATACATGCCCCTTCCCCATCCCATTTGTCCTAGCATGGTTATCCCCGACCATCTCATCATTTGAGTTGGGTGTGGACATTCCACAGGAATTGACATCACAGGTAATATCAAATTGGACACCGGTTCACACGGAACCAGAACCAGCGCAGGACACTAGTTCAGCAGGTAGAAAGAAGTGGGCCCGCACTTTAGTCTGGGACGAAAACCAGATCAAGACAGGACAGCCCCCGTCCTGCCAACAATCAGACATCCTGCCATCGAAATTACAGACTACGGTCTGGGACACACCATGTCCTTAAGGGCCTCAGGCCAGTAGGACGTAAAACTCACCTCTGCCAGTGATAGGACAGCCGGCAGACGTAATGGGAAAGGAGAGGAGGTGTCTAAAACTGCGTTATTTCATCGGGACGGCAACACTTGAGACAGGAAGTGAATATGCAAATGTCTAGATTCGAAGCTCGGGATTCGAATTGGCCACCACGTGAACGCAGACTAGGTGTGGCCACCAACTGAGTTGTCCATACCTAAGCTAAAACTTGTTCTTTATTTAAGAGATAAAGCAAAGTTCTCAGTTACTTTCCTTTCGTCTGTCCTGCAGATCCTGCGCTGGGTCATGATCGTAAGGACAGAGCCAGCCGAATGTTTAAGGGAGTTGTTCGCTCCATCCAGCGCGCGAACGCTCGATCACGCGACTTTGATGAATGAAGTTACATTTTTTTCCCACTCACCCCTGTCTCCCCCTCCCCTCCCCTCCCGTCCCTTCTTCCTCTCCCCTCGTTCACCGCCTTTCCCCACTACATTTTTTTCATTTTTGAATTCGCGAACAATTTCAACCTCTTGAACGCTCTCCATCCCCCTCCTGCTTGCTCCTCTCCCATTTCTGAACGCCCCGCCTGTACCCCATCCACACACTTCCCCTCTCCCGTCTGAAATCTGCTTCATCTATCCGTCTGCTAATTAGAATCCCAACTTTTTTTTTTTTTTTTTTTTTTAAATTCTAATCGACTAGAACACAAGCCAGAACCTTATCAAACGGTGATCGTTGCGTTTTGGTTGTATTTCTAACGGTACCTATGAAAGAAAAAGGCTTATCGGGAATCGGTGAAATGGGATTAGGAGACTAGGAACGATAGTCTGGCACCTGATGGAGATATACTTGTGACTGAACGTTAGTTAGGTGTGTGTTTGATTTTCACACCACTAGTAAGTATGGTTTGGATGTTTTCAGATCACGCAGCTGAAGATCGACCACAACCCGTTTGCCAAAGGATTCCGCGACACAGGGGTGGAAAACGAGAGAAGAAGTGAGTGCACTGAGAGAGAGAGAGGAGAGAGAGAGAGAGAGAGAGAGAGAGAGAGAGAGGAGCGTGCGTGCGCCGCGCGCGCGCGCGCGTGTGTGTGTGTGTGTGTGTGCACCCGTGTGCATGCTGGTTCGTTTCAACACCTGTAAACTGTGTGGGGTGTGTCCAGGTTGTATCATATGGGGAAGACCATCATCGCCCAAAACCAAGGTTGCTGACGATTCTAACTCATCAGAGAAAACTATCGAGCCAAGTCCTATGACAGCTTTCAAAGGACCTTTGTATTGTCAGTGAAGGTGGTATGGAGTACACTGCAGACAGGCCCTTTGTGAAGAAAACTGAAACAGTCTCAGATTCCGGAATGCATCATACTTGCTCAGACTGTAACCTTATGTAACCCTGGCACCGACCTTAACCTAACTGTGTAAAGTCTTATAGAAAAAGAACCTTCACTGATGAATTATGCTTGTAAAGTGGGGGCAGTGGGACTATCTGCTCCATCGATATGGGAAGGAACATCTGCGGCCAAAGAAGGTTAAATACCTGGACTTCACTGTTCCCTTGTTCATCCCCCCCCCCCCCCCCGCCTTAACCCTCCCTTTCCACCCTTGGCTGTTTTAATCCTAAATATCTCTGCAAGGTCGTTTTCATAATGATAAAAGAATTGTTTATCTGTACTTGATTCACTCCGCTATTTACGCGCGCAAGCACGCGCACACTCTCA
>CM065739.1:42233862-42251362 GCA_033310375.1 Conus canariensis
TGGGGTTGTTTTTTTTTTTTATTGCGATGTCTTCTCTTGCTTTTCCTCGGTGCTTGGAATGACCAGCTCTCTCTGGATACACAAAAGCAGAGGCAGCTGAAATCTGACCAGGTGTTGGTGCTGGAGGTCATACAGCGTTGCTTGCGTCGGAGCCTGGAAGCCTTTGTATCTGGACCATGTTGACGCCTGAAGGGGGGGCAATGACACCAGTGTTGCATGAGATTGTTTCTTTTCATTGTTTGAAACCCCATGGAATGTGACGGGACTCTACAGCCCTGCTGTGACACCAGCCTGGTCGTAAACAACAGGTCTTGTCTCGACCACAGAGGGGAACGGACCGTCTGTGAAGTGCGGCGAACCGACAAGCAACCTGTGAAAAGGAGGCAGCCAGAGAGCCAATCAGATCAACAGGAAGTGCTCAATGCCTTCAGCGTGCGTGTTGGATTTCCGACACGTGGAAGGCGGAGATTCGGATCCTGTCTGCTGTGCGTCTTTGACTTGAGACGTCGTCACAGCATGGTCAGTTTCCTTTGCATTGAATGTGGTGCATCACATGGTCTAAGGAAGTCCAACTGTTACTTTTTCTTGGATCAACTTCTGCTTGTCTTCGGGATGCCTCTTCTTCGCGGAGCTGAACTTGAGTGCTTACTTCGAATGGTCCAGTTTCGCCCTTTAAGGACTTTGACCAATGTCTTGGATGACTTCGTGTTTTGTTAACAGTTGGACAATATTGGCCGGTGTTTTCTGGGACCCTATGATAGACCAGTCTCGTCATGAGTTGAAAATCAAAGGACCAACACACACACACACACACACACACACACACACACACACACACACACACACACACACACACACACTCGCACACACACACACACACACACACAACACACACACACACACACACACACAGACACACACACACACACACACACTCGCTCGCACACACACACACACACACACACACACACACACACACACTCGCCACACACACACACACACACACACACACACACACACACACACACACACACACACACACACACACACACTTTTGATATATTTACAGCAATGCAAGCGTGCATGCTGAGGACAAGATGTTACGTTTCAGGGAAATCTTTGCTCTTTGATCACGTTGCTTTGTGTGTGGCATAAAGTCACGTGATGAAATCTTGTCGTTTCGCAAAGCTCGTTTGAATTGGTGGTTCATTTGACTTTATGGTGAATCTTTTCATTAGCCCTTTGTGTACCTGGTGAAGACTGCATTGGAACATCCCTACCGTTGTTCCTAGATGGTGGCCATTGAATCAGAGCCTGTATGTTCTAAAACTGTCGTACCTTACAGGTTTTTTCTCTCTTTTTGTTAACAGTTCAATGACATATTTGCAATGGTATCAATCAACCTTTGGCCTGTTCGAACCTAACAGGCAGATGACGTGTGGTTATTAGATGCTGTACATAATTGTTTTACATACTTTATATTTATATTATGCCTGTATACAGAGAATGTGGTGAGCTCACAGTCTAGATAAGGTTTTTTTGTTGTTGTTGTTGTTGTTCTTATTTTGATGACAAGTAAATGTTACTTTTTATACCCCTTCCTCTGCATCCCTATACAGCTTAGCAGGCTTTTTACTGTACATGTTTTATCTGCAGATAGACTCCTCTTTCTCCGGTGCCAGGCGGTGTTAACAGACATTACAATGAGGCAGCCTTCACGGCACAAACAAACTTGCTAGAAAACAGATGTTGATGTGAATATGCTCTTTTGATTAAAGGAAAGAAAAAAAAACACAAACCGGTTAAAACCGCTTTGTAAACAAGATATTACCGCCCGTATGATCTTTTGATAATAAATATTATGAATTGTCCTATTCAAACCATTGCAAGCACAAAACATGTTAATATAACAATGATCTTTGATAGAAATGTTGATTGATCAAATAATTTCGTTTTTAGAAAGGAAAAAGATTAATCTGAATAATCAGCAATGGACGATTATTCGGCTGAGAAAAAGCGTGTTTTTAAAGAAAGAATATGTTACGTGATGAGATCTTATAACAATGATCTTTGAGCTTAGAAATTTCAATCGACCGATTACATTTTTTTTTCTTATAAAGGAAAACGTTTAATGTGAATATTAGCTATTAACATTCTTAATCAACCACTGAGAAACATGTTCTTTTCAGAAAAATATGCGATTGAGATCATTTGGCTTTTGAGATCTTTAGTCGACTAATTAAAACAATTTTCTTCAAAAGGAAATGAATGTCTGACAACGGAGGCTTTTCACAACAGATGCCGGTACTTTTGCAATGCTCTTGAATCAAGTTTTGACAAGACTGTTGTACTTTCTGACAGCAGACGTTTGCAATACTTTTGAAACAGTTCTAAAACGATGGTTTATTTTTATTTATTTATTTTTTTTTTTTAGTTATTGAAATATGGGTTTGGAGTCACAAGGCATGCTAACCAAATTTCAAGGAACACATTCTTTGTCGTCATACTGAAGAATTTTTGGTGTCAGGAAGATGTTAGTGGTAAACTGTTTAGTCAGTTGCTGGCTACGAAAGTGCGTGCGTGTGTGAATATGTGAATGTGTGTGTGTGTGTGTGTGTGTGTGTGTTGCGCGCGCGCGCGCGCGCGCGCGCGTGTGTGTACAGTGTTGTTATTTCCTTTAAGCGAACTTGTAATAACTTTGAAAGGACCTTTATCACAAGGTCAGTAACAATTTCCGAAAGAAGACAGACTCTGAAAGTTAACAGAGCCTCTTCACTGTCACAGACATAGGCTATGTGCACACTTATTTGTCACGAGCTAGGGCTTGAATTTTAAATATACCACGAAGGATATCGCTTGATTAATTACATACTTTAACGCGCGGTTTCACATTATAGATTACGACGAATGTCTCTCCCACTGTCTGTTTTCAATGATTATTTTATTTATTTTTTTTGCACAATGCTTTCTATACTGAAAATGATGTGATACGACACAAGAAGCAGTGGACATTTCTATAGCAATTTAGTGTACTAAGATCCATTCATAGATCTGCTGATTGTGAAACATTTACCTTCCACAAATATATGGGAATTGAGTTTTTAGGTGACGAGGTGACTTGTCGCAGGCACAAAGGTTATGCTTCAGTGGACCTGTGACTTCTTCTTTTTTTCCAACGGTATCGAATGTTACAACCGGGGCAATATTCTCCTTTTTTTTCAGTATTTGTACATATACGTATATTTGCACAGCAGAAGTGACATTTTCACACATACTTGTCTTAATAATCCGTTTACTGCCTGTTCCTCTCTCCCCCTCCTCTCCCTCCCCCCGGCCTTCCACCCCCTCCCCCCCCCCCCCCCCATCCTCCTCCCCAGTCACCTTTCCCGTGGGCAGGGGACACTGAACTTGCAGTGAAAGGAACTGAACCACGTCACAAGATTTGTGTTGATGTCATTTTATTTTCGAACCAGTCCGCTGAACGTTTTTGAAATGCATTGTCAGACTAACCACTCGACCAGCTTCCAGAAGCAAGCAGGACCTAAAGGGTTAAATTAAGATTGTGTGTGTGTGTGTGTGTGTGTGTGTGTGTGGTGTGTGTGTGAGTGTGCGTGTGCGTGCGTGCGTGCGTGTGTGTGTGTGTGTGTGTGTGTGTGTGTGTGTGTGTGTGTGTGCGTGTGTGTGTGTGTGTGCTTGCACGCCTTTTCAATCAACTTTTCAAAACTAGATTTCCAGGAAAATGATTTTTTATGTTTAAAAAATGTAACTTACATCAAGTGCTTTTTTTTTTTTTTTAAATGTCACTTATTAATTTTGCTTTTACTCCGTAAATAATGGCATTCTTGAAAATGCGACGAACCCATTTTAGAGGTTTTGTTTGTATGTGCTAGAGAGAGAGAGAAGAGAGAGAGAGAGAGAGAGAGGGGGGGGGGGGGGGGGACAGAGAGAGCAAAAATAGCCGATTTGGAAGATTCGAATTACGTTTTTTGTTTTTCACATGCCCTTAAAGTGTGCTTCTTCTTCTTCTTCTTCTACTTCTTCTTCTTCTTCTTCTTCTATCTTTTGTTGTTGTTGTTGTTGTTGTTGTTGTTATTGTTGTTGTTGTTGTTGTTGTTCTTCTTCTTCTTCTTCTTCTTCTTCTTCTTCTTCTTCTTCTTCTTCTTCTTCTCCTCCTCCTTCTTCTTCTTCTTCTTCTTTTTATTTTGCTGTCTCATCTTCCGTGCTATCTTAGCAGCGCCGAACCCATACCGCTCATTCCGACCCCCCCCTCCCCCCCCCCACACACACACCCCACCCCACCCTCTCTTCCCTCACCCCCGGCCACAGCCACAACCTGACCCGGCCCGCCACAGCCTCGGCACCGGCAGTCCACGAGGAGCAGTCCATGTCAAATCACGTGGCAACCCACCGAATGAGACAGTGCGCTGCAGTGGTGTGGTGTTCAGTGGTGCCTGTACTGACCGAACGTGCGCAACACAACCACTTACTAGGCCCCTTAACGCTTATTCTAGGAGACGGCGTGAGTGAGCTCTCACTGCAGAGGGCGCCGCTACGTCCGTCCAACGAAAGTCCCCATGAATTTGCCAGAACCGGAGACCCCCCCACAGAACCAACTCAAGGGCACCGACATGGAGAGGTCACCATGAGCTCAGGGCTTGAAGGGACACAGGATTTAAGACTTTTTTTTTATTTCACATGCTGATCGATGAAGCCGGGGCTGATGAAGATGACGCTACCGATTTCTTATTTCATGAAAATCTATCTGTTTTTACCTAGTGGAAAATTGATATCTGCTTATTCGACTTTATACGACCATAAACTGATTAGAACATTTACAAATGAAACACTATTAAAAAAAAAAAAAAAGGCAGTACGTGAAATAATTTGATTTTAGTTGATAACAACGACAAAAACGAGAAAAATATGTACTCAGGAACACAATTTGCGTGAGAATATATTTGGCATACGCTGAAAATCATAAAGTAAAAGAAGGCTGTAAAGAGAGGATGCGTGGCTTCACGAGAATCAAGTCCACACGCAATATGCACAGACGTAAGAATGGTAATATTTGATGGGTTAAACCTCCTGCGAAGAAATCGGCTTAAATCAGCGAATGAATCAGTCAATAAATGATAATCGTATTCTATGAGTCCTTATCTGCTACAGTTTGGAAACGACCGCTCGAGTGAATTTACCCCTGAAAATTAATGTCTATGTCCACAAGTATCTCCTTTGCTGTTTCGAATATGTTAGACGGAAGATCTCAAATCGATCACATTGCTGCATCCTAAATCCCATCCAGTTTACATGAAGGGAAGACGTTAAGTTTGAATGTTGCTGTATTTGGTTTACTCGTCTTGAGTGCTTATGCTGTGTCGATGTTCTAAACTGGCCTATCTAAAGTCTAAATGGTGATGTTATTGAACTGAAGCAGTCAACTTACAGCATCCGTTTCTAACATATTGCCATGGTGAACTACTTAACAATAGTGTATGGTTGGGGTGCTTTGCGCACAATTTTGACATGAAGTCGATGTAAATGCGTCACTTTCTTGAGCCAGTTAACTTAATCTGACCTTCCAAAAGATGTTGCTGCATTAAGAAATATTTGTGTTTTTTTTGTTTTTTTTTTGCAATAAATTATTGCCTGTGGACTAACGTTCGTAGCAGTCAACCACCAAAACAAGTACTGATCAATTTAAGGAAACGTTTACCTTTTTTTCTTTTTCTTTTTCTTTTTTTTTTTGCTGCATCGAATCGTTGTGCAAACGTGTCTGATAATGTGTTTTGCAGATTGTCAATTTGGGTGCATTTTGCAGATTATCAGTTTGGGTGCACTGCTAGACTAATCCAGGTAGTCTCCTATTGAGGAGGTTAATTTCGGCGTACTGTTTTATGGAAACACTTGGTAAAACAACGGAAAAGCCAGTGCACGTGGAACGAGTTTTTGTCCGTTGTTTCAGTTTCCTCAAGGGCGCGTCACTGCGTGTGGATAAATCCATTTACGCTACACCACATCCGTTAAGCCGTGAAATCGCGATTGTGTAGGATTGGTGACTAAATAAATGAACACTGTTTTGTCCGTCGATGCATTCATTACTAGACTGAATCGCTACCCTCAATATCAAGTGTCCACTTTGATGCGTTACAAAGATTAATACTACCCTCAGTATCAAGTGTCCACTTTGATGCGTTACTGAGATGAATACTACCCTCAGTGTCAAGTGTCTACTTTGATGCATTACTGGGTTGAACCACTTATGTCAAGAGTCTACTTTGGCGCATTACAAAACTGAATAGCACTCTCGATGTCAGCTATCTATTTTGACGCATCATGAGACTGAATCAGTCGCCTCAGTGCGCAATGTCTACCTTGGTGCATTACTACACCGACTTACTGTTCTCTATACCATGAGCATATTTTGGTGGATTGAATCACTACCCTCAATGTCCGACATCTTCCGCTAAACATCTGCCTCCAGTGTCCAGAGTCTACTTTGATGTGTTACCAGACTGAATATCTGTCCCCAGTGTCCAACATTTACTTTGTGCATTATTTGACTGATTGGCTATTGTCAATGTCTAATTAGACAGAGGGTGATATCTTTGAATCCAGGTTTAGCGTGACATTTTTCATTGCCTTTTATTTTCCTTTTGTTTGGACTCGTTTACAGTCAGTTTTTTTGTTGTTGTTGACATTCATCTGTTCATGAAGACATGTAGTCTGTACCTTGACTCTATTTTGCATGTAAACGTAAACTGATGTAAACGGAAGATCAAGCCTAGTGTGTATATACAAGACTGACAAATCTGTCAACGGGGCAGTGACATTTGGGTAACAGAAGCAAAGTTTTTTTTGTTTTTTTTTCCCCCTAACTTTTTATTTAAACAGAAAATCTGATTTCCATGGGTAGTGTTTACGGTGTCGTTATATTTTGTACGCTTTCAAAACGTGTTTACAATACTGCAATGGCCCCGGATATTGGCTGCGCGACAAACCACAGTTGTCACCCAACTGTATTCTAACGACAGAGCCAGTATATCATCTGTGCTACGTCGGTGTTGGATTAGCTACAGTGCTCTCATTTGCTCTCAACGCTTTCGTCAAAGTTTTGATTTTTTTTTTTTTTTTTTTTTGGTGGTGATTTTGCACAGATGTATGGAAAAGCAACATTTTTTGACAACTAACTCACGTACCTGTCTACCATAGATGCATGTTGGCGAGTATACGGTCAGAGAGTTCATCGCTGCGTGTGTTTCCCCCCCCCCCCCCCCCCCCCCCCCCCCCCCCCCCCCCCTTTTTTGTTTGAAGATGTTCTAAATGATAAATGTTTGATTGCTTAGTTTCCTGTTCGTTTAATCTTATTTCATCCACACACATCCCCCTCCCCTCCCCCCCTCCCCCTTTGAACCTTTGACCTCGCGCAGTCCACTGAACTATGTCTAACGGGTGTTTTGTGCGCCATTTTGACAAAGACAGTACAACAGAAACACGTGAATTGCTGATTTAGGACGTGTGCTAAAATATGCAGGGTTTGTTTGGATTTTGCCCGGTCAGGTTTTCTTTATTTTCTTTTTCTTTGGGTTTTTTTTTTGTGTGTGGATTTTTTCGCGCTTGCGTTTTTTGTATCGTAAAACTGACCACGACTTGTTCATTTAATCAATATTGTTTGCTCCACCTCTCTCTCTCTCTCTCTCTCTCCTCTCTCTCTCTCTCTCTCTCCACACACATACACACACACACACACACATACACACACGTGCATACATTGTGTGTGTTTGTGTGTATACGTGTGTGTGTGTGTGTACAAGTGCGCGCGCATGTGTGTGCGTGTCCCAATCTATCTCCATACACCTTCCTAATCTGCTTTCTTTGCGTTTAAAAAAAAATTTTTTTTCTTAATTGCATGGGCGTGGTTAGTCTTTAACCTATCGAATTCTTCAGTTTGTTATAATTCAACAAATCCACACAAATGAACACCGTCGCAATGCAATCCCATTTCAAGTCATTCCCGCTTAAGGGTTGGAGACTGTCCAGAGTGGCGGAACTCGCTCATCCAGTCCGGTTTTGCAGATGATCGGTTGCACTCGACAGAAGAAGGAGGATGACCAGGCAATGTCCTGCGTCTGTTGGGGGGGGGGGGGGGGGGGGGGGGGGGGGGGGGGGGAAGGGAGGATGGGCAGCGCGGGGGGGGGAAATTTGCTGAAATCACTGCAGTGGTGGCGGCGTCTCCCCTGGCGGGGTTGCCATGTCACAGACAACACAGAACGCTCCAGGTGACAGCCAGCAATCGGAATGCAACAATGAGGGAGCTGTGGTCAATGAGCTGTAGGTATGCCACTGACACGGAAGAAAAGGAAATGTGAGAACAAGAACCTTACCGTACATAGATTATGATAAGATTGAAGTAATTCACCGTGGTCACACACACACACACACACAGATACACACACACACACACACACACAACACACACACACACACACACACACACACACACACACACAACAACAACAACAAGATTGCATTGAGTGGTGAAGCAGATTTAGGAGATGAAGAAGGAGGGAGGACAGGGAGGGTGGTGGGAAGGGGAGGGGGGGGGAGGGAAGGGCAGAGAGGTTGGGGTGAGGGCGGAGAGGGGTGAGCTACAATCAGACAAATCATGATTGGACACAGAGGAGGCATTCATCAAAATGGGAATGGGAGGAAGGTTCGAGCCGACGAGATGGGGGGGGGGGGGGGGGGGGGGGGGGGGGGGGGGGGGGGGGGGAGGAGGGATGAGAATTGATCAGGGGTTGTAAAGAACAAAAGAAAGCGTCGGTTTGGGTGACAGCGAGAGCACCGAGATCGCAGTTCTAGGGCGAGAGTTCGAAGCCCTCTGACGTCAATACACCACAGTGCTGACCATGGAGGTAGTGGAAATCAACATCACATTCCAAAATGTAAATGTTTAACTTGTTGTTATTCTGGTGGCCTTATTGACATGTAGATCCTCAGCCCAACTATCCTGGGACGATTTTCTCTGTCCAAATCGATCCTCAGTCCCAACTATCCTGGGACGATTTTCTCTGTCCAAATCGATCCTCAGTCCCAACTATCCTGGGACGATTTTCTCTATCCAAAATCGATCCTCAATCCCAATTATCCTGGGACGATTTTCTCTGTCCAAACGGATCCTCAGTCTAAACGGTCTTGGGAAGATTTTCTCAATCCAGGTGGATTCTCATCCCCGTCGGTCTTGGGACTATTTTCTCAATACAGGTAGATCCTCATCCCTAACTGTCCTTGGACAATTTTGTCAATCTGCTATATCGCCTTCTGTGGGTGTGAACGTGAATTCTGGATGTAGCAACAAATTCCGAAGGTTTTTTTTGTTGTTGGAATTTCTCTCTCTATTTCATTTGTTTTATTTAGTTATTTATTTACTTACTTACTATTTTTGTTAAATACCTGTCTTTGTTTTCAGCGAGCTGCACAGTTGGTTCGGCCGCCCTCCTGTATTAATTTTGCCCATCTTTAGTGACTCGCCGTGCTGCATTAGAAATTCGTGACGATGAGAGCAGTGACTGATTGATTAGGTTTCGCTGGTCCTTATCATCATGATTATTGTTTTATTATGAGTGTCATTTTTGTGTTACCCGGCCCTTCTTAAGGCTTACGCTCTCTCTAACTTAGTCCTGAGACCGGTCTCGGCATGATGGTGAGGTCCTTCCTCATTTGCGTGCAGTCTGACCCGAACGAACCGCGAGCGGTCCATGCCACAAGGTTGTGTGCGTCTCTTTCGAATCTGATTCAGCAGGATGCAGCGTGTACTCAGAGCACGACTCGGTCCCAGAACTGCTAATCAACATGGAAATCACGAAGGTTGGGCAAAATCAATTGATGGAATCCGTCGGCATTTCCTTTTGATTGGCAAGGAACTTTATAGCATTTAGCGAAACACGCTACACACACACACACACACAACACACACACACACACAAACATATATATATATTAAAAAGAAACACAGAAGAACAACATAGACCACGATTAAACAATCTTGTTTCTAATTCAGCATCTCGCCACTTGAACTCTCCTTCATCCACGATGCAAACAAGAAAAAACATTGTCTTAGGGGGCTAGAGGTTGAAAAGGAAATCTCTGAACATGTTCAGGAATTATGCTGTTCGCAATGAACTGAAAATGATGACGTCTCCTCATTTGTAGAAAGAGCCGTCCGTATTTTTGTATAACTTTATGTGGAGTCATTAGGCGCGCGGATAAAAGATTTTGTTCGTTTTTTTTGTGCTTTTTTGTGTTTTTGTTTTTTTTTGTCCCCCCCCCCCCCCCCCCCCCCCCCCCCCCCCCCCCCCCCGTTCATTCATTTTTATTGAGGAAAACCATGGGCAACGATTTTTAGGACCTATCTATTGACAATGAATCAACACAGGCTAGTGCTGCAGAAATGTACTGTGTGACGCGGCATGTTGCGCAGCTTGTGGACTGGACACCACTGACTAACACTGAATCTGATCGAGTCAAATGACCGGATCAAACAGTGTGATATTCCCTTTAGTGGACTGGGTTTTTTTTTTTTTTTTTTTTTGAAATCCAGCCAAATGACCGCTAACCAACCGTCAAGCAGTCGTCTACTATCGCCACTTCCGTTCGTGTTGTTTTATGCTCTGGTCAGTATAACGAAGGTGGCTGGGAATGGGTGGGATGGAGGAGATGACGAATTTAACCTACACGGTGTCGTCATTTTCAGCTGTTGTTATTACGTTGATGAAGTCACATTGATGCAATAATGTTGATAACCACAAGGAGAAGAGAACCAAAAAAGTGAAGATTGTGTGTGTGTGTGTGTGTGTGTGTGTGTGTGTGTGTGTGTGTGTGTGTGTGTGTGTGGTTTTGTGAGTGTAGTGTGTGGTGTGTGTGTGTGGTGTGTGTGTGTGTGTGTGTGTGTGAGGTGTGTGGTGTGTGTGTGTTTGTGATGGTGTGTGTGTGTGTGTGTGTGTGTGTGTGTGTGTGTGTGTGTGTGTGAGAGAGAGAGAGAGAGAGAGAGAGAGAGAGAGAGAGAGAGAGAGCAGCAACAACAAAAACGTAACCACTCCATATGATGACCGACATTGTTAGAAAGCGTGTTTTTCTTAACATCCACCATGTTGAACAAATCTTCTGTATTTGAGCTATTTCTTTCTATATGAAAATGAACTGCTATCTGTCTGAAACACGATTCTTTTTACTGTGAGCTGAACTTGTTTTTTTGTCCATTTTTTTTTTTTTTTGATATTGTTGTTTTTGTTTTCTCTTTTGAAGCGAAGAAGCAAAACAAAGAAGCATTACATTTGACTCCCATCCTAAAGCAAAATTATTGGTATTCTTCCTGGAACAGTGGACAGCGATTTACTGTTGGTTCTGCTCATTTTTTGTTGTTGTTGTTGTTGTTGTCTGTGTGTGTATGTATGAAATAGACCCTGGCTTTGTGGCATTTGTTAATTCCGTATTTAGAGTCTTGTCTGTCGTGCTTTTTTTTATTTTCGTGTAGATTAACATGTTTGATCTACATGTAAAACTTTGGACAGTGATTTCTGGTTGGGTTTGTTCGTACTTTTTTAAAAAAAATTTTATTTAAAAGACCTTGGTTTGTAACTTGTTGATTTGGTATAGAGTGTCACACTTTTGAAGCATAGCCTTACATGGTTTTCATTACGGTTAATCTTTGTACAGTTTGCACTCTATGTTATTTTGTTTGACATTTTTTTTACGCAAGCTTGAGGTATCGTACAAGGACAACAGTTTTTGGTTCATTTCACAGTTCATCAAAATTTGAATTTGTTTGGTTTGAAGTGCTCAGGAACACGTATTTCATTCATCTTTGATATATGCAACTGGGAAATAAAAATGCTGATAGAAAATAGACTCATTGGCCACAATACAGTATACAGGAAATAGACTCGTTGGCCACAATTCTATCACTTTTTTTTTTTTTAAACAATGTATATACGTAGACATGTAAATACAGGCGTTAAGAGGTAGGCACAGTTCAAGACATTTCAGCGCACTTATCGTGCGCTAGGAAGGTCATCAGGGATTGGTCAAGTGAACGGAACGACCACAGTCAACTGAAGTCCTTTGGGAACAAACAAACAAACCAAAAAAAAAAAAAAAAGAAAAAAAATCACCGGAAGCTCTATGACGAAGTCGTGTTTAAAAAAAACAAAAAAACTCGTTGTCTGCTGACGGAAGTAGCTTGACTTACAGCCAGTTGACTCGCGGATACACAGACTGCCTTCTACTATGGTCGTATAACCAGGAACAGTCAGTCAAAACCCTTGTAATAAACAAATAAACAGAAATTACGTGTCAGTGTGAGATCCACCATGACAGTCTCCTTGGCGCATCGTACACGGGCTGTGTGAACTGCTAATAGAGAGAATTTTCGACCTGTTCATACAATGATGAAGAAGTGATTGTCTGTCGAGAAAAAAGGTGCTGTTAGTGTTCTTATGTTGGAACCACACACACACACACACACACACACACACACACACACACCATTTCTGCCCTGTAACTCGTTGCCGAAGGTTTTGCCCGAGTTGGTAGGAAGTTGTGTGTTGCTTAAAATAGTAACAAACACTGATTGTCGCATCAAACGGCTATAGTTGCCTAGTAAAACGTGGTCATGCAGCAGCGAAGGCGAGCGACGCGTAATCAGTCGCCTATTAGATGGACTGCACGGTGACCCAGAAAATAAAGATGAAAGAAAAGAAAGAAAAAAATATCGGTCGGCAGAGAGCAAGGTCATTCAACAGATAGATACATGACCACATATAAACAAGCGTTGACCAGTCACGAGCAAGTTTACAGTGCTCAGCCAGTCGTGTTGCCCAACAGGTGTGAAAAGCGACACGGAAGGAGTAAGTTTGAAGACAGTCTAACCTTTGACCCAGCACCTGGTCATTTACAAAGCACGTCATCTTTGATGCAAACAAGACGAACCTTGTCTCTGAGAGTTGCAAGTCCGAAGGATTTTTTGGGGGGTTGTCATTAATTTTTATACTGCTTATTCCCAACACACCATAAATGGAAACGTCCTCAAATTCGTCAAAACTCAAGGGAATTTTCACATTAGAAGGATGGCAGTGGGGGGGGGGGGGGGGGGGGGGTGTTAAGTCTGGATAGTATGTATAGCTGGATAGTCCAGCAACGTCAGTCACGTTTGTGTTCGCATGAAGGTAAAATAAGGGAGTACTTAATGAAAAACAGATAGTTGTATTAAACTTTAGGAAGACAAGCGAAAGCAATGTATCTATATTGCCAGTTTTGTGCTTCACGTTTTATCGTCTACCTGTCGTTTGATGAGAGATCGCTGGCTTTATCAACACATCAACTGTTACTTTCACACGAAGAACGTGTTCTTTTTTTTCAAACTTTTTTCTGTTGTCTGTGAATTAATCGTAAATCTAATTAACAAACTAAACCCAAAATTATGATATAAAAGTTATGTGATCACTTACCCATGCTGAGTCAAACTGTGCATGTTTCTTTACTGGACATGTGGTCGTTCGTTCGTTCATCCACTCATTGTCTTTTCTTTATTCAATTATCTTTTTGTTTTTTTTTTCATTCTGTTGGTTGAAACTGACCAAACACTCCCCCCCTCCCCCCCACCTCCCCTACTTTTACCCCTCTTACGTTCCTTTCAGCTACAAGTGTCCCCAAAAATGGTCCTCCGTGTCTCACACCTTCACCGGTTTTACTACGATACTGGATGTCTTGGGAATAACTTTGTATTGCAGTATTCATATAGGCATTTCTTTCGTTTGACAAAATTTAGTGGGTTTTTTTTTGTGGCAAAAAAAGCCTTCTGTCAAACCATGTTTGTTTCCTTGAGCATTAGGTTTGCTTGTTCCATGTCAGCTGATTTTCAAGTCTCCTTGGTTTTGGAAAAGAATAACCACGACTTTTTTTTGTCTTATGTATTTATCTGAGAGAATGATGTAGCCACCCCCTCCACACGTATTTTGAAATATGTCTTTTTATTAGCTTTTTTCCCCCCGAAAGTGGCTTCTCCAGCTACTTTTCTTTTTCTTTCTTTCTTATTTTTTTAAATTTTTTAAAAAGATTTCTTTAATACTTTAGGCTAGGCTTCCGGTTGAGAAGAATTCAACAGAAGCGGGTTTCATAGGTATTCTTGCGAACTTGGCGAGTGGAAAGAGGGATGAGTGGAGACGGTTTAAAAAAATTTTTTTTTTACATAGTACACTGTCGCGGCAAAGCATTGGCGGATGGTCGCTGGAGTATCTTATGGCTCTCTCGTGTGCGAGAGAAAAAATGTCCTTCAGTGGTCGTGTCCTCTAAGTGGAGCACGAAAAGTAATGACGTCCTGTCATTGGTGCATGAAACGATCAGAAGGCCTCTGATTGGTGCATGAAACGATCGGAAGGCCTCTGATTGGTGCATGAAACGATCGGAAGGCCTCTGATTGGTGCATGAAACGATCGGAAGGCCTCTGATTGGTGCATGAAACGATCAGAAGGCCTTTGATTGGTGCATGAAACAATCGGAAGGCATCTGATTGGTGCATGAAATGATCAGAAGGCCACGGATTGGTGCTTGAAACGATCGGAAGGCTGGCCATGTAACAGCAGGAAGAGCCCAAAGAAGTTAAAGAAGAGTTTGCCTAGGCATGAAGTTTCTTTTGCTCCTTACGTCTCTCGCTTCCTTGGCCGCGAGCAAAAGCTACTCACTCGGAATTCTCGCGGCAATGAAGCCCTCCTGTCTAAAATATAGCACGTGTTGAATTTTCTCCCTGCATATTGCAAGCATTGTTCACATGCTTACTCCCAGGATACTATTGCCGTCGTTTTCTTCGGTTCCAGTGCACTTGTTCCCCCCGTGGAGGATGCAGAATGAAGCCTTTTAGAGTTCTATTTTTACAGCATGTTCACTGTTCATGTTTTTGGTTTTCAAGTTAATCGTCAGTTTTTTTCATTACTCTTTCATACCTCGAGTCAGCTGCTTAGACTCGGAGTTGAAGTGGGTTGCTGGTGAGAATGGTATACTGAACTCCACAAAAAGAATTTTTCTTTCTGGATAGCAGAAGTGTGTGAAATGTTGTGACATGATGCACTCAGCCCACGACTAATGCCTGCAGTATGTAACTCCTTGTGGAAGGATGCCACAAAGATGCTGACAAACAAAGAAGAAAAAACAGTACAGTTCCAGTTTTTTTTTTTTTTTTTTTTTACGTTGGTTTGTTTTGTTGTAAAATCGCTATCTACAGACCAGTCTGATTTGTCTGGTTCAGCTGGTATCATCAACACGGGCCTGAAGCTTGGGTTCTTCCTCTGACCGACACAGGTTGACACACGTCGACTTTGTTACTGCCGTAATCGCTGTGACGAGGTGTCAACATTATTATTATTAGTTGAGTATCACCGTCATGGTGTCGTTTTGTTACTGGTTTCATTCTTTCACTGGTGGTTTTGTCGGTGTATGATTCTGTCGTTTATTTGTTTTCCCTGTTATCATTTTTTTTTAAACCATTCGTGAGTAATGTTCCTGAAAGAATATGTAAAAAGATGGTTAGTTATTCGCAAGTTGTATTTAATGACCTTTACTTTCGTAATGCATTTTAAAACTATCTTTACCTTTAAGAGGCTATTTCGTGGAAACCTTGAGAAGGGGACACACAGCTGTGTCTGAATTTTGTGTTTTGACCGTACCTTGGATGCAAGAAAATGTCATGCTACACATGTCTGCGCTTGCTTGCTTGTGTGTGTGTGTGTGTGTGTGTGTGTGTGTGTGTGTGTGTGTGTGTGTGTGTTGTGTGTGTGACAATGATGAAAGTTCTCGAGCGGGTACATGCAATGGCTATTTGAGAGCTGGTTTTCTTCCTGTCAGTGGCGTTCCAGAATAACCACTTTTTTGACTGTCATTGACTTGTGTGTGTCTTTACTTTCCAGCCCCAGATTGGATTTACTGACCTAACATTGACGTTGACTGACTCAGCTATAAGTGATGTTTTTTTTTTTTTTTTCAGCTTCCATCTCCTGTTCTTTTGACGAAAATCTTTTACGAATGTTATCCTCATCAAGACGGATTTTGAGTCCGAGAATAATTTGCATTTCGCTGTATACAAACCGTGTTCTCCTCAGTCCTGCTCTAAGCGTGTGTCGTTATTGGAGACCCATTTTTTTTGGTGACATTTCATGAGGTATTGCTTCGGCGACTGACGAGATATGATTTCACATGTGCAGTCACCTCCGTATCGTCCACATCTTATGTAATGAAAGGAACCACGTTGATATGATGGTGAACTCCCCTCACTAGCACCTTCCTTAACTTGTCCTGGTACCTTACTTTTGAGTTGTTTTTGTGTGAGAGGCAGGAGAGGTGAGGTGGCAATGGCGGGGAGAAGGAGGTGAAGAGGTTAACGTTTGCCTGCACAGGTTAATGAACCCAGAGCATTTGAACTGAGCCTGAAGTGAAGCAGTTCAGGGGTTCGTGTCTCAGTGTCGCCTTTCTGTGTTAGTGGGATCCCCCCCCCCCCCCCCCCACCCCCCCCCCCCCCAACCCCCTGCCCCCCCACCCCCCCCCCCCCCCCCCTTGTGGACATGCTGTCTTTGTCAGATCTCCACCTCTGCCACTCTCATTGGCTCTGCTCCCCTCACCTCCAACCCACCCCTCTCCACCCCCATCTCCACCCACCCCACCCCACCCCATCCCACCCCCAATCCCCAGCCTCTTTTTTTTTTCTTTCTTCATTTTATTGTCGTCTACTGTTCGTAGTCTGTTCTGTTTGTTCGTTTCGTTTCGTTTTTTTTTTTTCTTCGTGATCCACTCACTTGTATTTATTCAAGAACGTGTGCACACTTTTCTTTTTGTCTTTCTCATTTTCCGTTCATAAGCTTTTAAGGTGTGTTCTGGCGACAAGGCAGGGAGGCCGTTCTGTCCAGAGTGGACGCTGCCTGTCCATCATGTAGTGTCTATTTGCCCATATGACATTTTTTTTATATACATATTTTTGGTCACACCGCCAAGGTTTTGTTTTTTATCTTTATCACCCAACGTTCTTTTATTCGTGTTTTGTAGTCTGGGTGTGAACAGTCAAAGAACATGGCTGGCGCTCCTCAACTTTAAATGCCGTAGTTATACTATTATGGTGTTAATGTGTACTTTTGATGAATGAATGTGTTTGGGGAGAAGGGGAGAGGGCTGCGGAGAAGGGGAGGTAAGGGTAGGGGAAGGGGAGTTGGATATGGAGTTGGGGAGGGTAGGCGGGGTCAGGCCTCACGTTTGTGATGGAGCCAGGCCTGAAAGGACTCCGTGTGTTTGCGGCTGTTCTTTGATATGACCGACACCGACACTCGTTCTGTCTTCCCAGCTCAGCTCGCGTTTCGTTATAATTCTCGTGCTAGTGCAATCGGGAGGTGATTCTAATCCGCAGACAACGCCCTCAGGCACATGCCACGATCTTCACCGAGACCCAGAAGGGGGTGGATAAAGTATC
>CM065739.1:42256362-42258862 GCA_033310375.1 Conus canariensis
TGTGTATGTGTGTGTGTGTGTGTGTGTGTGTGTGTGTGTGTGTGTGGTGTGTGTTGTGCGTGCGTGTGTGTGAAGGACAGGTGGGTGGAGGTGGGGTGGGGCATGGCTGTGTAGTTGGTTGGATGGGTGTGGTCTTCAGCGTATGCGTTCATGTGCGTGTTTATATTGGATGGGTGTGTGAGGGGAGTTTGTAATGTCACGCTGGTTTGGTACAGACTAAACTTGTGTGTGTATTGTGTGTGTGTGTGTGTGTGTGTGTGTGTGTGTGTGTGTGTGTGTGTGTGTGTGATATTTCTATGGCTTTGGGGTTGGGAGGGGGATGGAGAGTTAAGCTATCACTCTTAGCATTACTTTTTTCCTGCACGTGAACAATCCATCTATGTTCTTGACGGTTAAATGCCATCTGAATGTTCATCCTTACAGTTATCATTATTATTGTTATTACCATTACTATCATTGTTATTATTATTAACATTACCATCATCGTTACTATTGTTATTGTCATGCATCGGGTGATTTCTTCTTTGAGTGCTTCACCCCAAAATGTTTAGGTCAATTCACAGTATATTGCGGAAGTTTTTTTTTTTCTTTTTTCTTTGGCTTTTACACGATTTCTGCTTTTGCCACCGCCTACAATAATCTCACAGTCGCGCAATTTTCCTCTTGAGGGCATCATTAACGTGTCATCAAACCATTGTCTGATTTCATCTGTGAGTTGTTCATTTCCACAGTATTACATCGTTGTCCAGTTTTGTCAAAGAGTTCTTCAGTCCCTTGTAAGCCCCTCCCCCCCTCCCTCCCTCTCCTGCCCCAGTTTACACCTTCCTGAAATCTGATGGTTATAACATTGTTATTGCTTTGGTTCCCGTTCATGCTGCCGTTAGGGGCACCGAAGTAATGGGAAATAAAAATAACTTGCCAAAAATACCACAAAGGATTGTCCAGATGATCTGCTTGTATACAGATATGAACCCCAAACTTTACGGTAACTGCGAACGTTGGTACCACTCTGATAATGGCGAATATGGATCCCACACGATGACAACGGTGAACATCAATAACACTGTCGTAACTGCGAACATCGGTAACCCCCATGGTAACGACGAACATCGGTAGCACCATGGTAACAACAAACGTTAACAACGCCATGGTAACGGCGAACATCAGAAATACAATGGTAAAGGAGAACATCGGTAAACTGTGATAACAGCAAACATCGGTTACACTACAGTAACAACGAACATAGCTAACACTGTTGCAACGGTGAACGTCGTCAGTGGCGAACATAGATAACTCTTTGATAGGGACGAACATAGGTACACTGTGTAAAGGCGAAAATTGATGACACTTTTAAGAATGACGAACACACGTTACTCTTGGTAACGACGAACGTAAGTAACACCATGGAACATCGGTGACATTTTCAGAAGTATGAACAAAGACACCTCTAAAATCACGGCGAACATAAGTAACATTGTGGTAACGGTGAACATCGGTGGCACTTTGAGAAAGACGACCACAGGCGACTTCGGTGGTAACGTCGAACTTTAGCAACAACGAGATAACGGCAAGCAAAGGACAACACGCTGTCGGAAGTAACGGCGAACATCGGTAACACTGTGGTAACGGCGAGCAAAGACAACGCTCTGGTAACGGCGAACATCGGTAAGCACTGTGGTAACGGCGAGCAAAGACAACGCTCTGGTAACGGCGAACATCGGTAACACTGTGGTAACGGCAAGAAAAGGGCACGCTTGGCATGCCGGTCCGGATATGTCCTGGGTTAATGTTATAGCTGATCGGAGTTGCTGTGTATTTCAGAAGTGATATTCCTGGCGCATATTTCACTCCACGCTCTGTTCTTTCTTTTTTTGTTGTTGTGTTTTTGTTTAATTAATCCAAGGTTGATTAGGAACTTAAAACAGTTTCGTGAAATTCAATATCTCTTTGTATAAGGAAAGAAGAACAAAGTTATTTGATTCGTATAAGGGTAGACCAACACAAGGAAAAAAAAAATCAGTAGACCACTCGGGAGAGCACAAGCCCCTACCGTGGTCAAACGGATCCTGGATTCGCCTTTGATCCAGACCTGCACCAACATGTAATGGCTTGACCTTGAGTCAGATTCCATCCTTCCACATCTTTCCGTAAAATCGGTTGTGTAGACATCGCCTGTTCGCATCGACACTCCGAAATACATGGGTTCTTCTTTGAGGCGCATTCCGTCATTCCACCATTTTCTCTAGAACCGGTTCAGAGGTTCTCACATGAACAGACAGACAAGCAAACCAGTCAGCAGATACTGTTGAGAACCCAGCCTTGAAAGAGATCATGAGCCCACAAAGATCTGGAGACTGGCAGATGCTGCTGGGTCATGCTGTTTGCTGGTTTGTGTGTGTGTAGGTTTGGTCGTTTGGTAGGCTGCGTTTTGTTTATATCTTCTAATCTGAAGGAATGAGCAAATGGATACAATTCAGTTAAGGGTTCTTCTGTAAGATCC
>CM065739.1:42263862-42268477 GCA_033310375.1 Conus canariensis
ACCTTACCAGCTTTACAAGAAATGTCCCAAGGTGCTGGAGTGGCTCCACAGGCTGCTGCGATCGGCTTGGAGAAACCAGAAGATCAGCGGCCAGTGGATGACGGCAGATGGTGTGTACATCCCCAAAGAGCAAAACTCAAGTGACATTAGCCAGTTCAGGCCAATATCACTACTGAACGTCGAAGGGAAAATCTTCTTCTCTGTCATGGCAGCAAGGCTGACCAAGTACCTGATGGAAAACAAGTACTTGGATGTGTCAGTCCAGAAAGGTGGCATCCCAGGCGTGGCGGGCTGTGTAGAACACGCCACAATGATCTGGGACGCAATCCAAAAAGCAAAAACAGAAAAGAGAGACCTGGACGTAGTGTGGCTTGATCTGGCAAACGCATATGGATCTGTGCCCCATGAGATGATACAGTTGGCTCTTGAGATGTACCATGTGCCAAAGAACATCCGCGACATGCTCAAGAAGTACTTCAATGGCTTCTCAATGCGGTTCTCTACCAAGGAGTACACAACAGACTGGATCAACTTGGAAGTGGGTATTGCAATGGGCTGTGCAATTTCCCCAATACTGTTCGTGCTGGCAATGGAACTCATCTTGAAAGCAGCAACAAACAACGCGAGACAAACAGACCTTGGCGATGGACACAAGATGCCTCCTCTCAAGGCCTTCATGGATGACACTACAGTGATTTCATCCAGAGAAGACGAGACACGTCATGTGCTGGAGAGGCTGGACGACATAGTTGCCTCATCCAGAATGAAGTTCAAGCCAAAGAAATCACGGAGTCTCTCACTGAGGAAAGGAAAAGTGGCCGGATCTGTGGTCTTCAGTGTTGCCAACCAGGCCATTCCAACAGTCACAGAAGAACCAGTCAAGAGCCTTGGAAGATGGTATGATGATACGCTGAAAGACACACAAAGAGCAAAAGAAACCAAGCAGATGGCGGAGGCAGGCTTGGAGACCATTGACCAGTGTGGGCTCCCTGGCAAATACAAGGTCTGGTGTCTGCAGTTCATGCTGATACCAAAGCTGCTATGGCCTCTGATGATATACGACATCTGCACCAGCATAGTGGAGGCAATGGAAGCCAAAATCAACAAGTTCACAAGGAAATGGCTTGGTGTCCCACCCTGTCTGACTGACATAGCGCTGTACTGTCGCCAAGCAAAGCTGAAACTACCCCTGAAATCCATCCTGGAGGAATACAAAGCAGGGAAGATCAGACTTCAAAGCATGCTGGAGGACTCAGGAGACAAGGTGGTAGAAGCAATTAAGCCCCAGCTGAAGACAGGCAGAAAATGGAAAGTTCAAGAGGCGATGGATTC
Organism: Conus canariensis; assembly: GCA_033310375.1. Classification (NCBI taxonomy): domain Eukaryota; kingdom Metazoa; phylum Mollusca; class Gastropoda; order Neogastropoda; family Conidae; genus Conus; species Conus canariensis. Next base: position 42,265,195 of record CM065739.1, read on the forward strand.
TGCAAAAGAAAGTCTCAAGATCAGAGAAATAACAGGACACACACAGACCAACAGACAGGGACTGGGGGTGACCAAAACTGAATGGTGGTCAAAGGCCAAAGGAAAAGCCAAAAGAGACATGATGATTCAGGAGATGAGAAAAGAAGAAGACCAAAAAAGACTCCAAAAAGCAGTCCAGCAGAGCCAGCAAGGGCAATGGACAACGTGGGAGAATGCACTCCAAAGAAGTCTCACTTGGAATGACATTTGGCACATGGCCCCTCTCAGGATCAGCTTCATTCTCAGATCTGCATATGACCTTCTGCCCTCAAATGCAAACCTGGTGAAGTGGGGGAAAACGGACGATCCTGCATGCCCCCTCTGCCATGAAAAACAAACAGTGGAGCATGTCCTAAGCTCATGTAAAGTAGCCCTGGCTCAAGGAAGGTACACATGGAGGCACAACCAAGTGCTCAAAGAAATTGTACAAGTAGTCTGGGCTAGTACCAACACCACAAAAGGGAAAATCAGGACTCCAAAAGCACCCGCAACATTCTTCACGGCAGGAGGCAGCAAATCATGGCCAAGAACAACAGTGCCACTCGAAACATGCAGGCAGAGTCTGCTGGACGGGGCAGATGACTGGGAGTGCACTGCAGACCTCCCAGAATGGAAGAGTCACCCAGAGATCATCAGCAAGAGTGGCATGAGACCAGACACAGTAGTCCACTCTAAGTCAACCAAGCAGCTGATCATGATCGAGCTCACGGTGCCATATGAGAACAGAATGGAGGCAGCTCAAATCTACAAGACTGAAAAGTATGCTGATCTGGCAAACAGCCTGAGGAGAGAAGGCTATCAGGTCAAAGTCCTCACTGCAGAAATTGGAGCTAGGGGGTTTGTAGGAACGTCTGCATACAGCCTCATGAAACAGCTCTCAGTTGCAGGGAAGGAAAAAACCAGAGCCCTGAAAGCAATGGCAGAAGCGGCAGAGAGGTGTTCAAGCTGGATCTGGTCAAGGAGGAACAAAAGTGAACTTCATAAGGCTTAATTTCCCTACAAATATCAGGTGTTCCTGTGGCTCAGTGGTTAAAGCGCGAGTCATTAAGTGGAAAATGAGCATGTCCAGAGGGTCATGGGTTCGAATCCCAGCCATGGCTCGTCCCAAGATGGGAAAAAAAAAGGGGCAGCAGAGGGACATCCGGAGTCATGAACCGGGTGTGGCCCAACCCCCCTAGAGTGTCAGGAGATAAGGGCCGAAACACTTGCTTGAAGGGGGCTTCTCTTCTGAGGACTCTCTGCTGCCACGCTCTCCACGAGTTTCTTTCTACTGTCGCTTGGGGCACGTTGAGAACTTTGAAGGAAGGATATGATTTTGGAACAAAGGGGAAGGCAGGTCTTGATCCGGATCTACTCCAACTGGGCGTGAGTTTGGGTAAGGCCCTTTCCCCTTTCTCCCTTAACGGGGATTAATTTTGAACGCGGGGTAATTAAGGTACGTGACACCGAGACACGACTTTAAAAAAAAAAAAAAAAAAAATTTAAGCCTCCTCGGTGACAGCCTGGAAGAGGCTCTGTGGGGTTGGCTGGATTGTGTAGTCACACTGAATTGCCCCTCCCCCCCCCCCATCCCCCTCCCCGCCACCCCCCACCGTCCTCTCCCACCCTTCTTTAAATATCAAGTCGTGAAATGTCCCCACTAATTAAGTCATCCGGGCTTACTGTTTGATGGAAAGAATCAGCCGGGGATGAGGACAGGACTTGCACTACGAAAAAGCCCCCCCCCCTCCCCCCACCCCCCACCCCTCCCAAAAAGAAGAAGAAGAAGAAGAAGAAGAAAATGCAGTTAGAAATGAGTCATACCAAAAAGGGATGGGTATACCATGTGTGGGGGCCGGTTATGCAGACCATTTTTCCAGTGTGAAGACTCAAGTCGTTATCTAACAGTGTGTAGTTTGTTTTCCACTCATTTTTCCTTTTCGTCCACAAAGAATGCTGAATGGAAGTCGTAAACAATTTTTGTGAGCCCTTTTTGGATTCGGTTTTTTTTTGTTTTTTTTTAATTTATTTATTTGTTTTTATCGAAATGTTCTTTCTGTCTATGTGTATCGTTTTGTTTGTTCGTTTGACTTTTTTTTTTGGGGGGGTGGGGGGTGGGGGTGGAGGATGGAGGTGTATTCTTTCTTTGTTTTATCCTTGTTTAGCTGCTTATCTTTACATCAGGGTGGGAGGTGAGTTTACGTGTGTGGAATGGGGAGAAAATGCTGGTTTTGGAGACGGGGGGGGGGGGGGGGGGGGGGGGGGGGTTGGGGGGGAGGAGGAGGGGACTGAGATGGTGGGGGCTACTGAAGTTCCCGGAGAATCTTTCTTCTTTAGTTCTCTCCCCTTCGTGTATTCTCCTATCATCTTCCACTATCTGGACCCACCACCCCTTTCCTCCTCCTCCCCCTCCTCCTGTCTACCCCCTGTTCCCTCTCCCTTCTTTCCTCCCCCTTTTTTATCCATTCTCTTCCGCCTCACCCCCACCCCATCCTCCGACTTTTAAAAAAAAATGAACTAAACATGATGATTATGTTTTACAGCCTATACTTGTCAAATATTCTTTGATAACTTGTTGAGAGTGGTGGGCGCTACGACTTACAGCAATGGACGTATTTTAAGACAGAGCGAAATATTTTTTCTATATGAAACGTTTGCTTTTCTTCTTCAGTTATAGGGGTAGAGTTTTTTGCTTGGCTACACCGGTTGATATGATGTCTGTGTGGAGGTCTGGGCTGTCATACAGTGTTATGCTCTTGTAGGAGCTTCGTGGTTGACGCATGTGGAAACAGTGTGACTTTGCTGTTATACTTGTAACATTCAACTCCAACAATTGACGTGCGTCTCTTCCAAGATATTTTATTATTAGGAAAAAAAAAAAGAGAAAAAGGATCATTGTGATCTGTACTGCTGCTCGACAGCTATTCCCTCTCGCAGCCTTTTCAGTGAATGCAAGACTGTCTTCTTAGTTTTTATTTGGTTATTGTTGTTGTTGTTGTTGTTGTTTTCAGGTAGAAGAATGCGTTTAAACTTTGCTTGTTTCTTTTCTGATTTTGTCGATCGTTACGAATGTGAAGAAATCAACGGCTTCTATTTTCGTCCTGACATGAGACATTTGTTTTCGAGGAGTTTGATTCACGAGAGACCTGTTTCCCGGGCTGGGAAATCTTCCTCTTTACACATTCTGGAGTGATTCTTCTACAGGGTAGAACCAGGGCTATCTCGCCTGATGGATTCTTCCATAACGGAACAGTTCTTGTGTGCT
>CM065739.1:42268577-42271077 GCA_033310375.1 Conus canariensis
GGCAAGGCGAAATGTAACAAGGACGATTTGACAGTGTGGGCGACAAGCGTGACAGCCAACAGTGTCACAATGTGATGGAGTGGCTGGCGCACTGCTTGCCCGATCACCTGCTGGTGATGCTGTCAGGCATACTTCTGCACCCTACAAGGATGTTGGGATATGCCGAAAGCTTTATCCCTGACCACAATACAAAAATAACACGTCTGGTGGAGATATACGTTCATGACAATGACTTTTTTTTTGCCATATTTCTGTCGTTCCCATGCATGGCATGTAAAGAATGAGACATACTCTTTGCTAGGTGTATCAAAACTTCGGTATACACTTTTTCGCATATATGCACATACCTCTATGAATGTGCGGACATCAAATGGTTATCTATATTCTGCATAATCGCCACCTCTAAAAAAAAATCACATGACTGATTTAACCGATAACCTGCCTTCCCTCAAGAAACAATGAAAATGACAAAAATACATGCTACTTATAGCAGTATACAAATGACAGTTTGTTGTAGATGGTTAGATGAACAGAATTTAAATGGGAAAGATCTAGTTGCAACGTGAGACGACTGCAGGCGGAAATCTAAACAAATCTTAAATAAATGTTAGCGAACCGCCTAGAGAAACGTGGACAAACGAGTCACAAGACAAAACACGACGCGTTTCGACCTCTTTAGGTCTTCTTCAGGCAAGACACAAACAAATAGGACAACGAAAATGAACGAATTTGTTACTTTTGAATGGGAAAACTAACAAAATCAGGTGACTGTAGCAGTTTTTATGAATACATTTACTTACGAACTTACACACACACACACACACACACACACACACACACACACTCGCACACACATATGCGCACACGCATGCGCACACGCGCACATGTGCACACACACACAGCATGCGTACAGAGAGAGAGAGAGAGAGAGAGAGAGAGAGAGAGAAGAGAGGCTGTAGCCTGAAGCATGTTGTAACACCATTAAAATCATATGACCAACAGTGACTTAAGCAGTAAACAAATCACAATAGCCCTGAAGGGGGACCCCAAGAATGGAGCCACTACAGTTTATTTGTGTTCGTGACATCCACTGACTCTACACCACAGTGTTATGTATGGTGCAACAGTCGAGCCAGCTGATGCGTGACAGACAGATCAGGGGCAGATTTGATGGATAATTATAATGAAGCTCTGATAACGCCAGGGCAACTTGGTCCCCATCACTCCATGCATCCTATCACCACCCCTCACCCCCCCCCCCACCCCCCTCTCGTGCATTTTTCCCCCCACCGTAGAGTGCCCGTGGCGAGGCGAAATGTAACAAGGACGATTTGACAGTGTGGGCGACAAGCGTGACAGCCAACAGTGTCACAATGTGATGGAGTGGCTGGCGCACTGCTTGCCCGATCACCTGCTGGGGGTGATGCTGTGTCAGGCATATTCCTGCACCCTACAAGGATGTTCAGATACAAGGAAAAGGGTTATTCCTGACCACACACACACAGAGTACAAAAATAACATGATTGGTGGGGACATGTGCTCGGACGATGACGTTTTCTGACATATTTCGGACATTCACGTATTATGTTCTATGCATAAGAATGACACATGTTCTCTGCTAGCAGAAACCATGGTTTCCTTCCACATGCGGTTTTTTTTTTTCTCTCGCTTTTATATGCTTACCTCTGTGAATGTGCGAATGTCAGTCTGTTACCTTTCTGTCACTTAATCGCTCCCCTCCCCCCCCCCCCACCTCAAAATGTTCGCTAGGAAGAGCGATCTCTTGCGTGTGTGTGTGTGTGTGTGTGTGTGTGTGTGTGTGTGTGTGTGTGTGTGTGTGTGTGGTGTGTGTGTTGTGTGTGTGTGTGTGTGTGTGTGTGTGCTTGAAGGGGAAGAGGTCAGGTGTTTGAAGGGGGTAACAAGAGAGAGAGAGAAGAGAGAGAGAGAGAGAGAGAGAGAGAGAGAGAGAGAGAGAGAGAGGGAAAGAGAGAGGTGGGAGTGCGGAAGGCGACTGGGGCATAAGGGGCAAGAACGGCGAGGGAGCAGAAGTGGAATGGAGGAGGAGTGAAAATGTAGAGGAGAAGTATACGTGAACGCAATAAACATAAAAACAAAACCAAAACAGACGAACTAAAAACAAACAAACAAACGTGATGAAACCAAAATAGCGGTGCAGGTGTGTGGGTGACGTGTCAAGCCGCTGTCAGGTCAGGATCAAGAAGAGGGGTGAGGGTGAGGTGGAGGGTTTGTGGAGACTAAGGGGTGGGGGCGGAGGGTGGGAGGGGAAGGAGATTCACGGCGTTCTTGTCGCCCCAGGGGAGATAAATAACATACCAGAGCGCCGCCTGACGGGGGCAGGAGGCTGTGAAAGTTGTAATTTCGTTTTGCTGATCTGACACGGGGGGGGGGGGGGGGGGGGGGGGGGGGGATTTTGGAGCCACCTTGTGTGGGCTGGAAAAGAACGCATCTGAGTCACACTTTTTGTTTCAGTGTCGTCATC
>CM065739.1:42276077-42281077 GCA_033310375.1 Conus canariensis
TCGCGTGACAACCCACGGCGAGAAAAAAAAGCCAGATAGTGGAGGGATAGGGTTAGCGCCTCTATGGGCACAGGCCCGCATGTTAGACAAAGATGGCAGTCGATCGGCTGTCAATGAGCTAGGGCTGTGTCAGCGATACAATGTGACGAATCTGGCACTGTACATCGCGATGTAAACCAGAAGTGTCCATGAGGGACGCGTTTTACTGAGACCAGATGCTGGGAATTCTTTGCTAGTTTGGCGAATGGCAACGTTTCACACAGCGCAGTCTAGCGGCGAACAAGGCGAGTAATAATAGCCCAGAGATCGTTAGCTTTCTCTAGCTTGGGCTCTCTCACATGTGAGAGAAAATGGCCAGTGCTTGTCACGTCCTGTGATCGGTGCACGAAAAGTAGTGGCGTCCCGAGACTGCTGCACGAAAAGTGGTGACGTCCTGTGATTGGGCACGAAAAGTACTGACGTCCCGTGATTGGTGCACAGAAAGTAGTGACGTCCTGTGATTGGTGCACGAAAACGAGTGAAGTCCTATGATTGGTGCTCGAAAAGTCGTGACGCCCTGTGATTGTTGCACGAAATGCAGTGACGTCCTTACCTGTGATTAGTGGTGCACGAAAAGTAGTGACGTCCTATGATTGGTGCACGAAAAGTCGTGACGTCCTACGATTGTTGCACGAAAAGTAGTGACATCCTGTGATTGGTACACTGAAAGTAGTGACGACCTGTGATTGGTGCACGAAAGTAGTGACGTCCTGTGATTGGTGCATGAAAAGTAGTGACGTCCTGTGATTGGTACATGAAAAGTAGTGACGTCCTGTGATTGGTGCATGAAATGTAGTGACGTCCTGTGATTGGTACACTAAAAGTAGTGACGTCCTGTGATTGGTGCATGAAATGTAGTGACGTCCTGTGATTGGTACACTAAAAGTAGTGACGTCCTGTTATTGGTGCATGAAAAGTAGTGACGTCCTGTTATTGGTGCATGAAAAGTGGTGGCGTCCTGTGATTGGTGCACGAAATGTAGTGACGTCCTGTGATTGTTGCACGAAATGTAGTGACGTCCTGTGATTGGTGCATGAAATGTAGTGACGTCCTGTGATTGGTGCATGAAAAGTAGTGACGTCTTGTGATTGGTGCACGAAATGTAGTGACGTCTTGTGATTGGTGCACAAAACGATCACCATGTTTGCCCTCCAGCCACCAGAAGAGCTAGGAGAAAAAGTCAGATTTTCAGTTTGAATTGGTTTCTTTGCTCCTCTCCTCGCTCGCTTTCCTGGCCGCGAGCACCAGCTAGTCAATCGCGGCGAATTCTCGCGGTAATGAAACCCGCCTCAGCTGTCTGCCATTGCTAATTATCACGCACCTGCTAATTTCATCGAACCCAGCCCGATCCAGTCAGAAACCAGGTTTGTTGCTGGAAAAGGCCCCCTATCAGATCAGCTTCCGCCTAGCTCCAGTTCCCTTCTTGTTTCTTTGGATAGTCTCGCTGTCATCATCTCGCAGCGATACATCTAGGAACTTCTCGAGGTGAAGAAACGCAGCTCAGTCTTTTTTTTTCTCTTTCTTTTTTCTTTTTTGCCTCATCTTCTGTGCCATATCAATGACATCGTTTCGATGTCATTCACTCAGACTGTCCGTTCACAGCCACACCCTCGTTTGTCCTGCTGCAGCATCGGCGCCGGTGCTTCACGAGGAGCAGTTAACAAGTCGTCATGAGGCAACCCACCAGAGGAGACACTGCTCTGCCTCAGACTTACTTCAGTGGTGTTCAGTGGTACCTGGTTTCAATCTAACATCCCCAGGACGACAACAACAGCTTGGTCGCGGGGCAAGTGTGAGTGGGTGTCTCGCTCGGGAGGCGCTGTTGTAGGTCTGTCCAACGACAGTCCCATTGGGTGCCCACATCAATGACTTACACGAACTCACCGAGGGCATAGACGAGTAGAGGAAGTTAAAACTGAGATCAGCACGAGAACAGGGCATGAACAGTATAGACTGTTTCTTTGCTGATCGGTCAGGATCAGGATGATGAAGATGATGCTTTGGATTTCCATTCTGGTAAGAGACTACATGACAGGGCTGTGCTGTATGTAATATATCCTAGCGTCAACCAGGCCCGTGAGATACAGACACCTGCGGTGTTAGTAAGAAATTTTGAGCAAGACTATCAGAAACACATCCAAATAGTGTGTCGTTGTGGTCTCTCCTTTGGAGTCCATAGGATACTCAGTTGTGTGTGGAAGTGGATACTCCGTTGTGTGTAGAAGTGGATACTCAGTTATGTGTAGAAGTGGATCTCAGTTGTGTGTAGAAGTGGATCTCAGTTGTGTGTAGAAGTGGATCTCAGTTGTGTGTGGAAGTCGGTCAGGGCGGAATTTCAGGTCATAAACCACACTGACGCCTGCTCTCCTTAAAAACTGATTCAAACTGGTGGGTCAGTGGACTCGGTTGTTGACTCGCTAGTTGAAGGATCGATTGAGGAGTTGATTGTTTGAAGGAGTAAATTGAGGAGTTGATTGACTGGTTGAGGGATAGATTGAGGAGTTGATGGACTGGTTGAGGGATAGATTGAAGAATTGATGGGCGTTAAGAAATTGATTGACTGGTTGAGGGATGGATTGATAAGCTAATTGCTGGTTGAGGGATGGATAGAACAGTTGATTGTCGGGTTGAGGGATGAATTGAAGAGTTGATTGGCTGTTTGAGGGACAAATTGAAAAGCAGATTCCTGGTTGAGGGATTGAGGGTTAACTGGCCGACTGAGGGATAGATTGAGAGATTGGTTGACTGTTAGGGGATAAATTGAGGGATTAAATGGCTGGTCGAGGAATAGATTGAGGGTTGGTTGAGGAATAGATTGAGAGAATGGATGGGTCGTTGATGACTAGATTGAGGAGTTTGGGGCTGGTTGATGAGTAGGTTTAGGAGTTGATCGGCTGGTTGATGAATAAATTAACGGATTAATTGGCTCGTCGAGGTGGTGGTTGGTTGATTGATGAATAGATTGAGGGGCTGGCTAGCTGATTAATGAATGGATTGTGCTGGCTGTTAAGATGGTAATGGACTGGTTGGGGGATAAATTGACGGGTTGACTGGCTGGTTGAGGGATATTTTGAGGGGTTACTTGGTTGTTAAAATGGTGGTTGGCTGCTTGAGGGGTAGTCTGTGGGGTTGACTGACAAGGTTAAGGGATTGAGGGATACACTGAGCGGTTGACTGGCTGACAAAGAGGCTGCCAGGATGGTTGAAAGACGGACGTAGTGACTGTTTGAATTGATAACTGATAGGCTGAAATTGATAGACTTATTGAGTGGCTTCTTCAAAAAGAAAAACAACTTTTCGTATCCGTAAACAAAAAATACTGCGCGCGCGCGCGCACACACACACACACACACACACACACACACCCCACAATCACAACGCGCGCGCGCGCGCGCGCGCGCCCAGGCACAGATACAGAAGTGTGCTTGCATGCACACACACACACACGCATGCATGCAAACACAAAAGCGCGCGCACCTGTACACTTGCACAAACATACACAGTAATCTTATGTGCCCTTTCTTCTTCTTCTTGTGTGTGTGTGTGTGTGTGTGTGTGTGTGTGTGTGTGTGTGTGTGTGTGTGTGTGTGTGTGTGTGTGTATGTGTGTGTGTGTGTGTGTGTGTGTGTGTGTATGTGTGGTGTGTGTGTGTGTGTGTGTATGTGTGGTGTGTATGTGTGTGTGTGTGTGTTGTGTGTTGTGGGTGTGGGTGCGCGCGCGCGCGCGCGCGCGCGCGTGTGTTGTATGTGTGTGTGTGTGTGTGTTCCTCCACATTCGCTGTACTTTAGTGGGGTTAGAACAGAAACGATGTGGGAAGAGAGGGAAAAAGGTGTTCCCATGCCCCCCGTCCCCTTCTTCTCCCTACGCACCCCCCCCCTCTCCCTTCTACCTCCCCTTCCATCTCCCCCTCTTCCATCTCCCCCCCCCCCCCGTCCCTTCGGTCTCTTTCCTCCATTTCTTACTCCTTCCATCTCTCTCTCTCTCTCTCTCTCTCTCTCTCTCTCTCTCTCTCTCTCTCTCTCTCTCTCTCTCTCTCTCTCTCTCTCTCTCTTCTCTCTTCTCTCTGTCCTCTCAGCGTGCGTCAGTTCGTGAGTCTTTTCTTTGTCCATCCTGGTGGCTGGTTCCCCCTTTCGGCGACGGAAACACGAAACCAGTCATCAATGACCGCTGTCCAACAAACACACAGACAGACAGACAGCAGACAGACAGACAGACTGACGGACGACTGACTCGGGACTAATCCATCAAAAACCTGCATGTAATGTTATTGGACCTCCCCATAACCTCTGACCCCTTGACCAGCAAGCTTCCCACAGGCCACAGTCTGATCCCTCCCTCCCCCCCCCCCCCCCGCCACCCCTGCTAGGGTCCTCTTCCCCCCTCCTCCTTCTTTCCGCTTCATATCCCCTCTCGTGTCCCCACCCCCCACCCCCCTCCTCCCCCCTATCTTCCGCTCTCCATACCTTTATGACTAAAAAAAAAAAAAAAAAAAAAAAAAAAAATCACGTTTGTGTGCCCGATTCAGAATGAACGTTCTCTTCCTGTTTTGACACCCAAGGGACAGATGTGGAACCTCTTGGTTGGACGTTTGCTGGGAGATTGAGAGGGATGTATAAGTTTCGTCTTCTCTGTTTTCTTTTTTTTTTCTTTTTTCTTTTTCTTGATTCGTGTTGTTGTTGTTGTTGTTGCTGTTATTATTGCTGTTGTTGTTGATGTTGTTGTTGTTCTTGTTGTTGTTGTTGTTGTTGTTGTTTTCTTCTTTTTTTTTTCTTTCCTTTTTTTTGTGTGGTCTTCCTGCCTCCACGTTTTTCTTTTTTTTTCTTTTTATTTCCCTTTTTCTTCTTCTTCTTCTTCTTCTTCTTCTTCTTCTTCTTCTTCTTCTTCTTCTTCTTTCGTTTTCAAAGTAGGGCCTCCATCCTCCTGAATTCCCTCCACTCTCATTCACTGTTTTTGTTTCCTCT
>CM065739.1:42286077-42291077 GCA_033310375.1 Conus canariensis
GGTGGGGGGGGGGTTGGATGGTGGAAGGAAGGGATGGGAAAGGAAGGGGGGAGACGGTGATGGAGGGGGGAAGGAAGGGTGTGAGGTTGGTGGGTGACGGGGGGACAAGGCCGGAGTGGGGAAGGGGATGGGGTAGGGGGTGGGGCTGGGGTGGGGTTGGTAGGTGTCGAGTCGTGGAGGATGCTCAGAAAGACGGGTAGGGAAGAAGACGGGGTGAGCGGATGGGAGGGGGAAGGTATGCACATTTTTGACGTAAAGAAAATGAATGAAAAGATAAAACCCATGTATGAAGAGGCTTTGCCATTGTGATGGTGTAGTTAGCTGACCCAGCTAGCGTTATAACACCAGCAAAGTGACAAAGACCACAAACCGTAGGCTGAAAAAGCCGTGGATCGTAATTCTTTCAGAAGCATTCATGTAATGTTTGGGATCTTTTTTTGCTCTGGCTGGGCCCTATGCGGAGCTGAGTGTACTACGAGCTCAGATGAAAAGTCTGGACCCTCACAGCTGAGTTTCTCTGTACGTCTGTGACAGCGTTGGTCAAATTTCATCACCAACACCGCAAGTGTGTGTAATTCTCGGGCCTGGTTGGCGCCGGGATACAGTATGAAAGAAGGCGTTAGGTACAGCACCGACGCGTCATGTGTGCTAAGATCGGAAGGAAACTCCATAGCATGATCCTCATCCCCTCTGAGCATCTGCACTGCTCTTGTTGTGGCCTGCTTCGGTTTCATTTTGCGTTTATGTCCATGGTGCTTTGGTGTCCAATCCCGTCGGTTTCGGCAAATTTCATGGGGACTCTCATTTGATGGACATGTTGGCACCAAACAGAGGGGGACGGTAACACACCCTTGTCCTGCGACTGAGCAATAATTGTCGTGTGTGGTCACCTTACGTTAACAGCTGACCGTTCGCTAACAGCAATGCACTCTCCCTCGTGGAAGTGGCTTACTCATTTTCTTCCCGGAGTCGCGCGCACATGGCACGTGTTGTCCGTCACAGAGTCAGTTCCGGCTTGCGCGCGCACCCTCGGCAAAATTCCTACACCCGGGTAGATGATGTTCATTGTACGTTCCGGTTTGCTGCCCCGCTGTCTCTCTCTTCTGTCTCTGTCTGTCTGTCTGTCTGTCTGTCTGTCTCTGTCTGTCTGTCTTCTGTCTTCTCTCTCTCTCTCTCTCTCTCTTCTCTCTCTCTCAAGGACAGATTGGAAGAATAGACTCTGCCTAAAATCTCAATCCTTGAACGAATGAAAGTTTTCTGAGTCCTGAGCTCTCTCTCTCTTCTCTCTCTCTCTCTCTCTCTCTCTCTCTCTGTCATAGTGACCAGGGATAGCGCGGACGGAGGCCCACTGACCGCGGCCTTCGAGATCTACACTCTGTTCTCCATGGCAACGCACTGACCCAGCTCTTATTGGAAGCGTGTAAAGCAGACGATACAACGGTATGCATTTGTTCGTCAGGGATGGGTGGGGTGGGGGTGGGGGTGGGGGTGCATTACCGTATTTCATAGCAGAAGTTGTGTTTTCTTTTTAAATATCCTTCTTTGTTGTGGATTCCGTACTCAGTGTATTAATTACAATACACGCTTCATTGATTCGGTCACGTGACTTGAGTACGCCCCATGGTCACGTGATCTGAATCGAGAGTTCACTCAGTCAGCAACAGCATTGCTGAGGAAGATGGCGCCGGATGGCTGTCGAAAGCTACGAGTGAGTAGTGCCTTTTCTTTTTTTGTTGGGAGACTAGGTCTAACTTCAGGTAGCAATATACAATACACTCATTTGTGATTTATCGACGGAAGTGCTGAAAATTGACGCGAATGCTCTTTTGGTGACTGCTGTAAGGAGACGGTGCTCCTGTTAGCATGATAGGGGGGGGGGGGCCGACAATCGTCAGTACGCCATTATGAGCAGGGGTTGCCGTGAGATAAAGTAACAAGTCAATGAACAAAGTCAGGAAACATTTGAGAAGAGGGTCTAATGGACATGACTTAGCAGAAGCTAAAACTTTGACCCAATGCATGTACACACACACAAACGCACGACACCACAAGCTCTCTCTCTCTCTCTCTCTCTCTCTCTCTCTCTCTCTCACACACACACACACACACACACACACACATACACAAAAGGTCTCTCTCTCTTTCTCTCTCTCTCTCACATACCCAATCTCTCTCTCTCTCTCTCTCTCTCCTCTCTCTCTCTCTCTCTCTCCATCCAAGCCCGCCCACCCTTATCACCCACACCCGTCCCTCCCAAATCGTCTCTCTTTCACCCTTCTCCCACCTTCACCCCACCTCTCTTAAAGTCTCTCCAGGGGTTAAGCCGATGACTTTGACGATAGGGGCGATGACTATGTAGACGACGCCTGACTGACTGACTGCCTTGCACCCTCCCTCACACACACACACCCACCCACCCCTCTACCCCATCTTCCTTCTTATTTTTCTCTCCCTTCCTCCTCTCTACTTGTCTTCTTTCTTCCTTTCGTTCTTAGTTGTTTTTTTCTTTCTTTCCTTTCTTTCTTTGTTCTTCGTTCCTTCCTACTTTCCTTCCTTCCTTCCTTCCTTCCTTCCTTCCTTTTTTTGTTTTGTTTCTAGCTTCCGTCTATTTATTTGTTTGTCCGTCTTTTTCTTTTCTTTTTTTTTTCTTTTTGCTCCCTTCCTTCCCACTTTCCTAGCTTTCTTCTTGTCTTTTATTCATTCATTTTTTTCTTTCTTTCTTTCTTTCTTTCTTTCTGTCTGTCTGTCTTTCTTTCCCTTTTCCCTCTTCTTTCTTTCTTTCTTTCTTTCTTCCTCCCTTCCTTCCTATTATCCTATCTTCTGTTCTTTTCTCTTTCTTTCTTCTTTCTTTCTTTCTTTCTTTCTTTCTTTTCTGTCTTTCTTTTTCTTTCTTTTCTTTCTTTCTTTTTCTTTCTTTGCTTCCTTTCTTTCTTTTCTCTTGATGTCTTCTTTCTGTCGGTCTTTCTTTTTATCTTTCTGTCTGTCTGTCTGTCTCTCTTCTTCTTCCTTTCTCTCTCTCTCTCTCTCTCTCTCTCTCTCTCTCTCTCTCTCTCTCTCTTTCAGTCTGTCTGTCTGTCTACCTATCTTTCTTTCTTTCTTTCTTTTCCCTGAGATCTTGGTTGCAGACAGGTATCCCGGGAGCAGTCTGTCGATCCAGCGAGGTGATAACTGGCGACACAGTGTGAAAGGTCAAGACTTTGGGTCCCCCTCGCTGAATAGGGGGGGTCTCTGTCAGCAGTAACGAGACTCCCTGTTGCTGCCATGTCTCGCTCTGTCGCCTGACATTGGGTGTACACCCTACCGCCCCCTTCTAGCCTCCCTCTCCCCACCCCCAGCACCACCACCACCCCTCCAGAACCTCCCTTTGCACCATTCTCTCTTTTGAACGGAGAGAGAGAGAGAGAGAGAGAGAGAGAGAGAGAGAGAGAGAGAGAGAAGGGTTGTGGGTTAGAGAAAACGGAAGATGGAGAAAGGAGAGGGGCTCTCTCTCCTCTCTCTCTCTCTCTCTCTCTCTCTCTCTCTCTCTCTCTCTCTCTCTCTCTCTCAGCTTCCCTTGCCTGGTTACCAGAAAGAATACAATTCAAAAGTGGGTGCATGTTTTTCTAACTATTTCACGAAAACAACTTTCAGTATGCCACTCGTGGGACTGCTATCTCGACTGGAGAACGCAGAGACGTGTTTGTCGTCGTTTAAAACTGGAGGTGGGGAAGACCAACTTGGCAGCGGTGCTTCGAATGCACAGACAGCGCGCCAACCCCCCTATGATAGAGAGGCAGACTGATACTGTTGTGTACAGAAGAAAATGTCCAGCACAAGTTAGTTGGAGACGGGAGGAGAGCCGAGGTATACAGAGGCTCGAGAGAGGAGAAGAAGGCTAGTGTTTCTATATGCCCGTCTGGTCTTTTCCTACCAACTCTCTCCAGTAAATTTCACAATTTGACTGCGTTTGATACATTCCTTGAAAATACCGCCAATAGCAGTCAATACGAAGAGCAACACGATCCGCCGACCTCTTTCACAACACTGTGTGTTGCTCTGACCAAGAGATAATGACTGTGAGTGAAACTGATCTGATTCTGGAACATGGGGCTGGCGGAAACGATCATGCCACTGAGTGTTGTAATCCGCCCTTGACCCCCGTCTGCAACACCGACAGACCACACAGAAGATATTGTGACAGTGTCAGACTCACGGAAATCGTGTAATGAAAACGGGGGCCGTCTCAAAAGTTCCGTATGAGACATGCAGAGAAATACTCAAGCGTTTCCAAGAAACATCAAAAGAAGTGGACAGACTGCGATAAGCATCAGACGGGAGGACGATTCCACAGCTGGTAGGGTTGGAAATCCCGAGTAGGAACTACAAGACTCCCGTCTACATCCGTCTTGATGGACTGTAAAACCATTTCCGCGCATCCCCCCCCCCCCCCCCCCCCCCCCCACCAAGTGATCACAATACCGGTTTGTCATACCCAGTCAACACAAATACTGCGATCTGGATTCCATGACGCAAAGGGTATGTCTGTTATTATCTAATGAAATATTGGTAGTGTTCATGTCAGCGTCGATATCCTCCACCCCCCACCCCCCTCCTACATCCTGTTGAGTCAATGGGCCAAAAAACCTAACACACTAAATCATTCGTATTCTCTCTCTCTCTCTCTCTCTCTCTCTCTCTCTCTCTCTCTCTCTCTCTGAGTTTTCAGAGTATCAGTTATCTGATCTTCTTTCCCCAAAAGACGATGTGTGTGTATGTGTGTGTGTGTGTGTGTGTGTGTGTGTGTGTGTGTGTGTGTGTGTGTGTGTGTGTGTAATTGTGCGTGTATGTATGTGTAATTGTGTGTGTGTGTGTGTGTGTGTGTGTGTGTGTGTGTGTGTGTGTGTGTGTAATTGTGCGCGCGTGTGTGTGTGTATGTGTAATTATGCGTGTGTGTGTGTGTGTGTGTGTGTGTGTGTGTGTGTGTGTGTGTGTAATTGTGCGTGTATGTATGTGTAATTGTG
>CM065739.1:42296077-42298577 GCA_033310375.1 Conus canariensis
ACAAGCGTCATAATTCACAATCACGAAACTACAGTATGTAATCCTTCGACCTGTCTGGGGGCAGTATGGAGGATGAACAACACATTTTGCGTTATAAAATACGATTCCATCTTAAACTAATAATCAATCACGCTCAGTTGGCGATTCACACACGCACGCGCGCGTCCACGCACGCACACACACACACACAACACACACACACACACACACACACACACTCACACACACACACACAACACACACACACACCATTCTGAAAAGCGCGCGCGCACACACACACACACACACACACACACACACACATTTATGTACACACAACATGAAATAAACTTTTGTTCAATGTGGTCTTAACTCTATACACAGCATGATTGATATCACTGTTGATTAATTTTCCCTCGGCTGCTTTGCGTAATATCGGCCATCTTCAACATTTATGAAGGAGCAGAGCATGAAGATTGTTATCTCAGACTTGTCACAAAAAAAAAAAAAAAAACAACCACCACGACCATTCATTCAAATAATTCACATGACTGGTTCAGTATTGACGTCACCATATTAAACGGGGAGGATGGGGGTGTGGGTGGGGGGGATTGCATTTTCACCACCGGGACGTTTAGCATGATGCTATTATGATTTCATCCACTCCTTCTTTCATTTTCTTTTCAAATCTGCATTTCTGCATGCATGATCTGTCCATTCCGACTCCCTCGCACCCTCTCTTTATAGTCATCCACGCTCCGTTGAATTCTCTCAGCCGGAAATATAATAAAGCCTCACGGTTCAGTAGATCTCTGCGCCCGCATCTCGGCGTTTCGCCCTGGCGCCAACTGTGTCTCTCTTATTAATCGCTCTCCCAGTCGGACAGTTCTGTGCCCATTTTGTCGTGCACGTGAAGCAGAAAATTGTTGCTTGACGAGTTAGCTGCCTGGTGTCTCGTCATCTGTGGCCGTACAACCGAAGGACTGGTTTGTTGTGAAAGATGGGCTTCCACCCAACGTGTTGACAATGAGGCTGACGCAGTGTACTTGTCAACACGCGAGGTCAACGTCATGGCGTTCGTGTTTTTAAGACTGACGTCATCGCTGCGAGTAGTCTGGACCCGGTAGAGTACGTAGGATATTCATGGATTTAGAAGGAGAAGAACTCTTTCTTTCTTTCTTTCTTTCTTTTTTTTTAAGTGAACGGGACATTCCTTATGGAGCCTAGGGTTCAGGCAACTGCTATTAGTTTTATTGTGATGTCATTGTCGGAATCTCAGCCAGGGCGAGTTTTGCGTCATGAAATCAAACGAATCATTATAAAAAAAACGTTTTTTAAAAAAAAAGGAAAAAAAACAGGACAAGAGATAGAGAGAAAGAAAAAACAAAGAGAGAAAGAAACACCAGCATAAGCCGATGATTACTGTAAAAGCTATCAGAACGATTTCAAGCGTATATTTCAATTAGAATTTAGGCTGCGGCAGTTCTTTTTTCTTTTCTTCTTTTTAGACTCTCTTGACTGCCGAACAATCCATTCTGGAGCGCAGTGCCATGGTTTAACAGTATTTCTAGAGAGCGTAGTTTTATGGACCTTTAAGTGCAGATTTTTCTCCCCTTGAAAAGCAGAACGATGTCAGCTTTGATACTTTCTAGTCGCGTTTTTTCTGTTTGACAACGTGACGAACGTTGCTGGAAGTCGACGACGTCGCGTTTTTCTGTTTGACAACGTGACAAACGTTGCTGGAAGTCGACGACAATGTTCCAGACGAGTGACAACATGGACAGACGTTGATGACCTCAGATGCTATCTTCTGGAAATCTCTAAGGCGGCACAACTTGTTTCGTGTTGCTAGTTCTCCCCCTCCCCACCCCCCCCCCCCCGGCCCTTGCCACCACTCCCCATTATTTCCTCTCCCTCCAGCCTCATCCTGCTCACTCTTGTTTCGTGATGTTGTGCTTAGATCAAACAGATAATAAGTGGAACAACTTGTAAGGAGGTGAGGGGAGTGGGGGGGGGGGGGGGGGGGAGGAGAGAAAAGGAGAAAGGAAAGGTGAAGAGTACACGGGTAACGGGAGTGGGGGATGATGAGGGGGGAAGGTGTCTGCTGCAAGTAGTACAGTGAACCTCCCTCTCCGCCCTTCTCTCCTTTTTTTCTTTAGGTAATCATGCTTTTTTGTTTGTTTGTTTGTTTGTTTGTTTTTTGGTTGTTTTTTGTTTGTTTGTTTGTTTTTTGGGGGGAGGGTTGTTTTTTGCATTATCAAACTTTTTATCTTTTTCTTTAAAAAAAAAATTCCCACCTTCTTTATGCCTGTTTCTCGCTAAGCTAAATTGCTACCACCACCACCACCACCACCATCATCATCAAAATCACATTATCTCATCTCATCATATCAACAACATCATTCTTCTTCTTCTTCATACTCATATTCTTACTTTGTCATCGTTATCATTGTCCTTTTTTATCATCATCATCATCATCATCATCATCATCATCATCATCATCATCATCATCATCGTCATT
>CM065739.1:42303577-42321077 GCA_033310375.1 Conus canariensis
TTCCATACCAACGGGCCGAACTGGCCTTCTCTTTCGAAAGTCGGTGATGGGATTTGACGTGTGTGCAAGATGTTATGCATGCGTTCACACACGGAACCTCGGTTTATAGTCTCATTCGAAGGACTGTACGGGAATAGAGTCAGAATCAATGTTAACTCCGAGGGAAAAATCCCCCTGTACCGAAACGGTTCGGCGGAGATTTGAACCCGCAACCCTTGGATTACGAGTCCGGCGCTCTACCACTGAGCTATTCCGCCCCCCCCCCTCCCCCCCTCCCCCCGGAACAAGTAAACTATCACAACAAAACTACTATTACTGTGGTCTGACATTCAGAGACGTCCACTAGCACGTTTCTGACACGGCATAAAGATACGTGTTTTGCGAAGTAAGTGGTCTGTTTTCTCTTTGTATGATTCTGTGTTGATTGAGTATACATGGGCAGAGTTTGAACTGTTTGTGTATTGTCTTTTCATGCCAGTTATATATATATATATATATATATATATATATATATATATATATATATATATATATAATATATATATATTATATATATATATATGAAGGATATGTGTAGGAAGGATTTGAAATCGGCTTTGTGATCGTAGATTCTAGAATCTTGTCAAGTGCAATGAGTAAGACCTACAGAACGTACACTTAAACAAGTAGCCGATTTTGATGATGATGGCGATATTAACAATAATGATAATAATAACAATAATGATAATAACAATAATGATAATGATAATAATGATATAACAGTAATGATGATAATAATAATGATGATAACAATCATCATCATCATCATCATTACGCATTTACACATCTATCTGTCCATCTAATTATCTGTCTATCTATCTATCCATCTATCTATCTACCCACCTACCTATCTCTCTATCTATCGACAGATCAAGCTATCTACACAATTTAATCACCATTACACACACACACACACACACACACACACACACACACACACACACACACACACACACACACACACACACACACACACACACACACACACATCCAATCGGATTTATCGAAGGATATTTGCAAATGCATTTTTTTTTTCTCTTGAGAATGTTAAAACTTATGGAAAGAATGTTGAGTGTCGTCGCCATTTTGACAGGAAAGCCCCTCTTCTGAGCGAAATTAGCATGCACCGAAACAACCTTTCTTACTTCCTTTCCTTCTCTTTTAAACTTTTGTTTTTCAGCATTTCAAAATTCCTGCTTCTACAGTTGCTGCTGTTCTTGCTTTTATTACGATCATCGCTGCTGCTGGTCTTATTGCTGCTGCTGCTGCTGTGATTACTACTACACTGCCATCACCACCATCACAACCAATACTGTACTACTACTAACGCTTATTACTGTTGCTTCTACCATCACTTCTGCTGTATCTGCTACTGCTACTACTGTTACTACTGCTGCTGTTGCTGCTGCTGCTGCTACCACTATTACTACTGCTGCTGCTGCTGCTACCACTATTACTACTGTTGCTGCTGCTGCTGCTATTGCTTCTGCCGCTACTACTACTAATGTACTGCTGCTGCTGTTGCCACTATTATTACTACTGCTTCTGCTGCTACTACTACTACTACTACTGTGCTGCTGCTGCTGCTGCTGCTGCTGCTGCTACCACTATTACTACTACTGCTGCTGCTGCTGCTGCTATTGCTTCTGCTGCTACTACTACTACTGCTTCTGCTGCTATTGTTGCTGCTGCTACTGCTTCTGCTGCTACTACTACTACTACTGTGCTGCTGCTGCTGCTGCTGCTGCTGCTGCTGCTACCTCTATTACTACTACTGCTGCTGCTGCTGCTGCTGCTGCTGCTGCCTCTATTACTACTACTGCTGCTGCTGCTGCTGCTGCTGCTGCTACCTCTATTACTACTACTGCTGCTGCTGCTGCTGCTGCTGCTGCTACCTCTATTACTACTACTGCTGCTGCTGCTGCTGCTGCTGCTGCTACCTCTATTACTACTACTGCTGCTGCTGCTGCTGCTGCTGCTACCTCTATTACTACTACTGCTGCTGCTGCTGCTGCTGCTGCTGCTACCTCTATTACTACTACTGCTGCTGCTGCTGCTGCTGCTGCTGCTACCTCTATTACTACTACTGCTGCTGCTGCTGCTGCTGCTGCTACCTCTATTACTACTACTGCTGCTGCTGCTGCTGCTGCTACCTCTATTACTACTACTGCTGCTGCTGCTGCCTCTATTACTACTACTGCTGCTGCTGCTGCTGCTGCTACCTCTATTACTACTACTGCTGCTGCTGCTGCTACCTCTATTACTACTACTGCTGCTGCTGCTACCTCTATTACTACTACTGTGCTGCTGCTGCTGCTGCTACCTCTATTACTACTACTGCTGCTGCTGCTGCTGCTGCTGCTGCTACCTCTATTACTACTACTGTGCTGCTGCTGCTGCTGCTACCTCTATTACTACTACTGCTGCTGCTGCTGCTGCTGCTACCTCTATTACTACTACTGCTGCTGCTGCTGCTGCTGCTACCTCTATTACTACTACTGCTGCTGCTGCTGCTGCTGCTACCTCTATTACTACTACTGCTGCTGCTGCTGCTGCTGCTACCTCTATTACTACTACTGCTGCTGCTGCTGCTGCTGCTACCTCTATTACTACTACTGCTGCTGCTGCTGCTGCTGCTACCTCTATTACTACTACTGCTGCTGCTGCTGCTGCTGCTACCTCTATTACTACTACTGTGCTGCTGCTGCTGCTGCTGCTGCTGCTGCTACCACTATTATAACTACTGCTGCTGCTACTACTATTCCTGCTATTAAGACTACCACTCCTACTACTGCTGCTGCTGTTGCTGCTGCTGCTAGTGCTACCACTACTGCTGCTGTTGCTGCTGTTACTACTACTGCTGCCGCTGCTACTACTATTACTACTGAAAATACTATCACACCTACTGCTGCTGCTACTGCTACTACTACTGCTGCTGCTGTTGCTGCTGCTACTCCTATCACTGCTGCTGCTGCTGCTGCTACTTCGGCTGCTGCTGCTGCTGCTGCTACTACTATTTCTACTATTCCTATTAGTGCGACTACTACTGCTGCTGCTGCAGTTGTTGCTGCCGCTGTTGCCACTACGACTACAGCCATTTCTATCATTACTCCTGTTGTTGTTTCTGCTGTTACGGCAGCAGTTGCGTCTCTGTTAGCGGTTGAAGTTAGAATGTCTGTTGAATCACTCTGCGACGCATACAAAAGATAATGATGTGGCCTGTATGAGAAACCACCTGCGCTAAATTAACACATAGTAGAGAATCTCTCAGTTACTACTACTACTACTGCTGCTGCTGCTTCTACTGCTGTTGCATCTACTACTACTACTACTACTACTACTACCACTACTACTACTACCACCACCACCATTACTACTGCTGGTGGTGATGGTGGTGGTGGTGTTACTACTGTGATGACGATTATGATGACTTTATGAGAAGTGAAGTAAAGCGTCTCGTGAAACAAAAGCCCAACATGGTGTTCAGAGATTACATAAGACAATAAACTTGGAAAACTCAAAAACTGCTCCTCATGACACGTCGTTCTGGTGGTGTTAGTGTGGTGCTGGATAGGTCCCTAACACACATTTTCCTCGCATAGTCACCCCTGTCTGTCATATGACCTGAAGAGGGGGTAGACGTGAAACTCATACAAAAAAAAAAAAAAAAATCCCTGTCTCCGTTATAGACAGTGTTGTTTATATTGAAAGAAAATCTGTGGAGCGTCACGTCATTCATAGCTGGATTCCAAAAACTTTGTGTTGCAAGATCGAACACAGTGAAGAGAATATTATAATAATATGTACCTTGAGAACTCTCCCTCCCCCCCCCCCTCTCTCTGTGTGTGTGTGTGTGTGTGTGTGTGTGTGTGTGTGTGTGTGTGTGTGTGTGCATGCAGCGTGTGTGCGCGCGTGCGCGTCTGTGTGTGTATGTATGTGTGTGTGCGTGTGTGTGTGTATGCGTGCGCGCGCGTGCAGATGTGTGTACAGGTGCGTGGATGCCCATGCACACTTGCAAGTGTGTGAGCCTTACCATCTTAGAATGACTTCAATGAAAAAAAATGAGAACAGTCTATACAAAAAGAAGAAGCTAGGCCTTGCTGTTAGATGTTATAACACCGTTCTAATGACATTCTCCTCCCATTTTTTCCCCCTTCTCTCTTTCTCATAAAGGTCTGTTGAAACCAACATTAACCAATTTTTTCTCTAGATTCTTTTCCGTATGTTTGTTTGTTTTGTTTTTAAAGATTTCCAGCACATAGTACTCATTTTCAAAGATGACAGTAGGGGAGTGTATAGCACAATCACCCGTACTTGACATGATTGACACATACTCACTTAAGTTGCCAAAGTGAGTATGTGTCAATCATGTCAAGTGCGGGTGATTGTGCCATACACTCCCTTCCTCCTCCACCCCCCTCCCACCCCCACCCCCGCCCCCACCCCCAAATAATAACAACAACAACAACCACACAGCACGACAGCCAACAACCGCAACAAACCCACGCAGCGGAGGAGGAGGAGGAGGAGGAGGAGGAGGAGGAGGCGTGGCGGCCATCTTGACTCCCGAGGAGCCAGGAGTGCTCGCCCTTTGTGGCGGAACAAAAGCTGGGCGGGCAGAGGGGGCGGTGAAGGGATCCAGGGGACCATATTGAAGGCCCTGAAAAGTCGTCATGGCAGCTCTGTTTGGCGGCGGGGGGGGGGGGGGGGGGGGGGGGGGGGGGGGGGAAGACAAGGGAGGGGGGGGGGGGCGATCTGTTAACAGCCGATCAGCGTCGGCCGGCACAACATTGGAAGATGACGTCTGGCACTCTGAGGGTCCCTCCCTCCCTCCCTCTCCCCCTCCTCTCCGGAACGTCCATGATTTCTCTCCCCACCCTCATACTCCCATCCTCTACCCTCTTGAATGCTAAACAGACTTCGGGTATAAAGGCAAGCAAACATGGGGCATTATTCGGGGTCAATTAAAGCCCCATACACACGGATCGACGGCTTCATTCAAGACTCCTTGTCTCCTGTCTAGGGGCACTGCGGGGTGTAAACAGATAGGAGGAGGGACTCAGGTGGGGTGGGGAAGGGTGGGTTGGAAGGTACCGTGGGGGAGGTGGGGCGGTGGTGGTGGGGGTGGATGGCGGATGGGGGGGGGGGGGGGGCGTAGTTCTTTGTCACGTGCCGTGCGTGCGAGTACTCTTCCTGTGGTCTTGGATCCCGGCACGGACGGACACTTTTCCAGTAGCTTTTTGATAGTCTGTGATTCAACCGTGATAGCGGATTTTATGAGAGAGGAGTGTTGATCTTGGGTATATATCTTTTGTTAATTGTTTTTTTCTTTTTATCGTTTCATTTTGTGTCATACAGTCGTTTGTTCTTTGTTTCGTTTTGTCTTAAACTCTAAAGAAAAAAACTACTGTTCCGCTCGCTGAACGAAAGAGATTAACAAATTACAAGACAAAACACGACGCGTTTCGACCTCTTTGGTCTTCTTCAAGCAACACCAACAGCATTCAAACAATGATGAAAACAAAGAACCTTCAGAACAACGACGTCAGCAAATCAGGCTAGCCACCTGCAAGTTTCACCACGGCGACATCAAGATCAACTCTGCGCACATCCCTTCGCGCTACACCCACCAGTACGACACCAGAAACTCTCACGAGCTGCAGTACCAAGTAGAATCCTTTAGCAGGAACTACAGAAAGAACAGCCTCTTCCCGCACACTGGGAGGGAGTGGAACAATCTTCCAGCTGAGACAGTGGCATCGGCCTCGCTGGAGGACTTCAGATCCTGGATATAACCCCCCCCCCTCCCCTTACTCCCCCTTCCCCGCTCCCTCCCCTCTCTCGCTCCCTCTCCTGGTCCCCTCGCCCCTCCCCCCCCCCACACCTATCCCTCCTCTTCCTCACCTTAGTCCGTCCCCCCCCCCCCCCCCCCCCCCACCTCAGTGTAAGGTCCACTTATTCATAAGCTGATGATCCAGGCAGCAGTTTTGATCTACCGTTAGATCCGGAAACCCCCTACTATAGTGTCAGAATCTTCAACTTGATGAAGGCGGACACTCAAAGAAAGAAAGAAAGAAAGAAAGAAAGAAGAAGAAGAAGAAGAAGAAGAAGAAGAAGAAGAAGAAGGAGAAGAACGAACAATCACTTGCCTCCTCAAATAGGGCGCAAAATGAATGTGGAATGAAAACGAGGCTGCTGGGATGGAGACAATGCGAATTGAAATGATAATGATGATAATGATCAGCATGGTAAGAGTAATAATAGTAATGATATAATCAAAATGGTAATAGTAATAATAGTAGTGAATATGATTATGCAAAATATTAGAAAATAATATAACAGAGGGGATTACGGCCTCTTTTAGTAATGATACGATGATAGTACTTGTAGTGTTTTGTTGTTTCGTTTCATAAATTCTTGTCATGATTGTATGACTAACGTGATACACAGAATGATGTGTGTGTATACATGCGTGATCACGCACACGCACGCACGTAATGCGCGCGCGCGCTCACACACCCACGCACCCCCCCCCTCCCCCCCCCCCCTCCACACACACACAACTATTTCAGCACACATCATCGCCAGTACATGTTGTTCCCGTTGCAGTTGATTTTGTTTGTTTGCTTGTTTGTTTTCCAGGCTCTCATAGATTACTGTCGCCGGCGACAAGATCCACTGAAGCGCGACGCTATGCGCTGTGAAATCTGACAAATGACAATATCTGTCAGATTGTGTCGCCAGTGACAATTATTATATCTCCGGCGAGACTACATGCTACGACAACAACCTCTCCTTGCGGTGTATAAGCAAGCTGGCATGGTACGAGGTATCTACCTCGTCTAATTAAGACAGCGATCTATTGATCTTCACAACACAGTTATCTGTGTGAGCAAGGTAGTCGATCACCGCCGTCATCTAGTTCCGCGAAGTAACAGGCCGCACACCGAAAATTAACGCGCCAAGGCCTCGCTTAAGGAGTCGAGTATTTATAGACTGGCACAGTCAGATTGCTTTGAAAATTTTTATTGTGTCTGAAAGCTCATTTTTGTTTTAAAAATGTATATACTCAATGCTTCTAACTGAGAAAAATACACACAGAGAGAGAGAGAGAGAGAGAGAGAGAGAGAGAGAGAGAGAGAGAGAGAGGGGAGAGGCTGCACACCAAAAATAATGCACCCAGGCCATTCGTAAGGAGTCGAGTATTTATAGACTGTCGCATTGATATTGGTTTGAGAATTTTTCTTATGTCTGAAAGTTGATTCTCCTCATTTTCTTTCATACGCCATTAAAGGTACTGGCCAGGTGGTTCCAAGCACACAGGTTAAAATCAAAGGAATGGAACTATTTGGGGGGGGGGGGGGGGGGGGCTTCCAGCTGGCGCAAAGAATAGGGTCACGGGTGAGTGAGTGCAAAGGCCTGAAATGTGACGTCAACCACGGAGAAGGTCATGTATTTGAAGATTGTATATGATTTCATCGGTGAAAATCCCCCCAAACAAGGGAAATAACTGAGGAGGGGGGGGGGGTTGTTATTTTGATCAATTTTCAGTTTACCATTAAATGCTGACTCAAACTTATGATACGCCTCAAAACACTTACATGGATTACGTAGTGTTTTAGTGCAAAATCCTAATTGTGGCGTGTGGCCACGATCCGTTCAATGAAGATCAGCTGTAACAGAAAGGAGAGGGGAGGGGGGAGGAGCGTTGTCCAATGGTAATAGCGCTATGCTGTTCGTGTTCGAACCACTCGTGGGGTCAGTCCTTTTACGGATAGAAAACCCTCTCTGTCCACCTACCAGTGAAAAGGTATCTGATTCTGTTCAGGGCAGGTTAAGGCGGTTGAAGGAGAGGGTGGGGTGGGCTCAGTCTTCCGTGAAGCGGTGCCTTCGACATTGCGAACATCATAACAGTTCACTGCTCCTTTCACCACATCCTCCCCACCTCTGTCCACCTGCCCAGGGTCTTGCACAAACACCTCATCTCTAATGCCTGAATCCTTCTTTCGAGTTCAGCTGTCAGAGTCCACGTCTCACAGGCATAGAGAAATATGACAATGACCAGGGAGCGCAGCATCAGTATGATCTTGGAACTGGTTGTGATGTTTCTGTCATTCCAGATAGGTCTTAGTCTGGCTGACGCTGCTGTCGTTTGAGCAACTCTGGGGAGCACTTCAAGTTTTGATTCTTCATCTGAAACAATTGCCCCGAGGTACTTGAAGCTCTGAACTGTCTTTAGTTTTCTTCCCTTGATAGCGATGTTGGCGCTGATGCCGTTGATGTTGCTGGTCATAAGTTTTGTCTTTTCGGCGCTGATCTCCATGCCGAATGCAGCAGAACACTGACCAGGGGACAAAACCCGCGCATCATTCGACCACAAACACAGCTTTTACCGAGTGACGAAGTAGAAACTGTCTCTCTAGAGGTGGGACTCGCAACCGCGAGATTTTGCGAGTGGCCAATCTGTGCTCGGGGCAAGCACAACGAGAGACGAGAGGAGCAGAGAAACTCTGCGTTGGATCAAATCAAATCGACTTCTTCAAGCTCTTGTGTAGAAAGATAAAACATTCGGATCGTTTCCTGCACCAGCCACAGGACGTGACTACTTTTCGTGCACCAATCAGGGGACGTGTCACTGTCGGCCATCTTTCTTCGCATACGCGAGACCCCCAAAGATCTGTCGCTTGTTGTCTGTTGTCGTGCGCCGCTATGTACAGTGTGCCATGAAACGCTGTCACACGCGAAACTAGCGAGACTGTCTCACCTAGCTTCCATAAAACGCGTCTCAGTTCTCGTCTGCTGTTTGGTTTTCGAATAAGGCTTAGTCATGTGTCTTCCACGAGCACCAGTCTCGGCTTAAGATGCCGAGTGCAAGACATATATCTTATCAATCAAAACTAGTGCACCCCGTCAAAGGGATATCAGGCGGAAAACGTAAGATATACCGTGCTGCAAGCTGTATTTTTATTTATTTATTTATTCATTGAATTATTTCTTTATTTCTTGACAGAAGCAGGGGGATCACGCTATCCGACATATTACAATGATATTCATACAGTAAACGGACAGAAAAAGAAACCCCAAAACGAAAACAAAGATGACTATTAGTCTATTTTCTATTTCTTCCCTTTCAAAACCGATTTCACATTTGAATACAGGCAAGACATTTTGTCTATAAGGGTTTGAGATTAAAAAAAGAAAATCTATTCTGGTGATGTTTATCCACCATGTATCTGTCGTGAACAAACAAACATAGTAATCGTTCTTTGATTGGTCAGAAAAAAAAAAAACCCGCTGTCATCTTAAGTCTCACTGCACCACGCATTGAACAATTTAGCTATAAAGGTCCTTAACCCTTCATATCATGCTGACCATAAGCATGAGTGTGGCCCCTTTTCAATATTAATAACACCGAAAACCAAGTCATCAGCTACAAGCAAACGAAGTACAGAGTTGTTGAGTGAGAGTGGAGTTCGATGTGTCCACCAATCGCAGGATGTTACTATTTTTAGTGATGGCAGAGGGGAAGTGGGGATGCGCGGGTGGGTGGGTGAATGGGCGGGGGGGAGGGGGGGGAGGGGGGAGGTGGGGGGAATCCTGGCTGATTTCTGGCATTTAAATCTTTGATTAGTTTAGTATATGTGACGGTTTACGCGACTGGTCGATTATGTTAGTATATGTGACTGGTTTCGCGACTGGTCGATTATGTTAGTATATGTGCCGGGTTTTGCGACTGGTCGATTATGTTAGTATGCGTGCCGGGTTTTGCGACTGGTCGATTATGTTAGTCTATATACCAGGTTTCGCGACTGGCCGATCATTTTTTGTAGCAGTGCCAACGGGTTACGCGACAGGCTAATTTCTGTCAACTTCCTGGAGACTGATGTTCATGATTTCATTTCATTTGTTATTTCTCTCTCTTCTCTCTCTCCTCTCTCTCTCTCTCTCTCTCTCTCTCTCTCTCTCTCTTCACACACACACACACACAAACACACACACACACACACACACACACACACATCAGCATGCATGCATGCATGCATGCAATACCGCGCCGCGCGCACACACACACACACACACACACACACACACACACACACACACACACACGAACATACGTACGCACATTCGCGTACACACACACACACACACACACACACACACACCACACACTCACACACACACACACACACACACTCGCACACACATACACACACACACACACACACACAACACACACACACACACACACACACACACGTTCGCACGTCCGTGTACACACACACACACACACACACACACACACACACACACACACGCGCGCGCGCGCGCGCCAGTACTAACACACGCACGCACACACTGCCATTTACTATATTTTTTTAACCGTGTCCGGACATTTTCGTTGCATTTTATACCACATATAATTTTTTTTCAATCCACCCACATCTGTCTCCGTATTTTCTCTTTACTAACTTCCATTCAGCTCATTTTCTTTATATATTTTTTTACATTTGTACTTCAATCACCCCGAATTTTCATACAGAAAAGACTTTTAGATAAACACCTACGCCAATTACACGAAGATTATATCCTGATCACCACCCTCTTCCCCTTCCCCCGCCGATCGCTCCCTCCTTCCTCCCCTCTCTTCCCCCTCTCCTCCTCCCAACACGCTCTACGTTTTCTTTTACTTTTTTTTTCTTTTCTTGTGTCTAATTTTACTTTTTTTTTTCTTTTTTTTTTAGTGAAGAATCGTTCATCTGAAGCAGGAGTACATACAGACTTATACTGACACAAAGACACAGACTTACAGAGAGAGAGAGAGAGGGGGAGAGAGAGAGGAGAGAGAGAGAGAGAGAGAGAGAGAGAGAGAGAGAGAGAGAGAGAGAGAGAGAGAGAGAGACAGAGAGAGAAAGAGAGAGAGAGGAGAGAGAGAGAGGGAGAGAGAAAGAGAGAGAGAGAAAGAGAGGAGAGAGAGAGACAGACAGACAGACAGACCGACAGACAGACACAGAGACAGACAGACAGACAGACACAGAACCGGACAAGACGGCGTGAAACTCAGACAGCCGATAAAGAACGACACACGTCTCAGCACGGCTTCCGGTTCCGGGTCAGCCCGCCATCTTTCTTTCATTACGGTCTTCAAAGGGCCACGGTAACCCAATAAAATGGCGACTGTCAGTGACGGTTACGTTCAGCGCTCTTCTGCCCGTTTCTCAGACTGCGGGTTCTCACCAGATATTTTCGACGCATGTAGAACACGCCTTCTTGGCATTGTGTACAAATCGGCGACGTCGGTGCTTACCTTGAGAGGGGTTTCCCGTGTCTTTTTAATCCCTGGGCAGTTTGACGTTTCGTTGTAAACTTTAAAGAGAATCATTAGCAAGTCCGCTAAACAACGGCGACAAAAAAAAAAAAAAAAAAAAAAAAAAAAAAAAAAAAAAACCTCTTTCTGTCATTATATTTCTTAGTCTGGTAATCTATGTTATTTATTCATTTATTGATTACAAGACAAAACACGACGCGTTTCGACCTCTTAGACCTTCTTTAAGACAAGACAAACAACATTCACGACAATGAAAACGAAGAACGAGCAATCACTTATCTTCTCACAATTTGGCGCAAGAGGGGCGTAGAACGTTTCGTAGTATTTGGATGGATGCTGGCTGGATCGGCTTGGACTGGATTTATTTTTATCTCTTGCCCCGATAACGGACTGCTCAGGTCTTAAATCATGTGCGGAATGTGTTGCACATAAAAACCCACCTCTTCAGTCGAAACATAGTACAAAGAAACCACAGACGTTTTATTGCTCACAGGTTTAGGGTCCAGAGCGAAAGGGGGGTGGAAAGAGAATGCCAGTACACAGGTCCGGCTAACGGATTAGTCATGATGAGATTGTTTTAAACTTTCATTAAAACAACAACCTTTTTTTCTTTCTTTCTTTCTGCGTACGCAGGCTGATACTCCTGCGGACACTCCCTGTATAGACAGGCAGTGGAGTTTTGTGTGTATGACCGTTTTTTTTTTTTATCCGCCATTAAGGCAGCCATACTCCAACTTCGGGGAAGGTGCATGCTATGTGTAACGTGTCATCCATACCAACGGCCAAACTGGCCTTCTCTTCCGAAAGTTGGTGATGGGATTTGACGTGTGTGCAAGATGTTGTGCATGCGTTCACACACGGAACCTCGGTTTATAGTCTCATTCGAAGGACTGTGTGGGGAATGGAGTCAGAATCAATGTTAACTCCGAGGGAAAAATCCCCCTGTACCGAAACGGCCCGGCGAAGATGCGAACCCGCAACCCCAGGATCACCAGAGTCCGGCGCTCTACCAACTGAGCTATTCCGGCCCCCTAAGAAAACAACCAAATCAAGAGATCACTAGCACTCATTTGGTGATCATCCTGTTTATAGATCAAAATTTCAAAGTACTCGGGAAGAACAAATGAATACCCAAGAACCTGAAATGACTCTGTCTCATAGTGATTCCTTTTATAAACTGACCGAAAAGAGATCTGGAGATTTTATGCTTTCGATATTTGACCTTCGTTACTTAAAGAGTAAAGTGTAGAATTAGAATGGAGTCTTCTTTGAATCCTTCAGTCTGTGCATGAGGAAATCCTAAAGAAAATCTCGTGCATTTGTAATGCAAGAGAGAGAGAGACACTTGACACTTTGATGTTTTATTGTCATTACCCAAAAAAGGTCTTTTGACAAGGGGGGTAATAGGACAATAACCTTTTCCTCCTTCTTTCATCACGAACAGATATTACGGATAAATCCAGTGCAAATCAACACAAAAGCTTACAAAACAAAACAAAACAAAACAAAACAAAAAAAAGACGATCCGTTCCTGGATATCATGGTGCATACTAGTACCGTGATAATATTAGGAAAAAAACAACAACAAACAAACAAACAAACAAACAATCAAAATGTTAAGATTGTGGACTAACTCGACCATCCACTCAAACAAAAGAAAATAATGTTACATCTCTTTTTTTCCCCTTTTCATGTGATGAACGGAATTGTTCATTCATTTATCTCTTAAAACACATCATTACGATTGTGACTGTCCTTCGTCTGTCTAATTTTCTGTGCTTCTGCAATAAATGTGTGTGTGTGTGAGGAGAGAGAGAGAGAGAGAGAGAGAGAGAGAGAGAGAGAGAGAGAGAGAGAGAGAGGAGATGGAGGGAGAGGGGAACTTAATGAAGTGGGAGGGTTGGAACAGGGCGCCCAGGTGAGAGGTGTGCAAAAGACGGGGAAGGGCGTAGGGATGGAGGGGGGATGGAGAAGATACAAGGCAAAAATCGTTATTGTTGAAGGTGATAAGAAAGCGTAAACATGCACATGCACATACACATCATCATCATCATCATCAATCATTAATCATCATCATCATCATCATCATCATCAATAACCAGCATCATCTTTCTTCTTCTTCTCCTCCTTCTTCTTCTTCTTCTTCTCCTCCTTCTTCTTCTTCTCCTCCTCTCTTCCTTCTTCTTCTGCCTCTTTTTCTTCTTCTTCTCCTTCTTCTTCTTCTTCTGCCTCTTTTTCTTCTTCTTCTTCTTCTTCTCCTTCTTCTTCTCCTTCTCCTTCTTCTTCTTCTCCTTCTTCTTCTGCTTCTTCTTCTTCTTCTTCTTCTTCTCCAAGGCTCGTATCATCCTTTCTTTGGACTCATTGTTGTATGAGTATACATTCTTATTTATGAACATTGTCATACTGGCAGCAATGTCGAGAGTTTTGTTATGTGTCTTGTTATGTCTGTTGTTTTGTGACGTCTGAAGAAAGCTAGATTTGTCGAAAACTTCCTTGTCTGTTTCGTACTGCACATTAAATCTGTGTTCTTCAAACCGCGTTTTATGTGTTTAGCTGTGCTGATTTTCCAATGCCAACCCCAAAAACAAAACCAAACAAAACAAAATAAGCAAAACAAACAAAAAACGAAAATATTTCTATCAGCATGGAATTATATAGTTCGTGTCATAAGTACTGCTGCATTCACACACCAAAATTTCTGTTTTCATATAAAACAAACAAGCGAACAAACAAAAACAATAATCAGTTTTTATAACAAAACAGTAATGAATGCAGTATGATGCTACTTAGCTGTCATAGACAACGAATTTTCTTTGCTATTATTCCACCCCCCCCCTCTCTCTCTCTCTCTCTCTGTCTCTCTCTGTCTCTCTGTCTCTGTCTCTCTGTCTCTGTCTCTGTCTCTCTCTCTCTCTCTCTCTCTCTCTCTCTCTCTCTCTCTCCTTTTGTTTGTTTATCTTCGAAGTAACCGTCAAACGATTTTCCTTTCAGTGTTTTGTCAACATTCTCTCTCTATAAGCGACTTCGCCAAATTCAGCCATTCTTAGCACTTCACCAGAAATGTAATACAAATCCACCTCCTAGATACGGAGTTATTGTCATACAAACGGACAGACAGAAACAAACCAACCATAAGCAATACCATACTCGACAATGCTGCAGCTGCGTGCAGAGTTGGCTAATTACGTTGTCATGCTGGGTTTTTTTTTAGCTCAGCCGACAGCGGAAGCCATCAAATCAGGGATAATCTGAAGTTATCGGCTAACATGACGATAATCTCAGCATCATCCATTGAAAATATCTATAAAAAAAAAAAAAAAAAAAAATGAAAAGGCAACGAGCGAATGTTCTATCCAGAAACAGTTTTGGCCTGGGTGGGGGGTTGGCGGTATGGTAAGCGGACAGGAGTGGGAGTGTGTGTGTGTGTGTGTGTGTGTGTGTGTGTTGGGAGCTGGTGGTGGGTAGGTGGGTGGGGAGGTGGGGAGAGGGGGAGGGGGGGGGGGTACTTGTTGGAACCGTTGATCAACTGAGATTCCGAACAACTTTCTCCTCTTGCAGGCCCGGCGAGGGAAGCGAAAATGGAGCCACCATTTACAGCGAGGCGCAGCAGTTAGCGAGCCATTAGGCCGGGGCGAAAGTCGCTCTCTCTCCGCTCCGCCATCTATCATGGCCGCTGATACGTCATTCCGCTTCGCCACCGTGATGCCCCCTTGCGGCGGTCTGACGCCGCTAGTCTCCCTTGGACCGGTGTCTGCGATCTGTTGCTGGGAGAGAGAGAGAGAGAGAGAGAGAGAGAGAGGGAGGGAGAGAGAGAGAGAGAGAGAGTGTGTGTGTGTGTGTGTGTGTGTGTGTGTGTGTGTGTGTGTGTGCGGTGTGTGTGTGTGTGAGAGAGAGAGAGAGAGAGAGAGAGAGAGAGAGAGAGAGAGAGAGAGAGAGAGAGAGAGCGGCGGCAGCAGAGGCCAACGTAAATTCCTCGTTATTGCTTTCTCTCGCTGAGAGGAAGAGTTAGTCTGGGGAGCTGGGGTGCCGCTGCTGTGGATGTTGCCGGGGATATCAGTGGTGATGTTGTTGTCGGCGGTGGTGGTGGTGGTGGTGGTGGTGGAGAAGTGTAGGATAGGGAAGAAGGGCGAAGGGAGTACCCCGAGTGAAAGCTGGCGGGGTGGGGGTGGGGGAGGGGGTAGAGGAAGGGTGGGAGAGGGTGAAGAAAGAAGGCGGAGGGGGTGGGAATGAGACTGGACATGGCCCTCTTCTCTCTCTCTCTCTCTCTCTCATATGTTGGATCAACATACAGTTTATATACTGTAAAAAGCACAATTATTGGAGTTCAAGTTTTTCTACACATTAACGCCGACACATATTGTAGAGTTTTTTACACACACACACGCACACACACGCGCGCGCGCTCGCGCATACACACACATATGCACGCGCGCGTGCGTGCACACACACACACACAATGACTCACTCACGCACGTATGCATGAACACGCACGCGCGCGCGCGCACACACACACACGCACGCACTCACCTACAAAGACACACACGCATGCATGCATGCACGCACACACACACGCGCGCGCGCTGATTCACTCACACGCGCGCACGCACGTATGCATGAACGCACACGAACACACACACCACATGTAATTGAATGCTTTAATCTGATCACCTGTGCTCTGAGAAAATTCGGGTGTTTTTATATATATGTACATACATACCCACTCAAGCACATACTGTTAGTTAGGCAGAATTATCTACCACTGCAGATATGAATGCTTATCTCCCCTATTTCTTCAGTCTAAGACATAAGAGCAAGCTTTGTTTATAATTGATATATATATATATATTTATTTCTATAAACAACGTAAATATAAACAGTAAACAAGTTGGGTATTTTTTGCTCCCATAAGAAAACCTAACACAGAGTAACTTTTATTCAAGACCGGCACAGCCTTTTAAACTTGAATAAAGTCAGACAAATACATAGACGAACAATCTAATAGTGGGGGAAAAAACAAGCGCAGGCCAACAACTGAACTATCTTCATAGTAATGACTTGGCAAAGATTTGGACTTAAGGAGGGGGGGGGGGGGGGTAATTTGAAGATGGAGAAACTGGGAACATGAAATTAAGAAAATATGTTACAGATATGAAAACTTTTCACTAGCTGCATAAGGGAACCATCGCAATCTCTTCTGAAGGCAGATATATTTGTATTGCCTGCTCCGAGGCCTTTCGTCCGCTGGGTCGGACTCATCAGGGAGACACGGCTGGTTGTGTCTGCGCTCCTGGCGTCAAATAGAGACACACCACAGTCCATAATACTGTGGTGTTCTCACCACCAAGAGTGCAAAAAAGAATCCAATAGCACTCCCAAAGCAGCCAGCGAAGAGTAGTAAATGAAACCAAACGAAAGTGTGGGGAGGAAAAAAGTTGCTGAAAAACTAAAGACATTATGCAAACAGTATAAAATAAAGGGGACAATCTTTGAGCCTACGCTTGAGGATCCACCCAAAGATGCAAGGGAGATCAAAAGACAAACACACAGACGGACAGAAACAAATACAAATAACCTCAATTTAATCAAAACAAAAATCGGAAATGAAATGAGGCAGGGAACAGTAAACGATAAACAGTAAACAAGTTGGGTATTTTTTGCTCCCATAAGAAAACCTAACGCAGAGTAAATAAATATATATGTATGTATGTAAATATGTATGGATGTGTAGCTAGCTAGCTAGCTAAATAGATAGATAGATAGATGTATATATGGGTGATTTTGTTCAGTGTGGTCGGTCGATTGTTTGCCCAGTTGGTGATAGTGGTGAACATGTAACTGCGTTGAACATTGTACGCTCAGCTTGTCTGACCAAATTTAATGTGTGTGATGTTTGCTAGATACGTGTTCTGCGTGTTGTTTTCTATGTCTGCATACACAGGTGGCCAAGTTACAATAAACTGTCTAAACTCTTCCCTCTGTCTCTGTCTGTCTGTCTCTGCATTGGTCAATAAACTACAGCGAACTATCTGAACCCTCACTCTGTCTGTCTGTCTGTCTGTCGCAATCTCCCTCAATCTCTGTCTCTGTCTGTCTGTCTGTCTCCGCATTGGTCAATAGCCAATTTACAGTAAA
>CM065739.1:42326077-42328577 GCA_033310375.1 Conus canariensis
TGTGTGGAGATGGTAGAGGGGTGGTGGTGGTGGTGGTGGTGAGGAGGTGGTTGTGGGGGGGGGGGGTGAGGAGGGATGAGGAATGAGGAATGATGGGACGTCGAAGTTTTATGGGTAGAGGCTGATGGAGTCTTCTGGGGCGTTGCCGATTTATGCGTTCACTGAACTGGTCACAGCATTTACTTTCAAGAAAAAAAAAGAGTTCTTTCTTTTCAACCTTATCACTATTTCCCCATTCGCCACTTACCCCCGTCCCCCCCCCCCCCCCACTTTCCAATTTCCCACCACCACCTCCTCCTCCTCCTCTTCCTCCTCCCTCAAGCTGTCTCAGAGAGAGAGAGAGAGAGAGAGAGAGAGAGAGAGAGGAGAGAGAGAGAGAGAGAGAGAGAGAGAGAGGAGAGAGAGAGAGAGACAGACAGACAGACAGAGAGAGAGAGAGACAGAGAGAGAGAGAGAGAAAGAGAGAGAGGAAGAAAAGGGGAGGTGGGTGCTGTACTGTTTACACATTGTACTGTACCGTGTTGTGTTGTACTGCACGATGCTGTACTGTACTGTGTTATATTGTACAGTACTTTACTACGCAGTATTGTCTGGTATTGTATTGCACTGCATGGCACTGTCCTGTGGTGTGATGTACTGTTTTGTATTTAAGTGTTCTATACCATACTAAGCCTATATTGTACTGTGTTACATTGTACTGCACCGTGTAGTATTGTACTGCATTGTATTCTCTTGCTCTGTACCGAGCTGAGTCGTACCGAGTTATATTTCTCTGTACTCTACACTATTTTATTGCACTGCACTGTATCGCACTATGTCGTGTTGTAATGAACTTTGCAGTACTGTCCTCACCGTGTTGTGTTGTACTGTATTGTACTGTACTGTACTGTGCTGGATTGTGTTTCATTGCACTGTACTGTATTGTAATGCATTGCCATATGATATACTGTCTCTTATTTCATCGTATAGTACTGCATTTTGTGTTGCTTTGTAACGTATCGTATTTCACCATATTACATTGAATCGTAATGCAACGTACGGCCACGACAGATATATCTGTGTGAATACGGCCCTGCTCTTCGCAGGGAGATCGGTGTGACCATAGTCTGGTGCCACCCACTATGTCTGCCAATATTTCTTTCGGGTTTTCTCCCGAATTTGCCAAGAACAGCTCCCTTTCCGACGTGGACCCTTTTCACGTGGTATAAGTGCATGTAATGCCAGGGACCTGCGTTTATCTTGCTTCGTCTGAAACACTAGCACCCAGATCACTAGTTACGGTTTCCGGTGGACAGGGAGAGGGTTTACAAAAGTTCTACAAAAGCCACCCCTCTTACAAGTCCTAGAAATATCTCCCCTGTCTTTTGAAAGTTGTACAAATACCTCCCCTGCCTTTTGGAAGTCCTACGAATAGCTCCTCTGCTTTTTGGAAGTCCTACAAATAGCTGCCCTGCCTTTTGGAAGTCCTACAAATAGCTGCCCTGCCTTTTGGAAGTCCTACAAATAGCTGCCCTGCCTTTTGGAAGTCCTACAAATACCTCCCCCGCCTTTTGGAAGTCCTACAAATAGCTGCCCTGCCTTTTGGAAGTCCTACAAATAGCTCCTCTGCCTTTTGGAAGTCCTACAAATAGCTACCCTGCCTTTTGGAAGTCCTATAAATAGCTCCTCTGCCTTTTGGAAGTTCCACGAATAGCTGCCCAGCCTTTTGGAAGTCCAACAAATAGTCTATCATCTTATTCAACATTTTTATGTTTTCCTTTGGTGAGAGTTTTTGTTGGTGTGTTTCTTTGTTTTTTTTTTAGACACAGTTTGTGTATGCAGAAGGATGTAATCCATTTTCGGGGATTTCTTTCTTGCATACATAGAAGTACAGCTCACCCGAACAGCCACAGAACGAAATCGTAGTTCGCTGAGAGATGCATAGCAGCGAACACCAAGAAAGAGTAGATCATTCATCATACACGAAAAGTGCCTTTAAAACAACAACAAAAGCAATAACAAGAACAACAACAACAACACCAAGATCAATATCACCGCCACCACCACCACAACCACCGTCAGTAGTAGCATCAGCAACAACAACAACAACAACAACAAGACATACCTTGATGGCAATAATGAAAATGTTAAATGTGATAGATTAAATTTCTTTCATAAAATTCAAAAGACGGAAATATCAAAGACAGCCTATCAAAATCCACAAGGCTTATCAATCAATCTGAAAATTCTAGATAGGTGGATAAGCAGCATATGAGAGAAGGAGGAGAAGAAGAAGAAACAGAAACAGAAAATAGAAATGATAGTAAAATAGAAATGATAAATAGGTATGAAACTATTTTTGTAGCTTATTTCTTTTCCGGGATGCGACCATTTTCCCTGTGCGATGTGACAGCCTTGAAAATATTCTGTGTGGTCGGATGGGCTATGATGTTAATAATAAAAAAGGAGAAACTGAGCCTGTTGCTTGTAGATCTTCAGTTAATCAGCTGAACCTGAAAGG
>CM065739.1:42333577-42336077 GCA_033310375.1 Conus canariensis
TTCTGTAAACTCTGTATTCAGTCATTCTGTAAACTCTGTATTATGTCATTATGTAAACTCTCTATTCTGTCATTCTGTAAACTGTATTATGTCATTCTGTAAACTCTGTATTCTGTCATTCTGTAAACTCTGTATTCAGTCATTCTGTAAACTCTGTATTCAGTCATTCTGTAAACTCTGTATTCAGTCATTCTGTAAACTCTGTATTCAGTCATTCGTAAACTCTGTATTCTGTCATTCTGTAAACTCTGTATTCAGTCATTCTGTAAACTCTGTATTCAGTCATTCTGTAAACTCTGTATTCATGTCATTCTGTAAACTCTGTATTCAGTCATTCTGTAAACTCTGCATTCTGTCATTCTGTAAACTCTGCATTCAGTCATTCTGTAAACTCTGTATTCTGTCATTCTGTAAACTCTGTCAGTCTCTGTAACTCTGATTCTGTCATTCTGTAAACTCTGCATTCTGTCATTCTGTAAACTCTGCATTCTGTCATTCTGTAAACTCTGCATTCTGTCATTCTGTAAACTCTGCATTCTGTCATTCTGTAAACTCTGTATTCTGTCATTCGTAAACTCTGTAATTCTGTCATTCTGTAAACTCTGTAATTCTGTCATTCTGTAAACTTCCTTGCCATGGATAGGAAGAAAACTCTCCTGCCGGGTTACACGCTGGTCTTGTACATATTCAAGTCTTGAGGGTTGAGAAAGTTCCATAAGAAAGTTCCATGGTACATCCTGTCTTAACAGCCCACTCGGCGGACTTCATCTGTATTGTGAGGGTTTGAATGCACGCGACAACAAGCTCTCACAATTGACTTCGGATTCCACGAAGACCTTTTTCTGAGATGTAATTTCAATAGCCTTTTTTTTTTTTTAAATCACTATTTTTCATTGATTTCAGTCAGTCAATCAAGAGAAATCGGATGGGTCATTGAAGTCATTTTGTCTACGCGTTTTGTCTCTGATAATTATACGTCTGCCTGTTTATTTCTCCGTCTTTTGTCTGTTAACATGTTGCCAATCTGCCTGTATGAGCTAATATCGGATCATTACGAAAACTTATGTCAGATCATACGTGTACCAACACATTTTTCAAAGAAAAATAAAGACGTACAATTTTCGGCGACGGAATCTAATCAACTCTGCCTCTCTGCACCAATAATTACACTGACTTACGGAAAATGCTATCAGTGTGCAGGTATTTATTATTATTCTCCTGTGTGTGTGTGTGTGGTGTGTGTGTGTGTGTGTGTGTGTGTGTGTGTGTGTGTGTGTGTGTGTGTGTGTGTGTGTGTGTGTGTGTGCTGTATATTTTCGAGTACCATTTACAAAAATCGGCAGTTTCCGTTTCTTTTTAACCCCACTATCTCTTCCCTCCCCCACTCCATCTCTCCCCCTCCCCCCCTCTTTGGAATTGGGTTGCTTTGTTTGATATTGCTTTGTTGTCATGTTCGTTCGCCTCTGTAAATTTTGTTTGCCCGTAGTTTGTAATGCTCCATCGAACGCTGTGTATGATCTGTTTGGAAGCATGCAACGCTTACGTATGTAGATGGTTTCAGTTTCGGTTTCATCAAGGAGGCGTCACTGCGTGCGGACTAGTCCATATACGCTACACCACATCCGCTAAGTTTTGAGACCACGCTACGCATGATTTGAAGCTGATGGATAAATGAATTAACAACAAAGATGAGACAATTGAAGAAGAGGGTCTCGTGGCTCAGACTCAGCGGATGTCTGACCTACGCATTAGCCCAACGCGCTGGTCAGACCTTGAATACCTACCTACCATTTTTTGGTTTTTGTTTGTTTGTTTGTTTGTTTGTTTGTATGTAGATGGATGTATTTATACATATTCATGTATATGTTAAATCAGTATTGTGCTTTATATTCCTACGTTTTGCGGGGAGATGAAGGGAATGCGGAGCTGATTTGTATATTTATCCCCCCAAATTTGTATGATTTTTATTTTTGAGGACAAGAAGCAAACAAACTTATTATTCTTTTCCCTCTTTCGTTCCTTTGTTCGTTCGTTCGTTCGTTCATTCGTTCTCTCTCCCTCGTCACTTCTCTTTCTTCCTCTCCCCATTGCCTTATCTCTTCCGATCTCTCCCCTCACTGACAACCCTTCCCTTCCCCTCCCTACCCCTCTTTTTCCCTCCCTCCCTCCCTTCCTTTCTCTCTCTCTCCCTCCTTCTGTCCCTCTCTCTCTCTCTCTCCTCTCTCTTTCTCCTCCTCTCCTCTCTTTCCCTCCTTCTTCTCTCTCTCTCTCCTCCTTCCTTTCTCTCTCTCTCTTATCTGTTTCTGCTGTTTCCCTACCCCCTCTCTCTCCCTTCCCCCCCTCTCCCCCCGACCTCCCACTCTCCTAATCCCCTATCTGCACTCTGCAGCCTCCCTCTATCTCCCCATCCTCACCATCCCCCCTTCCCCCCCCCCCCTCCCTCCCCCCGCCCTCTTTCCTCCACCCTTTCCCCCTCCTCCTCATACACCCACCACACCAT
>CM065739.1:42343577-42346077 GCA_033310375.1 Conus canariensis
CCTCTCCTCTCTCTCTCTCTCTCTCTCTCTCTCCTCCTCTCTCCTCCCCCCCCCCCCCCCCCAGCAGGTTGTGTCTAGTCAACACAGTCCTTTCTGTCACAGCGACTTAGTGCCCTCCCCTGATAAGAGATCTCCTGCACCCAGTGGTCCCCCCGCTTTTTACCTCTCCGCTCTCGTTGGAGTGAGTGAGGCGAAGGAGGTGGCGACCGCCCGCCATCTTGAATGGCCGCCTGGAAGACAGGGATGAATGTGTCAAACTCTGTGACGGGTCTCGACACCTCCTTCCAGATGACTTCGACTGGGTGGGAGCGATGATATCTGGAAGCGTAAGTGGCGGGTTTTTCAACAGGAGAGGGGGGGGGGGGGGGGGGGGGGGAGAAGTCGTATTGAAGGAAGTGGGAGGAAAAAGAGGACCGGGGGGGGGGGGGGGGGGGGAAAGGGAAGAAATGAAAAAGAAAAAAAAAAAAAAAAAAAAGGCTGGGTTCTACTTTTGTGTGAGGAGTTTTGACTACCAGACACAGGCTTACAGTGTCAAGTCCCAGTTGTTGTCTGTCAAAGTAGGGTTAGATGGGGCGAGTTAGACGCTGAAGAGTGGCAATTGTCCGACCAGCAGCCCCAGTCTAATAGCGCACCGCCTCCATACGGCACAATTATTCGCCTGCCCGCCCCAGTGGTTTTTCTTTTCATCATTATCATTGTCAGCTTGGCAGTCGTTGGGTCTCCTCTCTCTCTCTCTCTCTCTCTCTCTCTCTCTCTCTCTCTCTCTCTTCTTTGTCTGGCAGCCTTTTCACACAAGGGCCTGGCTGTTATGTCACAATTTGAGAGATAAAGACAGCGTGTTTTCACACATCGTGCCGGGGGTAGTCAGTCACCACGAAAACCTGTCACCCTCTCCCCCACCTCCACCCCCCCCCAACACTTCCTCCCATCTCCCCCTCTCTCACACCTCCACCTCCTCTCATTCCTTCCCTCACCATTTTCTTCGCCTTGTTTGCTCTTTCCCCCCCCCCCCCCCCCCTCCTCCATTCTATTTTTCTCTGTGACTAAAAAAGACCCTTAATTGGTGTCAAGCAAGGATGACTGTTATCAACCGTGCTTTTCTTTTTTCTTCAGTGGGCTTAAGCCGAGTCATGAAGGCAATTTTAAAATCCCATTGAAGAAATTTGGCAGTGATGCGGGGGGGGGGGGGGGGGGGGGGGGGGGGGGGGGGGGGGGGGGGGGGGGGGGGGGGGGGGGGGAGGGGGGAGGGGGGGGAGGGGGGGCGTAAACTCCTACGCTATTTTTGGCACATTAGGACATGAAAAACGCGCGCGTGCGCGTGTGCGCGTATGTATGTGTGTGTTGACTAGTTGGGTGATTTTCAATTTAACATCTTTTTGAAAAAGTAATATTAGAATGAAAAGAAAGAAACAAAAACAAAACCAAAAAAAAAAAAAGGAAAAAAAGAAAGAAAAGAGAAAAAAAAAAGGAAAGGGACTGGTTTAGGTGGATGGCTGGTAGTCTGGTGAGGTGGCTGGCTAGCGGAGGAGTGGAATGTCGGGGAGGTGTGTGTGTGTGTGTGTGTGTGTGTGTGTGTGTGTGTGTGTGTGTGTGTGTGTGTGTTTGTGTGTGATGTGTTTTGTTTGTGTGTGTGTGTGTGTGTGTGTGTGTTTGTGTGTTATGTGTGTGTGTGTGTGTGTGGTGTGTGTGTGTGTGTGTGTGTGTTTGTGTTCGTGTGTGTGTGTGTGTGTGTGTGTGTGTGTGTGTGTGTGTGTGTGTATGTGCGCGCGCGCGCTTGCATGTGCGTGTGTGTGCGCATGTAAAACTGTGGTGGGGAAAGTAAGTGCAGGCTAGTAATTCCTCCATCATTACATTAATGGCTTGGCATATAAACAATCCTATATATGAATATATATATATATATATATATATATATATATATATAGAGAGAGAGAGAGAGAGAGAGAGAGAGAGAGAGAGAGATCCTCATTTACATATACATGATAAAAAGAATCAGTGCAACTGAATGAACATTTTTTCATACCTGGGTAGCAGGAGATTACATGAGGAGAAAAAGAAAACTTTCATGTGGGTGCATGAAACGATGTGCTTGATATCTAATTCTTGTCCAGAAACACGTGACATTTTCAAAATACTCGGTCCCCATTTCCCATCTGTACATGGGGCATAGTATTGTTCGGATAACATTTGTCTGTTTGGTTATATCAGACACGTTAAACATTCTGTAATCATTGTCCCATACATTTTCGGTGTGCTTTGCAATTGCATCCAAGGGTATGGTTGCGCCGAAGGATAGTTTTCTTACCATGATAGTGAAATATAAAACATAACTGACTCTGGACACAACCTGGCTCCTCTTTTCGCTGCTCTGTCGCTTCAACGTTAAACTAAATTGAACAATGAGATGGAACCCAGCAGAAAGTATACCTCATAAAGATTGCATATGAATTAAATGATTCAGTTCCATGATCATTGCAGGTTTATTTTGTAATTTTCAATA
>CM065739.1:42353809-42376309 GCA_033310375.1 Conus canariensis
ACCTCTTGTCACCCCTTGCAGTAAATGGCTCTCATTATCAATCCAGCTGACCACCGCCGTCTTTTCTTGTCCTTGGTGGCCGCGTTCACAGGTTGGGTCGACCAGGGTCGTTGAGTCTCTCCTGGACTTCACGCCCAAACTTCGTCGCGCCAACCGGAGAGCGATAAACTGTCGTCTCTGCCCGCCGTGGTGGTGGTGCCGATTCTATTGTGGTCCCCGGCGTCAGCATCAGCTGCTGTGAGTGAGTGGCACCCTGAAGTCTAGGAGCCATTGTCACCTGTGACCCGATCACAGAGAAGGGGGGGGGGGGGGCGAGGTGGGGGACGGGGGGGAGGGGGGGTGTCATATGGTATTTCAGCCTCAATGTCATTAAAGCCCAGGCAACCATGCAGGGCCTTTTCAGGACTGTCGTTATGTAGAGAAATAAGGTCCAGACAAAAAGAGAGAGAGAGAAGAGAGAGAGAGAGAGAGAGAGAGAGAGAGAGAGAGAGAGAGAGAAGAGAGAGAAGACCCCAAAAACAAACAAAGAAAAAAAAAGAAAAGAAAAAAGAAAGAATAAGCAAACACAACATAGCTGTCTGCCAGATATGTACAGCAATGAAAACGTTAGTGGTTAAACTAAAGGCGTCTGGTGGAGAGTGGAAGAGGGGGGGGGGGGGGAGATGATAAAACAAAGCCCTCCAGAGAGCATCAACAACACCTCTTGAATTTTCACTCTAAAGTTAAAAAAAAAACCTCTTGATTTTTCACTCTAAAGTTAAAAAAAAGTTTGAAAAAAAAAAGGACAGTCCCATAAAAGTAGGCTACATAAAAGGCCGCATCTACGAATAACTACTGCAACAAAGAACAGCCAGTCACCTCTTTGAACAATGCTTACAGCATCACCATAACCGTGTAGGGGTTTCAATGAGGGTATCTCTGGAATCATTCCGTAGTTTTCCAGCCATGAGTCAGTATGACAACAGCACATCTACTGCAGCATCGCCCGTTGCACGAAGCTCTGAGACAACAGGTATGGACGGAGCAAACATCAGTGGAGAGGAAGCTCTACGGTGCCCTTGGGGACCTACAGCGCACGG
Source organism: Conus canariensis (assembly GCA_033310375.1). Classification (NCBI taxonomy): domain Eukaryota; kingdom Metazoa; phylum Mollusca; class Gastropoda; order Neogastropoda; family Conidae; genus Conus; species Conus canariensis. The sequence goes on from CM065739.1 coordinate 42,354,889, forward strand.
CAGCATTCGTCAGGGGAGCTGGCGTTCCACTCTAGAGTGTTCGTATGTCATTTACTGTTGGTCGTCCTCAACCGAGTATAATATAGTATGTGAGGTGGGATGGCTGGGTGGGAGTTGAAAAACTGGGGAAAGGGGGAAATGGAGAGAGGGGAGGACGAGAGGTGGGGGAGGAAGAGGGGTGAAGTAATGGGGAGTACGGACAGGATTTGTTTCCCCCTTTCTTTCTTCGCTCTTCGGCTACAATTCTGAAGTTCGTTGCAAAGTGACACGACTGCAAGCAGAAATATAAGCAAATCTGAAAAAAAGAGTTTAAAATAACTCCGCCGAACAATATGGACAAACGAACCACAAGACAAAACACGACGCATTTCGACCTCTTAGATCTTCTTCAGTCTTCAAGATAAATAGCTTTCAGGACAACGCAAATGAAGAACGAGCAATCGCTCATCTTTGTCAAATTCACTCAACTCAACTCTTGCGCCGAATTTGACAAAGTGTGTGAGTGTGAGTGTGCGTGCGTGCGTGCGTGCGTGCGTGTGTGTATGTGTGTGTGCGTGCGTGCGCGTGTGTGTGTGTGTGTGTGTGTTGTGTGTGCGCGCCATACATGCGCGCACGCGCATGCTCATACACACACAGACGCACGCGCGCACACACACATACACACATGCGCGCACGCGCTCACGTGCATGCACGCACACACTTTCACACACAAAATCAATAGATCCCCTTGGCACAACTGTTACAACAACAACAGCAACAGAAACAACTGTAACATCCACAAAAAAAATCAACAATCATAATATCAACAACAACTAAAACACCACCGCCAGCTTTTGACAACAACAACCGCAACAACTAAAGAAAAACCCTACAACGTCAACAACAACCACAACAACTACATCAACGACAACAGCGACAACAATTCGGTTGTCACACGGAGAACTATCAGCCCTGTTCGGCCGGCTTGCCTTTAAACCCACGATCAAGTTTTATTTAAAAAAAAAAAAAAATCTAGCTTGAACTTCAGAGACAGCAAGATCCTAAAACTTCGTCTTCGATGCCCGCTCGCGTGGGGAGCCTCTAGAGAATGTCGCCTTCAGAAGAGCCGTGTAGCGAAACAGACGCAGCAGGTGTCCGCGCTCTCCCTTTGAAGATCTCCCCGCCCCCAACCCCCTACCCCCACCTCTCTCTTATCAGCACGCACACAGCACACCACACCGCCATACCCACCGCACCCACCCACCACCAGCCACCGTCAAACTTTTCCCACCACTGTTGTGTCCCAATCACATCAGAGACTGATGAGGACGACGACGATGATGATGACGATGATGATGATGATGATGATGATGATGATGATGATGATGATGATGATGATGATGATGATGATGAGGGTGTGGACGAGAAGGTCGGCGACGATAAGGCATGCAGGGCAGAGACTGACCATCGCTGCCCCCTCCCCCCCACCCCCCACTCGCTCACACACACCCCAACCCTCCACCACCCCCATCAACCCTTTGGCCCCTCCCCTGGCTCCCGCTCCCCTCCTCTGGCTTCTCTCCCTTATCTCTTTGTCACGTGACACAGTGCAGATCACCTGATAACTGCAGGGGGATTATTAAGGGTCGTGGCTCACACCTGATGCTGACCTGAGGGAGTGAGAGAGAGAGAGAGTGAGAGAGAGAGTGAGAGAATGAGAGAGAGAGATTGAGAGAGAGAATGAGAGAGAGAGAGAAGGATGAGAGAGAATGAGAGAGAGAGAATGAGAATGGGAGAGAGAGAGAGAGAGAGAGAGAGAGAGAGAGAGAGAGAGAGAGAGAGAGAGAGAGAGAGTGTTTAGGACTAACAGATGACTTTTTGTTGAATACTCTCTCTCTCTCTCTCTCTCCTCTCTCTCTCTCTCCTCTCTCTCTCTCTGTTGAATACTCTCTCATCCACCCTCCCTCCTTCCTTGTCTCCCTCCCTCCCTCCCCCTCTCACTTTCCTTCTCTTTGCCTTATTCTCCACCACTCTCTCTCCTCTCCTCTCTCTCTCTCTCTCTCTCTCTGTGAGTCCGGTGATTCATCAAAACGAATCATATTCCACATATTATTGATTTGACTCCACTAAAGAGCACAACACCGGCAGGGAACGTGGGCCTATCAGATTCCATGTTTTATCCAGTTCTATGGGGGCCGGAATAGCTCAGTTGGTATAGCGCCGGACTCGTGACCCTGGGGTTGCGGGTTCGAATCTCGGTACAGGGGGATTTTTCCCTCGGAGTTAACATTGGTTCTGACTCCGTTCCCCATACAGTCCTTCGAATGAGACTGTAAACCTAGGTTTCGTGTGTGAACGCGCGCACAACATCTTGCATACACGTCAAATCCCATCACCAACTTACGGAAGAGAAGGCCAGTTTGGCTGTTGGTATGGATGACACGTTACACATAGCATGCACCTTCCCCGAAGATGGAGTATGGGTACCTTAATGGCGGGATACAAAAAAAAAACGGTCATACACACAAAACTCCACTGCTTGTCTATACAGGCAGTGTCCGCAGGAGTATCAGCCTGCGTACGCAGAAAGAAAGAAAGAAAGAATCCAGTTCTATCAGAGTGCATGTTTTATCCAGTTCTGAAACATAGTTTGCCTTTGGAAGACGTTGGAAACAACACAATACATTACAATACAACACAATACAATACAGTAGAGCATCACACAGCTTAGTTTTATATAACGCAGCTCAATACACTGAAACACATTACAAGGCGATAGAATACTGTACATTACAGTATATTAAAAGACGAAGCCATACACCATAATCAAAACTATGGAGAAAATCTTATGTTTACAGGCACGGTGAATGTTGCCACACACACACACACACACACACACACACACACACACACACACACACACACACACACACACACACACACACACACACACACACACACACATTTCATGTCATCAGTCTTCTGGTGTCTTTCCGTCCTGCTCTTCTCCATTATTTGGTGTTTCTTTTTTGTTTGATTAATGTCGGTGTAGTCAGACGAAATACACACATATCTTTCATCATCCTTTCCACTTTACCTTCCACTTTCCATCGTCATATATGAGATGAGACTTACTCTGTAATCGTTTCACACCGAGTCTCTCCTCGCTATTTTATCATGCTTGCCAATAACAAAATCAGGCATTCCGATGGGAAATCATTTTTTGATATAGATATATGTTATATATATACCAATAAACACACTGAAAAAGTGAAGAACAAAAAAACGTGAGGAAAAAAAAAAACAAAAACGAAGCAAAACAATACAAACTGCACCAAATACAATCCAATTTCATTCAATGCCATAGCCACGAATCCTTCTCTATTCCCCCCCCCCCCCCCCCCCCCAATCTTTCCGCCTCATCACGCGAACTCGTCACCTCTCTCTCATTACCCAACCCCCCCCCCACTCCACCCTCACTCCCCTCCCCCTCTCAGTCCCATTCAACCCTCTTCCTCCCCCCCTCCCCCCCCCCCCCAATCCCCAACCCCTTAACCTCCAGCCCGCCACTGTTGATGCTGATGCCTCCAGGCGATCCGGCAACTCATATTAGCTGCATTTCACCCCCCCGCCACTCATCCCCTTTCCCGGCCTCTGCACGCTTCCCCCCCCCCCTCCCCCCCACCACCCACCCCCCTCCCCCCTCTCCCGCCCCCCCCCCCCCCCCCCCCCCCCCCCCCCCGTTGTTTTTCCTCCTCCCCCTGGTCTCCCGGTCTGCCAGTAGCACCAGCCCCCCCCCCCCCCCCCCCCCCCCCCCCCGCGTTATCGGCTCCGGGCTGCCTTAATACGCCTCCGCCATCAAAGCCCAGGCTGAGTAATGATTAGACCGGATCAAAGCGAGGCTGGCGCGTGGCGGGCGCTCGTGCGGCGTCTCCGGCGGTGTGGTGGCTGGTGGAAGGAAGCCGGCGCGAGTGATGACAGAGCGGAGGACGCGGGAGAGGGGGGGGGGGTGGCGGGGGCTGGGCACTGTCCAAGCTAATGATCGACGTCATTGATGGTTGACGTCACGCGCGCGCAGAGGCAGGCTAACGGGATGATCAGGGGAAGGTGGGGGGGGGGGATGTGGAGAAGTGAGGGGGTGGTGGGGGGGAGGGGGGAGGGGGGAGAAGAGGGAGGATGGACGTTGGTACGTGACGAGAATTCAATTCTTGCTGTTTATTGCCTGGACCGACCGGACCGACGAAGGCTGGGGCGAAAGCTGATGAGGTCACTCTTGTTTGGGGAGGGTGCCTTTAGGCGAGTAATCTTCCCCCCTACACATTTCCTCGTTTGCTCACGTACAGGCCCACACGCCACAATCAGGATGTTGCACTAAAAGCACTCTAATTATAATCCATGTGAGCGTTTTGAGGCCTACCATAAAGTTGAGCCAGCACTTAATGCTAAACTGATAAATGATCAAAAGAACAACAACTCCTAACCAATTATTTCCCTTGTTTGTTTGTTTTTTGTTTTTTTTTTGGGGGGGGGGGGGGGGGGGGGGAATTTTCACCAACAAAATCACCAACAATCTTCAAATACATGACCTTCCCCTTAAGTTGACGTCACATTTCAGGTCATTGCTGCACTCACCCGTGGTGACCCTATCTTTGCGCCGGCTGGAAGCGCCCAAATAGTCCCCATTCCTTTGGTGTTAATCCGTCTGCCCGGAACCACCTAGCTCGTACCTTGATGGCTATATGGAAGAAAATGAGGAGAATCAACTTTTAGACACAAATAAAAATTCTCGAAACGAATTAATTGCGTCAGTCTATAAATACTCGACTCCTTAAGCAAGACCTTGGCGCACTAATTTTTGGTGTGCAGCCTGAGTGTGTGTGTGTGTGTGTGTGTGTGTGTGTGTGTGTGTGTGTGTGTGTGTGTGTGTGTGTGTGTGTGTGTTTTGAAACGGATCCGGCGGAGGTGTGGGGGTCGGAATTGTGTTTGTACCTGAAAATAAATGTTGAATGTTTCCTTTAAAAAAAAATCCCAAGCACGAGGTGAAATGCTTAGTATATTGTGAATGTATTTAACCGCTAATATATTGTAAATGTCTATTTGAGCACAGTATAAGCCTAGGGCTTTTGCTGCTCATTCGTCCTGACAATTATGAAGGTATTCTGTTTACTTGTTTCTGAAAGAAAAGTTATTTAAACCAAAATAAAGGTTGAAGCACTGAGCCGCCAAACGAATGCACAAAAATTGAAGCAACGCGTCTCGACCTTCTGTCTTCTTCCGGCAGGACAAGAACAAGCAAGTGAACAACGGAAATAAACATACAGTGGGTATGGGGGTGGGAGGTGGAGGCAGTGGGAGGAGGGGGGGGGCGGGAGGGGGAAGCAAGTTCAATACCTCTAGGTTCGTTACTTCAGTGTTTGTTGCATTATTCATTTAGCGTCCCAGTACTTCGACAGTTATTTTCACATTTTGAAATCGCCTGCATTCGTACTTTGAAATTTAATCTGGCATTGCTCTGGGACTGATACGCATATGTTGTTGTCATACGTTGAACGGAATGCAACGGAAAGCATACTTTGAAGATAAAGACATTATTACAAGCCTGCACTTGTTTTCACCCACACTACTTTAATAAGATAAAGACATTGTAGTCATTATCATTCTTATTATTGTTATAAGCATTACGCAATTTTTGGACAATGTTATCAAAATGTTCGTCATCTTGAACGCTTTGACTAAAAGCAAGTCTAGCAAAACTAGATTTCAGGTGTAGCCCTACTTCGAACACCTATCTTTCCTTTAAACACATTTTCCTTTCCGTTGTATTTTCTTCTTTCGCCAAAGACCGAAAGGGATTTGATCAGAAAACATCCTACACGTTGTACGAACGCCAAATAAACACATAACTTTGCACATTTGAACTAATTTGGCGGTGATGTTGGGCGGAAGAAAGCTTTCTTTCAAAGGGAACTAACCCAACTGGGTTTGCAATGATACCAACCATCTCCACCCGCCGGAAGTTGAAAAGACGCTCTCCAATGCGGAACCACAGACATTTCTGTTTTGTTTGTTTCTATGACAATTAAGGGACCAACTGGACTGGAATGGTCAGAACAGCCCAGAACAGAGTGACGATGGCGAAGGGTCGTCGATGGCCTATTCTCCACGGGAGCGACGGGCATAATTGAAACTGAATTGATTGTTTCTATGCAAGTTACCGTCCAAACCTTGCGATGGAAAATATGCTGTGGACGAACTTTAATTAGATAGAGACATTAATATCATTATAATTAATTTCCACTTCTGAGGTCTATTCCACCACAGCCGACCAAACAGGGGCCTTAAAAGATATCATCACACAGTGAAAAAACCACAAAAACCTGTCCAAATCCCTGAGGAAACTCTTGAAAAAAGCAACACAGCAACACAATCACTTGCATGAGTGGTTTAGTACACCAGTTTATCTGCTGATGTGCTCTAGTGGATAAGACTAGGTCGCGCTGATGTGATGATGCCCGTCATTCCACGTAATACACCATTCCCAGACATTTGTTTTGTTTAGTATGAAAGCAATATAATCCATCTCTCTCTGTTATCTGTTGTGTGTCTGTGTGTCTGTCTGTCTGTCTCTCTCTGATGTTATGTGCGTGTGTGTTTGTGTTTGTGTGTGTGTGTGTGTGTGTGTGTGTGTGTGTGTGTGTGTGTGTGTGTGTGTGTTGTGTGTGTGTGTGTGTGTGTGTGTGTGTGTGTGTGTGTGTGTGTGTGTGTGTGTGTGTGTGTGAAATAATTCAGTAGTGAGGGGAAACAAGTGCAGGCTAAGAATTCCTCCCTCGTACCTTATTGACTGGGCAAATATTTAAAAAAGAAAGAAGAAGAAAAAAGGGGGTAAGGGTGGGTGGCGGGCAGGGGCGGACGGGGGGGGGGGTGGTGGTGGAAGAAAGAATTATATGAGTATATCTATATATGTATGTGTACTACACCACACACACACACACACACACACACACACACACACACACACACACACACACACACACACACACACATATATATATATATATATACATATATATATGTATATACATGTATGTAGAAAAGCTGATTAACCATCCTATACTGTGTTTACATTGCACTACCAAGTCGCCGGAGTACAGTTATGTATTAAAACGATAAACTGGCATGTTAGATAATTGGAAGTAGAGAAAAATGGGTAAAAAATTGTCTTCTACAGAGAGAGACGAATGAGCCATGAAGGCATGCGCGCCATCACACACACACACACAAACGCACACACACACACAACACACACACGCACCACGCACACACAACACACACACACACCACACACCCACCCACCCACACCACCCACACACACACACACACACACGCTGGTCGACAGTAATCCATCAACACTAATAAAACACGTTGGGTAACTCTTGTTCCCACAACGAGATAACCGGAGTTATGGGCTGTAATTGTCTCATCAGGGGAGCAAGAGTTACCCTACTTGTTTGTTATTTGCTTTCTTTATGCTAATCGATGATGAAGATGATGCTACGGATTTCCATTCCGGTCTAAGACTGCATGACAGGGCTGTACTCTACGCTTCCTTTCATAATATATCCCGACGTCAACCAGGCCCGAGAGATACAGACACCTGCAGTGAAGGTCAGGAAATTTGAGCAACACTCTCAGAGACGCATCCATTAGTGGATGAAACTCGACCGTATGGTCCCTATCTTCCCAAATGAGCCCGTAGCAAATTCAACTCTGGGTAGGAGCCCGGTCGGGGCAGAACAATCCCACATGACTCTGATGGGAATCGAACCCACGACCTCCCAGCCGGGAGTCCGCGACTCTAACCACTTCGCCACCCTGGGCGGCTGGTTTTTTTTTTTTTTTTTTTGTTGCTTGTTTACTGTTATCTGCCTCGTGAAAGATGTCTTTCATTCACACGAACCACTGTCTTTCGAATATCACTTCGAAACTACAGGTTTGGTGTTGAGAAATTAGCATCATTCTACAAACGGACCTACCATTAAATTGAACTCCCCTCAGGGACGGATCAGCTTCCAACCCATCTCTCTCTCTCTCTCTCATCCTCTCTCTCTCTCTCTCTCTCTCTCTCTCTCTCTCTCTCTCATCACGCCTCCATCCCACCATACCCACTCCGGTGTCACCTTCCCAGCCCCTCTCTCTCTTCGCTCAACAACTTTGTGTGGCCGCTGTAGATCTCCCGGACATAAACTGGAACCCTGTTCTGGGTCGAAACGATCCGCCTCTAACCATTACAGCTATTGCTGCTGCTGCTGCTGCTGTTGAGCCGTGGTTTATTGGGGCACATACGCCTTTATTCGTGTGTCTTTTATAGGTCTTTCACTCGGTGAGTTAAATCGTTATGGGATGGAGCTAATAGTTTTCTTTTTTAAAAAAAACCAAAAACATAGACAATAAGGAGAGTCAACAACAAGTGATATGCACTGATCTTCTTAATCCTCCTGTTGTTGTTGTTGTTGTTGTTGTTCTTCTTCTTCTTCTGTCAGGCTAGCTGGCTTCTATCTATCTATATATCTATCCATTTATCTATCTATATCTATCAGGATACTGGCTTCTACCTATCTATCAGGCTAGCTGGGATAGCCTGCTAGCCTCTTAGATGGATGGATAGATAGGTAGACAGACAGACAGACAGATAGATAGATAGATAGACAGACGGGACGGTCGTGAGTTCCAACCAGTCATGGAGTCTGAATTCATAGGGTTCGGAATGACTGTCTGCCCACCCGGTCGCTAGGATACCTGATTCAGTTCAGGGGACGGAAAAGCGGTGGAAGGAGAAGACTGCATGCGCTCCGGATTAAATGACATTTTAAACAGTTCACTGTGGAACTTTCACATCTTACGACTAAAGACTGTACATGTAGTAACATATTCAAGACATGGTAGTAACTATCTTTAGACGAACTGCACACGGTCAGGAAGGAATCTAATTCCAACTATTTTAATTTTCTTTAAAACTTAAAAAAAAAAAAACGCATTTGAAATCGGATACGTGAAAGTGTGGTGTGTGTGTTGGGGGGGGGGGACATCAAAACCTGCTAAGGGAACATAAATCTTAAAGACTTAATCAACGAATGTACGCGCTTTGAAATCGGAATAATGAATGCTGTTAAACCCAGTAAGGTGCCGCAAATGGAGCATGAACTCTGTCCATAGAACTACCAATATCTCCCGACCAATCTCATCCTCTTTATCCATCCACCTCCTCCTCCTCCTCTCCTCCCCTCCCCCCCCCCCCCCCCCCCTACACACACACACACACACACGCCTGACGGACGGAGACTAAGCAGACCCCGTTCCCCGGGGACTAATCTCACCCTTCTCCCCTCACGCCAATCGCCGCCACACACACACACACACACACAGTGTCCGTGTCCGGCGCCGCTTGACCACTGGCTAATGAGGCGCCCTCAAAGGCAGGTAGCGGTACTTCCGCCGCCTTGTGAAGCCTGTCCTGCCTCCCAGGTGAGGGGTCTGGCACTGGGGCGTCTGGCAGAGACTCTGGCATCTGGCTCAGTGTGAACCGTGATGGAGGCAAAGAGATGATAATCTCGCAGATCTCTCTCTCTCTCTCTCTCTCCATCCCCCCCCCCCCCCCACACACACACACACAAACAAATCTTATCTCCCGGGTCCGTGCTCTGATTCCACTCTCTCCCCCCCCCCCCCCTACCCCACCCCCACCCCCACCCCACCCTGCCTGCGTTTCCCTTAGAAGTCGTCACCGCTCTTACGTCACGGGAGGCTCTGGCGTCATTTCTCTCGCGCTGTGTGACGTGACGGGGGACCCCCTGAAGTCACAGGTCGGGGTGACGGTGGGTTGGTTGGTTGTGGGGGAGACTCTGGGCATCGCGTGAGTCTTTTGAAGGCGGAGAGAAGAACGGTAAACATGCCCCTCTACTGGCGTGGGGGGTGCCTGGTCCGTCCGTCTCTCTGTCTGTCTGTCTGTCAGGATGGACGAGGGAGGGGAAGAGTTGAGGGGAGGAGGGGGAGTGGGGGGGAGGGGAGGGAGCTAATGTTATAGGTAGGGAGGAGGGCTGAAATTAAGCGCAGGGAAGGTTTATCGCAAGCGCCTGAGATGTATTGGGGAGGATGGGGAGGGAGGAATAAGGAACAAGGTGGGTGGGTGGGAGGGGGGGGTGAGGGGTGAGGATTGTGGGGGGGGGGGGGGGAAACGAAAGGGAGAGGAGCGGATGAGGAGTGGGGGGGGGGGGGGGGGCAGGAAGAGAGGATGAGAGGCATCATGATTCACAGAAGGAAGGACGTCTGTAACGAAATTGTACGAAACCTCCAGCCGAGATCAGTAGATAAACATTCGCAAAGTATCAGAAGATGAAACACTGACAGAGTTTATAAGAATCCGGAATCTGTTGAGAGGCAATTAACAATGCGAATAACATGTATGTGTGTGCGCGTAGTAAATAATACGTACATCCCCTCTCGGAGGCATAGGCTATTCATGCATGTGCACAATTATACGCTTGACCCTCTCCCCTCCCTCACACACACACACACACACACACACACACACACACACACACACACACACACACACACACACACACACACACACACACACACACACACACACACACACACACACACACACACACACACCAACACTGCCACATACCCAAGCATGAATGCACAGTCACTGTACTGATAACCAGAGTTTTTCGTCTAGGACTTCATTAATCGTAACTCACAGGAAATTACCACTTTCAACTGAGGCTTAAGACTGAAACTGAATGCTTTAGGATGTAAAGATGTTAATGATATAAGCTGTGATTATAGAGACAGATTAGGAACAAACTGTTCCGATGCTGCTGCACAAGGCAGCTCTTTCCCCGAGTCACTCTCAAACAGCAATGCTTTTGAAAATGAGCGCAAAGCTTTTCTGAACAGGAGTTCAAAGCTATTCTAAAAATGAAGGTAAACCTATTCTTGAGAAGAAGAAGAAGAAGAAGAAGAAGAAGAAGAAGAGGAGGAGGAGGAGGAGGAGGAGGAGGAGGAGGAGGAGGAGGAAGGAGGAGGAGGAGAGAAGCAGAAGGAGAAGGAGGAGAAGAAGGAGAAGAAGAAAAAGAAGAAGAAGAAGGGGAAGAAGAACGAGGAGAAGAGGAAGAAGAAGAGGAAGAAGAAGAAGAAGAAGAAGAAGAAGAAGAAGAAGAAGAAGAAGAGAGGAAGAGAAGAAAAGAGGGGAGGAGGAATAAGAGAGAAGAAGAAGAAGAAGAAGAAGAAAGAAGAAGAAGAAGAAGAAGAAGAAGAAGAAGAAGAAGAAGAAGAAGAGGAGGAGGAGGAGGAGGAGGGGAGGAGGAGGGGGAGAAGAAGAAGAAGAAGAAGAAGAAGAACAAGAACAAGAACAAGAAGAACAAGAACAAGAAGAAAAAGAAGAACAAGAACAAGAACAAGAAGATGAAAATTCTAAGCTATTCCAAAAGTCAGTGCAAATCTATTCCGAAAATGAGTTCAAAGCTGATCACTCATCCTTTTCACTATAGCAAAACTTCGTCTCCGAAATCGCTTTGGAACATCAGCCAGTTTTTTTTAGAAATTTTTTTATGATAATTCCTCGAGGGAAAGTTTAAGACGTAGGAATTTGTGCGACATCCCTTGCACAGACAGCTCTCAAAATATTATTTGAACGTTATATTTTGTCAGGGGTATTTTATCCTGTGACACACCTGACAGAGGTTACAAAAATGTCCGTTGCACGAATCTAACATCACGTCGTGGACATTTTATAGTCTGATATCCTTTTTTTTTTTTTTTTTTAAACAAAACAGCTTTCCAAAGTATTCATCGCTTGAATCTAACATTGCCTCGTGGGAATACTCGGGTGAGACACGCTTCACACAAAACAACTTTCAGAACTGTCCGTTGCACAAACCTGACGTTATATTGTGGACATCTTGTATTGTGTGACATCCCTGAAACAAAACAGCTTTCAAACTATTATGTCATTGTGTCATGGGTGTTTTCTGGCGAGACACGCTTGACACAAAACAGTTTTCAGAATGTCCGTCACCTGGACATTTTATCGCGTGGCGTGCCTGACACAAAATGGCTTTTAAAGTATCCATAGCCCGAACCTAACATTATACGTCTTCGGCATTTTATTCATGTGACACGCCTCCAAGAACACAGTTTTGAAATTATCCATTGCTCAGGGGGCCGGAATAGCTCAGTGGTAGAGCGCCGGACTCATAATCTTGGGGTTGCGGGTTCGAATCTCCGCCGGGCCGTTTCGGTACAGGGGGATTTTTCCCTCGGAGTTAACATTGGTTCTGACTCCATTTCCCATACAGTCCTTCGAATGAGACTATAAACCGAGGTTCCGTGTGTGAACGGCACGCATAACATCTTGCACACACGTCAAATCCCATCACTAACTTTCGGAAGAGAAGGCCAGTTTGGCCGTTGGTATGGATGACACGTTACACATAGCATGTACCTTCCCCGAAGTTGGAGTATGGCTGCCTTAATGGCGGGATAAAAAACGGTCATACACACAAAACTCCACTCCCTATACAGGGGGTGCCCGCAGGAGTATCAGCCTGCGTACGCAGAAGAAGAAGGAGAAGAATCCATTGCTCAAACCTATCAGTGTGTTCGCTCGAATCCATCGTTGTGTCGAGGACATTTAATCGTGTGACATGCCTCACACAAAACGATCACAAAAGTCACTGCTTGAACTTAACATTACGTTGTGAATATTCTAATGTAAGAAAAGCTTTAAATGAAACAGCTTTTGAAAACAGACACTGCCTAAACATGTCATTTTGTCGTGGCCATTTATAGTGTGACGTAGCCTATCTGACACAAAACAGCCTTCAACAAGTTCTTTGCTCGAAGCCAACACTACGTTGTGGACATTTTATTGTTAAAAATGTCTGATAGTCAAAGCTTGGACCTAACATTTTGTCAAGGGCATTTCATCTGGGACATGCTTAATACTATACAGCTGTCAAAATATTCATTGCTCAAAACTAACATCACGTTGTGGACATTTCATCGTGAGACATGTTAAGAAAGGAAGGAAGGAAGGAAGGAATGAGGGAAGGAGGGAAGGAAGGAAGGAAGGAAGGAAGTTTTCAAAATGGTCAATGCTTGGACCCAACGTTTTGTCATGGGCATTTTATCGTCTGACATGCCTGGCACAAAACAGCTTTCAAAATAGTCATTGCTCGAACCTAACATTACCTCGTGTACACTTTCTCGTGAGAAATACTTGAGGGGAAACACACACACACACACACACACACACACACACACACACACACACACACACACACACACACACACACACACACACACACACACACAACACACACACACACACACACACAAAACACAGAGAGAGAGAGAGAGAGAGAGAGAGAGAGGAGAGAGAGAGAGAGAGAGAGAGATTTCAGGATCTCAATGTTTGAAGCTAACAAATTGTCATGTGCATTTTATCGCGCGATATGCCTGACACAAATACAGCTTCCCAACTATCCACAAAACGAACCTAAAATCGTGTCGTTTTTATCTTCTTTCTTTTTTTTTTTTTTGGTATCGTGAGACTTGTCTGGAACAAAACAGCTTGGACATATTTGCTTTTCCCCCCTCCCCACCTTTCTTAACCACCAAGCTCAGGCTTGGGTGACGTTGCCGTAGAACCAGAGGCCTAAGTCTTGGAGTCGTCACCAAGTTCTGGTCTCCCCCCCCCTCCCCACCCACCCCTCCCTTCATTAACACCCGACTTGCTCTCACTCGGCCATTTTTCACCATGTCGCCGGCCTGATCTCCCACCTCGATTGTCTCCCTTTCCTGGGCGCACTGGGGCGTATTAATCAAGACTTCCAAATCCCTCCCTCCCTCACTCCCTCCCGGCCCAGTGCCTTTATCTCGATCCCTGTAGGATCCCGCTCCTTAATCCCTCTCGATCCCTAAACCCCGTCCAGCTGTCCGAATCTCACGTTGTTCTCAGGGCGACAAAAGAGGAAGGAGAGACAAAGTTAAATTAAGCGGTGGCCGACACTTGGTCCGACCCCCACGATTTCTCTTCGTCACAATCACGTGACATTACTCCCCCCCCAATCACCCCACCCCCACCCCGAACCCCCCCCCCCCTCTCTCTCTCTCTCCTTCCTCCATGATAAGTCTTCCCCTCTAAAAGCCGGTAACTCTCTTGCCAGGGTTCAGGGAGGGAAGGATAAAACAGGAGCTGGCGACGGGGGATTTCTTGATACATTTGTTTCTTTCGGCAGCAAGGTCTGAGCTGCTGTCTGAAGCGCCAAGCCTTCGGCATGAACACTTGACAGGACTGGCGAGACGGATGCTCCGTTGATAGAGAGTTCAATCCTCTCTGGTGCCAGACTGGTGGTGGGGGACAGGTTCTGGACTGCCACCGTTTGTTCTTTCTTTGACCTTTTGTTTCCCCCCCCCCCCCTTTTTTTTTTTTTTTTGGTCAGGAGGTAGGCTGAGAGGGGGGGGGGGGGGAGGGGGAGGCGTGGGGGGAGGGGGGAGGCGTGGGGGGGGGGGGTAAAAACTGGGCAGGTGCCAGACAATGCTTTCAGCAGCTGACGTGTGAAAGTCGGGAAACACGGTGTGAGATTTTGCTGGTAGAAATCGGCTCTGAGGCTGTCTTTGGCGAGAGTTTTGAAAGGTTTCAGCAAAGAACGCTTTCATTTTGTGGCGGATTTACCTGTCTGGCTCTGACGTTGGCTCTCTCTCTCTCTCTGTCTCTGTCTCTCTCTCTCTCTCTCTCTCTCTCTCTCTCTCTCTCTCTCATATTAATCATTATTGACTATCTTTTAATCTATTTTCAAATTTGTTCACCATCACTTTTGCTTACAGTGTGTTCGTAGCACACATGGTAAAATCTTAATAATTTACGTTAAAAGAAACCCCTTGAACCACAGTCACTTTTTACGTCAAACTTATCGTATACACGATATCCATCCATGTAAAATAAATTACAAGGAAAAAACAAACAAATGATGGTTAGACGAACGTAAAACGTATGATCAGAGAAACATAATTTCTCTTGAAAGTGAGCCCAAGCAACGTTTAAATAACTGGACATGGAATTACTATCGGATTTAGAACATGGGCCCAGACCCCTAATTTCACATATCGGTATCATCTGGGTGGGCAAGTTTTGGTTGCTATTTTCTACTAGCTGTATGTCTGTAGTTTATGTTTTGATGTGATAACCACTGCAGAATGGTAGCTTAGTAGTGGTTATCACCCCCTGAATGATCCTACCCCTTACTTACCGTACACAATTACGAGTTATGACATCTGTAATGTTACAGGGCGTGTTATTTCCTAGTGATGAGTAAGAAGCAAATAACGATCAGAACAAGTTCCAGGTTCATTAATGCTGTAACAACTCTTTCATTTGTCCATAAAATAGAACACAAACCATCGCATAAGGCGATTCTTGCCAGATTTAAAAGGTTCAAATCATTTTAGCGACCATCTTAAACATATTCTTTCAGATTTCTCCCTTTTGCATCCAAATGTTTTAATCTTGGTGATAGAAGGGATTCATTAGAACATTGTCCAAAATGCAGGTGTAATTCACACATTTCAGTTCATCAAAGAGTTCCGCATGCTTGCTGCAGCGCAATCAGCAGACAGGGCCAAGTAACAACTTCCAAAATTCATCGTCAGACATCGTATCACTGTCACTGCCTGAGTCTGCAAGCCGAAACTGAGGGTCATCATCTTGCTTCTGGTTGCTGCAGGTTTGAAGTTTGCAGAGATCTGTGCAGTGTAGCCCACGGGCAAGGCAGGAGCAGTTGGGCAACACACAAGAGCGCGTACACTTGCAGGCAAGAAGCTCCAAGACCACCTCTGGTGCAGGCTGTGTGCGCATCCAGTGTATGGCTAGCTGGCCACCTCCATCATTGATCCATCCACTCTCTGTGGGATCTGGTACAGCAGGCTGACTCTGCAGGGAGCACCTCCAAATTGCAGCCAGGTAGTTGGCTCGAAGGACGCGCATGAACAGGCATTCTCTGCATGGAGGAAGTTGACTGGACTCGACTTCCCCACGTTTGGCACAGAATAGCTGGTAGCGCAGTTCATTCACTTCTGTTGTGCTGCTACCTGCTGTGCACATGTGACAGGTGAACTGCTGGACCCTCTCAAACAGTTCCTGGGAAACATCCCATGACTGGTCTGGCTGGCAGAAAGTCTCCTGGAAGGAGGTGTCCTTCTTCAGCAGCTTCAGGGCGCCTAGCTTCCCACGACCAGCAAAGGCACTGACATTGTCCCAGCCTGTAAAGGCATGCAGCCGTATCAAGCTGTTGCAGATGCTGTCTCCTAGTGCCCTCCCTAGCTTGGTGATGTCCACGAATCGTGTGCGGTTCTGTGTGCCACGTTTCTGATAAATGTGGCAGGGAATGTCCTTGTGGAGGCCAAAGCAGAGAACCTCCTCAGCTGTGACGACTACAGCTTTTGAGCCAGACCTTGCAGCATGCAAGGCATGGAGCAGCAGACGCGTGTCGGCTTCTTCTTGAGTTGATGACAGCTCTGGGACCTCCACACAGGCATCGTCTGTCATTCGGAAGCAGGTTTCCTCGCATGTGACGTACATTGTCGTTCCATTCAGTTTCTTTCTGTGATCTGGCTGTTTCCATTGCTCCACCAAGAATTTGATGAGGCTGCTTTTGTTTCCTGGACTACACAAGAACTTTCTCAACTGCTGGATGGTGTGGTCTCCTGAAAGGTTCTTGTACAGTATTGTGCTGGTGGCAGCGCCCCTTTTGCATCTCTCTGCATCTTTGATCGATGTCTCACGATAGACGTCAAACACCACATCGATCCGTTGGCTGCGGGCACCTTCATTCAGAACCTGGTGGAGGGCAGACTCGGCCAGCTATGCGAAAGTCTTGTTGTTCCCGTTCATTCTATGCACCAGGTTCATGCCGTCAATGAGGCAGGCTGACGGTCTTAGGATGTCCTCAGCACAGGAGACGCTTTTTTCCAACTCAACGGCAAGGGCAGATTTGTTTGTTTTGCGCAGGGAGCTGTCGATGTTGGCAAGGGACCACGGAAGAGGTCCCAAAGGGTGACTCAGAACATCCCTCATATGTAGCTTTCTTCTCTCAGCCACCAAAATCATTTGCCCAGACAGTTTTCAGTCTGCCTTCACAACACCTTGCGCCTTCTTACCATGAACATTCTTTTTGCCAACACTTGAGAATGTCTTCAGGTTCAGCTTCTTCACTGTGTCATGGAATTTAACTGTTGGTGGGTCTCCATCCAGTCGTGTCTGCTTGAAACTCTGGTTCTGACTTTCACCTGACTGATGTGTCTCAAGAAGATCTGCTGTGACATCAGGAGTTGCAATGGTGCCAGTGGATGGGCCCACTACGTCCTGCTCTTCAGGAGACATTGCTTTGACCCAGCTGTTTTCAAGGAGGTCCATAACAGATTGAACATCCCTCTCATCTTTCTTGATTCTAGGAATGTGTGCGTCTCTGTGGGACAGTTTTGAACTGCGCTGGTCTGTCACGGCTCTCAGTGCTCTGAGATAGTTCTGTACTCTGCGGTGAGGCAATACTTGGCAACGGCTCCTGCTTTCAAGCTGAATCCCTTTATTCCTCCAGGTGTCTGTTTGTTTACAGTTTCTTCAATGGCTTGATTAACTGGGATTCTTCCAAAGGGGTTTGTCAGGCCAAGCTGAACAGAGAACCCACCTGCATGAATTCACTGTCCACATCTGGATGTGTGTGATGGGGAGCTGTGACATCTGTGCATATACGGCAGGTACCGTGCATAATTCAGCCTGTCATACGCGAAGCACCAAGGTGTCATTGCACGAATAGATTCCAGGTGAAGGTGCCAGCCCCCCCTCCCCCCCCCCCCCCCCTCACACGATGCCCGGATCAGGCCCAGGAAAAATCTCCACCATGTCCAAATAGGACACCCAGAAGGCTGAGCGACCATCATTACCACTTCTGAGAAACTGCAGGTTGATGTCAAACAGGGCCATGATGCGAGCACAAGCAGAGATCATTTGTGATCTGAAGTGTTTCATCCAAGTGTACCAGGTCACTTGGGTGTGTGGTTTTCATCCAGGTGAGGAAGCCTTTCCATGCCAGTCGGAGGAGAGCCTCGTACACCAGCTTGTGAAGGCGCACTGCGCGGTTGTACCTTCTGCCATCCATCACACCAGCCACAGAGCCTTCTACTATCAGGCCAGGCTCAACACAGAGATCCCTCAGTCCAGCATCTTGGAAGCGTTTTCCAATGGTGGACAGCAGTGCACATTGTGTGGAACACTCCAAGCCTCAGGATGACTATCTCCTGAAATTTGTCAGGGTGTTTCCAGGTGATCTCTTCAGCTTTTGCGTACAAAGCCTGGTCAGATACGCAGACAATCGTTGATGGAGAGTGACTGGATGAGAACTTCATGTACCGTTGACAACTGAGTTGCTGGAACATTGATGGTAGGCAGGTAGCCAATGTTTGTCTTGAATGACTGCCCTGCCAAGTCGGGTCAGAATGTTGAAGCCTGTCCAGCCACAAACAAATTGGTCTTCTTGAACTGACGCACGTGCCATGATCCACACAAGGTTCTCTTTCCTGGCTGACTGGGTTGCTTCTGCTGTCTCAGCGTCTGCTGTCTTGCTCTATGGTGGCCCAACCCTTTCCCCAGCATTGTATGGTGCCAGCAGTGGCACTGGTGCATCAATGCTTCTTTTCTTTGCTTTGTCCGCTGAAGGCAAGTCTTTAGTTGCCAGAGGCTCCGCTGACTTCGCTTGCACAGCAATCCTATGCACTCTGTGAGATGTCCCCCCACCACTGTCTGTCTCTTCCAGGCGGTCGATCTTGTCCCAGGCTAAGGTTGTGAGTGTGCCCTAATTTACCGCTAATTTTGTTTGCTTTTTCTGGTCTCTACTTTCATTCCTTGACTTCAATTTCCAGCAGCTAACAAGGTTTTCCTATTTGTTACCTCACCCCCACGCGCACACACTAGAGTGTGTGTGTGTGTGTGTGTGTGTGTGTGTGTGTGTGTGTGTGTGTGTGTGTGTGTGTGTGTGTGTGTGTGTGTGTGAGAGAGAGAGAGAGAGAGAGAGAGAAAGTGTGTGTGTGTGTGTGTGTGTGTGAGAGAGAGAGAGAGAGAGAGAGAAAGTGTGTGTGTGTGTGTGTGTGTGTGTGTGTGTGTGTGTGTGTGTGTGTGTGTGTGTGTGTGTGTGTGTGTGTGTGTGAGACCCCTGTCCCCTCCCTCCATTCTTGCCATTTACCTCCAACAGTTCCAGCTTTCTTTCTCACCTCATATATCACTTGTTCATCTTCACACACACACACACACACACACACACACACACACACACACACACACACACACACACACACACACACACACACACGCACGCACACACGCGTGCACGCACAGACATGCACACACACACGCTCACACATCGCGCGCGGGCGTGCACACACACGCGCGTGCGCGCACGCGCACACACATTTCTCCCTTCCCCTCTCTTGCTAGGTCTTCTACTCTATTTCCACCTCAGGCCACACCTCCAGCCCCCCATCCCATCCTCCTCCCTCCGCCCCCTTCCCATCCCACCCTCCACTTTCAATTTCCTTTCTACCCTCCCGTATCTATTTCTTTGCTCATGACAATGGTGGAGAGGGAGGGTGATGGTAATGGTTATTGTTAGTATGGTTATTGTGATTGTTGTTGCTTTTATTGTCTCTCCCCCTCCCAGCTCGTTTCTCCACCTTCCCTCCACTTCCCACCCTTTGCTTTTCACCCTCTACACCCTCACCCCTCCCTCCTATCCCCCCCCCCTTTTTTTTCCTGCCCTCTCACAAGTCCCCCTCCATCCCCCATCCTCCAGGGAACTTTTTCTAGTGAACTTCGTTCTAAGTGAACTCTTTTCCAGTGAACTTTTTTTTTCAGCGACACAACCACAGAAATCTTAAAGTGTTACGTTTGTCAGTTGGCCGGTGTGGCTTGAGAAAGGTTGAAATAACCCGAAATATTGCCGTTATCTCATGGGTGTTATGTGGCTTCTATTTTTCATCTTCCAGACTCTGGGATCATAGCATCCTCTGTCTCCCTATCAACTGGTGGTGGTCACACGGTGGGAGTTTCTTTGTTGTTGATGTCTGTTCTCACCTGCAAGGCTGCTTTGACCACAGTAGTGTCTTCTGTTCTAACTTGAAGACCATGCAGCTCAGGTTTTAAGGACTGGTTTGCTTTGGCAAGTTCACACACACACACACACACACACACACACCGTCAAGTTGTCAGGGCATGGAAGGAGCTTTCCGTTTGCATCAGGAAAGATGTGTAAGGATTTTCCAAACTCACTTTCTAGCTTTCGTGGGATGTTTTTCTTGGTTGAATCCTTAACATGTTCCACGCCAAATGAAATCATTGATGCGAATAGCCGACCAACGAGTTCAGCCATAGTTGTCAAACGAGGGTTGACAAATAGGTCATTCCTGATGACGAGGAAGAGTTCACTGTAAGACTGATTCACAGCATCTTCATACTGAACATCATCACCAACTTCGCTCTTGTTTCTGGCATCACTGATGTCCACTAGTCCGGTGTATGCTCCATAGCACGACCTATGGTACTGCGCTTCAGCAGCTACAATGTCTCTGCAGAGAATGGCCATGACTCTGCTGTCCGCTTTCCTTGAAGCTGCCTCCCTGACCTTTTTCGTCAGCTCGACGTTCCCTGCACTGCACAAGAGGCTCTCTTCTTCTCTGCCCTTTACAGTACTTGTTCTCTTTCCGACAGAAAATGCACGCTGGTGCGTATGTTCTACACGAACTTGGCCCTTGCCTGGCTGGCTTTCTTTGTGGCCTCTTCATTCTCTGTGGCCTCTACATCTTTTTTCTTCGGATGCTTGAAGTTTCTCAAGACGTTTCTTCATGGGGAAAAAGATGCTGCGGCACTTCGGATGGTATTGGATTTGTGGGATTTCATCTTCATGGAGGCCTTTTGCTGTTTCCAAAACTGGTCCTTGGTTTCGAATCTCAGCTGCCATGGAGTAAAGTTTTCCAAGGGTCCACATTCTCTGGTGAGGTTAGCGTGCCTGTTTCATCATTACTTCAGTGGATGATTCACCTGCCATCGTTCATTTTCCGCATGCAGCGTCACCTGAAAGAGATAACCAGAGATTGAAATTAATACACAGTTACAATCAAGAGTTGATTTACTGATTCAGTGCACTAACAGAATTAATATCATGCATTTTGTTACACTTTTTTTTTCAGAAATAAAAGACAAAATGGTACGATAATGGCCGGTTCCAGTGCTTTTAATATAGCGATGAGTGCCAAAATAGGGTATCCTAAAAAAAAAAAAAAAAAAAAAAAAAAAAAAAAAAACCCACAAGCTACTCGTCTGAAATGGTTA
>CM065739.1:42383809-42388809 GCA_033310375.1 Conus canariensis
CATCTGACTGCGCCATTGGCCTTGTTAGCCCCCCATCCCCCCCACCCCCTCCTTGTTTTCATCATTGCTTTAACTTTTTTTTTCTTTGGTTCACGTAACTGAACATTCACGAGTCATTTAGGCGCATTGAATACCATCTGACTGCGCCATGCCCTTTATTCGATGATAACATTAACTTTCTTAGTCCAAGTAACAAGGTAATCACGAGTCCTTACCCGTATTTAATACCATCTGACTATGTTATTGGCCCCGTTAACTGTAGAGGAACTTTTTGCTTTGTTTTTTTCTTGCTTGTTATTTTTTTTTGCCAGCACCTCTGACCTAAGACATTCTTTGGTGTGCGGAGGATCACTTTTGTCTAGAACCAAGAGGATGGCTGGCACCCTCTGTTGACCCCAGTCTTAAAGTCGAAAAAAAAAAAAAAGGGGGGGGGGGGGGGGGGGTGGGGACGTTCATGAGGGAAGGTGCTTGGAACCACCGTTTAATGGCACTGGGGGTGATCCCGGTGCTGAGGGTTCGGGCGGACGTCCACCAAGGGGGGCTGATTGTTGGAACTTGTCTCAAAGGGCAGGAAGTCGGGTTTGAAGACGGATCGTGAGAATAAGCGAGGAAAAGGCCATGACGGGGCTGAAATAGAATCTCTCTCTCTCTCCTCTCTCTCTCTCTCTCTCTCTCTCTCTCCTCTCTCCCGTCGGTCTGCTCTGTCTTCTTCTGCTCTGTCTCAGTCCCGTCGTCCGTCTGTCCGTCGTCGGTCTGTCCCTCTCTCTGTCCCGTCTCTCTGTCTGTCGTCTGTCTGTCTGTCTGTCTGTCTGTCCCCCTGTCTTCTGCCCCTCTCTCTGTCTGTCTGTCTCCCCTCTCTCTGTCTCTGTCTGTCTGTCCCTCTCTCTGTCTGTCTGTCTGTCCCCTCTCTCTGCCTCTGTCTGTCTGCCCCTCTCTCTGTCCTCTCTCTGCCCCCTCTCTCTGTCTGTCTGTCTGCCCTCTCTCTGTCTGTCCTGCCCCTCTCTCTGTCTGTCTGTCTGTCCCTCTCTCTGTCTGCTTCTGTCCCTCTCTCTGTCTGTCTGTCCCTCTCCTCCTCTGCTCTGTCCTGTCTGTCTGCCCTCCCTGTCTGTCTGTCTGTCCCTCTCTCTGTCTGTCTGTCTGTCCCCCTCTCTCTGCTGCCCTCTCTCTGTCTGTCTGTCTGTCCCTCTCTCTGCCCCTCTCTCTGTCTGTCTGTCTGTCCCTCTCTCTGCCCCTCTCTCTGTCTGTCTGTCTGTCCCTCTCTCTGCCCCTCTCTCTGTCTGTCTGTCTGTCCCTCTCTCTGCCCCTCTCTCTGTCTGTCTGTCTGTCCCTCTCTCTGCCCCTCTCTCTGTCTGTCTGTCTGTCCCTCTCTCTGCCCCTCTCTCTGTCTGTCTGTCTGTCCCTCTCTCTGCCCCTCTCTCTGTCTGTCTGTCTGTCCCTCTCTCTGCCCTCTCTCTGTCTGTCTGTCTGTCCCTCTCTCTGCCCCTCTCTCTGTCTGTCTGTCTGTCCCTCTCTTCTGCCCCTCTCTCTGTCTGTCTGTCTGTCCCTCTCTCTGCCCCTCTCTCTGTCTGTCTGTCTGTCCCTCTCTCTCTGCCCCTCTCTCTGTCTGTCTGTCTGTCCCTCTCTCTGCCCCTCTCTCTGTCTGTCTGTCTGTCCCTCTCTCTGCCCCTCTCTCTGTCTGTCTGTCTGTCCCTCTCTCTGCCCCTCTCTCTGTCTGTCTGTCTGTCCCTCTCTCTGCCCCTCTCTCTGTCTGTCTGTCTGTCCCTCTCTCTGCCCCTCTCTCTGTCTGTCTGTCTGTCCCTCTCTCTGCCCCTCTCTCTGTCTGTCTGTCTGTCCCTCTCTCTGCCCCTCTCTCTGTCTGTCTGTCTGTCCCTCTCTCTGCCCCTCTCTCTGTCTGTCTGTCTGTCCCTCTCTCTGCCCTCTCTCTGTCTGTCTGTCTGTCCCTCTCTCTGCCCCTCTCTCTGTCTGTCTGTCTGTCCCTCTCTCTGTCTGTCTGTCTGTCCCTCTCTCTGCCCCTCTCTCTGTCTGTCTGTCTGTCCCTCTCTCTGCCCCTCTCTCTGTCTGTCTGTCTGTCCCTCTCTCTGTCTGTCTGTCTGTCCCCTCCTCTCTGCCCCTCTCTCTGTCTGTCTGCCCCTCTCTCTGTCTGTCTGTCTGCCCTCTCTCTCTCTGTCTGTCTGCCCCTCTCTCTGCCCCTCTCTCTGTCTGTCTGCCCCTCTCTCTGTCTGTCTGTCTGCCCCTCTCTCTCTCTGTCTGTCTGTCCCTCTCTCTGTCCCTCTCTCTGTCTGTCTGTCTGCCCCTCTCTCTGTCCCGCTCTCTCTCTCCGTCTGTCGCTGTCTGTCTGTCTGTCTGGCTGAGTCAGCCAGCCAGCCTCTCTCTCTCTCTCTTTCTGTGTGTGTGTGTGTGTGTGTGTGTGTGTGTGTGTGTGTGTGTGTGTGTGTGTGTGTGTGTGTCTTGGCGTATTTGCGCACGCGCGCGTGGGTTTGTGTCTATGTGTGCGCGCGTGCGCATATGTGTGTGTGTGCGCGCGCGTATGTGTGTGTGGCATGTGCGCACAAGTGTGTGTGTGTGTTCGTGTGTGTGTGTGTATACACTCGCGCAAGCGCGCACGCGCGCGCGGGCGTGTGTGTGTGTGTGTGTGTGTGTGTGTGTGTGTGTGTGTGTGTGTGTGTGTGTGTGTGTGTGTGTGTGCGTGCGTGCACGCGCGCGTGTGTATGTGTGTGTTTGTTGTGTGCGCGCGCATGCGCAGGCACGCGCGCACGTGTGCATATATATGTGTGTGTGTGTGTGTGTGTGTGTGTGTGTGTGTGTGTGTGTGTGTGTGGCTTGCGCGCATGTGTGTGTCTGTCTGTGTTTGTGTTTCCCAATTCACTAATGCAGTTTCATTAAAAAAAATAAAAAAAAGGAGGAAGAGGGTAGGAGAAGGAGAGAGCGAGAGGGTGGAGAACGGGGGGAGGGGGGGGGTGGTGGAAGCGGGAAGAGGATCAGTAAAACAAGAGAAAAAAAAAAGAAAGAAAAAAGAAAGAAAAAAGAAAAGTGAATTTCACCATGAGTCACAGCACTAAGAAACACGGGGGAAAAAAAAATTTGTGAAAATGAAGACAGTGGCAATAATCTACAAGCAATATCATACTGATAGTAATTATCAGTATTGCTTTTCGCTTACAACAACGAATACTACTATTTCTAGTACTGCTATTGCTGGTGATATTTCATCACAACTCTTTCTTCTTCTACTACTGCTACTGCTACTACTACTACTACTACTACTACTACTACTACTACTACTACAGCTGCTGCTGCTGCTGCTGCTACTACAGCTGCTGCTGCTGCTGCTGCTGCCTCTATATGCCCAGTACATCACGACAGCCATGACAAGACGATCTAACGAAATTTTGTCAACAATGGCGCTGAGCACACGCATTTCAAATGCACCTCTCTCTCTCTCTCTCTCTCTCTCTCTCTCTCTCTCTCTCTCTCTCTCTCTCCCCCTCCCCTCCCTCCCTCTCTCTCTCTCTCCTCTCTCTCTCTCTCTCTCTCTCTCTCTCTGCCCAACTGTCAGAGAAGTCGTCAACTAAATAAAAGGGGTAACGGGTAAGGGTCAGAACACCTTCGAAAAACCAATTTTAAGAAAGCTGTAAAACTTTGTGGTCAGGTCTGCTTGGCGAACAGAGAAAGGGAGCTGGTTCCAGATGGAGGGACCTCAGCAGGCGCCCACGAAAGGAAAACGTTGGCCGCAGGAGTCAGGCCTACAAGAAGGAAGGGAGTCTGTACATGGGCATGTCAGAAAAAAAGAAGAACGTTGGCCGTACGGTTTTGGCCTAAAAGAAGGGAGTCTGTAGACATGGATGTCAGCAGCAGAACAAAGATAAAAGAGGTGAGGACGGGCCGAAGGGTTCAGAGTGACACGCTGGAGCCTGGTCTTCAAGCGACACAGAGAGAGATCGGAAAATAATCCTTTGTTCAACGTAGGGCCGGAATAGCTCAGTTGGTAGAAACGCCGGACTCGTGATCCTGAGGTTACGGGTTCGAATTTCGGTACAGGGGGATTTTTCCCTCGGAGTTAACATTGGTTCGGACTCCATTCCCCCATACAGTCCTTCGAATGAGACGATAAACCGAGGTTCCGAGTGTGAACGCAAGCATTACATCTTGAACACACGTAAAATCCCATCACCAACTTTCGGAAGAGAAGGCCAGTTTGGCCGTTGGTATGGGTGACACGTTACACATAGCATGCACCTTCCACGAAGTTGGAGTATGGCTGCCTTAATGGCGGGATAGAAAAACGGTCATACACACAAAAGTGTCAGAATCTTCAACTCGATGAAGGTGGACATTCAAAGAAAGAAAGAAAGAAAGAAGAAGAAGAAGAAGAAGAAGAAGAAGAAGAAGAAGAAGAAGAAGAAGAAGAAGAAGGACATGCGACTGGCGAAAGGGGAACAACTGAGACAGGTGCAACACAAGCATGGTAAGACCATCCATCAACTCGTCGTGCAGCGCTGTTCTGGATGTTAGCGAGGCTAGATCCTCAGGGCTAGAAAAGACGTTCCGCTTTCTGGTGTACGATGGACAAAAACTGGAGCGCATAAATGTGGAGACAGCCTCTTCATTAACATACGGACGGAAAGGACCGATTCTCATGCGCCCGATGTGGAAGGTGCGACTGATGCCAGGGAAGAGAGTTGTTGTGACAAGAGTTTCGTCGACCAATATATTTAGACAGCGCAAGCGTTTAAGACAATCAAATTTTTAGTTTTGTCTTGTTAACACGCTAAAGAAGGAACAGATCTATGAAAGAAAGAAAAGGAAAAGGAAAGAAAGAAAAAGAAAGAAACAAAGGGGAAAAAAAGGGGAGGGGGGGGTTGGGGGGGGGGGAGACAGTTCAAAAACCAACTCTGAAGACAGGAAGGAAAAGGGTTATGGCCGTCATAAGGCGCTGCTACGTCATGGAACAAGGAGCTAAAATGACGACCTTTTCACACGAGCTTCTGGAGTCCATAATC
>CM065739.1:42408809-42416309 GCA_033310375.1 Conus canariensis
GAGAGAGAGAGAGAGACAGATAGATGAATAAGAATTTTAGAGTTATAATCAAGGCAGACGGTTGTTCATTTGATTTTAGTAAACGTATCGCATTCAGACAGATATGTGAGCGTGTGCGCGTAAACACGCACATATGCAGACACACATACGCATAAACACACACACACACACACACACACACACACACACACACACACACACACACACACACACACACACACACACTGCCGCTAATTAGACCTGTATTAAAGTCTGACATTAATTTTCTGAAATGTGTATGATCTACACACCAAGCAGAGAAAAGGATTTACTAATTAAGTAAAAAAAAAAAAAATTCCAACAGATCTCTCTCTCTCTCTCTCTCTCTCTCTCTCTCTCTCTCTCTCTCTCTCTCTCTCTCTCTCTCTCTCTCTAACGAACAAGAAAAGAAAAAGAAACACCCGAAGGTGCTGGGGAGGACCCAGAGAAGCACTGTCTTCACCTGCCTTTAGAGCAGTCCTGTACCACCCTTGGAGGCCTGCGCTGTGTTGACGATGGGTACAGGCACGCGCAGGACACTCCATTAAGATATCAAGGGACATAACTGCTGCTGAACAGAGGTAAATCAGACTACAGGATGAAGCTCATAACAGCCTTAAAGTAGCATCCCATGGGTGTACCAGCCCGTATTTCATGACTGCAGAGCCCACCGGCGAAAAACACCACCCTCCAGCTGCCGAGCACACCCCATAGACCCAACCACCCCTGCCCACGGACAGATGAAGACAGTGCCACTCCAGACACAGCCAAGCTTTCGCCATACGGTCTTATGTGCCCTCAAGAGAGAATCCAAAGTTGTAGTCTTTCCCACTGTCAACAGGACTTTCCCTGTGGTCAGTGGGTCTTTCCTCACCGTCACTGGACCTTTCTCCAGGGTCAGCCTAGTTAAGGCAAAGAAGAAAAAGAAACACCCGAAGGTGCTGGGGAGGACCCAGAGAAGCACTGTCCTCATCTGCCTTTAGAGCAGTCCTGTACCACCCTTGGAGGCCTGCGCTGTGTTGACGATGGGTACAGGCACGCGCAGGACACTCCATTAAGATATCAAGGGACATAACTGCTGCTGAACAGAGGTAAATCAGACTACAGGATGAAGCTCATAACAGCCTTAAAGTAGCATCCCCATGGGTGTACCAGCCCGTATTTCATGACTGCAGAGCCCACCGGCGAAAAACACCACCCTCCAGCTGCCGAGCACACCCCATAGACCCAACCACCCCTGCCCACGGACAGATGAAGACAGTGCCACTCCAGACACAGCCAAGCTTTCGCCATACGGTCTTATGTGCCCTCAAGAGAGAATCCAAAGTTGTAGTCTTTCCCACTGTCAACAGGACTTTCCCTGTGGTCAGTGGGTCTTTCCTCACCGTCACTGGACCTTTCTCCAGGGTCAGCCTAGTTAAGGCAAAGAAGAAAAAGAAACACCCGAAGGTGCTGGGGAGGACCCAGAGAAGCACTGTCCTCATCTGCCTTTAGAGCAGTCCTGTACCACCCTTGGAGGCCTGCGCTGTGTTGACGATGGGTACAGGCACGCGCAGGACACTCCATTAAGATATCAAGGGACATAACTGCTGCTGAACAAGATAACTCTTTCTCCCATGATGAAATAAACACACGCCCATGATTGTGACTCCAAATGAATGCTGCTTACGACGCCGAATCGCTCAGCAAGCATGGAACTTTTTTTTTTTTTTTTTTTGGAGGGTGTGTGTGGGGGGGGGGTGGGTGGGGGGTGGGGAGGACTTCTCCTTGTTTTGTTCTGTGTGCTCTGTGTTGTCATTTCTGTTAGAAGATCTGATGTCGTAAGCAGCAGTCGTTTGGAGTGGCGGGCGCTGAGCTATTCCGGCCCCCCTCTATGTTAAATCTGTGCGATTCTCCCACCCTGCCACCTCTTTACACTACTCATAGTACAGCTTACCCATTTTTTTATGCCTGTGTGTATTATTGTTGTGGACAGAGAGTGAGGAGATGTGTGCGCGGGTGTTGTCCACTCTGCTCACTCCGTCCAGCGATTTTTCTCTTTCCACATTTTCTTTCTGTACATCAGTGGGACTGGGTGGCGCTGGGGATGAGAGAGGGCATTGTGTGTGTGTGTGTGTGTGTGTGTGTGTGTGTGTGTGTGTGTGTGTGTGTGTGTGTGTGTGTGTGTGTGTGTGTTGCAGTCCATCTTCAAGGTTAGTTGCAGCCAAAATCTGTCAGCAAAATAATCTACAACTTGAAAAAAAAGAAGAAAGAAAGAAAAAACCGGCTAGTGGTACAATGGGTACACTCATGTTCTGCGATACCACTAAGTACAAAAATATATGAAGTTGCTACCAACTGAACAAATAGGAAGTAACTACAAAAAAAAAAAAAAAAAAAACAAAAAACGCAGCACATCTTATGGGGGCACACACACACACACACACACACACACACACACACACACACACACACACACACACACACACACACACACAGAGTGAGAGCTAGGCCTTTAGAACGTACATTACATTACCAGGCAGACCAGCCGACAAATTACAACACTTTATTGCCCCATCACTTGGTCAGTCTCTCCCAGATTCATTTTATAGTCTGTCATGTTAATGACTTTCAACATACCATGTGTGTAACATGTCCACTCTCAGCACATGGAAATCTATGCGCAAGGATCTATCACGATCAAAACTCAGTCATTAACTGCCAAGTAAATATGTACACTCACAGTAATTGCATAACAAACCTTTCTACCAACAACCATTTAGAACTGTTCACCTCAGTATAGTGTACTACACATTCATGAAATCACATAACAACACCAAGGCTAACATTTTAATAATGTCTAAACTCAACTGAACAACACCTAAACTATTTCTAAACTCAACTGAATCAAAAACTATGTCGACTGAAGGACCGTACAGAAATCACACATTTTATATGTACAATCGCTTACGTGACTTAAAAACCACGCGTCAAAGGATCTTTAATCTTTTAATCCGCTACATGACATCGTCATCAGTGCACTAAAAGTGTTTTATGTGTACTTACCACACAGTCTGAATCATACATCAGTCTTATCCTGCGACATTCTTGAGTGAGGACGCCACCGTGGAGGTTCTGGTGCGTCGTGTTCAGGGGCCGTTACATAATGGCATCTGCCAAGGAGCAGTCATGTCCCTTGATGTCTTGACGCAGGAGCTTCTAAGTAAGTAAGTGTCTTAAAGGAATGGCCTGTGCGTGCCTGCCACCCTATGTCAACACAGCTCAGGCTTCCAAGGGTGAGCCAGAACTGCTCCCAGCTGGTTGGTTCGGCAGCAGCGGGCAGTACTTCTCAGAGTCCCACTCGCACCTTCGGGTGTTTCTTTTTCTGGACCGATTGATTTACAACGAAATTGAAATGAGAACATTTAGACAGATCTTGCCTCTGTGACCAGAACATTTGACCGGATCAATGAGCACTTGGGTAAAATGAATACTGATTCCTAAACAAGCATTCCTTCAGTCTACTTGAACATGTCTTTTTCACACACACACACACACACACACACACACACACACACACACACACACACACACACACACACACACACACAATCAAGCAAACTAGATTGAAACTTAAAAGAAAAATTACTGTTCCACTGAACGAAAAAGACAAACAAATTACAAGTCAAAAACACGACGCCTTCCGACCTCTTTGGCCTACTTCAGGCTCGTAACAACATTCACGACAACGACAACGACAAACGAACAGTCACTCATCTCCTCAAACTGGGCGCACAATGGATACGGAACAGTCGTTTCTCTTTTTTAAGTGTCTTTCCATTTCCACCCGCGGTCACTTCACTTTGAAACGAACTCGATTCAGCTGACTTCAGTCTTCACAGCATTCCAGGGGCACAGTGGGTCTTCGTTCAGCCAGCGTGTATGACGTCAGCCGTTCCTCTCAAGCCCTCAGAGGAAAACGGGGGAATTTCGAAAATGTTACAAATTATAAACTTAACCGCTCAACCATGTCTCCTTGTTTATTCTGTGTGCTCTGTGTTGTCATTTCTGCTAGACGACTTGGTGTCGTAAAGTAGCATTCATTTGGAGTTATGGGTCTGTAATTATTTCATCATGGGAGCAAGAGTTTCCGTACTTGTTTGTTAATTATCGTTTACTGTTCACTGCCTCAATTAAGATTCCCGTTTAATCCCTCAGCAAGACAGCCAAACAAAGAAGCTTCGTTCAATGGTCAAGTATAAATTCGGGCTAACTCTATTGGCTACCAAACTGTGATGTGGTGGAAAATCTTGCGTCATGGCATAAGGGGTAAGCTGTAGCGAGTGTCGCAATGGATTACCATTCGCGTCCAAAAGACGCAAGAAGCGCCAGACAAGTATACCGTGGATGGCTTCACCTTTTCACATTATATTTGTTTTTAATCAAACAGGTGTTTTCCAATAGAATTTTACGAGAGAGACCGACTCTTGTTGCCATAGGTTCCATAACGTGCGCTACGGGTATTCAATACAACATCTCCCTCATCACGTAGTTTCATACTCATGCTAGCTACAGTCTGGGGAGTATAGCTTTGCTCACGTTTTATGTGTGTATGGTTTGTGACGACTGAAGAAGACTTATTTGTCTTATATTCACTTTCTCTGATTCGTACGGTGTTTTAAATAAACGTCACTTGGCTCTATATGTTATGGGATCATCTGTATTTCAGCGTTTGTTTCAGTGTTCTCATATTGTGGTAACTTCAAAGCCAAGGGTTTATGGATATGGTTCTTGTACGATAGTGACATGCTTTAGCCAAAGGAGCCTCCCCTCCCCCTCCCTTGCCGCCCCCCCCCCCCCCCTCTCCATTTCACACACCCTTTAAAACAGTCCTATCTGTTGTAAACACGAAAGAAGTAGTAATTTCAAGACCCGAATACCTAGTGTTGGTTAGGGAAAGTGCCATAGCTTAATAGTCGTAGGGGCAGTGAGCTGTGATATGTTTACCGTGTCGTAGGGGCAGTGAGCTGTGAGATGTTTACTGTGTCGTAGGGGCAGTGAGTTATGAGATGTTTACTGTGTCGTATAGGCAGTGAGCTGTGAGATGTTTACCGTGTCGTAGGGGCAGTGAGCTGTGAGATGTTTACTGTGTCGTATGGGCAGTGAGCTGTGAGATGTTTACTGTGTCGTAGGGGCAGTGAGCTGTGAGATGTTTACTGTGTCGTATGGGCAGTGAGCTGTGAGATGTTTACCGTGTCGTAGGGGCAGTGAGCTGCGAGATGTTTACTGTGTCGTATGGGCAGTGAGCTGCGAGATGTTTACTGTGTCGTAGGGGCAGTGAGCTGTGAGATGTTTACCGTGTCGTAGGGGCAGTGATTTATGAGATGTTTACTATGTCGTAGGGGCAGTGAGTTATGAGATGTTTACTGTGTCGTAGGGGCAGTGAGCTGTCAGATGCTTACTGTGTCGTAGGGGCAGTGAGCTGTGATGTTTACTGTGTCGTAGGGGCAGTGAGCTGTGAGATGTTTACCGTGTCGTTGGGGCAGTGAGCTGTGAGATGTTTACTGTGTCGTAGGGGTAGTGAGCTGCGAGATGTTTACTGTGTCGTAGGGGCAGTGAGCTGCGAGATGTTTACTGTGTCGTAGGGGCAGTGAGCTGTCAGATGTTTACTGTGTCGTAGGGGCAGTGAGCTGTGAGATGTTTACTGTGTCGTATGGGCAGTGAGCTGTGAGATGTTTACTGTGTCGTAGGGGCAGTGAGCTGTCAGATGTTTACTGTGTCGTAGGGGCAGTGAGCTGTCAGATGTTTACTGTGTCGTATGGGCAGTGAGCTGTGAGATGTTTACTGTGTCGTAGGGGCAGTGAGTTATAAGATGTTTACTGTGTCGTATGGGCAGTGAGCTGTGAGATGTTTACTGTGTCGTATGGGCAGTGAGCTGTGAGATGTTTACTGTGTCGTATGGGCAGTGAGCTGTGAGATGTTTACTGTGTCGTATGGGCAGTGAACTGTGAGATGTTTACCGTGTCCGAGCACGCCATGATGAACGCAAAATCCATTCCACACCTTCCGCCGCCTCAGCCCTCCCTGACTTGAATCATGTACGCATATACTGCAGGATAAACAGAGAGGGTTTTCAAGCCGTAAAAAAAAAAAATCCGACTCCACGAGTTGTTCCAACGGACCATCGACATCTCCACCAGCAAAAGGCCTTTTTAATAACCTATAACACAGTCCTTTCCATGAAGATAAATGGATCGATCCCCGGGGTTTAAAACTGACCCGAGGGTCATTCTCTGCGGGCTACACCGGACAGATCGTGCCGAGGTTCCGGACAGCGTTGACACTACGGCCCGTCCAAAACACCAATCAGCACGGTCACGTCAGCGATGTCAGTGGACAAACACTTCCTCACCCTCCTCACCGCCCGACTCTTCACCTCACAACGGTACCGGTCAGTAAGCCGACAACCCAGTTCAGCGCGGTGACCATCACAAAAAGCTTGGACTCCGCGCTGTACTCGCGCGAGGGTCACGATGGCGTGCAACGATTCCCTCCTGTACCCCCCCCCCCCCCCCCTTCTCCACCCCCCCCCCGTCTCCCCCCTCTTCCACTCTCCCTCCTCCTCCTCCACTCCCTTCCTTCCTCCCTCCAGGCGAGGAGAGTGACCGTTGGGAAGTGTTGAAGCGAAACGGGCCGGCGTCAGTCGTCTCGAGCCCGGGGGGTAAAGGAGGAGGTGGGAGGACAAGGGCTGGCGCCAGGCGGCTTATCACGCCCCTCCGCTACATTCCTCTCTCACCTGCCACAGAAATGGCCCCCCTCCCCACGGGGAAAAAAGACCCCGGGTTGCTTTCCCCGTCTTCGCAGATCGTGTCCGTAGGGGAGCCCGTGGTCCAATGACTACGGTGTTTTGCTACGGAGTTGATGAACGTGAGTTCGTACCACGTGAGGAGTCGGATTTTTAGGGCTTTAGAGCCGTCTCTGTCCACCCAGCAATAAACCGCTGCCTGATTTAGGTCAGGGAGGGTGAAGGCGAAAAAGGAGGCTGATGGGCGACGTGTTCCATTATGCCATGCCCTGAGAACACGATGAACCTGTAACCGTTCTCTGCCCATATGCCCCGTCAAGCTATGGGAACATGACTTTTTAACATTAACAGTTTATCTTAGGGATATCCATGATGCTTTTGAAAAATTCGTTATTTCATATTTTTCTGTAAGTCACGTTTTCTGTGGTAAAAACAATTGCATTGCACGAACAAAAATCAACGTTTGTTCAAGATTTAGTGTAATTTTTTTTTTTATTGTGATCAGATCGAACAGAATAACCATCAAAAAGAACAACAAACAAACAAACAAAACAGAGCGAAACAAAAATCCCTACACTCTCCATGGAAGATCTTTGCAGGCATGAAAACACTTAAATGCAGTAATCGTTTTCCATTAAACACACAAGTATACACATACTTACAGTCTCTCTCTTCCTCTCTTCTCTTTCTCTGTCTGT
>CM065739.1:42421309-42438809 GCA_033310375.1 Conus canariensis
AACTAGGGAAATCACACTTTCAGAATTGTGGAGGTTTTTTTTTTGTTGTTTTTTGTTTTTGTTTGTTTTTTTGTTTTTGTTTCCAGAGGCCGGCCAAACCTTTGTCTAACTTCCCTCAACTGATCATCTCCACCCAGAACAAACGTCTTGCCCTCGATGAGGAAATGATCACAGATCATAGTAGTGGCCCTCTTGATATTGTCTCTGGCAGCTTTTCAGTGTGGTCCTAGTTTCTCTCTAATGCCACGGACTGTCTGTGTGAAGTCATCACCAATGCATATTGAACTTTTCTTTTCTTTTCTTTGAGAGAGAGAGAGAGAGAGAGAGAGAGAGAGAGAGAGAGAGAGAGAGAGAGAGAGAGAGAGAGAAGCTGCTGGGTAGATGGACGCACCGAGTGGTTCGAATTCACGACCATCAGCTCCGCAGCTAAATGCTCCATGCATTTGAATTCGGGCGCTTCTCTCTCTCTGTCTCTCCTCTCTCTCTCTCTCTCTCTCTCTCTCTCTCTCTCTCTCTCTCTCTCTGTGTGTAAAACATACATGCATGCATGCTTACATACATACATACATACATACATTCATATAGGTCTATATATATATACATACATACCTACTGAGCTATCACGGAAAACCTTCAGCAGAACTCCCCCTACATACATTCATATAGGTCTATGTATTGCACACCAGCTTTTTCTGGGATAGCATTCTTCTTAAAACAGAAAAGGCAGAGGAGTCAAATTACCACTTTACCGCGGTCACTGAGGAGAAACAATCAGGTTTCGAAATATCGGTATCTGACCAGGAGTTATATGTTCGTGAGTTTCCTCCCCATTGGAGACTGTCTCCCTCTTGGAGACTATAAACTTGCTGAAGGCTCATTTTGAGAAGTGTTTATTTTATTTTATTTTTTCCCCATTCACCCACTCAAGCACATACTGTTAGTTAGGCAGCATCATCTACCACTGCAGATATGAATGCTAATCTCCCCTATTTTTTCAATCTAAGACCTAAGAGCAAGCTTTGTTTATAACTGATTATATATAATATATATATATATATATATATATATAATATATATACATAAACGTACATACATACATTCATATACATACATACATACACACATATATACATTCATATACATACATACATACACACACATACACACATACATACATACACACATACATATTCGCATAGTCATGCTTACCTCTGGCAGTTCCACAACTCAACGGTCACACCACATACACACCCAGCCCTACACCCGCCCCTCCTCCCATCCACCCACCCACCCTCCAACCACCCCTGTCTCCCTTGCCCCCCGCCCCCCCCCCCTCCTCCCCCCCCCCAGCCCCCACCCCCTTTTCTTCAGCGATTTCTGTCAACCTTCCCCTCTACTCTTTTCTTACCCGCTCCTCACCCTCAGAGCCCCTTCTGCATGCAAATCCCATGCCTCCTACTAATAATACTCTCTCCTCCTCCCCCCCTACAACAACCCCCCGTCCTTCTCTCACTCCTCTCCTTCCGCAAAACAGAATTAAAAGGAGGAAAAAAAAAAAAAAAGAAACTCTTCTCCCTCCCCCTCCCCCCTCCCCCTTCCCCTCCCCCCCCCCCCCCCCCCCCCCCCCTCTCATTCCTACCGTCTAATAGGTTAGCGGAGGCGCCCCGATGGCAGAAACTCCCAGTCAAGAGGTACTTGAGGTCGAGTGGCTGCCGACATGCTCTCCTCTTCAACAATCTCTCTCTCTCTCTCTCTTCTCTCTCTCTCTCTCTCTCTCTCTCTCTCTCTCAAGTCTGGCGCGCGCGCCCGGACGGTGCAATGCGAGAAGGCGATGGGAGGGGTAAGGTTATTAACAGAGAATTAACAGTGAGAGCCTCGAGAGGAAGTAGAGGAGGGGACGGGGAGGAGGAGGAGGAGGCGGGCAAGCAGGTGGGGAGAAGCGGGGGGGGGGGGGGGGGGGGGGGGGATAGTCCGGGGGGTGGGGGAGGGGAAGGAGGGGAAGGAGGAGTTCTGCTGAAGGTTTTCCGTGATAGCTCAGTAGGTATGAGCTCCGCTGGGTGCTCCTGGCAGGTTCCTGCGTCTGGAACAGAGAAATGGTTAGCTGGTCTGTCTGGACTAACGGGGGAATAACGCATGGCTGACGTGTCGCTCCGTTGACAGTGGGACCTTCGGTCGAATGGTGCCATGGTTGTCGGTCGTCACAGAGCTTATACTGTTTTGGAACATTTCTAGGGTTCGAGTCTCGAGTCCTCTATCATTCTGGGATATTTCAGCCTTGGCTGATTCCTATGTGGACTTGTCTTGTTGGTGTTGTTATTGTTGTTGTTGTTGTTGCTGCTGATGATGTTGTCGTTGATGTTGTTGTTGTTGTTGTTGTGCCGCAGGACTTGTTGTTGTTGTTGTTGATGATGATGATGATGATGATGATGATGATGATGATGATGTTGTCGTTTTGGGGACGGATCTCTTTGGTCGATCCCGATCAAACGGCCGATGCAGAAGCGTTCAGGAATATCATGAATCAAATGGGGAATAACCGCCGCTTCAGTCCGCACATACTATTACTTCCCCTGGCAGAAAACAAGCGGATCCAAGCTTCGTTTATACCGAATATAAACAATGTGAAGTCTATGTCTTGAATTGATCATCTTCCAAGAATATGCTTTCGTAGACTTTTAATTTAATCTTTCTTTTGACAGAAATCTTGACATTTTGTGTTGTAGATGTTCTAAGAGAAGTACAAAACAAACAGAACAAAACGAACAAGCCAACACACACACACACACACACACACACACACACACACACACACACACACACACACACACACGCTGAGGTCCTTTCCTCACCCCCCCTCTCTCTCTCTCTCTCTCTCTCTCTCTCTCTACACACACACACACACACACACAGACGCGCGCACGCACGCACGCACGCGCGCCGGCGCGCGCGCAACACACACACACACACACACACACACACACACACACACACACACACACAAAAGATACAGATCTTACCACCATAAGTTTGTCCCTCTCCCGCTTTGCGTTTCGATGGCAGCAACTGATGCAAACTTGCGGATGACGTACGAGCCTTCAAATGTTGAGACTTCTGCTGCATTCTGCTGGTAAATCGTTGTTGCACTTTCTTTTAGCCTTTGGGAAGACTGTCAACGTGTCACTTTCTGTCGTCCTTTCCAAGACTGATCTTATTCTTGTCTTCATAGTAGATTTTGTGTTGTGGCTTAGGAGTGTTCTTGTCACAGTTCATCCGATTCACATCACATATTTTGCCCACCAGGAAAAACACCAATACCAACACCAAGACCAATCAGGCAACGAACGAGAAATCATTTTGACGTCACTTTTTCACCTTTCGTATAATTCGATGTGTGTGTGTGTGTATTGTTTTGCATTCTTCATGGTTTAAAATTTCAGTACGACGTTCGTATCTGAAAAGATCAGCATGAAAGTGTTGTTTTGATCGCCATTATAGCCAGCAGGGCATGGCTTAATGCACCCTTTTTTGTGTGCTAAAGATCTGCCAAAGAGAGTGAAGTATATACAGCAACATAGGAAATTTTCAATATTAAACCAAAATTCATCACAGATTTTTGATCGAGATACGTGATCGGATATGTGTGTGTGTGTGTGTGTGTGTGTGTGTGTGTGTGTGTGTGTGTGTGTGTGTGTGTGTGTGTGTGTGGTGTGTGTGTGAATTCGAAAGAGCCAGCATTCTTTACTGGTACTTACCCTATCTGAACCTAACTCTGATAACCCATCCATAATCCTAAACTTGTAAAAGCTGTTCAAACCCTCATCGAAAAACTGTGCCGCGTTGTAGGACAGTGAAGTTGTCCTGTCGTACTGATCATCGCACACACAGGGGCTGGCTGACCAGCCGACTACACACACAGGGGCTGGCTGACCAGCCGACTACACACACAGGGGCTGGCTGACCAGCCGTGTACACACACAGCAGGTGCTAGCAGCAAGCGGACTGAGCAGGCAGCACCCCGTGAAATTCTAACAATATCTATATATCTATATCCACATCCATCTCTGTTCTATATTTATCTTTTCTATATTCTTATTCATTTCTATCTATCCATCTACCTATCTATCTTATCTATCCATCCTATCTATCTATCTATCTTAAAGAACTTGTAAAATTCAACAGTGTAAGGTCCAAACTTCCATTCAGATTGATGAGTTCAATTTAAATTGATGAGTGTATGAAGAACATAAGGAACACTGTGTTTATTGAACCAATGAAATTATGGAGGTGTGGATGATCTAGTGAACAAGATCGTAAAGACGGTTACGTCAGAACATCTTCCACGTATTCATAACCTCTGCATAGACAAAAGCCATTGTGCAGATGCCGAAGATGCCATAACGTTGCCGCACTCTAAGGTCTTTTCGCTGTTCAGATTACACAAGACTTTTGTCTAATTCATTTAAACATTAAAAAGAAACCTGAATCGAATAATTCACTTCCATGTTGTTACTAAATAATCTAGTCCACTCTAACAAAAGCGGTTTTCAAAAAGGATCATTTATGTCATGCTGTTGTTTAGTAAGCTTATAAAAACAGTGCCATTCACATATTAATCATGAAAAGTTTACATTACGAAAGTTTGTAAAGTGTACTAAAGCACTAACGCAATTAAAGCCAGTCTTCTGTTAGGATCTATCAGTCTTGTGTCATGACTACTTATAAAGAGAAGACAAACAATTTTCAAGACTTCACGCCCTCCATGTTCATGCAAATCAGAGATGGAGTTCTCTAGGGGTCAGCTCTGGCTCCAGTTTTATTTTCTTTCTACATTAAAGATATTCCTTTGCACGTTTCATCCTCTTTCGAGCTTTTTGCCAACGACACTACCCATCACAATAAAAGCAAAAACGCAGATCTGGACTCATGAAGTTGTAGAAAGACCTGAATTATGGAAGGGATTATTTGATCGTACATGATCACCAGATCTTATATAACAGATCTGGCATATACACGCTTAATATAACACTGATAATTGATTCGGTTTTCTAATAACCTCTTTGAAAGTGAGATCCGATGGACCTGGGAGAAATGCAGATCACAATGACACTGAAGTCACAGACAACAGTCTTCCTTGCGTATACTGTACAATGCCAGAGACCGGTTTCTAGGACTATTGACTGAACAAAAGGAATACCAACATTTAGATGGAAACACCCAACCATGTAGATTCATTTTAAGAGAACACACATTCTTTTTCTTCTATGAAGAAAGAAAAAGAAAAGAGACACCCGACGGTGCGAGTTGGACCCAGAGACGTGCTATCCTTAACTGCCGAACCAACCAGCTGGGAGCAATCCTGCACCGCCCTTGGAAACTTAATAATATAGATGCATTTTAAGAGTGCACACATATTTTTCGTCTATGCCTTCTGAGTCAGCTGAAAATAAAAACCGATTAGGCATATGGAAATATAAACAACTATACAGCTAATGCCATGGAGAACAGAATCAGATTTATGAAAGAACCGATATATCAGCTTTGTTCTTGGGTCTTCTGCTCGCAGTCAGTGTTGACACAGAAAAAAATGACAATGTGCATGTTTTGAAGAAGACATCCTTAGATCAGTCATAACATGTGTTAGTTTCATAATCTGTAGGATGAAAAAAAAAACAGCCAACAACCAGGTAGTAGCAGTTAAAATTTTCGGTTTATTAC
Organism: Conus canariensis; assembly: GCA_033310375.1. Classification (NCBI taxonomy): domain Eukaryota; kingdom Metazoa; phylum Mollusca; class Gastropoda; order Neogastropoda; family Conidae; genus Conus; species Conus canariensis. The sequence continues at coordinate 42,427,025 of CM065739.1, forward strand.
ACCTTCTTCAATAAAAACCAAGACTGGCAATTTCAGGCAAATCACAACGCCTGTTTATACACACCTTGCATTCATTAGTTTCATAATTTTTTTTTTTTTTTTTCTGTTTCATCTTCGGTGCCACCATAGTGGCACTGCAGCCACGCTGCTCGTCCTCAGCCACAGCCCAGCTAGTAACCCGCCACAGCACCGGCACCGACAATCCACGGGGAACAATCAATATCAATTCGTCAGGAGGCAGCCCACCATAGGAGACACTGCACTGCAACTGAGTCACTTCGGTGGTGTTCAGTGGCGCCTGTTCTGATCCAGCAAACGCAGGACACCACCTTCTGAACCCCTTACTGACGACAATAATTCCTTTGTTCAGAAGCCGGCGTAAGTGAGCTTTCCCTCCGGAGGGCGCCACCACGCTCGTCCAACGAGAGCCCCCATGAATTTGCCGATACATGTGACCCCGACAGAATCAAACCAAGGCCTTAGACGCGAAGCTCTAGGCAGTCAAAATTGAAGTCACCATAAAATCAGGGCATGAAGGGCACAGAATTTGATACTTTTTTTTTATGTTGATCGAATGAGGATGAGGATGGTGAAGATGACGTCATGGATTTCCATTCAGATCTGAGACTGCATGGCAGGGCTGTACTCTGCGCTTATTTTCATTATACATCCCGGCGTCAACCAGGCCCGAGAGTACAGACACTGCAGTGTTGGTCAGAAAATTTGAACAACATTCTCGAAGACGCATCCATAAAGTGAATGAAACTCGACTGTCTTCCCAGCCCATAGCAAGCTCAACTCTGGGTGGGAACCGGTCCGGGCAGAAAAATGCCACAAATAAATGGTTCTGATGGAAATCGAACTCACGACCTTACAGCCGGGAGTCCGCGATGCTAACCATTTCCTGACGGCGGCTGGTGAATATTGTATTTTTATTTGCGTTTTGCTGACAAAATGAGGAGAATTGAACACTTGTATTTTTTTTTTGTTTGTTTGTTTGTTTGTTTTTTGTTTTGGGGGAGGGGGGGGGGGGTCATCATGGATTTCTTTGCAGTACTGAATCACGAATACCGTCATGGTAGAGAAGTGGGTTATCTTCAAAGATGGACACAAGTCCTGTCCGTTCCCCTACATGAGAGTAAATGTCATTTTAGTCCCGAGTCATGGAGAACACTCACCTCTTTCAGTGTCTCAAGAATTCACGGGGGTGCGACACTGTGTCTGAGAAAGCACAAGAAAGAACAAACACTAAGATTTGTGCATGTTACCAGCCGCCGTGGGGAAGTGGTTAGCGTTGCAGACTCCCGGCTGGGAGGTCGTAGGTTCGATTCCCATCCGAGTCAAGTGGGATTTTTCTGCCCCGATCGGCTCCTATCCACAGTTGAGTTTGCTACGGGCTCGGTTGGGAAGACTGGGACCACACAGTCGAGTTTTATCCACTTAATGCATATATCTCTGAGAGTGTTGCTCAAATGTCCCGACCAACGCTACAGGTGTCTGTATCTCTCGGGCCTGGTTGACGCCGGGATATATTATGAAAGGAAGCGTAGAGTACAGCACTGTCATGCAGTCTCAGACCGGAATGGAAACTCGTAGCATCATCTTCATCATCCTCATTCTCATCATTCAGCATAAAAAAAAAATTGTGCATATTTATCCACAGCGACATATTTACTTCCATCTCTAGCTGCAGTAATTGATGTGTTTTTGGACATGATGTTATGGTGCAGTTTCTTGTCCTCGGGCGTGACAGATCCCAGCCGCATCTACAGAGGGAACTTGCTAGAGTTCGTTCCTCGGTCACGGACACCCCGTGAAGACAACACCGCGGAAACAAGCTGTGCTAAAGGTTGGTTCACACGAAGATCTGGAAAGTTCCTGCTCCAAATGCAATCACCAAACAGACTGAAGGAGACGGGAGGAGAAAAATGGCTGAGTGTAACAGACGTCAGACCCTGATTCATAGAGAGCCTGGCACTGACTAACAACCTGACAACTCCACACGAGCAGATAATCGCACTGTGACGTATTTATCATCTTTCCAAGTGAAATGGTTTGGTGTTAAGCCTACTATCGTGTTTGCATACATACATACATGCGCGCGCGCGCGCGCGCACACACGCACACACACACACACACACACACACACACACACACACCACTACACACACACACACACACACACACACACACACACACACACACACACACACACACACACACACACACACACACGCACACACACAACGTGTTGCTAAGATGACCAAGACCCATGCATATAGCTCGACTGGGACTACAAGCTTTAAAGTTAACGTCAAGAACGTAATATGCGTTCTAGTTAGCATGGTGGCAGCCGAAACCATTGTGAACGTGAAGCCTGTGGAAGACTCTGTGAACATGACTTATGTTTGTGTTTCCTTCTCAAACAGAAAGCATCGGCCATCAAAAGAACAATTACTTTGGGTTTACCCTGCGGTATAGCCGCTGGTCATAGCAGTGTCATGAGATACACTATCCTGTTTCCTTCTTTCTTTCTTTCTGCGTACGCAGGCTGATACTCCTGCGGACACTGCCTGTATAGACAGGCAGTGGAGTTTTGTGTGTATGACCGTTTTTTTATCCCGCCATTAAGGCAGCCATACTCCATCTTCGGGGAAGGTGCATGCTATGTGTAACGTGTCATCCATACTAACGGCCAAACTGGCCTTCTCTTCCGAAAGTTGGTGATGGGATTTTACATGTGTGCAAGATGTTTTGCGTGCGTTCACACATGGAACCTCGGTTTATAGTCTCATTCGAAGGACTGTGTGGGGAATGGAGTCAGAACCAATGTTAACTCCGAGGGAAAAATCCCCCTGTACCGAAATTCGAACCCGCAACCCCAGGATCACGAGTCCGGCGCTCTACCAATTGAGCTATTCCGAACCCACTATCCTCAGTGGTGTACACATGGTTCTTGGTTCATAGGACTGGTATACTCTCTCGCCCTGATAGCTCCCCGCCATTACCGCCTCAAGATTCCCTGGTCTGTCGTCCCGTCTGTTTCTGCTGTTGCCACGGTCTGTTAGCCTCAGATCTGTGAGGACCAGGAAACGTTGCTTATGGAAACGATTATTTTTTGAGTGTGGCACTGTAGGTATGTTCTTTGAATAAACAACAGCAACTATTTTTTGGTTCGTGAGGACCTGTTGATGCATTTAATTTGAAAATAAGTCTCATTCTTTATGTGAAACAAAGTAGAAAGCATTTGTCTAGAAATAGTGTAAACTGTTTAGTTGTTGATTTAAAAGGGGGAACTCTCTCTCTCTCTCTCTCTCTCTCTCTCTCTCTCTCTCTCTCTCTCTCTCTCTCTCCTCTCTCTCTCTCTCTCTCTCTCTCTCTGTGACTAGTTCTTTGTGTCGACGTGGCATAAGCGAGAGTGCTACACACGCTTGACTGCGACATAGCGTTGACACATCACTGTTTAGCATCTGCATGCACTCCTTTACGAATGAAACGTAACGGTGAAAGTGAAAACGAAAAACGAGGGAGTTGAGAGGAGAGATGACAGAATGTGTTGAAATCAAATCAATGCATTACCTCAGTTATTCTTCTTTTTTTTTTTCCCGTACGGTCGGATTAAGGACTGAACGATTTAACAATGAAGAAGTACTAACAAATGGAATGTTCACCACGCCCAGAAGTAACATAGACGCGCGTACACCTGGGCAGGCTTGAACAGACAGAAAGTGTTGTGTGTGTGTGTGGTGTTGCGTGTGTGTGTGTGTGTGTGGTGTTGAGAGTGTGTGTGTGTGTGTGTGTGTGTGTGTGTGTGTTGTGTGGTGTGTAGTTGAGAATAATTGATTGTGTGTGTGGCGTGTGTGTGTGTGTGATGTGGTGTGTGTGTGTTTGGTGCGCGTGTGCGTCGTGGGGTGTGTGTGTGTCGTCACACACACGTATGTGCGTACGCGGGAGTGCTGTGAGTGCGGAGGCGTGCATGCGGTCGTGTGCTGTGTGTGTGTGTGTGTGGTGTGTGTGTGTGTGTGGTGTGTGTGTGTGTGTGTGTGTGTTTGTGGATGAGAGAGAGAGAGAGAGAGAGAGAGAGAGAGAGAGAGAGAGAGAGAGAGAGAGAGACCGATATCACACACAACACACAGACAAAGAAAGTAACGTACACACACACACACACACACACACACACACACACACACACACGCGCGCGCGCGCCGCGCGCCACGCACACACACACACACACACACAACACAAGCACGCACACACACATTAGGTAGGTATTAGAGATCAATGTACGCACATCCATACATCCATTAATGCAAGCACACACGCATACAAACGCACACATTTGTGTGCTGTACCCTCACACAGTTATGAATCACACAACCACATACGCGTGCATACTCAAATTTACTTTAGCACACACACACCACACACACAACACACACACACCCCCAACACACACACACGCGTGCGCGCGCGACGCGCGTGCACGCACGCACGCACCACGCACGCACGCCGCACGCGCACGCACGCACGCACGCACACACACACATACCAACACACTCGCGCAAGCACGTGCACGGACGTACACACACATGCGCGCGCGCGCGCACACAGACACAGACACACACACACACACACACACACACACACACACACACACACACACACACACACGTACGCACACGCACGACGTACACACACACACACACACACACACACACACACACACACACACACCACACACACACACACACAACGAGAGCGCGCGCGCTCGATCGCTTGCGTGCTTCCTGCACAAAACAAAGCATGTGTTACGTTCCATTTCAAACCCGCAACCGTTTTCTCTCCTGTTTGTATTTTCTTTTACGTTAATTAGGGGTTTTTTTTGTTTTTGTTTTTTTGCTTTATGACTGCTTATAAGATGATTTTCCTAACGCTCTGGTTTAAAATGACTCGGAATTTTGTATGACGTTCTTGAAAACTTGTTTTCCCCATGACTAAATATCAACTTGGATGAGAAAGAATCTAGATAAGTGGAATCTTGTTGTGTAATCTATGGAGAAGGCCAGATGGAAGATGCAATATATGTGTGATATCATAAGTTCTTACTGGAGTCATTTTACACTTTGATTCGACAAACACAAATCCTTTCTTCATCACGAAGAGCAGCTCGGCAAACTTGCAAATCATACTTTTATAATGAATATTTCACAAATACCTTCCCATTCCAACACTGTGTTTCTGGACAGTCCAACATGGCATACTGTACAAGGACTGACACAGTCGAATGGTCGTAATATGACCCTGAAAGTATCCACGTCCACTGCAGCAAAATTACTCCGTGAGGTCAATGCCGTGCTTTGGTATGTAATGCCACCTGTGCTTTTGGTCTTTGGAACTTTCGGCAATGTCATGACAGTGTTGGTCATGCGAGGTTTGCGAGCGTCACAGTCCACTGCCTGTTTATCAGTGTATTTCACCGCTTTGGCGGTGTCTGACCAGTGCCACCTTGTGACGTCATTAACATTTTACTGGGTGCAAATGGCGTTTTCGTGGCCGGCGTCCTTTTTCCGTTTGAGCATTTTATGCTTTTTCCCTCAATTTGTATGGAACGTGGCTGGTATGACGTCAGCGTGGTTTCTGGTGGCCATGACGTATCAGCGAGTGACGTCAGTGGTGGCGCCACATCGCGTTGGGGTGTTGTGCACGGTGAGGAGAGCGAAGATCATCGTGGCATTGATCACGTTCGTTGCCTGTGCCTTTAACATTCATTTTTGGTTCACCTGGATCTACCATCCAGAATACGGAGACTGCCACTTCAAGCAACAGTATGAACACCTGATCGGTTACTTTGAGTGGCAAGACATGTTGTGTACATCCGTGTTTTCATTTGTTTTGCTGGTCGTTGGGAACTCGATCCTCATATGGCACGTCATCCAATCTATACAGGTTTCTCGAAAAATGAGAGTGAGAGTTGACCAAAACAGACCATCGGAAAGTAGTAAAGTGTATTCTATGTCAGCCACCCTCATCATCACATCGACAGCATTTTTATTGTTCACTCTCCCAGATAGTATTTTTGATGTGTACCTTGAGATGAGTTACATCACCGTTTCTGATGATGATGAAGTCGGTGCCATGATAGAACTAGTGAGGACAGTTTGTGTGACTTTCCTGATGAGTGCTGTAGCAACTAACTTTTATTTCTATCTCTTAACCGGCAAAAAGTTCAGAGAGGAAGCAAAACGTTATCTACGCTGCCAGGGCAGAGATCAAGTCGGAGACACAAGTTGTTTGTACATGCCACAAACAAATATAACGGAACACAGGAAAACGGATCGTCAAACGGCCTCTGGGATCCTGCGATCTAACAAAATGTGATGATTAACTGCCGGATAAGAGGAATCATGCTGTTAATTTGAAATGGGATGTCAGAACAACTGACAGAGAGACAAAACAGACAAACAAACAAGCAAACAGACAAACAAACAAATAAAGAAAACAAACAAACAAACAAGCAAGCAACAACAAACAAACAAAAAATAAAAACAAACAAACAAACAAAGAAACAAACATAATTATTTTAAGAAAACGGTCCTTATCACGTTTCGGTCCTTATCACCACGAAACACCACCTAGTAAACCAGATTTGCTTTACAGGTGTGAATCTTTTCATCTTTTGGGAAGCTCTACTTTTCGTGTCTTTATAGTAGCATTCAAACGCCATTTACAAGCCTATGGAATAATGGGACATATCCCTCTAAAGGGTTAATACCTGTGGGAATCATTCGCTCCAATGGCAGAGGGCTGAGTCACGTAAGCTCACCTGTTTGCTGTTTTAACTGAAAGCATTTGATTTGCTAGTACTGCAAACAGACGGAGGAACTGAGCACTCTAGTGACGTGTATTGTCGCATCAATGCATCAAGCCAATATAACTGAATAAAATCAAATTTCTTGAGAATATTATCCAATCAATACACTTTTCTTGTGGCATGAATGTTAGCTAAAGCTAATGTATTTAGTTTTTTTTTTTTTTACCGTACTTTTGAATTTACTGTCAGAAAAGATGGTTAGACCGAGCAGAATAGGATTACGTTGGGATTGATGAATAAAATAATGTGTACAATATTTGTTGTTATTTACTTCTTGAAAGGTCATTTTTTTAAAGCAAATTAACCCTCAAGTTCCTCAGATAGTGCAAATCAAGGTAAAACATGGAAAACGTTAACAGCGTTAGCGCATCAAGGAGTAAATATTTCTGAAAGATTTTCAAAGATCAACATTTGTATTTACAACATCTCCAGCTGACGCACTTACGAAGGATAGGGTCAGTGGGCGCTTGAGAGAGAGAGAGAGAGAGAGAGAGAGAGAGAGAGAGAGAGAGAGAGAAGAAGAGAGAGAGAGGAGAGAGAGAGAGATGAGAGAGAGAGAGAGAGAGAGAGAGAGAGAACGAGAGAGAGAGGACGAGAGAGAATCAAAGCAACAGAAATACAAAGCGGTTGCCAGCAGCCACACGATCTCAGCCTGGAGAACAAGCTCTTCCCCCATCAAAGACCCCGAAGAAAGGCCTTCGCGCACCCAGCGGTACGATACACCACTGAAATGATGAGAATCCTTCGTTCTCCAGATCATTTAGTCCAGCATAGAACAAATCTTCAACCAGAATTGTTTAAAGACAAAGTGCAAAGGGCAGGCGCACTGAAGAAAAAAAAAAAAGAAATCCTCTGCTTCAGTTTTTTTTTTTTTCACGTTATTATCATTATTATTATGAATACTTTTTTTTAGCGCCTATCAGACCATGAGCGTGCTCATAGACTGGTGCCATGGCTCCAGTTCTCTTATTCAAGACCAGTTTTGTTGTGAGACTGAAGCACCCTGCTATTTAAATCATGTTCTGTTTGTTTATTTTGATACGTTTTAACTGCTGTGACATGATATTGTTGACAGAGGTAGATTTGCATTTTGAGTATGAATACAGACATACGTAGTGCAATTAATATGATCAGCACTTTCTTCTTTAAGATGAAAAGTACTTGTTCTCTTCCTTCAAAAAAAAAAAAAAAAAAAAAACCATGTCATGGAATTCGCGAAGGGCAAGAGACCATTCACAAAATATGGAGTGGAACACCGGAGTTTTACAAATGAGGTAGTAGAGAGAGAATATGGATGTTGGCATCAAAGACAAATCTGTCAACGACGACGACGACAATCACGCGCGCCCACCCACCCACCCACCCACCCACACACAGAGGCAATTCATTTGCCGACAAGGGAAGAATTGTTGGTACAAAGTAAAGGAGTTACTTCCCGTGTGTGTGTGTGTGTGTGTGTGTGTGTGTGTGTGTGTGTGTGTGTGTGTGTGTGTGTGTGTGTGTGTGTGTGTGTGTGTGTGAAATTCACTTCTGAACTGACTCAAAAGCAGGGATCCTACATTTATTCGACCTTAGCGGAGAACTGCGCTACACTGGTTTATGTTAATTGATTATGAATGACGTCTGATAGCGGCATATTTGTTGAAATTTCACTTGTCTATTTTTTTCACTTTTTGTTGTTGTTTTTTTTGTTGCCATTAACGCTGCAGCGTGGTTCAATTTCCAAAGCTGTGAGATCTTAAGTATTACGAATGTGCCGAATGAAATGTTTACTTACAGACCGAGAACACAGATTTAGGTCAACCACCCACCAGTCGATTTCCTTCTCTGGAGAGTTTGTCAGTCACAAACACATGTCTATGACAGGAGAGAGCTGTTGTGTAGTTACTTCCCTTGGCGTCAACTCGGATTCCGGAGTGTATTGAGCTTTTTTGTTTGTTTTTTTTTTTTCTCTTTTTTTTTTCCCTCTGTGAGCGTAGGACCTGTGGCATATGGCAGGTAAACGATGTTGGGTTGGGACTTATGAGATCGCGCAATTAGGAACAAAGACAACGATTGTTCATGTCGCATCGATTAGACCCTCTAGATTCGTTATCTGAATGTTCGCTCAATTAAAAATAGCCGTTAAGGCAAAAAGTAGAGGTGGGTAGCCACACCTGTATCCGTAGAGTGCTTCAGCTTTTGTGTGTGTGTGTGTGTATGTGTGTGTGTGTGTGTGTGTGTGTGTGAGAGAGAGAGAGAGAGAGAGAGAGAGAGAGAGAGAGAGAGAGAGAGAGAGAGCAGACTGTGCAAGTAAAAACGGATTGACACCAACTTTAAAGTAAAAAAAAAATTTTTTTTTCAAAACGTGTGTTGTTGTTGTTGTTGTTGTTGTTGTTAATGTTGTCTGCTCTTTTCCTCTACCATTTAAAAGTTCTATAAGCAAGTTATTTCATGAGTAAAAAAGAATTCATTTTCTCTCCAGGGAAAAGAAGAGAACCGAAAGAATTATTTCCCCCATACTTTTCTTGTACTAGAATGAGAAAAAAAACACCAAGTGGCATCTCACTGCATCTTTCAAGCGCTCCACGCACAAAATATATCACCACCCAGGTAGCGGTGAATTAAAAAACCAGTAAATTCACAGTGCTCATACTCAGCTAAGGAAAATCTGTAATCACCTTGTGAACACATCATGGATCCCACCTTTAATCCAGATCCACAACAGAGATTAGCACCACAATGTAATGGATTCGTTCATGTGCCCCATTCTCTGTTGTCACCAAGATTGGTTCAAATTGGTCCCGAACTTTCTGTGTAATCGTGCTGACCGACAAACTGACAAACAAACCCACAGTTGCAGGTGGTGTTTAAAAACATTAGTTTGGAAACGAAAGGCTCTCGGGTACGGACCTCATGACTAATACTTAAAAGATGCCGTTCTTAACACTGCCTTCGTCACTTTCAGCATTAATGCATTGATGTGTGGCACTGTCTTCTTTGGCACTTTTAGCCTCATGCATTGATGTGTGGCACTGTTTTCATTGGCACATTTAGCCTCATGCATTGACTGTGGCACTGTCTTCTTCGTCACTTTTAGCCTCATGCATTGATGTGTGGCACTGTCTTCGTCACTTTTTGCCTCATGTATTGATGTGTGGCACTGTCTTAGTCACTTTTTGCCTCATGCATTGATGTTGCACTGTCTTTTTTGTCACTTTTAGCCTCATGCATTGATGTGTGGCACTGTCTTCGTCACGTTTAGCCTCATGCATTGATGTGTGGCACTGTCTTGTCACTTGCCTCATGCTTTCACTGTTTGTCATAGCCTCATGCATTGATGTGTGGCACTGTCTTCGTCACTTTTAGCCTCATGCATTGATGTGTGGCACTGTCTTCGTCACGTTTAGCCTCATGCATTGATGTGTGGCACTGTCTTCGTCACTTTTAGCCTCATGCATTGATGTGTGGCACTGTCTTCGTCACTTTTAGCCTCATGCATTGATGTGTGGCACTGTCTTCGTCACTTTTAGCCTCATGCATTGATGTGTGGCACTGTCTTCGTCACTTTTAGCCTCATGCATTGATGTGTGGCACTGTCTTCGTCACTTTTAGCCTCATGCATTGATGTGTGCACTGTCTTGTCACTTTTAGCCTCATGCATTGATGTGTGGCACTGTCTTCGTCACTTTAGCCTCATGCATTGATGTGTGGCACTGTCTTCGTCACTTTAGCCTCATGCATTGATGTGTGGCACTGTCTTCGTCACTTTTAGCCTCATGCATAGATGTGTGGCACTGTCTTCGTCACTTTAGCCTCATGCATGAGTGTGGCACGTCTCGTCACGTTAGCCTCAGCATTGGTGTGGCACTGTCTTCGTCACTTTTAGCCTCATGCCATTGATGTGTGGCACTGTCTTCGTCACGTTACCTCTATTATGCACTGTCTTCGTCCAGCTAGCATTAATGTGTGGAGAGACGAGGGGACTGTCTTCGTCACTTTAGCCTCATGCATTGATGTGTGGCACTGTCTTCGTCACTCCTCATTATGCAGTCTCGGAGCATGATGTGTGGCATGTCTTCGTCACTTTTAGCTCATGCTTTGGTGTGTGGCACTGCCTTCGTCACTTTTAGCTCATGCTTTAATGTGTATGGCATTGTCTTTGTAATGTTTTGCCTTAGACATTAACGTGTGGTCAAGCAGGCCCCAGTGACCGATTGGATTGGAAGATGAGCTTTTCTGGTCCGAGACTTTAAACATGTTTCGGCTGAAAGGGAGAGACGAGACTTAACTGAGTGTCTGTTCTCCCTCTTCATCTGGAAATGTCTGCTCATCATGGAGAGAGCTGAAGTTTTGTTTTTGCTGTTGTTATCCCCCCCCCCCCTCTCTCTCCTCTCCTCCTCTCTCTCTCTCTGTACGTTCGCGTGGGGGATCAATCGAAAGCGAATCAACACGCACTTACTAACTCAATCAAGGAATGTGAACCCACTCTCCTTCTCCCCCCCCCCCCCCCCCCTCCCCCCCCCCCTCTCCAATAAAAAAAAGTCTCGTTATGGAAGTTCAAGCACAGCAATAGTCTCTCGTCTTCGCCTTTTTTTTTTCTTTTTTTTTTTCCAGCATTTCTTTATTGATCGATGATGTGTACATCAACAAATCATTAAACTGAAGCAGCAACAAGTAACAGTTTATGATGTGCTTAGTGATGAAAAAATTCACAAAAAAAAAAAAAAAAAAAAAAAAACACTGGCTGAATTGCATCGTCAACGTTGATACAAAAAGAAGACAGAAAAATACTAGATATAGTATTGCAAGGGGGGAAGAATGGTAGAAAATCTTAAATGAAATTCAAACGAAAGAATAGAAGATAGAACGGAACAGAAGAATCTAACAATCAAGCAATCATCCGTTTTTTTATCACCCAGTCTACAGGGTGTA
>CM065739.1:42441309-42453809 GCA_033310375.1 Conus canariensis
TCTCTGTCTTTCTCTCTCTCTCTCTCTCTCTCTCTCTCACACACACACACACACACACACACACCAACACCACACACACACACACACACACACACACACACACACACACACCACACACACACACCACACCCGATTCTAGCCTTACCACCCACTGACCTCTCTGATGTATAATATACATTCCTCCACAGCCCAAAAGCTCTTTCTCTCTCTCAGTTCCAGCGGCCGACGTTTCCGCATCAAAGGCCGGACCTTTAGGGTCTCAAAGGATTTCGGGCTAGCGGCGTGAACTGAGCGACATTCGAGTTGTTAAGAAGGTTGACCAGCCAGGCTTGTAACCCACCCAGAGAGGGGCGAGAGCTAGCGACCTGCAATTAGCAGCACTGACCGCTCCTTTTTGTCTTACGGCTGACAACACTGACCCCAATTAGCGACGATGTGGGGTCCCTTTGGTGTAAGGTGTTGAAGCGAGGGGCACTTGACTTTGTCACCTCACGCGTGAGGGTGCGACGGGTGTCAGGGGTCAGGTGGTGGGTGGTGGGTGGGGTGAGGACCCACCCTCATCACACACGCACCTTTTTACCTGATTCTCCCTTCTGGAACTGGCACTGACGGAATGGCGCATGTGATGAAAGAAGAAGAAGAAAGAAAGGCTTAGGCGGAAAGGAAAAAAAAAAGCTGTCATGTTTGGGACGAGGTTATTGAGGGTATAGGTGAAAGCGTTCAGTGCAGAGCCTGCTACTTTCTAACACACCTTGAGCCCGACCACCGCCACAATAAAAGTATTAACTGCACTCAAAGGCGTTTTGTTTTCATTGTCGCATTTGCCTGATGGCAACTATTTGTTCCGCGCGAGCGCACATGCACACACGCGCGCACGCACACACACACACACACACACACACACACACACACACACACACACACACACACACTTGTGTGTGTGTATATATATATACACACACACACACTTGTGTGTGTATATATATATACACACACACACACACTTGTGTGTGTGTATATATACACACACACACACACACACGCACGCACACACATGCACGCACACGCACACACACACACACACACCGCGCCGCAGCGCACACACACACACACACACACACACACACACACACACACACACACACACACACACACACACTGTCTCTGTCTAAGATCACTGTTAGGTGGATAGACGTTAAATTAAAGAACGAACGAACACACAACACCACACACACACACACACACACACACACACACACACACACACACACACACCTTTTTGAACAGTCAATGTTGTAGTCAGTTTCATCAAGTGTGTGCTGTGTGTGTGTGTGTGTGTGTGTGTGTGTGTGGTGTGTGTGTGTGTGTGTGTGTGTGTGTGTGTGTGTGTGTGTGTGTGTGTGTGTGTGTGTGTGTGTGTGTGTGTGTGTGTGTGTGTGTGTGTGTGTGTGTGTGTGTGTGTGTGTGTGTGTGTGGTGTGTGTTGTGTGTGTGTGTGTGTGTGTGTGTGTGATATGTGCGTGTGTGCGATTATGTGTGTGCATGTGTGTGTGTGTGTGTGTGTGGTGTGTGTGTGGTGTGTGTGTGTGTTGGGTGTGGCGTTGTGCGTGCGTGCGCGCGCGCTGGTGTGTACGTCTGTGTGTCTATGTGTCTATGTGTGTGTGTCCGGGATGACACTAGCATCACAGAAGATGAGACCAACCTACTATCAGCTTGAGGCTTTTACGGACAAACTGGTTCCAGATCACGGTCTGCAGGGAACCGTGTGTATGGCACCTCTTCTCTGAGGAATTGTCTTTGTGGGACCACCATCAACAGAGCTCTTGTCTGATGAGATTGACGTGCTTGCCTCGGTGTAAAACAAGGCAGTAAAACAGGCCCTCGTCGGTCATATACCTTGTTCCCCGCCCCCCCCCCCCACCCCCCACCCCACACACACACACCATCACGATAATAACAGAACGTTTACATATCAGCTGCCTGTATTTGTGTGTCTTATTCATTGTGTAGCGAGGTACCAGTTGAAACTGTGCCCCCCCCCCTCCCCCACCACTCTCCTCCCCAATGAGAGATACGCACCATTCATTGAATACCACGGAAGTGAGAAAACAACAGTGCAGGTCTACTTTTCCAGGTTGCCCTATGACGACCTGGTACCGTTCGACCTGGTACCGTTACTCGCTGTGAACACGTCTGGGAGTGGTTTTCAACCGAGTGGCTGGAATGAGCTGTATGGTAGTCATGCCACTGGGATGGGGGGAAATCTAACAAAGAGAGAGAGAGGAGAGAGAGAGAGAGGAGAGAGAGAGAGAGAGAGAGGAGAAGGGTGGAAAGGAACAGAGGGGGGGGGGGGGGGGGGGGGGCTAACGGTAAGAAACTAAACAAACTTTGCATCTAAGTCTGAAACAGAGTCCCGAATGCATAAAAAAAATATCCCTCTTATGACAGACTGAAAACAAATTGTAGGCATTTTATGTAGAAATTCCCACCGATACAACCTAAAAAAAAAAAAAAAAAGTTCATACTGCAATGTGATCCTTATAATCTGAAAGCTGTATGTGACTTACGATGAGTCTCAGTGTGCATGTCAAATAGTTAAAACATCAAAACAAATGTTGAGAAAAAAAAAACAAAAAAACTGAACAGCCGAGTAAAATGTAGGAAACACTAAAGCAACAGCCCTCTGCCTGTTAGTGTGTTTCAGGCAAGACAGGAACAAACAAACAAACAAACGAACAATGGAAATAATTAACTAATGAGGAGAAACAAATGCAGTTAAGTCCACGGTCGCCATGAAAACGAATGAAAAGAGATTTCAAAACAATGTTTTTTTTTGTTTTTTTTTTTTTGTTTTTGGGGGGGGGGGGGGGGGGGGAGGAGAGGAGAGAGAGGAAAGGGAGGGAGAGAAGGATGAGGAGGAGAGATGGGAATAACAAAAAAAAAAAAAAATCCCGATGTTAAAGTGTGAATATTAAATCCTTTACTGACAAGAAAGGCAATAATTCAGTTTTGTTTTGTGAAGAGAACCTTTGTATACACCCGTTAACAGTCGACTTTTCGTCTCCGATGTGAGAAGTCCTTTTTACATCAGATCTCTTCTCCTCCTCTCCCCCACCAACCCCCCCACCCACCCCTCCTGAAATGATGTTATCGTTTTCCAAAAAAAAAAAAAAATTGACATTAGTTACTGATTTTCATTGCTTGTTTTGAGTATTTCTGTCTCGCCTGAAAAAAAAAAAAAAAAAGAGAAATGTAGGTCGAAACTTAGTCCTTTAGTGTATGCAATGTTGATTTGGTGGTCGCTCAATATTTCAACATTTACTTTCATGCTTTAACGACAGACGAGCTGGCGACAGACAGAGGAAAGAGACCTCAGACTCGTTGATGGAGGATGGAGTGACACTACCAGACTGGCTGAGGACCGTGCACGGTGGAGCGCCTTGACTGCCTCATGCGTCGCAAGACGCGGGAGCATCTAAGTCTAAGTAAGTACTAAGTCTAACGTCAGCCTGCAGTCATTAAGCTTTGAGACTTACTTTATTTCAGACTAACTGTTTCTATTTATTTTGTGTCTCGCTTTTAATTTTCTTTTACTCTAAAGCATGTGTCAAGGCATTTTTTTAAAACAAATTTTGATTATTCATTTCTTACCTTTTTGGTTACTTATTTCATCATATTGCTTTCTTCCATCTCTTTTTTTTTTTTTTAATATTCTTTGCTGGCCTCTTTTGGAGATGCTTGGACTATGGTGTTCTCCCGGCGATGTGAAGAATGCCACAACATTATAACTGGTGTTCTATGGTAGATACCATGTGCGACATCCACGACTAGCCGTGCCCACTGAGAGTTTTTTTTTTTTCCGTGAGACCAAAGTCCACTCCAAAGGAGCGTCAACAAATGGTTCTATTCAAAGTCCGGCGCTCAACGATCCAGCCATTACTGTCACTGAAGTCTTTAATGTTTACTACACTTTAATGTCCTCTTTTCAATCTTTTTCAACCCGTCACTCCCCCCCCCCCACCCTCCCCCTTCCCAATCAGTGCCCCATCCCCCTCCACCCCCTCTTCCATCTCTTTTTATAACCCCTGTTGAGTCAGTTCCGTGATGATTGAAGACTCATTCGTATGCATTTGTTTTTCCCTCATTAAATTACTTATTTTACTCGTTTGTTGATTCCTGTTTTGCCTGAAGAAGACCAACAGATCGTTATTCTAATGTTTGGTACTCTTCATTTGGCGACTTAATATTTTAACATTAATCTTCATGTTTTAACTTCCGCCTGAAGTCTTCATACTTTGAAGCTTGCCAGTATAGAAAGGCCGGATTTTTCTGGGGGTGCGGGAGACGGGGGGGGGGGGGGGGGGGGGGGGGGGGGGGGGGCTGGGAGAGAGCATCGACTGTGGATGTCTGTGGGAGGGTGAGAGAGCAACACACACACACACACACACACACACACACACACACACACACACACACACACACACACACACACACACACAAAACCCAGCAAAGACGACATATTGCCGAGTTTTCATTTTGTGCCTGCCTTCATGCTTTTTCGACCCAAAATTTAAAGTCAAGGGCAAATCTATCACAGTACAAAAAGAAAAGTTTCACAATTACAAAGGTCAGGCGCAATCTAAATCTCCAGTTGCTGTTATTGTGTGCATGTGCTTGGAGCAAGGTATATGGGCAAGCTTGGAACTTTTTTTCTCCTTGTTTGTACTGTGTGCTCTGTGTCGGTATTTGTGCCATGCGATTCGATGTCGTAAGCAGCAGTCGTTTAAGAGTAATTGGAGTGTGATTATCTCATCATGGGAACAAGAGTTACCCTACTTATTTGTCTGTTTGTTTGTTTGTTTGCTTGTTTCTTTCTTTGTTTTTTTTTTTAAATTTTACTTAAATTTTGGTATTTCATTAAATGTGTGCCGAGTTTGGAGCTGGTGAAACATCTTGCACACACGTAAAATCCCATCACCAACTTTCGGAAGAGTAGGCCAGTTTGGCCGTTGGTATGGATGACACGTTACACATAGCATGCACCCTGCGTGAGAAATGGAAAGAATGAAGGAAGTAAGGAAAATGAGTGATCGATATTGAACGATACTGACTGGATGACACGGGAAACGACTGAATGAAGCGCCAGCTAGCAGCTCTTCAGTCGGCACTACCCAGGTAGGCAGCCCGTTGTGTAAACGAGTGTTGATTGTAAAGCGCTTAGAGCTTGGTCTCTAGCCGAGAATAGGCGCTATATAAGTATTCATTATTATTATTATTTATTAAATCCGAAAAAAGAAAAGAAAATCAAAGAATGATAAAGGGTTTTTCTGGCCTTTTTCACTCCTAGATATAAGATTTTTTTTCTCAGACTTGTCAAAACCGTTCTACTCCCTAGCATGCCAGATCAGACCATCATCGTCTACGGCATTCTCATAGATCATCACAAAAACGAGAACAACATGAAGTGGCCCTTGTATGCCCTGATCTCCTGTAAACCCCTCAGTTACGATTACATTACACAATTATTCCCTTAGTTTGAAAGTGAGGTGACTGCAGGCGGAAACTGAAACAAACTTAAAAGAAAAATTCCCATGCAGCCGAAGCGAAAAAAACAACAACAAAACCGCAGATTACAGAACAGACTCTTCGCGTTTTGACCTCTTTGATCTTCTTCAGACAAGACAAACAACATTCAAGACAATGAAAACGAAGAACGAACAATCACAAGCGCACACCGAAAATCGATAAACATTGAAGCGAAATACCATACAATTCAAGGTAGCAGTCAGTATTCAAATTGAGGTGAATGCAGACAATTGTTACCTTGATGAGTTTATTCCAAAGTTCTTGGTACATGACATCGGAGATCTCATGCGGACTGACTGTCGTAGGATGACCGGATGGCGCCCTCCAAGGGGGACTAACTCACTCACGCTGTTCACACCACTTAGCAGACATTACTTACTTAGAATTACTTAGACTTAGATGCTCCCGCGTCTTGCGATGCATGAGGCAGTCAAGTCGCTCCACTGTGCACGGTCCTCAGCCAGTCTGCTGATGTCACTCCATCCTCTGTCAACGAGTCTGAGGTCTCTCTCCACTGTCTGTCGCCAGCTCATCCTGGGTCGTCCTCTTTTCCTCTGGCCTGCTGGGGTCCATTTAATGGCCTGTTCAGCAGGTCTTGATGAGGGTAATCTCAAAACATGACCCAGCCAGCGGAGGCGCCTTCTGCAGATGATGGTTGACACGGGGAGCTGTTTGGACCTCTCCCTGACCTCTTCATTTGGTATAAGGTCTGACCATTTGATGCCCAAGATCTTACGTAGGCACTTAGCATCAAAAGCGTCAAGTTTCTTCTTCTGGGTGGTCTTCAGTTGCCAGGTTTCACAGCCATATAGCAGCGTTGAAATCACACTAGAGTCATAAAACTTCAATTTGATTTCAAGGGAGAATTTCTTGCTGTTCCATATTTTGTTCAGCTGATTGAATGCTGATGTTGCCTTCCCAATACGACACTTCAGTTCATGGTCGAAGTCATTGGCGTTGTTGATAGAGCTGCCTAGGTGTTTGAAGTTCTCTACTTCTTCCACTTGTTTTTGGTCGATGAGAACGTATGGTGTTTTCCGGTAAGCATGCTTTTAGTCTTTTCGGCATTGATAATGAGGCCAAAGTTGCCTGCAAACTTGCTAATATTGTCTACAAGCACCTGCAGATCTTGAGTGGTGCTTGCAAGAGCGGCAATGTCATCGGCAAAATCCAGATCTGAGAGGCTGTTTTCTTCTGTCCACTTGATTCCCTTTCCATGGGTCTTTTAAAGCAGACTTTATCGACAGCAATAGCGGACTTTATCGACAGCAATAGCAGACTTTATCGACAGCAATAGCAGACTTTATCGACAGCAATAGCAGACTTTATCGACAGCAATAGCAGACTTTATCGACAGCAATAGCAGACTTTACCGACAGCAATAGCAGACTTTATCGACAGCAATAGCAGACTTTATCGACAGCAATAGCAGACTTTACCGACAGCAATAGCAGACTTTATCGACAGCAATAGCAGACTTTATCGACAGCAATAGCAGACTTTATCGACAGCAATAGCAGACTTTACCGACAGCAATAGCAGACTTTATCGGACAGCAATAGCAGACTTTATCGACAGCAATAGCAGACTTTACCGACAGCAATAGCAGACTTTATCGACAGCAATAGCAGACTTTACCGACAGCAATAGCAGACTTTATCGACAGCAATAGCAGACTTTACCGACAGCAATAGCAGACTTTATCGACAGCAATAGCAGACTTTATCGACAGCAATAGCAGACTTTATCGACAGCAATAGCAGACTTTACCGACAGCAATAGCAGACTTTACCGACAGCAATAGCAGACTTTATCGACAGCAATAGCAGACTTTACCGACAGCAATAGCAGACTTTATCGACAGCAATAGCAGACTTTACCGACAGCAATAGCAGACTTTATCGACAGCAATAGCAGACTTTACCGACAGCAATAGCAGACTTTATCGACAGCAAAAGCAGACTTTATCGACAGCAATAGCAGACTTTACCGACAGCAATAGCAGACTTTACCGACAGCAATAGCAGACTTTACCGACAGCAATAGCAGACTTTACCGACAGCAATAGCAGACTTTATCGACAGCAATAGCAGACTTTACCGACAGCAATAGCAGACTTTATCGACAGCAATAGCAGACTTTACCGACAGCAATAGCAGACTTTATCGACAGCAATAGCAGACTTTACCGACAGCAATAGCAGACTTTATCGACAGCAATAGCAGACTTTACCGACAGCAATAGCAGACTTTACCGACAGCAATAGCAGACTTTACCGACAGCAATAGCAGACTTTATCGACAGCAATAGCAGACTTTACCGACAGCAATAGCAGACTTTATCGACAGCAATAGCAGACTTTACCGACAGCAATAGCAGACTTTATCGACAGCAATAGCAGACTTTATCGACAGCAATAGCAGACTTTACCGACAGCAATAGCAGACTTTACCGACAGCAATAGCAGACTTTATCGACAGCAATAGCAGACTTTACCGACAGCAATAGCAGACTTTATCGACAGCAATAGCAGACTTTACCGACAGCAATAGCAGACTTTATCGACAGCAATAGCAGACTTTACCGACAGCAATAGCAGACTTTACCGACAGCAATAGCAGACTTTACCGACAGCAATAGCAGACTTTACCGACAGCAATAGCAGACTTTATCGACAGCAATAGCAGACTTTACCGACAGCAATAGCAGACTTTACCGACAGCAATAGCAGACTTTACGACAGCAATAGCAGACTTTACCGACAGCAATAGCAGACTTTACCGACAGCAATAGCAGACTTTACCGACAGCAATAGCAGACTTATCGGACCGCCGGACGAATGGCACGAAATAATTACAAACCACAAAAAGGCAGTTATCTTTGTCGGGGGGTGTGTGTGTGTGTGTGGGGGGGGGGGGTTGTTGCTGGTGGTGTCCTGCTTAATAACATCAGATGGGAACAGGCACCACCGAACACCAGCAAAGTGCAGTGTCTCCTCTGACTGGCTACCCCCCGACATCATGATACTGACTGTCTCATGTGGATTGCTAGAGGTGACGATGTGGCAGGGGAACGTGGGTGAAGCTGTGCATAGAATGAGCGGTAGAGGAAGAAATGATGATGATGATGATGATGATGATGATGATGATGATGATGATGATGATGATGATGATGAAATGATAACAACAATAATAACATTAATAATAACAACAATGATAATAGTAATGTAAACCTCCCCTTGTTCCTACTGTAAAGAAACGCACAAGGGGAGATCGGGTTCGGGAGAAAGTTGGACTAGGTTCATACAAAAAAGACAAATGAGTCAGGCCCAGTGAAGATTTTCTTTCTTTTAATTTGGTCTATAAAGCGAAAAGAGAAACGTAAAGGTAAAGACAGAGAAAAGGTAAACTAAAAGTAAAGCGAAACAATAAGGACAGGCAAGGAAAAAGAAAAGGGGAAAAGAAAAAGGGCTCTAGCAACCGTGGCCTGTAAATGAAAATGCAAACGAACGTAAACACAAATGCATCTTACACCATTGCATAGTTCACATACATCCGAATCATTGCATAAGTTCTTCAACGTGATAGAAAACATCATTTAGCAAAATTACGAAGCTAGGTCAGTCTCAGGGATAGGTATTCCCCATTCTAACTGCGAGCCAGAGCATAATTATCATCCAGGAGACACATAATCAGGAATGTGCTATACTATGGCATTCAGAACCATAGGTTCAGCCACTATAGCTCTTTTAGTCTCTTGCATTGGATTTGCGCAGAGGTTATCAACAATGATAACCTATCCAAACAAGAACTAATCGAGTGACGAAACGACCACTCTGAAACCAGGGTAAACCTAACCTCAAAGACACGGTTCAACCCTGTGCTGCCCTAAGTCGGAACAGCAACTGCCAATTATGTGGGATTCATATCCCTAACACAATTACTCCATCTCATTCCATGTGTTCCATCATAACTGCTCATCCTTCGCTTCTATAATTAAGCAACATGGGATAACAGACGTCATCCCCAAATTACAATCAGTCAAAGGAATCGACAGTGAACAGAATCAAGCGCAACACTTCGACTCATGAAATGATAAAAACCCACGAAACAGCAACAAAGAAATATGCTAATTTCAGTCGACATTAAAGGCAAACAGCCTATATTGGCAACAAGCCTGTAACTTTCATCATGCCTATAAGGGAGACAGATACCTATAGCCGGTATGGTAACATGTTCTTCAGAAAAGAAATATACTTAGTAGAGAGAGAGAGAGAGAGAGAGAGAGAGAGAGAGAGAGAGAGAGAGGAGAGAGAGTTATGGCTTATCGCTCCGGTCAAAAAGCATTGCAAAATCATCTATTACAATAGCCCATAAGTCAATAACACACAGCATATTGCCTTACCGGCCATCATTTAACGACTCCTGTCTCAACTGCTCAATTATCAAATTCTAGAAACACCACTAACAATCTGTCCTCTACATCACTATACTATCTGCTTATTCACTTACTTTTAAGGACTCCATAACTTCTGTATTTTATCTCATGTATTTATTTTTTTATTGTCACAGAACTGAATCCTTAACTGAATTTCTATCCTGAATTAAGTAGGTCTTTCCTTCAAATATGAACTCGACTTCTAAAACAATTTCAAAATCTTAGTGCTCAATAAAACCTATAGAAAACCCAAAGGGTCAAGAATGCAAAGGATGGAACAATCAAATCTCAGTTCATGATAACAATGCGCACATAGCAAAACACAAAGTACATAGTACTTAGATGCACGGCCAGAATACAGAAATGAAAAATGCATAAACTTACATTTCTGGTGCCATCAGAACACCATCACCACACTTCACAGACTAAGGTGTAGTCCTCTCCGTTTGAGATTTGGGGCCTGACTGAATAACTCAGTAAATTCCCAAACCCCAACGCTTTCCTTTGGCGCCACCTAGGGACGCCATCCTCTCAGATCCCTACGCCTCATGAATATTTATAAGGGTCTTACAGGTTTAACAGCAGCTATTAACTGCAAACTTCATATCACCTACATGTCCCTCTAACCTAAGCATACAACATCTTCTCAAACATTGTGTGATCCTAGGTCTCACAAGTTTGAAATAAAAAAATAGTAATCAGAACTATTTCCCTTAAAATCTCCCCGGCTGAGCAACATCCTAAATAGTAAGCCCCTCCCACAACTACTGGTCTCTCTCTTACATAATGGGGCTGGCACCTCCATAAACTTTCCCCGGTCTCTTCCCCGGTCTAGCCGAGAGTATTCCCTCTTTGGAATTTCCGGCCCGTCGCCGGCCAGTGCCCACAAAGGGATTCCTCCTTAGATCGCCACACAACTGGGCGAACTCATCGGGGGTCATCAGACTACCTGCCTCGGTTAATTTAAACATCAACCATGGCACTCCACAGTGGAAGCACACAAGAATCTCTGGTACACGATAGGTGGTGTACAGTAACAACAAAAACAATAATAGTAATAACAACAATAATGGTAGTGGTAATAACAACAACAATAATGATGATTAAAATAATGATAATGATCATAATAATAATAAAAGTAATAATGATAATAATAATAATAACAATAACAAAAGCCAAATTCATATTGCGCCATATCCTGAATAGACATCAGATGTATGGTGCTTCATAGTCACAGCGCACAACAAATGACATACAGCAACACAACAAGCACACTTGAATCCTCGTAACATAAATAATCGCGCAAACACATAAACTGACCGTCGCGCCCTAACGCCACAAACCACAGGCAACAATCGTCCCATACACACACGAACTTGCACCCGTACATACGGCACAATTACAAATGGTAGGGGGGGGGGACATCTCTCCGATTAGAACAGTCCATGAACAGGTAAGTTTTCATGGATTTTTCTTTCACAAGGTTGCAGTCAGTTTGTACGCGACTCAAATCACAGCGGAGCGAATTCCATACAGACTGCGCACAATAAGCAAAGGAGCACGAACGAAGCATTCTGTTCAAGGGCAAAGTATAGACAGAACATGCGTGTCGACAGATGATCGGAGCTGCTTGAAATCGGATTTAGACGGACGGACAGAGAGATAAGTGAAAAGCCAGAGAAAAGCATTCGAGATAAAACTGGAATATTGTATTGGATTCATTTATTTATAGGAAGCCAGTGAAGCTATGCCACTGATATGAGAAGATGAGACCAAAAATAAAAGTCTTCACCACTCTGCTGGGCCGATGGCTCACAATGCATGTGACAGATTTTGTCTCTACGTCTCGCCGCGTTCTCCTCTCTCTCTCTCTCTCTCTCTCTCTCTCTCTCTCTCTCTCTCTCTCTCTCTCTCTCCGAGACAGAGACAGAGAAGAGAGAGAGAGAGAGTGTGTGTGTGTGTGGTGTGTGTGTGTGTTGTGTTGTGTGTGTGTGTGTGTGTGTGTTTGTGTGTGTGTGTGTGTGCGCGCGCGCGCGCGCGCGCGTGCGCGTGTGATATCCCATTATTTGCTTCTATTTATGTACAAATTTAACGTCTTACTGCTATCCTGTATTCAACGGAAATCTCATCACTTGCCGATGTGCTGTAACCCTCATGGACAAATCCCCAAGTTGTATCCCCTCTTCACGAATCTAAACCAGTGGCAGCTTAAAAAAAAAAAATAAAAATAAAAAAAAAAAAATTCCAAACCATCTGCGTGGAACTCGGTCAGCTTGCAAAGAATTCTTCATATGGCTGATATCCACAGTTGCTTGAAGTGCAAGATCTTTACATTCAAGGGGAACAAACGGGGGAAACCGCTTTAAAAACGACTTTTTAAAAAGGGAGGTAATTTTCTGTCGTCAGTCAAGTGTGCAGTGATGACTTCCCTTTGTGACGCATTAAGGGGAGGTAATTTTCTGTGCTGTCCTGAATTGC
>CM065739.1:42456309-42468809 GCA_033310375.1 Conus canariensis
CGAAAATGTGTGCTTGTGAATCGTGCACAAGACCACCACTTCATTCCTTCCATCCATCCATATAATACCAGCACACCCATCATCAAAAGCCCACGGTTACCGAGGTGCGATCCCATGAGCATGTGATGTTCCCTAAAGTGTACATCCCCCCGTTGAATAAAGATAAATGAACCGATAAATCAGTAAATCAATCAATCGATCAATCAATAGAGTTAAATGTCCTCATATAGAACACGCACAGACACACAGACACGCACATACACACCACGCACGCATGCGCCACACATACACACACGCACACGCACGCACGCACGCACACACACACACACACACACACACATGTGCCTCTGGAAAGACCTGGTATGATTCTGCCTCATTTTCTGGGAGTCTTCGGTGTTGGTCTTGATGTTATTCCATTATGTGGTTGGTTGGTGATTTTTTTTTTTTTTTTTTTTTACTGTCCCAACTTCTGTGCCACCTCGGTGGCAGTGCACCCACACCGCTCATTCCGACACCCCGTCCACAGCCACAGTCCGGTCGGCTCCGCCGCAGCCCCCGGCACCGGCAATCCACAGGGAGCAGTCAGTTGGTGATGTTTCTTGCTTTCCCATTTAGTTTGCGTGTGCGGCCACTTCCTCTGTTGATGTTGAGTTCTGCAAGACGGTCTATGTTACGGTGAGTTTAATCTTCGTTTGTTGAGGCGAGTCTTCGTCTTGTTCTTATCACATCAGATCAGCCAACTTGTAATTCACTTATTTTTGCTTTGCCCGCCACTGTGTCTGCTCTTTCATTTTCTATCACACCTGCATGTCTTGAGCAGTGCATTCATATATTATGAGGTCTTTCCCGACGGAAGGCTGCACATGACTTGATGCCAGTCAGGATTTCTCCTTTCCTCTTTCTTTTGAAACAGGTTCATGGAATCGGTCAGTACGATAGCGTGTTGAGTTCGAAGCTTTCTTTTGTATGAAAGCCAGTAAAGCGCTTGTTTCGCGCTTTCTAACTCCACTTTTAGCATTGGAAGTTGCTAAATTGTATGCACCATTGTCTTCCTGGATAGTTGGGCTATTCTGCTTCATCGTGTATCTCCAGCCCGACGTGCCTTTGGTGACTGAACCGTCAGTGTAGTTCATCCACTGGGTGGAACATCTGACCCACACCCAACATCACTTTGAAAAGGACAACGTGCAAGTGCTCGACAGAGAGGCAGGATGGTTCCAGAGTGGAGTAAAGGAGGCAGTCCACATTGCCGCCAGGAACCCCACCCTTTTAACCGCGACCGGGGCCGACACAACCTGCCTCACTCATTCAGTCGCATTGGACCGTGAGTTCGC
Organism: Conus canariensis; assembly: GCA_033310375.1. Taxonomy (NCBI): domain Eukaryota; kingdom Metazoa; phylum Mollusca; class Gastropoda; order Neogastropoda; family Conidae; genus Conus; species Conus canariensis. The sequence goes on from CM065739.1 coordinate 42,457,644, forward strand.
TCACGGCGGTGCGCACTGAAGCCAGTTCTCAACCCAGCAGTTGCGCTGAAGAAGTCGGCCGGATTGCCGACGAAAGCTACGCACACAGTGAATAGCCTTCTTTAACTGAGTGACTTGTTTAGTCTGGTACCATTATGTCAGTGTATATATTACGAAGTTTTTTTTCTTCTTTTTTTTTTTTTCTAAGTTTTCCCACCTGCATCTGAATTTCTGCTTTGGTGTCACCGTCTGGCCATTCTCGACAGTGTTTTCCTTGCTCCTAGGTGTTTCAAGTGGTCAGGATATTTTTGCCTCTCCTTAGTGTCTTTCTTTCGAGTTCTGATAACTCAGAAGAAGAAGATGAACAACTACACCACCACTACCACCAGCACCATCACCACTATAATAACCACATCACCACATAATAACAATATTAATAATAATAACAATAATGGTAGTAATGTATAATAATGATAACAGTAACAATAATAATAATAATACGAGTAATGATAATAATGATAACCTGCCAAAGCGGTTTTTTTTCTTCACTTTGATTCGTGTGAAAGAGAGACTAACAGGGGAGTTAGGGGCGACAACTCACCGGCGGGTTACTCACTTCCTTACTTAAAGCGCATCACACACGGAGCGAAAGCTGACAGGTTGTGAGCCACATCAATGAAAATCCGCAGCAGGAAGACAGACCATCGCCAGGACGCGACGTCACTCATGCGGACGGCGGCACACACACACACACACACACAACAAAAAAAGTTAAAAAAGGGCGGGGAGGGGGGGGGGGGGGGGAGGAGGGTAAGCGGGCGGTCGTTTGATGTCCATAACTTGGCCGTTCCAGTCCAGTGGTCAGGGGGCTGCCAGCGGCCAGCAGAGCAGTGAGCGCGGCACCTTCGGCGTCAGGCTGTCGGCTTAGGGCGCTGTCAACCGCGCGACTTTTCTCGCTGGCCCATGTCACTTCCGACTCCTACGCGCGCGCGCTCCCCGCTCCGGGTCGGGTCCTCCCCCCCCCCCCCCCCTCAACCCCCCACCCCCCACCCTAAACCCTCCTCCCCCCCACCCTGGCTTGCTGATTGGACGCGGCATAGCGTGACGCTGATCGATGGACGGGTGGAAAAACAAGATCGGAACTGTGGCGTAACGTAAGAGGAGTGTGGTGTGTGTGTGTGTGTGTGTGTGTGTGTAGGGGGGGGGGATGGAGGAGAGTGGGGAGTGGAGGAGGGTGGGGTGGGGTGGGGTGGGGTGGGGGAGGGTGCCCACATCGCCATCCCGGGGTAGGTCGCCGTGGTACGTGTGCAGTGAAGCGCGGGCGGTGTGGCGCCAGTCGTCTGGTTTGTCACCTCGTCCGTCTTTTTATCAGGTGGACGCACCCCGGTACGTTGGCTGCCTTACACCTACCCTCTGTGGCCTACCCCAGGCCCGGGGAGCGGAATAATGACGAGGACTCCAAGAGAGCCCCGGCCTCGAGAAGGTTGACGTGTAGGTGAGGTGAGAGAGAGAGAGAGAGAGAGAGAGAGAGAGAGAGAGAGAGAGAGAACATACTAGCAAGGTTTATGTGTGGGGAAGGATAGGTGGTTAGAGGGAGCGGGTTGGAGGAGGGGGGGGAGCTGGAGGTCAGAGGGGAGAGAAAAAGGAAGTTGTGAGAGGGGGGGGGGGGGGGGGGGGGGGGGGGGGGGGGGCAGGTTGAGAGTGTTTTGATGCCTTAATCGCCGGCTTCAAAAGGGGGCGGCACTGCCCTCTTTGGACTTACTGTGTTATCTTGGTCCTTCCCGTTGACTTTATTTTTCTGGCTTCTACCCCCCTCCCCCCCCTTCTCCTAACCACTTACTCTACCCACCCACCCACCCCACCCCTCCAATCTTGCCCTTCCCAACCTTCTCGCTTTCTCCAGCCTCTTCCTTTCTCTCCTTGTCTCTTCTTCTTCACCAATTCGTCATGTTTGCCTTCCTTTTTGGACAGAGCGGAGTCAACAATACGCAGGTTCCCTTTCTAGGCCACATGATGTCTTCCCAAGAGTCTTGGATTTCCCCCGCCTGAGGTTCTGCCCCCTTTACTCACTCCTTCCCTCACTCGCGCCCACCACCCACACACCTCCTGTTCCTCTGCGTCTCATTTCTGTTCCCACTCCCTATGTTTGTGTTGATGAATGAAATTGTTGTCAAAAAAAAAAAAAAAAAAAAAGGTTGAAAGAGTGCTTCGTTCTTCTATTCCTGGCAAGATCTTACCATTCAGGAAACTGGACAAATCTGTTAACGTTTCTGGCTGCTAGTTTGGCCCCATCATCCCATCTGAATGATCAGGAGAAAAGTGCCCGTTTTACCATCTTTTTGTGGTCTGTTTTATACATTAGATCAGCAGAAGTTTGAGGGTTGCTGCGATTTCAGGACTCGTGCCAGTCAGATACGGACACAGGCGGCCGTAGTCAATCCTGTAACAGACGGTATTCAACATCGCTGATACATTATCAAAGACACACTTCATGCTCCTTACTTAAGGAGCAAAAGGAAAAAGAACAAAAACTGTGGTATTGCGATGACGTTCTTGAGCTATGCTCCACTAGAAGAGATTCCAAAAGATAAAAGAAAATCGTTCACTTATTCACATCATGGATGGTATGGATGACACGTTACACATAGCAAACATGCACCCTGTGTAAGAAATGAAAAGAATGAAGGAAGCAAGGAAATTGAGTGAATTGAATTGACATTGAATGATATGGACTGCATGACACGGGAAACGACTGAATGAAGCGCCGGCTGGCAGCTCTTCAGTCGGCACTACCCAGGTAGGCAGCCCGTTGTGTAAACGAGTGTGGATTGTAAAGCGCTTAGAGCTTGGTCTCTAGCCGAGAACAGGCGCTATATAAGTATTCATAATGATAATGATAATAACATCAGTGGGCAGGCAGCAGGAACAGAAAATGAGAAAGGCCAAGAGAGAAAGGAGTTGTTGGTCAGTGCATTACATCGAAGGAAGAATGAAAGAACTAAAAAAAAAAAAAAAATACTAAAGACAGTCCCTTGACATACTTATTAAAGAAATGCACCAGCTAGATCACAAGAATCTAGGTTTAGCACATGTAAAAAAAGACCACATCACTGTGTACTTTAGAGAAGACAATTCTAATTGAAAAGTGGTCTGGGTACTGTCACGAACTTTCCCATGACGGGCTAAACTCAGGTAACAGTAGGCTGCAATCATGAGCATGTTCCAAATTCCAACACACTAAAGGGAATGGGTGGCGAGGGAGGGGTGGGGAGGTGGTGGGGGGGGGTGGATGACCATGGGTAGAGAGTGTGCTACCTCTACTACTATTTGTCACTGTTCGTCCGAGTGTTTGTTAGACTAAATTCAAGATCGAACAGCTGTGCCAATCATTAATAAATGTTAGTTTGCAGTTTACTTATTTCTCCAGTGGGGTATGTGGGCAAGTTTGGAACATCCTTTTTTGGGGACGTCGCCTTGTTTGTTCTGTGTGCTTTGTTTTGTCATTTATACCAGGCGATTTGGTATCGTAGGCAGCTTTCGTTTGGAGTTGTGGGCCTGTAATGATTTAATCATGGGAGAAAGAGTTACCCTACTTGTTTGTTCTTCACAGCTACTGGAGGAGAAAAAGTGATCAAGGCACTGACGACTGTCAGTTAGAAAACATGGATAACAAAATGGTGGCCAAGAGAATGGACACAGTTTAAAAGGACACCCCCTTCCCCCACCCCCCAGCTTAAAAAAGGAAACTTGCAGCTTTGCCAGAACCAATAGACCGTCAAGTAAACCAACCACTCCACTGAGAGCAATGATGTTAAGGATTCACCTCAACAGATTCAAGGGAAAGACAAAACAAATTCCTGTTGAAGAACAAATTTTACTAAAACCAGAAAGAGAACAGACGGAGAGAGATTTTTTTTTTTCAAACATTAGATTGCTGAAGCAGAAACATCTTCAATCCAAACCTGATTCCTTCCTTAACCTTGTGAATTTTCAGGAGGCATTTGACCGCTTCTGGCACTGACAACAGGTCAAGGGAATCTTTGACAACAGCTAAGCCACTTCATTGCCACATTTTCTTTATAAAAAAAAAGATGCTAGCGGTACATTTTATGGTAACAACAACCTCAGAGACTTATTCAAATGGCTTCCGGATTACGCCAAGGCGTTCGTCTCTCCCATATATTCAAATATACGAAGAGTATATAGTGAATGAATCACTTCCTTATTCGTGGGAAGAAAGTTCCTTGGAACCTATGCTCCAATGGTGGCAGCCACTGTACTGGAATCAGCCATCTAAAACACCAAGAATCGTTATCAGACTGACTAAATCACCGAGCACACGAACGGAATGGTTGTTAGCTGGGAGATAAGACAAAATGTTAGTCAACGGTTCCTGACAAAAATCAGCGATGAGCGTTGCATGGGACGAACAGACATTGGAAGAAGTGGACCACTGGAGGTATCATCAGTCCATTCTGAGCAACGACAGCAGCTCACTGACGGACAAAAATCAACGATGAGCGTTGCACGGGACGAACAGACAGTGGAAGAAGTGGACCACTGGAGGTATCATCAGTCCATTCTGAGCAACGGTAGCAGCTCACTGACGCAGATCAAAACGAGGCTTAGCCCGGCTATATCTGCTTTGACAAAGAAACAGTGTGATTTTGAAAACCAGCCCCAACAACTCAGTGAAGAGGAAAGTGTACAATTCCCTGGTGGTATCCTTTCTTCTGTGTGGATAAGAGAATTGGTCAGACAGTAGATCTGGAACGAAAACGGCCTGGCGTTCGATGGCAAGTGCTTCATATGTGTGGTTCTCCACATCACATGGAAAGACCATACTGAACAATTGACTGTCCGTCAACAAATCAACACATACACTGACAGATAACATACACCGTGAGTGTGTCTGGTCACAATCAGAAATCTCTCGTTATTTCCCTTTTTAAGACCATTTCACCTTCAGGCTCGCCATTACTCCTCTTCCAAAACAACTCTGCAGGGTCCATTCAGGCTTAACGACCACACCCACCTCAAGTGACAATGGTAGACCGGGAATTGACATGTATTAGTAAGCCAGTGTAAGAAGTAATCACACAGACACTTACCGGGGGATACGTCAGCCGTGCTTCTGTTTTCCTTCTGTAGTCTTGACTACCAAGACTTTGAGTTACCGAAGACTCACCCCTCCCACCTCACCTCCGATTAATTCTCCAAGCCTTCCAGATTGAGGTCGAACATGCGTCAAGTTCCAGAGTAAACGCTTCCAGAGTTGATCGACGTTTTACCTCAGCATTCCACCCCCACCTCCACTTCAGCTTACCCCCCCCCCCCCCCTTCCGCTCCAACTTCCATCCGAATAGAATACCTTTTTTTTATGACACCCACCTTTCCGTCCACCTTCTCTCTCTCTCTCTCTCTCTCTCTCTCTCTCTCTCTCTCTCTCTCTCTCTCTCTCTCTCTCTCTCTCTCTCTCTCTCGCTTGCTCCGTGTATTCCCTTCCTCTTCCATTAGCGCCTACCCCTACCCCCACCCCCTATATCCCTCCACGCCACCTTCTTCACATCCCACCGCCCTCCCCCCCCCCTCCTCCCCTCCGTCCCCTACCTCCCAGACAGCTATGGCGGGGGTCGATGAGAAAGCGATAGGTATAGAGGTTGGGTGTGAAAATGGAAGTAAAGTCGGCGCTTGATAGACTCGTCCTCGTACTCTGTCCCTGCTACTCCCCCCCCCCTCCCACCCTCCTTCCCGTCCCCCTACCCTGTCTCTCCTGTCCCAGTCCCTCATATCCCCCTCCCCCTCCCCCCCCCTTCCACTTATCCATGAAGGTGTGAAGAGCTGGGGGGATTAGAGCGGCGGGGAAGGACGAGGGTGTTGGGGTAGAGGGGTGGGTGGAAGATGAAGGCGTGTGAAGAAAGGTGTGTGTTGAGTTGTTTCTTTTTCGACAGGACACACACACACACACACACACACACACACACACACACGCACACACACACACACGCACACACGCACGCACGCACGCACGCACGCACGCACGCACGCACAGACTCATGCACGCACGCACACACGCAGAGAGAGAGAGAGAGAGAGAGAGAGAGAGAGAGAAGACGAAAACTACTTTTGCTCATTCCTTCACACAACTGATATCAATTTTTAATTTTGCAGGTGCTCGCGCTTCAGCTTTAACTTCAATGCATTATAACGCTTTGTTTTCAACTCATACTCTTCCTCTGTGGGATCTAATTTGTAACTGAATGGACCTTTTATCAAAAGCATACACGGTTTTGTCAAAGAGCGGAAGAGTAGAATACCACATAGTGGGAAAAAAAACAACCTCTAGGAAGATTTTGACAGCAGAAATTCTTCAGAAAAGAAGCCATGCTCAGACGCGAGTGTTTCGACCTTGAACATCTCACGTTTTAAGGGGCACGGGACCGCATCCAGGTCATGATGACCTCTACATGCCCTTCTGCTGTCAGAAATACTTCTGGCATTGCTGGGATTCGAACTTGCGCCTGCTGGATTCTTTGACGCCTCAAGTGATGATCACCTGTCGACATATGTCTTACCCACACAGCTAGCGAACACCCGTTCTAAGCTGGAGAATTTCAGCCTTGAGGTTCATCATTGTTCTTCCTCGCCCAGATCCAACTGGAGCTCTTTTCAGTGTCTCTGCGACTGTCTTTAGGGTTGCAGTCCTCTTTTCATCAGAAGTCGATAGCTGTCTCAAGAAATCATAGGCTGATGAGCCTGCAACCACCAAACCTGTATGTGGAGGACTTTGGCTGGGAAGTCCGATCCCTTCGAGCTGCTGACCAGACTGACATACTTTTCAATATTGTAAAGGTGAACTTCCTACATTCTGTTTTCTTACGATCCAGTGTGTTCAATCAGTCATTTGTTTTGATAAACCTGAGTATTTTCCAGTCTCACGTCATTTTTTCTCGATCTGTCGATGGTTTTTCCATTCTGAATAGTTTACCATGCACTTTCCATCATCCACTACATCCAATATACCCTGATTCCATGCTCTTGATGTCACAGCTGTTTCAGACTATCATTTGTTGCCCCCTGTCGTGTAGAACGTCGTTATCGGAGCTTCCTTGGAGCTGCGTTTCCCCTGGCTGTGCTAGCTACATGTAGAATCTCCTTAAGCGCTTGACTCTGTGTCCATGTGTACCTTGCCTGGCTTAGCGCTGCTTGCATGAGTTCGGGAAAGATCTACCCAGAAAACGTGGACACGCAGAATCAAGCCCAATTTCACCAGCCTTGAATTCTGTTTGCAAACAGTTTATTTCCTTGTTCAACATAAGCATTTTTTATATTACATTATCAGTCATGATCCATTCACAATGATCTTAAATTCAAAAATGTAGTTGTACATGTATCAGTAAGTGAATGGGATTCAGTTGAAGAGGTTATTTTTTATACATTAGAGGAAGACAAATCAAAGCAAAAGTGGACAAGGATTAAATAGTAACAACATAATATATCCATAACTTTACATATATAAAATTGAAAAAAAAAAAGAAAAATGAAAGAAAAAAAAGAAAAAAAAAAACAAGCCCTCACACACACACACACACACACACACACACACACACACACACACACACACACACACACACACACACACACAGAGTTCTATATATAACAGATTTACAAGTATAGGGGCAGAATGGGCAGCTAGAGGAAAGGAGTTGCAAAAATCCTCATACACTGAAATGGGTGGTAGGGACAGGGTGGTAGTCTCCTGATGGTAGTCACCCCACCCCTACTGACCTTGGGCCGAAATAGTCCCCAAGGACAGTTAAAGGGCACCACCAACGGAGACCACGAAATTGTGCATTGATACAGCCTTGAATTCTATGACAAAGCTTAAAGGACGAAGCTGATCCCAAGAGGTGTACCATATTTCATGCCAGCCGAGATTTCTATGGAACTCGTTTCCCCAGTAGTCCATTACCCCCGTTGGCCTTGCTGGACTGCTTTCTGGATTGTCTTGGCATCCTCTTCTTTCTTCAGTTTCTGTAGCCTGTTACCACGTCTCTCTTTGCTCTCCATGTTACCTGTGACCACAACTTCATTTCTGTTGATCTCAGCCCCTGTCTGTTGGTTTGCGTGCGTCCTGTCATTTCCCTGATCTTTTTTTTTTCTTTTGCTGTCCCAACCTCTGCGCCACCTCAGAGGCAGCGCACCCACGCCGCTCATTCAGACACCCCGTCCACAGCTACAGCCCGGTCGGCTCCGCCGCAGCCCCAGCACCGGCAATCCACAGGGAGCAGTCAATGTCAAGTCGTCAGGAGGCAACCCACCGGAGGAGACACTGCACTGCTGCCGAGTCACTTCGGTGGTGTTCAGTGGCGCCTATTCTGATCTAACATACGCAGGACACCACCTACTAAGCCCCCTATTGACGACAATAATTGCTTAATCGCGGAGCCGGCGTGAGTGAGCTCTCCCTCCGGAGGTTGCCACCACGTCCGTCCACCGACAGCCCCCATGGACTCGCCGATACCGGTGACCCCGACGGAACCAAACCAAGGCCACAGACGTGTAGAGGACATCGAAATTGAGGTCACCATGAGAGCAGGGCATGAAGGGCCACAGAATTTGAGACATTTTTTTTTCTTTTTTATGCTGATCGATGAGAATGAGAATGATTAAGATGATGCTACGGATTTCCATTTCGGTCTGAGACTACATGACAGGGCTGTACTCTACGCTTCCTTTCATAATATATCCCGGCGTCAACCAGACCCGAGAGATACAGGCACCTGCAGTGTTGGTCAGAATATTTGAGCAACACTTCTCAGAGACGCATCCATTAAGTGGATGAAACTCGACTGTGTGGTCCCAGTCTTCCCAACTGAGCCCGTAGCAAACTCAACTCTGGGTAGGAGCCGGTCGGGGCAGAAAAATCCCACATGACTCTGATGGGAATCGAACCCGCGACCTCCCAACCGGGAGTCCGCGACGCTAACCACTTCGCCTCGGCGGCTGGTCCTGATCTTGACTTTTTCCTTTGCCACGTTCACTGGCTCTTGAACTTTCCGTTTTCTGCCAGTCCTCAACCCTAGGTTGGATTGAGCTCATCACCTCGTCTCCAGAGTCCTTAAGCATGGTTAGTAACCTTGCTATTCCCTCTCTGCACTCCCCGAAGATGGATTTAAGGGGTAGCTTCAGTTTAGCTTGGCGACAGTACAGACCAGGTGGGACACCGAGCTCTCTCCCTGTGTACTGGTTAATTTGGGCCTTTATTGATTACACTGTATGGGTGTTGATACTGAATATCAGTAGAGGCCAGAGCTAGAGGAGCTTTTGGATCAGCTGCTGACCCAGTTTGTCACACACACACACACACACACACACACACACACACACACACACACCACACACACACACACACACACACACACACATATATATATATAAATATATATATATATATACGCGCGCGCGGCGAAAGCTACTCTGCCGAATTCCTTCACACAACTGATGTCATGCAGTTGGATCACCCTATATGTTTTGGACACATGTAATACTCTATGTGACTGAATCTACAATTGAATCACCATTACTAAAACCATGCGCCGTTTTGAACGAGCGGGAAGGCCAGTAACCACACAAACTGTGTACCACAGGAGTATCTCCCCAGTATATCACAATCTTAACCTCTCAATACTCTCAATACTGCGGACAGGCTTGTAATACCAAAGAAGTAGCAGTGACAGGAACAGTGTCTTCGTTCTTCACTAGATGGAGTTCCATGGCGCATATCAAATACATTCGTCTCTTCCTGTTGGCTTGACTGGCTCTGTGTATGCCCGGTGTTCATGGGTTGGCAGTCCGTTCACTACACTTAACTGTTGGAAGTGTCAGACTGTCAGGTTTGAAGCACACACGGGGTGCAGGCAAAGCCTACGTACAGGCGGTAGGCCGCCCTCACTAAAGAAAGGACAAGAAGAAGCTGGCATATGTGGTTACTTTAGAGGGCAGCCCAGCCCACTGAAGCATTCTCGCGCGCGGAAGGAGGTCAGTTCTTATCTGTGCGAACAAACGGGAGTTTGACAAAGACGACTTTAATAGTGAAACAAGATGCAAAGCATATATACGTACTCCCAGTTTATCTTGAATACAAGTACTTTCTGAGATATTCCATAAAGAAGAAAACCTGTTTAGGGCCGTTATAGCCGTTAGTAACGGCTATTCTGGTAAAATAAAACATCGGGCATCATCCGTGACCCATAATGAACATACGTACAACTTTTCAGAAGTTTTGTCTGGAGCGAGTGGAACACATTTTAACCACGGACAGACACACAGACAAACACACAGACAGACAGACACACAGACAGCATTTCTTCGTTCCCATTGTAACGTACTCCCTGTTCTATCAGAACTGGGAGTACAAAAAAAGAGGCCCGTTGTCGTGCCTTTCCCGTCTACTTCTTTGGTGATTATATATATATATATATATATCTTTCTAGGCTTGAGAGTCAAATTACATGGATTTTGGCCTTTCAAGTTACGCGTGTGTGGACGCCTTTAGGTCCCAACATTTTCCTGGAACAATTATGTCTGTCATTTTTTTTAAGCTGTTCAAATGCATAGGTTTGAATATAGATTATAGTCGAAATGTGTGCGTGGAATGATTGGAATGTTTCCTGGTCATTTCGTTGATTGGGATTTTACGAAAAATTTCATTTCTCACCACATGCGTACGAAAGTGAGCCTTTCTGGAATCAACTTGTCTTTTGTGTGTGTGTGTGTGTGTGTGTGTGTGTGTGTGTGTGTGTGTGTGTGTGTGTGTGTGTGCGTGTGTGTGTGTGTGTGTGTGTGTGTGTGTGTGTGTATGAAGTTTAACAATGGCCAAGCTACACACACACACACAACACACACACACACACACACACACACACACACACACACACACACACACACACACACACACACACACACACACACACATACACACACACAGAGGCTGCAAAGTAACGTTTATTCAATAAACAATACACAGCAAAGTATATTTCTGAAAAAAAGTCGTATTCAGACGAATTAAACTGCATCTATCAAAAATGCACAGAACAATGCTCTCCGCATCACAGTCAGCATGAAAATTACAATTATAAAATAATACAAAATGAAAATCATAAGAGAAGCGAGGAAGTAGATACA
>CM065739.1:42473809-42481309 GCA_033310375.1 Conus canariensis
ATTCGCCAAGTTCCTCCAGTTCTGTCCATTGTCGGCCAAGGCCTAGGGCTCTGCACATGGTTTCACTGTCGGTTCTGCAATGCCGTCAGTCCATATGGAATTTTGTGTTGTCTTTCTGTCTTTCATTGTCTCCATGTGTTGACAGTTCCCTGGAGGACTGCTATATAGCAAAGGCAGTGAGTTTTGTTACGTGGTCACACCAACGCTGTTTTCCTTCTTAAACTGATGCCAGCAGATCTTCATATGGTCCGATGAGCTGCTTGATGATTTGGCACGCTTGTCCATCGGCGACATGATCTTTTTTTTCTTTCTTTCTTTCTTCGTACGCAGGCTGATACTCCTGCGGACACTGCCTGTATAGACAGGCAGTGGAGTTTTTGTGTGTATGACCGTTTTTTTATCCCGCATTAAGGCAGCCATACTCCATCTTCGTGGAAGATGCATGCTATGTGTAACGTGTCATCCATACCAACGGCCAAACTGGCCTTCTCTTCCGAAAGTTGGTGATGGGATTTCACGTGTGTGCAAGATGTTGTGCGTGTGTTCACACACGGAACCTGGGTTTATAGTCTCATTCAAATGACTGTAGGGGGAATGGAATCAGACCAATGTTAACTCCGAGGGAAAAATCCTCCTGTACCGAAATTCGAACCCACAACCCCAGGATCACGAGTCCGGCGCTCTTCCAACTGAGCTATTCCAGCCCCCGGCGACATGATCAATGTGTATGATATTCACAACCTTCAGGTAATACCTTATTTCAATGGCTTAGATGCTTCGTTCCAAATCCACTGTGAGAGTCCATGTCTCTTATAAATAAAGGAAGATCATTGCAAGAAACCGATCTGGTGTTTCGTGGAGATACTGTGCTGTCCTTCCATACAGGGTTTGGTCTGGTGGACAGTGCTGATGAATGTCTGCTGATTTTGAGAGACTTTTTGGTCTAGAATCCTTATTGCTAAGGATAGACACTGGGTAAGTGAACTGCTAAATATTTTATAGCTTTTGTTCATGTACGGTTATATCATTATTGATAGTGGTGTTGCAGCTGGACATCGGTCTTCTAGGCGTTGATTTCCATACAATCTCTTGTTGATATCTGTAGTCTTCGAACAAGCTTAGCGAGTAATTGTTCGCTGCCTGCAAGACCAACGGTGTCATCTGCGAATTGAAGGTTAGTGATGGTTCTTCCTCTAGTGCTGACTATACTGACATGATCTCCAAGTCACGATGCGATCCAGGAGAAGATTGAAAAGGGAAAGAGAATACCAGGCGGCCCTGATAAACTCCAACTGAAGTTCCGATGTTTTTGTTTGTTTGTTTTGGAAATGTGTGATAATCGTCTAGCAGAAATGACATGGAAAAGGATATTCAAAGCTTGCCCTTTTTGAGGGATGTCTCCTTGTTTGTTTTGTGTGCTCTGTGTTACCATTTCTGTTAGGCGATTCGGTGTCGTAAGCAGCATTCATTTGCAGTTGTGGGCGTGCATTTATGGCATCATGGGAGCAAGAGTTACCCTACTTTTTTGTTCTTATTTACTGTTTACTGTTCCCTGCCTCATTTAAGCTTTCCTTTTATGCCAATCAAAACGAGGTGACCTGTATTTGTTACTGTTCGTCCGTGTGTTTGTGTGACTGTATTCAAGATAGAATAAGCTGTGTCAGTCTTGAATGAACGCTAGTTTGTGTTTGTTTTATTTCTCCAGTTGCTGTGGCTGTATAGATGTGTCAAGTACAAGGTATTATAGTCAAACTTGGAACATCCTTGGGTGTGTGTGTGTGGGGGGGGGGGGGGGGAGATATCTCCTTGTTTGTTCTGTGTGATCTGTGCTGTCATTTCTGCTAGATTAATCGGGGTGTCGTATACACCAATCGGTTTGGAGTTATGGGTGTGTGTTTATTTCATGATGGGAGCAAGAGTTACCCTACGTGTTCGTTATTTTTGTTTGTTGTTTTAACGATCCATTTTGAGAGTTGGTAGCTTATCGACTTTACCCTCTATCAGACATTCGTACTCTCTCTCTCTCTCTCTCTCTCTCTCTCTCTCTCCTCTCTCTCTCTCTCTTCGTCCCCACCCCTTCTCTCTCTCTTCATCTTCACCCTGTCTCTCTCTCTCTCTCTCTCTCTCTCTCTCTCTCTCTCTCTCTCTCTCTCTGCCCCTTACACATGCTACACTGTTGCCAGCCTCACAGTGTCAACCTGCAAACCAAGCCAGATCACGAGCTAAGCCTTGTATTATTCATCGGTGCTATATCACAGTAATCACTTTCGTCCACCCACAATGCCCGGGTGTGGAGGAGGGGTGGGGAAATGGATGGGAGGTGTATCTCCGATTTGACACCCGGGGGTAAAAACAGATAGGAGGGGAGGGACAATAACAGTCGCCTGTGCGGCTCCAGCTGGTAGTCGAAGTAGACGGGGATTTGGGGTGTGCAGCCGTTCGGAACTGCGCTATCGCGGATCTAAACCTGGGCGCGTGAGGAGTGGCGTGCGTTTGGCGTGAGTTCGTGTTTCAGTAAATCACACTTAACAACGTGTGCGTTTTAATATCGTGGGGTGCGAATTACCGATGTTTTATTCATCGGTTTGCTGTTTGGGTGTTTGTTTTTGTGGGCGGATGTTTTCTCCCTCCTCCCCCTCCCCACCCCACCCTCTCCCCATTCCCGCTGCCTGCCTCTTTATCCGAAAATCTGTTTCTCTCTCTCTCTCTCTCTCTCTCTCTCTCTCTCTCTCTCTCTCTCTCTCTCTCTCTCGATAATGATAACAATGACGATGATGATGATGATGATAATAATAATAATGATAAGATTGATAATGATAATGATGATGACGGTGATGATAATAGTGATGATAATAATAATAAGAAGAAGAATGATGATGATGATAAATAATAATTGTAACAATGATAATAATAATGATGATAATGATAATAAGAACAATAACAGTAATTACAAAAAAAGAGACATGATACTAATAATGATGGTGATAATAATAATAACAACAACAACAACATGAATAATAATGACCCAAAAAATAAGAGACATAATAATGATGATAATGGTTAGGATTTGTGCGCCTCCGTTCTCTGCTGAACTAGTTCGATTTCAAAACGTAAGGGGAAAAAAAAAACTTATGTTCAAAATATCTTTCTACAAGCGCTTGAACCAAATATACATGTAATATGCATCTCAGCACACCAACATTCCACATCTCCGGCTCACCTCACTATCGCAATCTCCTCATGCCTACACACGAAGCACGCGCGAGCTCACACACACACACACACACACACACACACACACACACACACACACACACACACACATGCGTGCACGCACACACACACACACACACACACACACACACACACACACACACACACACACACACACACACACACACATAAACCCGCGCGCGCGAACGCACGCACACAGCACCACCACCCACCACCATCTTCACCACACACACACACACACACACACACACACACACACACACACACACACACTACACACTACACACTACATCAGCATATCAGAGGTATTCTCACAGTAGAGGCAGGAGAACAAAATATGGTATGAGAAAAGTGCGAGAAGTATGTCAGTAATGGGAACAAGAAAAGCGGTTTGAATACAGATGACTTTCATCTTCTTTCTCTCTTCCTTTCTTTCATCTTCTTTTTTGCCAGTCTGGATATAAAAGTGGTCACGACGCATGACCTAGACAGAAAACAGAAGTTTATTGCACAAAGCAGATCCACTATGAAGGAAAGCACGCCAGGCTTAAAGCTGTTTGAGATGTTTCAGATTACGTATGTGAAAGATGCATGTATTCTTTACAGAACGGATAGAACGTGACTTGGATATACAGACGAACAAGTTCAGACAACTAGTATGGTGCTGTTCAAGTTAAAAACACCGTTACAATGCTTTCAGAATCTTGTATTCGAAACGACAGCGAAACAGAAAGCAGACGTGAGAGCAAGGGGAGCAACGTGTTCTCTTTTTTGGATAGTTTGAAAAAGAGGCGAGTAACACACTTCATAACTGTCTGCAAATGAGTCATAAGATACCGGGGAAGGCCCGCAAGTAAAGCGTTGTTAAAGTCAGTCGAGAGGGAACCATGTAAGCAGTGTTTCTATAGCTTCTGCCGTAAGTAAAACGTTTAATGGAGCCAATTCTGTGGATCTCAAAGTAAACAGTTTGCCATGTTTTCTTGATCTGCGTTCTCATGACCAGTGCTTCTTCAAAATCAACACACAGATTTTTGTCTGATTTTGAGAAAGTAATAACACTTTGACAAGTGTCTAGAGAATTTGGGAGAACGGCCCCCACCATCACTTTTGTTGGAGTGGCTTCTGTTTTGTCTTCATTAAAGCTTATGTTTGTTGTGTCTGGTCCAAAGTCTTTCGTGCGCCACTTACTTTGTCATTGTTTGTAGCAAAGTGTGATTCCGCGGAGGGAATATAAACCATAAAATGTATTATAAACAGCAAACATATGATGATGAAGAGTATGTCACTCAGAAATATTGGAGAGGGGATGTACGTAGAGTGTGAAAAGAATGGAGCCCAGACTGAATCGATATTCGACAAAAACGTTGTACATAGAAAAAGAGACATGCGCTGATGTTGACTTTGAAAAGCTGAATGACGTCATACATGACTACAACCAGTGACAAACTTAATATTGTATCAGTGGACGTTGATATTTTTGGTAAGGACGAGGGGATGGGATAGGGCTAGAGGGGGAGGGGGAGGGATAACGGCGGTACATAAGAGTTAGGAAGAACAAGAAGAACTGCAATTTAACCAATCTACTGCGACGTTCATTACTTCATTAACTTGGACCTTCCAAAATCTCGCCAGTACGAGTTTCGCTCGTCTCGAAAGGTAGCAAAGAAACGCTCCTCCTTAAGGTTTTTCTCGGGAGACCCTAGCTACCCTAGAGACAAGAAACGCTTCTCCTGTCTGGTGTGGTCAACAAGTGATGACGATCGTTGATCACGAGAGCGTTTTTATTACTTTACTTCAGACCTGTGTGCTTAACATAAACACCCAGTCTGTTCAACACCTGCTGTTTGTCTGAGAAGGATAAACACAGTCCCTCGAGAATAGGGGGGGGGGGGGGGGGGGGGGGGGGGGGGGGGGGGGGGGGGGGGGGGTGTAGGAGGGGCGGAGCCCGATCTAAACATGACACCTCATAAAATCATCAGCTGAGTGCATCCCATGACATCAACTTCTTTCCACTGATAGACGTCCAGGGAAAGAAACAAGATCATCATGCCTGAAGCGAGAAGGCGGGGAACAGCTAGCGTTTGCTCGCAGCGAGAGAAGCGAGACAGCGAGGTGTGTTTGAGAAAGGCGCGGGCTATACTTTCTCATCCTGCGCTTTCTTCTTCAAGCTGTTCTGGCTGTTAGAGAGTCAGAGCTCAGATCGTTTTGATACACCAATGAGAGGTCGTTACTCCTTTTCTTGCACCAATCAGAGGCCATCCTTACCTTTCTTGCACCAATCAGAGGACACTTTACATCCACTAATAAGCGTGTCATCGCGTTTTTTTTAAAAATATTTATTTAATTCTTTTATATCATATTTATTACTATTACTATTATTATTATCATCATCATTATTATTGTTATTATCATTATGATCATCATGATTTTTATTAGTAGTAGTATTAGTATTATTATAGTTATTATTATCATTATCTTTATTATTATTATTATCATTATTGTTATTATTATTATCATTATTATTATTATCATCATTATGTAAAACCTTGCATCAAGAAATGTACCGGCATAGCTGACACTGTCAGCTTGGCCTTGTCTTGTGTGCCAAAAATTACAAGTGGGTTTATCAACCTGTCAACACCCGAAGGTGGGTTTTTGTTTTTGTTTTTTGTTTTTTCGTGAACCCACTAGGGTAATTCCGTAAACCTGGTTTGTTTTCGCATATATTTTGGCACATTTATACTGTCGGAAACATTTTTCTTTACAATCTGAAGTTTCTACATGGTAGATTTCTGACATTGATTTTCGAAAATTTTCCGTTTCTAAAACGTCAAAAAGAGTAACAAAGGTCATCCAGAACATTCAAGTTTCGCGTAGATGACAGGATTCAGTCTCAAAATGTCATATCTATTGCATTCTTTTCGTAAATTGAAACGTTCTTTAAAATTGAAAAGTCGATAAACCCCAGGGGGGGGGGGGGGGGGGGAGGGATTTGTGTGTGTGTGTGTGTGTGTGTGTGGCGCGGGCGTGTGCGCGTGCGTGCGTGCGTGCGTGCGTGCATGTGTGTCAGTGATCCATCTGACCGGAACAGGGAATGGATTTTAACGTACATGCTTGAGCTCATTCATGCATACGGCCTCGGTTTAAAGTCTCTTCCAAAGCGCTAAGAGGCACTGGGGCTGCCCAGGTGTTCACTCCAATGAGAACAATTCTGCCAACTTGGCTATCTCGGGTGGGAATCGAACAGGCGGGCCATGGGACAAGAGTTTGACGCCTTACCCACCCCGCCAACCAGATCCCCGTGGGAAGGAAAGACCGTGACTCGTGTGGCCAGGAAGGACATCGGTGTTGTCTGTGACTGTGTTGACAATGAGACTACTTCTTCAAGCTCTTCTTTGCTGTTGAAGGGTCAGGCATTTTAATCTTTTTAATACTCCAGCCAGAGACCTTTACTACCAGAGAGTTTTTACTACGGCACCAGTCGCAGGAGTAGCAACTGTAGGCCATTTTGTCTTGAATGCAAGACAGCCCCGAGACATCTAGCGAACTGTCGCTTTTTCCTAGCCACGCTCGACGTTAGGGTGTGCTTATAAAACACTGACGCTCGCCAAGCGAGCGAGAAAATTCTTGCCACCTTACCTCTCTGAAACACGCAAATGGACGACCCTCAAAGGCGAGTCTCCATCTAGCCAAACTGAGTCGCGTTTCACACAGGCGAGGTGGAATACAGTTGAGTTTTACGACCTCACAGTAAAAGCTTTTACGGACAAGTTTGTAGCTGCAGCAAACTGTAGCATGGAACCGTTTATGAGGCGAAGTAGCGAGAATCCTCACTTATATGTGCGAGTGTGTTTCATAAAATACTCAAGCGGCGTATCAGGCTAGGGAGAAAAGCGAGGGTTCGCTAGACTGTCTTGGGCTCTCTCTCTCTCTCTCGCATGCGAGGGAAGATGGCCGACGCTTGTAACTCCCTGTGATTGGTGCACAAAAGAAATAGCGTTCTCTGATTGGTAGGTAAAACGATCTAAATGCTGACCCTTCAGCAACAAGAGGAGGAGGTTGAAAAAGCAGTCACAGTGTACATTTGAACAGTTGACTCGCGAGACAACTCCCCTCGCCTTTCCCATCTCTCGCCGCAAGGACAAGCTAAACACCTGAGGGTTCTTGCTTCTGTGAAACTCGGCTCTGGACTGAAGTGGTGGACTGATAATAGGGTATGATGACCTTTTATTTAACCTGCGAGCAGCAGCGACAGGCTGAACATCA
>CM065739.1:42486309-42488809 GCA_033310375.1 Conus canariensis
GTTTGTTGATAGGTGTGCGTGTGTGGTGTTGGGATCTGTGTGGTTTGTTGATGTGTCGTGTGGGATCTCTGTGTGTGTTGATTTGAAGACATGGCAACTTTCTCCTATATAGCGACCAAACTAGGCTACTGCGTACATGTTTCATTTTCATGTCCTAATAAGGTACGCACAGTGAGACAGTGTGCAACGCTGCGTGCACCGAAAGCACAACAAATAAGTGTGTGTGTGTGTGTGTGTGTGTGTGTGTGTGTGTGTGTGTGTGGTGTGTGGGTGTGTTTGTATGTGTGTGTGTGGGTGGGGGGGTGTTGTGTGTGTGTGTGTGTGTGTGTGTGTGTGTGTGTGTGTTCGCGCGTGTGTGTATATGTCTGTGTCACAGAGAGAGAGAGAGAGAGGAGTAGGGGAGGGTGGGGGGGGGGGGGCTTCAAGTTCACTTTTACGACAGTCATTCAAATGCTCCAGACCTGATCTTTAAGCATCCTAACTGAGGGTAAGTGACTTTCCCTGATCTAATGCCCGCTCTCGTATCTCGCGAGATGTTGACGGTACAATCATCTCTAGATTAGCACACCGCTGCTCTACAGCGCTTAAGGTTCCACAGGCAAGACCGATAACCGATGGCGTTCATTACAGCCAATCTAGAAGCAAACACGGCCTCGTTGACTTTATCGAAGCCTACACACTGGGATGCAATTGAGATGTCCGGTGTGTGGTAGTAGTGTCGACCAGGGCGAACCGCTGAGCTCTCATTTTTACCGGGGTGAGGAAGGAACGTAAATGTGCCTCTCAGTACGGCGACTGTGGATGCTTTGTGGCTTGTTGTCTGGTTGTCGCTGTAGTTGGAAACAATATCCACAAAGATCAACAAAATCTATAGTTGCTCTGACTAACCAGTCTGTCTTAATTTACCGGTTTCGATCTTTGTCAGATAAATCTTTTCTTGCGCTGTCAATTTTGAATTTCTAATATTTGGAAGTGTGTACAGTACGAGAATACTGGGTGGAGGCAAACATCTAAAATTGAAAAACACGCCGACCATCTTTTTTTAAAGTCAGTCTGGACTGTTTAAAGGTACGACACGATTACGTTGTGTGTGTGTGTGTGTGGTGTGTTGTGTGTGTGTGTGCGTGTGTGTGGTGTGTGTGTGTGTGTGTGTGTGTGTGTGTGTGTGTGTGTGTGTGATTTGTGCCAAAACCTGTTTGTGAACGTATATTCAACGAGTTTCACGCAGATCTTCACAGATTCTCTCTTGAACCCATGACAGTCGCCATTTTTTGTTTCCAACAACACGATAGAAATCTTCTTCGGCTTCGTCGTTTTCTCTTCACGTTCGTTGTCTTATATCTCAGTAATCATTTTAGAAAACCGAGTTTGTAACAGAATAAAGAGTAGACAGTGAGATTACGTATGCGGAAAGGAAAGTGATCTTTTCAGTGAGGGTGACAGTAAAACTGTTCATCCTTTGATCGTGTCTAAGGGTGGCAGTCTCTCTTAAGCAAAAGCACTCTGAAGCAAAAGCGTCTTGTCAGAGATCGACTGATTGTGTGACTGTTCATCTGAAAATACACTGTTGTGGAAACATCTTGAAAAGCTGATAATAGTTCGTATCACCTCAACAAAACGTATTCTGTTTACAGTATGGTATGCTGCGTTCCATTGTACTGAGTCGTTTTTTGGGGTTATATTGTATTGATTTTGCATTAGGAAGCACTGGAGTGATAATGATGACACATGAAAACAGATGACAATGACTCTTGAAAACCTGTAATTACGAACATATATAACATAGGTATCTTGACGCATTTACCTATGAATTGTTATTAATGGTGTCATTCCATGGATTGTCTTCTTGTTCTCCTCCTGGTTGTTGTTGTTGATCTTATTTTTCTTCTTCTTCTTCTTCTGCTCCTCCTCCTCCTCCTTCTTCTTTTTCTTCTTCTTCTTCTTCCTCAATTTTTTTGGGTAGTCCCTGGGAGACCACACTCAAGAAAATTCACTAAGTATCTACAGTTCTGTTGCTTGAGTAAAGAGCTTGGGTCTCTACAAATGTTTTACCGGTCGATTCGGCAACGTTGTCAGTCCATCATCTTTTTTTCTTTCTGTCTTTCTATTCGTCTCCCTTCCTTCAACAGCTTCCGGGGCGATGGGGGAGGGGGTGGGGGTTGGGGTGGGGGGGGGGGAGAAGGTGTTGTGTTAGCAAGACCATTGGATCTTGTTACAAGGTCATACCAAGGAAAACGTTTCTTCATTGATGTGAGCAGATCTTCATAACTACGGTCCAAAGTGCTGTACGGACCGTTTCTGTTTGTGGCACTGCTTTGCAAAGCATAGAATACCGGATGCCGGAAATAACTATCATTGCTAACTGTTTTCACTACCTCCGTCTCACGAGAGTCAGAAAGTTTTCTGAGTTTTGATCCGTTATCTGATATGTTAAAGATGTCAAAACGAGCTAAAATAATCGTTGTTGTGTGAAAATTCTTTTTTTTTCTCTTTTGGTATA
>CM065739.1:42493809-42496309 GCA_033310375.1 Conus canariensis
CATGACCAAGACACTCAAGCCGTGTGTGTCCAGCTTTTGTTGATTTGCTTGTTTGTTTAGCAGAACGCCCAACAGATTCTAACACGAAAAGGGGTTCGTCTCCGTTGTCCGCAATGTCTATGGAAAAGAACAGTCACGTGGAGAGACTTTGTTTAAAACAAGACCTTTGGCTGGTGACTTAGTTGACAGTCTTCTTCTTCTTCTTCGTCTTCTCCTTGAAGAGTCATTTAGGGCACCTCACTGTAGAACAGTTCACTACGTTCTTCAAGTTGTCGTTGGTGTGGGTAAGGCCTAGGTCTGTCTGCAAATGGTTTCCCAGTCCAGTCTGAGATGTCGTCAGTTCACCATTTTGCTGTCTTCCCCCCCAAAACTTCCTCCCCGGGCGCTTGTGAAATTTCGCAAAGCTACGGGATCTTGTTGCGTGGCTATACAAACGTAGTTTTCTTTCCGTCACTGATGTGAAGCAGATCAGCAAGATGAACATCTTAAAGCCAACCCAGCAACACTCATCTGTTTTGCGATTTTTAGGTTTATTTTGTTTGTTACCAGATTTTTGTATTTCAGCTTGCGAATGTGACATTTTGACTTGCAGCCTACACAATTCTGTTTTTTCTTTTTTTCTTTTTTTTTTTTTTTGCTTGCAGTCCTGATTTGATGTTCTGCACTCGGCTGGAATGTACACACCATGACTTGAGTCATTTTAGATTGCCTATACATGAAAAAACTGTTGAAAAAAGAATATACGGATAGACAAAACAGACGTCATCTCCCCCTCTATCCCCCCAAAAAGAAAAACACACACAACAACACACACACACACACACACACACACACACAACACACACACACACACACACACACACACACACACACACACACTGAGGCTAACGACAACTTCTCATTATGGCCCTCTTACACGGTCCGACCCAAAGAGTTGTTGCTGTCATCCATTCTGATGACGTGCCCAGTCCAGCGTAGCTGAGCCATCAGCAACATTGACTCAATGCTTTGTCAAGTCAGCCTTGTCCAACACCTCTCTTGGTTTGTGACTTTGTCCTGCCAGCGGATGTCCATAACCATGCGCAGCGATCGCGTATAGAACTATTCTAGCTGCTTGATATGCTTTCGATACAGCGTCCACGCTTCACATCCGTACAGTAGTGAAGAAAGGATTACAGCCTTGTAGATCATAAGCTTTGTAGACAGTCTTATGTTTTTCTGCTGGAGGACCTTCACTCTTAATCTTCCGAGGGCCTGGCTGGCTTTCTGGATCCTGGACATGATCTCTTTGTCCAGTGAACCATCTGCAGAGATAACGCTGCCCAGATTCTTGAAGCTCTCCACGCACTTCAGCTGGACTCCATCGATGGTAATGGCTGGCTGGGGCTTGGCTGTGTTAGGGGCAGCTTGGACCAGGACCTTCGTTTTTCAAAGACTTGATTGTCACATAGTAATGGTGTGGACATATTCATCCTCTGTTCACGTGAACTTGTCACGCTCGTTATTGTCCCTGTCTCTCTGACTCTGTCTGTCTGTCTGTCTGTCTGTCTCTCTCTCTCTCTCTCTCTCTCTCTCTCTCTCTCTGTCTGTCGTCATCGTTGACATCAGCCTGCTTGCTCATTTGGAAGGCTACACCTGTTCTCTCTCTCTCTCTCTCTCTCTCTCTCTCTCTCTCCTCTCTCTCTGTCATCATTGTTGACATCAGCCTGCTTGCTCATTTGGAAGGCTACACCTGTTCTCTCTCTCTCTCTCTCTCCTCTCTCTCTCTCTCTCTGTGTCATCGCTGTTTTCAATCCAGACTACCCCACCTATCCAATCTCTTCCCCCACCATATACCCACACTCCCCTGGCAAATAATCCGCTTATATTAGCATGGTTAAGCGGGCTGGTGGCATGTGTGTGGATGGACGAAGGGAAGCCGGTCTGTCCTGACGTAGTAGAAGAGGTTTACCATGTCGTCCCCGGTCTGCGGATTGTCGTGTCTGTTGTGCCCCCTTTCTCCTCAGAGGCTGACGTGTCTCGGTAGTTTTTTACACCTCTGATAATCCCCCCCCCTCCCCTTCTTTCTTCTCCCAGCTTTAGACTCTCCCTAACCGCTCCCACCCCCACCCTTCTTCACACTCACTGACTCACTCTCACTCTCTTTCACACACACACACACACACACACACACACACACACACACACGTATTTACATAAACATAGAGACACACTGGCAACACACAAACATAAGCGAGAGCACGCGCTCACGGGGACACACACACACACACACACACACACAACACACACACACACACACACACATATCTACACACACACACACACACACACACACACACACACACATATATATATATATATATATATATATATATATATATATGTACACACACACACGCACACACGCGCGCACGCGCACATACGCAGAGAGAGAGAGAGAGAGAGAGAGAGACAAGACAGACAGAAGAGAGAGACAGAAGAGACAGGGCAGAAAAGAGAA
>CM065739.1:42501309-42511309 GCA_033310375.1 Conus canariensis
CGTGTGTGCAAGATGTTGTGCAGTGCGTTCACACACGGAACCTCGGTTTATAGTCCCATTCGAAGGACTGTATGGGAGAATGGAGTCGGAACCAATGTTAACTCCGAGGGAAAACTCCCCCTGTACCGAAATTCGAACCCGTAACCTCAGGATCACGGGTCCGGCGCTCTACCAACTGAGCTATTCCGGCTCCCTCCCCGCGCCCCCCCCCCCCCCCCCCCTCCCCCCCCCTCCACATCCCTGCTCCTTGCCCCTGCCTCTGTTTTTTTTTTTTTTGTTTGTTTTTTTCACTAGATGTATTTTCAGCCGCCCCACATTCTCCATCCCCCCCCCCCCCCCTTTTTTTTTTTTCTCTCGATGTGTATCTTTCCGTCCCACATATAATCTTTTTTCACCACCTGGGAGAAGATAACTCTCGTCATACTTCCGACTTAGCCGCTGAAAACGGCCTGTTCACGAGACAGCTCAGCCATTTTTTTTTGTGTTTTCTTTCGCTCTGTTCTATGGTGTTTTCCACGTGTGTGTGTGTGTGTGTGTGTGTGTGTGTGTGTGTGTGTGTGTGTGTTTATACACTGTAGAACTCGTTGTTGTGTTATATTGTCATCGCCCTCTCCATTCGTTTAGCGGCAAGTAATGCTGCTTATTATAGTCGTTCTCTTTCTGTCTCGTTTTCTTCATTTCTGACTCGGTGGGGCTTTTTTTTTTTTTTTTTTTTCCTATTGTTCCCCCACCCCCACCCCCAACCGCTGCCACCCCTATTTTACCCGTTTTCTTTCTGTCTTTCCTGTTTGCCTCGGATCTCTGTTCATGTGTGTTGCTGAAAAATTTAGCATTCAGACCATCACTGAGAGAGAGAGAGAGAGAGAGAGAGAGAGAGAGAGAGAGAACTCTGCGTGTGTGTGTGGGGTGTGTGTGTGTGGTGTGTGTGTGTGAGAGAGAGAAGAGAGAGAGAGAGAGAGAGAGAGAGAGAGAGAGAGAGAGAGAATGGCTTTTTGTTTCAAACTTTTGAGCCCGTACAATTATAAGGCCTTAGGAAAGGGGAGGTAACGGAAATCGACTGGAACGTTGTTGTTGTTGTTGTTGTTATTGTTGTTGTTGTTGTTATTATTGTTGTTGTTGTTGTCGTCGTCGTACCCTGGCTAAAAGACTCCAGGGATCATCCGAACAGCCGAAGCACTTGAACACTATGGTACAAATGCATCAGCTGGGGATGAGAACATTACATGTGTGACCGTTTTTGATTACCCCGCCACATGGGCAGCCACACTCCGACTTCGGGCGATTTTGGAGACTGATAAATGTTAGGCTAGGAACGTGTCACAACTGAAGACAAATCCCCGCATAACTATGCGGAGCATAACAACATTTTGATGTAGCTTTGGTGTTGTAGCCTATGTCAGTTGGTCTGGCACGGAATGATCGTGATATGAAATAACGATATTCAAGATCTTCTTGACAAGGAAACAATATCAAGGAAGCATAATAATGAGAGAGAGAGAGAGAGAGAGAGAGAGAGAGAGAGAGAAAAGAGAGAGGGGGGGAGGGGGAAGGAGGGGGAGGACAAAGTTTCAAAAAGCTAGTCTTTGATGTCTCTCCTTTCCGTTGAAAATTCACTGTCGGATAAAAGAAATGTCTTGTCTTTTAGGGCTACAATTCAGGAAATCTTTTTTCCCAACTATGTCCGGCTTTTTTCCTTTTTTTTTCTTTTTTCTTTTTCTTTTTTCTCTCTTAAATTTGTGCTATATGAAGATGGACCGGTCGCTCTGAAAACGGCTGGCAGAGCGAAAGTATACCGGGCCATTTTTGCCACGGTCGTCTCAGTTCAGTCCGAAAATGGCGATCCGGGGTAACTTCCCTTTACGATTGACGGGGCAACACACAGTCAGAGTACACTGGATAAAAACAGTACATAACAAACAAGTAGGATAACTCTTACTCCCATGACTCGAACAGATTGGGAGACTGGAGAAAGCGCAAGCGCGTGGAAAAATAATCTGTTTGAACACGTCGTAATGTTAATAGCTAAGCTTTCGTGTTAAGCGAGCTTGGAAACGCACGAACGCGCCCACGCACACACAAACAGACAAGCGCGCGCACGCACACACGTACAGACAAGAAGGCGCGCGCGCGCCCACACGCACGCATACCCACACACATATCCCCCCCCCCCCCCCCACCGCCACACACACACACACACACACACACACACACAGGTTTAGTGCGCGTGTATCTGTTTATAATTTTTTTTTTTATGAGCCATTACTGTCTGCTTTCAGTCACAGGTATTCATGAGATGATAATTGTTTTCAACAGTCATGATTTCCTGCTTTCAATAATCATGATTTGTTGTTTGTTTGTTTGTTTGTTTTCACGAGTCATAGTTATCTGTTTTTGTGATTGATAAAACTTTTTTTTATGACAAAATTTCTTTTAAGTCACAGTTTGTAATGATGATCCGTTTTCCTAAGCCTTAATCATTGTTTTCCCTCGGTCATAAATACTGTTTTCGTGAAGTTATAGTTATTAGGAGTCAGGATTATCTCTTTCCATGACGCTTTTGTTTTCTGTTTGTCATGATTTTCTGTTTTCCTGTTGTTATAATGACCTGTTTTTCAGGCATAAATGTGAATTTTCACCAGTTAGATATATATCTGTTTTTATTAGTCATAAACATGCTTTCAGTTATGACTGGTTTTCATCAGTCATTATCATCTGTTTTCATGATTAATTGTCCCTTCTATCAGGTGGGCCTATGTTTTTAGCCATGTTTCTGTTTTCAGGTGAGTGTCGTAATTATCTGTCTTCTTGAGTCACAATTACCGTTTTCCTGAGTCCGAATTCCTGCTTTTGTGAACAATAATGATAGTTTTCATGGATCATAATCATCTGTTTTCCTGAATCGTGATTATCTGTTTTCATAAGTCATATTGGAAGAGTTTTGACAAATCATGATTTATCTGTCTTCATGGATCATAATTACTATTCTCGTTACGTAATTATTTGTTTTCAGTCATAAATTTCTGTTTCGTATGTCTTTGTTATCTGTGTACATGCCTCTTTTCAACAATAAGCTTTTGCAAGTCATAATTATCGGTTTCCACGAGTCATAATTATGTTTTCAGTCGTGATTTTCTGTTTTCATAGGTCATATTTATCTATTTTCATAAGTCATAACTGTGTTTTCAGTCATAGTTATCGCTTATCATTGACGATGATGTTTTCAGTCATAATTATTGACTTTCATGAGCCATTGCTTATTTCAAGTCATCATTTTCTGTTTCCATGAGGCGCATCTGTTTCCATGAGTGATAGTTATAATTATGTGTCCGTGATTCATAATTGTTTGTTATCAGTCTGATATTCTGTTTCATAAGTGATGCCTATCTGTTTAATGAGTGATAATTTTCTGCTCTCAGTCATAATTATCTGCTTTCGAAGTCATCTTGTTTTCATGAGTTAAAAGTTGTTTGCTGCGATAGTTGTCCCTTTTCGTGAATTGGTATGTTTTCGATTTTCGTGAGTGAAGTTTTCTTTTTCTTTCTTTCTTTTTTTTTTTTTTTCATATGCCGCTGTTTCTTGTCACGGTGAAAGACAGTTGTAAGGCTGGCGGAAGTCTTTCCCTCTTTCTCTTATCCAGAGTGTGGGCCGCTTCAGTTTTTTTTTTTTTTTTTTTTTTTTTGTAATCATAGCGCCTGATGTTGATTGTAAGTCGCCGATGAAAAAGCGTGTTGCTCTGAGCTGCGCAGCCTTGATGTCCTGGATGTGTGTTTTTTTTTTTTTTTTTTTTTTTCTGGGTTCTGGATTCTACACTCTGGGAGCACACTTCAAGATGAGGGGTGAACCATCACGTTGTGAGCCTGTTTGAGTTTTTCTTTTTTTTCTTTTTTTTTTTTTCTTTTTTTTTTTTTCTTTTTAAAAATTTTTTTCCAGTGACATCAGGACAACGCTCAAGGCGTCACTGGCTGTGGCCACAATGTTGCTAATGTGGGCGTTGTTCACCCTTTGGAGATCTTGATCATGGAGTTGGTGAATTTGGGGGACGCGGTAGATTTCCTCCTGGTGGACATGCATGATGCTAAATGTGTCTGGATGGAGCTGCATGTCACATTCGGTCTTCCCTTTTTCCAGAATCTGCAGTTCTTCCTTGAGCTGATGCTCATCCTATGCGTAAGCAATCAAGCGGCAGAGGGTGGCGTCGTCAGCGAACAACCTTGCAAGAGAGGTAACCCTGTCTGACAGGTCTTTGACATACAACAAGAAAAGATGGGGACCAAGGATGCTGCCTAGAGGAACGCCTTCTTTGACACTGACCGACTCAGAATGGCTTCCCTCGACAGCATCTGTCTGGTTCTCTCATTCTGGAAGTTTGCTATCCATCACTTGATAACCCCCCGCCCTCCCTTCCCTGTAGATGTGTGGATCAGAAGGGTTTTGCTGACCCAACTGAAAGCCTTCGCAAAGTCCATCAACACAACATCGGTGCTCGAGGTTGAATCGCATGTTCTTCCTTGATGTCCAGACGTCGGGTCTCACATGATCTGCCGTGTCAGAAGCCATGCTGCTTTAAGCGAATGCTGTTATGCTCTGGCTGATTGATGATCCCGCTGACGAGTATACGCTCCAAGATTATTGCAAGGTACGCTAGTCAGTGAGATAGGTCTGTAGATGCCGGAGGTCGTAATACTGGCCTTTCTTATAGACGGATGATACAAGGGCGGTTTCCCAGTCACATTTCTTAAAACTGAACAGCAGAAAACGATACTATAATAATAATAATAATAATAATAATAATAATGATTTCTTATATAGCGCTTAATCAAACGAATTTCTCTAAGCGCTTTACAAAGTCATACTACATTCACCCTTCTCATATACAATAATACACCTTATACCCAAATACTATTACTACAATAACTAACAAATCCTAATCCTACCAATGTGACATTCACTTATTCTTCAAATATCACTTAATAAATAAACTTAATCCTATAACGTTCAATCATACAACAAATACATATAATAGAGAACATACACATACGCTACATTTGAAAAGGCCCAGACGGCTATGAGTTAGGTTGTACCCCCCCCCCCCCCCCCTCTCCCACAGCATTGACTAATTATGAGAAAATAGATGGGTTTTAAGTTTAGACTTGAAAGAAGAGATAGAATCTGAATGTCTGAGACAGTCTGGCAGTCTGTTCCACGTCGCTGGAGCTTGAAAAGAGAAAGATCTTTCACCAGTAGTAGTCCTGAAGCGAGTCATTCGCAGAAGGCGGTCGTCAGCACAGGAGCGTAGTTGTCGAGAGGGGGTGTAGATTTTAAGGAGATCTGAGAGATAAGAAGGTCCATTTTCAAAGAGAGCAGAGAAAGTGAGAGTTGAGATTTTGTACGAGATACGGTTTGAGACAGATAGCCAGTGAAGAGAGTGGAGGAGAGGTGAAATGTGAGCATGTTTTCTTGCTCTACAGACGACTCGGGCTGCATGATTTTGGATTCGCTGTAATCTTTCTATCAGGTATTTTGGAAGGCCGGCCAAAAGTGAGTTGCAGTAATCTATTCTAGATAAGACAAATGCACAAATGAGAGTTTTTGTAGCATCTGTAGAGAGAAGGTGACGTACAGAGCTGATTCTTCTTAGTTCTAAATAGGCAATCTTGCAAATATTTGAAACCTGTTTCTCAAAGGAGAGGGATTGGTCAAGTATGACCCCTAGACTGCGGACAGAGGTGGAGACAGAGACAGCACAGTCATTGATAGTGACAGTTGAAGGCAGAGAAGGATGGTTAGGTTGTTTTGTCACGAACATGAGTTCCGTCTTGTCGTCGTTTAGTTGTAGTTTGTTGGTTGTCATCCAGTCCTTCAGGTCTGCAATGCAGCCCCGCATCCGAGAAATCAGTGAGTCAGTTTCATACTATGGTCGAGGTTGATTGGTTATCGTTACTTCTGAATGAAGAATACTTAATTACGAGCAGAATCAGAAATCTGGAACATTTTGTTTTGTCTTTTCTGTAACTGTATTTGAAGAATGACTGAATGAAAATAAAGGGAGCTTCATGCCCAGAGCAGATGGTGTATTGGGGAGCAAATCACCACACTTTTGCTTCGACTGGTTGATCACTTGCGCTGAAGGAGTGTCTTGACTAGAAAGCTGGCATTCGCTTCTATGATCCCTTATGTCTCTGGTCACGCCTGTTGAATGTCAAAAACCGAGCGCAAGAGCGAACGCTTGAGCGAAAAGCTTGCCTCGTGTGGGACAGCCTTTAGACCCAAGAAGGTATTCAAGATGGGCAGTGAGGAGTGTATAACAGACAGCGTGCAAATTGTAGTGATGCCATTCCGTGATGTCAGCTGTATTGCTCTGTGCGCTTCGCATTGTTAATACAGCATTGTTTCTTTTAGGGTCATGTTTTTTGTTTTATGTTTGTATACTGTTCGGTTGTTATGTACTGTACTGTATTGCAGAGTAATCAATTGTTTTGTGATGCATTCAATCGTTTAACTGTTTTGTCTGTGTCAATTTCGAGACGCCCTCCCCCTGAGAGAGAGAGAGAGAGAGAGAGAGAGAGAGAGAGAGAGAGAGAGAGAGAGAAAAGATGGGGAGGGAGGGAGGGAGGGAGGGAGAGGAGCCCAAACCATACAAGACTCGAACCACGGATCCGCAGTCCTCTCTCTTTCCACCAGGTGGAGTGGCCGTGCACTATCCACCACGCCACATGTTAACCTCAACAGTCTGACAAGACGTCCAGGATGATGAGTGGTGACTTTTACGTCCCATCAACCTCAGGCTCTTAACAGGACAAGTACTTCACACACGGATGGAATCCGTCGTCGGCCGGGCAATAAACAACCTAACTTGGGTCTTGGCTTGACTTGAAGGGTGAGATTTACGTTCTACTGGCCGGAGGCCCTTAAGGACAGGGTGTACTCGCAGACCGAGGTCTGCATACTCTGTGGCAACTGTTGTCGCTGGCGGTGGCTGGTGAGTTCCGTGGGGGGTGTCGCTCTCTGAACTCTGGTTCCCTGTGAACTTCAGTTCACATTCGGGTGTTGTTCGGCCGACGATGGTCGTCGGTGTATTTCGCCTCTTTCCCCACACCGAAAGGCTGTCTTCAGGACCACTAGGCGGCCTTCTTCGTGCTCGGGTGTCAGTGGTCCTGTGCCTTGTGAGGCCGCCTCAAAGGGGGAGCAGGACGAAAGTCGCTGGAGCGCTGCACGAGTCCCTTGTATTCTGTGGTCCACGCAGACTACGGCTGGGAGGGCAATTCTTCAGCCCATCCCTATGAGCCCATGCCTGGTCCAAAAGCATGGTATCCCAGGCCGCGGTAATCGTAGTTGGGTAGCGCTCCATCGCCGATCGCCCCACATCTCCAGGAGTCGTCCTCTGGCGACAGAGACTAGACCAGCCGTCACTCGTTTGGCTGGAAGGTTCGCTGCGCCGCCAGATACTGACCTCTAACATAGGTGTCCCTCAAAGGAGAGCATGAAAACTGTCCCTTCGTACCTGTGTTGTCATTCTGGTGGTCTTGCGTGATGTTAGGTTGGTCCGTTTCATCTCCTCCCCACCCCCATTGCAGCAGGTTACCCCCATCCACCACGGGTGGGCGTGGGGCGTTAAACCTGAACAGCACTAACAAAGAGACCGCGCTCTCTGTCTGGCCTCGCGGTCGTTCGGACTCCAAACAACGACAGCTGAATACTTGCTTTTCCCCCCATTACTATATTAGTCAACAACTCGATCCTCAAGCTGTAAACACGGACGACTGGGTGTCGGGGGGCCTTTGAACGTGAAAGGCGGTGAGTGACGATGATGACGGCAGGAACAATAAACCCCGGCGTAGACATTGTGTGTGTACGAGTTTCAGACTGTGTCCTCTCTCCCGCCTCTTGACTGCCGTCTACAGACCAGCTCCCTGAACTTAGGGCGAGGCTCGTTACAACACGTGGCGAGTCTGTGGAAGTGAATCAACTGCGCCAACTACACACACGCACACGCACACTCACACACACACAAAGGCAACATGACTGTTGGAGAGGTTGTTGAAAAACCTCGCGGACAAAGCGACGCTCGCTATGAGTTCCGGCAAGCCCGTCGCCGACTGCTTCCCCTCCACCACGACTACCAACCACAAAACAAAAAAAAAGAAAAAAAGAAGCGACTCCCTGACTCCCCCGGTCTGGCTGGAGAGCCGATAACGGACCATAGAGAGCAAACACAGCGAGCAACGCAAACCTCTCAACTCGACACTTCACTCTTGTTGATAGTTCCCCCTTCCCCCTTCTCCGAGTATCGCTGCTGTCAGTCACCAGCGCGTGGAGCTGTCAATCAGCAGCCCAGCAGTGAGGAGGCGGAGCCGATTGGCGCCTTGCTCGGTGCCCCGTCTGGTGCGAGCCGCGCCGCTGTGCGCTTCAAAGGCGCGTGCTCCACCACTCCTCGGCCGCTGGTCGGCAGCCGCAGTGCTCCAAAACTTCGTCTTCGACTCAGTGTTGTGCTCAGAACCTTCGTTTTTAGCAGGAAAAATCGAACGGGAACTGTTTTCTTCGCCGGTCTGAGTCGAATTCGTCCAAAATTCGGAGGATATTCGACGTCTAATGAATTCTTTTGAGCAAAGCGAGTGCGTGAGCGGAGTGTTGACATGCTGTCAGCGTTGATAAAGAGCTCAGGCCGCCCCAGACACCCGGTCTGCCAGGCGACAACCTGGCCCCGCCTACCACGCCTGACCAGGCGGCGTCTGATTGGACGGGGCCTCGCCACTGACCAATAGGGGAGCTGTTGGCATTAGCGCGTGAGGCGACTGTGGCGACTCGTCGGCGGTGGCGTGTCAGGAGCGATATATCGGTTTTGGGCCGAGTTGACGCCGCCACTGAGATCACGTCTGCTTCTGCTGCCGTCGGCTGACGGTACCGATAGTTCTTTGGACACTGCTGAGCTGGCCCCAAACTTGGTGTTGCTGCCCTGTGAGAGCTGCGTTTCCTAGCTCCGGTTCTTCTCGACGTGCAAGTTTCGGGGTGGTCTTTTTACGTGTGTGTGTGTGTGTGTGTGTGTGTCTGTGTGCGTGATAATAAAAAAAGAGGAAAGAAAGAAAACTACCTCAGTTTCCCGTGCAAAACTGTCGTCTGCTTCACCCAGTGCTCAATGTTCTGTCATCGAGCCAACTTGGGCTGTGATGCATGTGAGGTCCTGGTTTAACTATTCGGGCATCAACGAGTGAGCTACTGTCGCGGTCATCTAGCCCAGTTCATGATACACATTGCTTTTTTTTTTGTTTTCGCCCTCTTCGCCGGGATGGTGGTCGTGGCAGCGGAAGAGAGCGATGTGCTAGGCCTATGGGAGGTGAGAGATGATGATGACGTGAAACCGCAGCAGCGGAAATGACAGTGCAGGCCTCAGGACGAACCACGGCTGTTTGAGATTCATGAGAAATCCCTGCTTTCATTTTATGCCTGAACACTCGTGACGATTCTTGTTGTTGTTGTTTTCAGGCAGACTTGTGCGAAGAGAATTGTGCCAGTTGGACTTCTTCTTCTTCTTCTTCTCTTCTTCATCCCCTCCTTTCCCAAATCATGGCGCTGCCCCCTTTCCCGCCCGTGCCGGCCATGGACTACCTGATGCCCCCGGGCCATCACCCGTACTACTCTCAGCTCCAGTTCCCCCACGGAGGGCTGTCCCCGACTTCCTTGCTCAAACTGCAGCAGACCTTGTCGGCGGGCCCCATGGGATCGCTGCTGGGCCGGGAGCTGTCCCCGCGCTTGGATCCCTACTATCACCTGTTCCGGGTGGGGATGGGCGGGTCCCCCATGGATTCGGGCGACGATCCCAGCGTGAAGGACGACCCCCAGGCGGAGTTGGAGGGTCAGGACCTGTGGAGCCGTTTCCACGAGTTGGGCACTGAGATGGTCATCACCAAGTCGGGAAGGTCAGTGTGTGTGTAGTGTGTGTGTGTAGTGTGTGTGTGTAGTGTGTGTATGTGTGTGTGTGTGTAGTGTGTGTATGTGTGTGTGC
>CM065739.1:42515720-42530720 GCA_033310375.1 Conus canariensis
GTGTGTGTGTGTTGTGTTGTGTGTTTTGGTGCATACGTTAACTAAATTGCAACTTTTTTGCGGAACGCATCAACGTGTCATTTTCCTTTGGGTTTTTTGGTGGGTTTGTAAATTTTTTGTTTTGTAAGGGGGGTGGGGGGGTGGGGAGGGGGGGCACAAAAAAAAATAGGTCACCCTGATCATTCGTTGGTTTTGTTGTAATTAACGTTGATTTTTTGGGTTGCTCTTCTCTTTTTTGTGTATTCTTTCATTTTTGTTTGTTTGTGTGTTGTTGGGGGGGGGGGGGGAGGTTTGAGTAAAGGGGGTTAGGTGTGTGTATTTTTTTTTAGGGGGAGGGGGTGGGGCAAAAAAAAACGAACAAAAAAACAAAATAAGTCAAGTGTAGTTTTGTACATTAAATAAATTGAAACAGCTAACATGCAAAAAAGCAAAATTAAAAAAAAATAAAGACCCCCCCTTTCATCCCCTACCCCTTTTCAAACCCCCCCCCCCCCCCCCCCCCCCCCCCTTTCCCTTACCCCCTCCCTGTGGCCAACGTTACTTCAATAAAAACAAAAAAGGGAGGGGGGGGATAATAATAATTTTTGCTATATTGAACATAGCAGAAGAAATCTAAGAACAACACACACACATACACACACAAATCAGCTGATTGGTGTGTTGTATTAATTTTTCTTTGTTCGTTTGTTTACCTTTACATTGTTTTGTACCATCTACCTCACATGTTCACAGTACTTGATTCTCCTCTCGTTTGTCATGACATTCTATATACCAAAGATTTTTTTTTTCCAATTGATCGATGCTGTGAATGTTTTTGTGGTAAAAGCAAAAAAAAAAAAAATTTTTGTTTTTGTTTTTATATACACGCTTCTGTGCCATATGAATAGATTCTTTTTAGGGAGAAGAAAAGAATTTTTGTCAGGTATAGTGAAAAAGAAATGCTTGTTACTTAACACTGTTTGGCATTCAGACAAAAGTAGAATTCAAACGTTGTCTTCCTAAATGGAATAGAACGTGCACGCGGGCTTGCATGCTCGCGCACACACAGACATAAAACGCACACAACCACATCCAAAATCCTGCGCGCGCACACACTGGTTCGCTGATTATCTTTCAAACCGCACTCAGGCAGTGTACATCGAAGGTGATAAATCCGATTACAAAAGCATTCTTGCAGGTGTTCCCCCGAGGTTCCATATTTGTCCTGTCCTATTCCGTATCTATTAATGATATAGCAGACAGCCTTTATATCAAATAATAAACTTTTTGCAGATGGTACAAGCATGTCGTTAGCGCTGAACAATTCTGTTACTGGCGCAGAAGTACTTAACTCCGATCTAGATAAAAGAAATCTTTGGGCGAAACGTTTGGAAAGTTGAAATTGTTCGTTACGGGTTTTTTTTTTTTTTTTTTTTTTTTTTTTTTTGTCTGCCGTTGTGACGAATTGACCCGTCACTGTTTTTTTTGGGGGGGGAACCTTTTTCTTTTTTTTTTTTTTTTTTTTTTTTTTTTCATTCTCTTTTCTAATGTCTAACACGCCAGCTTTTGTTGCGTTCTGGCGACAAGATCATGGGATAGTACACCCCGCCAGCAATCAGTCCCTTCCTCCCCCCCCCCAACCCCAAACCCCATCCCCCACCCCTCAGAAAACATCATGAAGACAGCAGCCAGTATATGATCCATAAATAAAGAGATGAATGACTGTAACATTGCCGAGATGAAACTGGAAGAAATCGAAATTTAATTGAAGTCTTAAGAATTCACGTTGCTGTTCCTTTGTGCTTGTTAAAATCTCAAGTGACGGGGAAATAATTATGTGCAAATCACTTCCATTCAGGGGTTATCGTCCACACAAGTACGTGATTTTTTTTTTTCTCTACTTTTCCTTTCCTTGATTTTGTTCTTTCCTCTTTTTTTTTTCTGTTCACAATTGTAAGGACCTCTGATCGGGGTGAAAAACACAACAACAACAACAACAACAACAACAACAACAACAAAAAACACCTAGAGGCCAGTGCTATCAACCTGTGTCACTTGTGGTGTTGCCAAGGCTGAATAAGCATTATTTCAATGCTGTTTTACCTGTGTGCCGTAGAGACAAAGGGGATGAGGGCGGAAGGGATGGGGGTAGCGGGAAGAGGGTGGAGGAGGGGCGCAGAGAGCGAGAGAGAGAGAGAATTCAGTAAAGACTTCACAAATGGGAAGAAAGAGAAAGAGAATGAGTGAGGATTCAGTAAAGGCCATTGTTCATTTGAAGGGGGAAGGACTTCATAAACGGGAAGAAAGGAAAAAAGAGAGAGAGAAAGAAATGTTGTTAACGTGTTTGTATGTTCTTGTGTGCCACCGCACATCGTGGGGGAAAAGAATATTGAAAAGAAAAAAAAAACAAAAAAACAAAACAAAACAAAAAATGTTGCAATTGGGAATTCCCAATGAGGACGAAAGACTAAAATGGGGCATCAGCAAAAGGACCGTCTCGGATCGCAACCTCAGGTACATTCATGTTTTCTGCCCCGACCGCTCAGCAAACCAGGTGTTTTTCATTTTGGATTTGGCGCTGTATATTTCTGTCCGCGCCGTTGGTGTGTGAACTGTACATACATGATACCTTCTTGTTTTGATTTTTTTTTTTTTTTTTTTGGATGTACAGGCCTACTCTCTAGAACGTTTTTGTTTGTGACAGAGAGTGTGTCACTGGATATGTACTGTTTTGCGTGGCAAAAGTGGGTGGTATGGCAGCAGTATCCTGATGGTAACGCCTGTTGCCGTCGCCGTAGAACGCACGTGTAGGTACGCCTTTAATTTATTATTGTGAAGCGAAAGAGACAGTATTGTCGTTCATCGTGTGTGTGTGTGTGTGTGTGTGTGTGTGTGTGTGTGTGACTTTCTTTTAGTTGTTGTTGTTGTTGTTGATCTCATGTATGACACATGTGAATAAAGAACAGCTACGAAAATCAATCGTTGCGTTCGTGTAACTTCGCTGTCGTTGCTTTTGTTGTTGTTGTTGTTGTTGTTGTTGTTGTTCTGATGATAGTGGAGTTGCTACATTTTAGCAGAAAGAACAAGTTTCATATTAATTTCGCTCGTCATAAACTGAAATCAAATTCGTCAAATAACGGGAAATCAAAAAAAAAAAAAATCGAGCCGTTAGTGCTGAAAACTTGAGGAGTAAAAAAAAGTAAAGAAATAAACAGCAGAGAACATTTAATATTAAGGAAGTTTACATGTAATCATGAAAATATGGTAAAAAAAAAAAAAAAAAAAAAAAAGCAAAGCAAAGTGATAAGGAATTAAACACAGAACAATAGATGATAAAACATTAGCAATGAAGAAGAAAAGACGAGAGTAATTCGTAAGCAACAAAGAATTATTCAAATGAAGAATAAGTTACAAGATGTAAACAATAAGACTATAAGTGACCAGAAATAAAAGACCGTTAACGAGCAAACAGATGATAAACAAGTCAACAAGTTAACAATAAGCAAAGAACCCCCCCCCTCCCCCCCCCAAGAGTAAATGATTAACAACTACATTTTTTTTGCTGCCAGGGTGAAACAAGTCGCATCACTCGAATGCTGCTGAAGTTATCATACTCGATAAATGCAAATCAATCAATCAATTGATCGACCATTCATTAATTCGATCAATCGATAAAGGTGAGTTCAATTTCGAGTGAAATGTATGTTAGAGCAGTTGAAGAAGATCTGATAATTTTGCATCAAATTTGTCGCAGCCATCGTACCCGATGCTGTCGGGTTTACGCGCATGACGAGTGTGAACGGACGCTATAATCCCTGTCTGTCTGTCTTTGTCTGCCTGTCTGTCAGTCTGCCTGCCTGTCTGCCCCTCTCTCTCTCTCTCTCTCTCTCTCTTTTCTCTCTCTCTCTCTCTCTCTCGCTCGCTCGCTCGCTCGCTCCCTCGCATGTACCTGTTTCGCACAGATATGAGCACACACACACACACACACACACACACACATATATATATATATATGCACAGTAATGGAGCTCTGTTTCTGTTCAGACTCTTTGAATTCCAATCCCTCTGGTGCCGATTATACAAGAATGGCATTCTGTGGCACCATAACGTGTCGTTGTCGTTCTGATGGTAGTGTCCACGGAGAATGGATACCTCCCACCATTCTCTTGAAATGGTGTTTTCTCGTATGCCACGTTTACCTGAGGTGCTTGTAGACATGAACACGAAATGTATATAAAAAAAAACAACAACAAAAACCGAAGAAACCAACAACAAAAAATAATTTAAAAAAAACACCAAAAAAACCTGAATGAAAAATCACATGCCAAACTGCATATAACTCTGTTCCTTGTTTACCGCCATCTTCTCTGGCTCACCTCTTTACGAATTGTTCTAAGCAAAGGAAGACAGAACCATGGGAGGAACAGGATAGGGAAAATGCAATCACTTTTTTTTTCTTTTAATACAAACCTGTAAGGACAAACTGGAGAGCGCTGACTGCTAAAATTCAATGGGTTTTGTTCTGGTGCAATGTTTTTTTTGGGGGGGTTTTGTCCTTTTTAACCAGATTTGGTTAAAAGCGGTTCTGTAGTATTGATCTAATCTGGGTAATGACCAGCCACATTACAAACACACATGCAGGCACACACACACACACACACACACACACACACACACACACACACACACACACACACACACCACTCTCTCTCTCTCTCTCTCTCTCTCTCTCTCTCTTTCTCTCTCATGCGCGCCTGCGCGTGCGTGCATGTACACACGGAAGCACGCATACACATATAGGCCTACACACGTAAACGCACAAACATAGACGCGCACAGACAGACAGACATGCACGCACGCACACATGAAAAAATGCACGCGCTCACAGACACAGACACGGACACTCACACACACACACACACACACACACACACACACACACACACACACACACTCACACACTCACACACACACACACACACACACACACACACACAAACACACACCACACACACACACACACACACACCTCTCTGCAGACAGACGCCAAATGTCCATTAGGAAGAAATGCCAGTGACCATGTTTCCTTTGACTTTTTCAAATAATAAGCCAATCAATAATCTTCTGGAAATATATAGCAAAATCAAACCAAATTTCATGGATCAGATTAATATATGGCTGTTCAAATCACAATGACGGAAGTGATCGCTGGGCAAACGCAGAAATGTTCTACTAGGCTTTGAACATGATTAAAAAAAAAAAAAAAAAAAAAGATTACACGAAACATAAAAAAGATTAGTTACGCAGCTCATTACAGATTCATTGATACAACAAAACGTTTCTAGGTAGGCAGAAACAAGATTCTATTTAGTTAAAAGTTTTATGATTTAAGGACGAAAGAATATAGATTGGAACCGTATCTGTTAAACTGTCAAAATAATTCTAAAAAAACACCACCACCACCACCACCACCACCACTAACAACAACAACAACAACAACAACAACAACAACAACAACAACAACACACACACACACACACACACACACACACACACACACACACACACACACACACACACACAAATACGATTTGCATCTCAAATAATGTGGCTACTTGAAACCTGATAATTTATGATTTCGCAGACACAGACTCAGAATCTTTTCTCTCTCTCTCTCTCTCTCTCTCTCTCTCTCTCTCTCTCTCTCCTCACACACACACACACACACACACACACACACACACACACACACACACACACACACACACATTTGCCTCTCCCCTGTCTTATCG
Source organism: Conus canariensis (assembly GCA_033310375.1). Classification (NCBI taxonomy): domain Eukaryota; kingdom Metazoa; phylum Mollusca; class Gastropoda; order Neogastropoda; family Conidae; genus Conus; species Conus canariensis. The sequence goes on from CM065739.1 coordinate 42,521,492, forward strand.
CTTGAAAAATTCAGCGAACACTCATCAATAATCGCTGAGGCATGAAGATGCTGGGGAGGAGTTCCTCCCCCCCCCCCCACCTTTCCCCTCCCCCCCCCCCCCGGTCTCCTCCCCCTCCCTCAAATAACCACCCCCATTTCCCACTTCATGATCGAAGTGGGTGGTCGGAGGGATCATTGTGAATCAGGTGCTGCGGATTTGTGTGTGTACTGTTTTTATCTTATTAAATCCCCCCGAGGTAGATCTGCTTCAGAGTCGAAATACTGGGAAAGAAACAGGTATCTTTAGTGTGTGTGTGGTGTGTGTGTGTGTGTGTGTGTGTGTGTGTGTGTGTGTGTGTGTGTGTGTGTGTGAGTAACCATTCAGGTCTCCAATAAAGCAAGACATCGTAGCCCAAAAGACTGAATAAAAAAAAAGCATGCCAAAACGGCAACGTTATTATGATAAGACCAAGTCATTCTTATATTGTCAAAATGAGAGTTTGGTCCAAGCTTTCGCCATATAGGCTGATCACGATAACACGACGACGACAAATTGATGAAAATGCTCTAAACAACCCATATCAGACATATCTATATCTCTCTACCTATACATGTGTATATACATACATGTATATATATATATATATATTTACATACACACATACATATAGATATATACACACACATATATCTATAGAGACCAGACAGAAGTTCTCTTAAAGTGAGAAGAGAATCGAGTCGGATCTGTTTATTGGTATTCCAAAGTTTCCAAGCATAATCTCTTTTTGTTTTCTGAATGTAGCACTCTGAACGCATCCAGCAAATCATGATTACCCATCATTTCAACAATTTTCCGCCGTTCTTTTGGTCTGGTCATCACACTTTGATAACTCCGAACATCGGGTCTTTACATCCAGAATAACGTAAGGACTGTTGTAATCCATCTTGAAGATAGAACCATTCATATCGCCCTGATCCATGGCCTTTCGTCTGCTGAATCGGACTCATCAGGGAGGCACGGCTGATTGTGTCTGTGCTCCCTTGGTATCAAATGAGACATACCACAGTCTATATTTTGTAGTATTCTCACGCGTATAAAACACACGCGCGCGTGCGCTGGGCGAGCTTTAAACATTTACAAAACAAGGAAAATACAAGCAGGAAAATAAAAAACCTTGAGTACAAACCACAATCCACAGCATATTAGACAATTCCCAACCTTCATATTAATTCCTGCCCTTCCCCATACATTCTGTATACCTTTGGCCCTTCCCCATACATTCTGTATACCTCTGGCCCTTCCTCATGCATTCTGTATACCTCTGGCCCTTCCCCATGCATTCTGTATACCTCTGACCCTTCCTCCTGCATTCTGTATACCTCTGGCCCTTCCCCATACATTCTGTATACCTTTGGCCCTTCCCCATACATTCTGTATACCTCTGGCCCTTCCTCATACATTCTGTACACCTCTGGCCCTTCCTCATGCATTCTGTATACCTCTGGCCCTTCCTCATGCATTCTGTATACCTCTGGCCCTTCCTCATGCATTCTGTATACCTCTGGCTCTTCCTCATGCATTCTGTATACCTCTGGCCCTTCCCCATACATTCTGTATACCTCTGGCCCTTCCCTATATATTCTGTACAACTCTGGCCCTTCCCCATACATTCTGTATACCTCTGGCCCTTCCTCATACATTCTGTATACCTCTGGCCCTTCCTCATACATTCTGTATATCTCTGGCCCTTCCCTATACATTCTGTATACCTCTGGCCCTTCCCTATACATTCTGTATACCTCTGGCCCTTTCCTATACATTCTGTATACCTCTGGCCCTTCTCCATACATTCTGTATACCTCTGGCCCTTTCCTATACATTCTGTATACCTCTGGCCCTTCTCCATACATTCTGTATACCTCTGGCCCTTCTCCATACATTCTGTATACCTCTGGCCCTTCTCCATACATTCTGTATACCTCTGGCCCTTCCCTATACATTCTGTATACCTCTGGCCCTTTCCTATACATTCTGTATACCTCTGGCCCTTCTCCATACATTCTGTATACCTCTGGCACCCGCTCCCACCTACCCCGCCCCTCCTCGCTACACACACACACACACACACACACACACACACACACACACACACACACACACACACATGCGCGCGCGCGCGTGCGCACTGAGAGAGAGAGAGAGAGAGAGAGGGGGGGGGGGAACTGCACGTGAAATATTAAGGATGAAAGAGAACGGGGGGAAAAAAACATGGAAGAAGAAGAAAGAAAAGGACGAGGAGACGGAACCGGAAAAGGTGGAGACTGGAAAAAAAAAAAAAAAAAAAAACTGGAGGAGGAGCGGGAGGAGGAGGAGGAGAAGTTTCAGATTCATCAAGGAGGTGTCACTGAGTGCGGACTAGTCCATATACATACATCACATCACGTCTGCCAAGTCATGAGACCAAACAACGCCGAGTTTACTTCTGAACAATTGAAGTGAATTCTTCTTCTGCCTACGCAGGCTGATCTCCTGCGGACACTCCCTATATGGACAGGCAAGAATTAATCCCATCTACCCTACAAAGGGAGTGAAGTTTCGTGTGTATCACCGTTTTCTATCCCGCCATTAAGGCAGCCATACTCCATCTTCGGGGAAGGTGTATGCTATGTGTAACGTGTCATCCATACCAACGGCCAAACTGGCCTTCTCTTCCGAAAGTTGGTGATGGGATTTTACGTGTGTGCAAGATGTTATGCGTGCGTTCACACACGGAACCTCGGTTTATAGTCTCATTCGAAGGACTGTATGGGAAATGGAGTCAGAACTAATGTTAACTCCGAGGGAAAAATCCCCCTGTACCGAAACGGCCCGGCGGAGATTCGAACCCGCAACCCTTGGATCACGAGTCCGGCGCTCTACCAATTGAGCTATTCTGGCCCCCAAATGAGTGAATGAAATGGGGGGAAAAAAAAGAAAAGATTTGGAAAGAGGGTGTTATGGACAAGACCTTAGCACATATCTGATTTAGGCACTGACCAGCCCCTGTCGTCTGACCTTAGATACTTAGCTGACGTTGATTGTCTGCGCTGCTTCCGCAGCTGCGCGTGCGTGCGTATGTGCGCGCTGCCTGCAGTGTGTAACTGCGCGCGCACGCACCTGCGCGCGTATGCACGTGTGTGTATAATTATGTGGACATACTCACGTATGTGTATGTACGCTTGCGTATGGGGCATATGTGTGGAATAGCTGTTCAGTGGATTTCTATTTTAAAAGATAAGTAAGTCGTTAAATAAATAAAATAAAATAAAATGTTAACCAAATTTAAAAACCATGAATAGAAATATGTATTAGAATGAAACTTATAAAGATACAGAAGTAACTCGGTGAATAAAAAAAATCGAAGGAGAACAACAGCAGCAACTACAACAGCAACAATATTAGCAGCAGAGACAACAACAACAACAACAACAACAACAACAACAACACCAACAACAACAACACCTAGTTGAAGATCCGATCCTAAAGATCGAGAGAAGTCCACCAAACGGATTTCCATCCGGTTCCCCCCAGCAGACCCCTCCTCACCATTGTAGCTGACATATTCTCTGCCCTTAAATAAGTTTGCCTTCCCCAACCCCTCCCCTCCCCACATCCTCGCCCTCTCCTTCCCACCACCACCCCCCCCTCCTTCATGTCCCTCACCCTCTCCCCCATCCCCCCCCCCCCCCCCCCCCACAGCAATCCACCAGGTAAACGGTCTGGAGGACTACAGTTGTTCTTGACACATAGATGGCGACACTGGACCGGCCGGTGTGGAGTCTGGGGGCACAATTCCGGGAGAAAACAACATTCCTTTTCCTCCCTTCTCCCCCCCCCCCCCCCGCCCCCATCCACCCCGACACTCTTTCCCGGTCTCCCCCCTCTCCCTCCCCGCTACCTTCCTCCCAAGGGAAACCATCTTCCCGTCGAATGCCCCCAACCAACCAAGGGAAAGCATTCACATCATGGTCTTGGGGGCGAGTGGGGAAGAGGAGAGGCAGGTAAAGGAGGAGGAGGAGGAGGAGGAGGGGGGGGGGAGGGGTCGGCTCGCCGGAGGGTGTCTCCGGGACGACTCCATTTCTGACCCAGTCCTTTAGGACCTGCCCCTCAAAGAGAAACAAGACGGACAGGGCCACAACAGTAGCCACACACACACACACACACACACACACACACACACACACACACACACACACACACACACACAGTGAAAAGGGAGGTAAGAGTGAATAGGGTGGAGGTCCACTGAAGGAACGCTAAATGGCCAGTGCCCAAACCCTGTTTTCTTTTCCCCTTGCTGTCTCAGCTATTGACTCGGTGGGGCAGAGAAGTGGGATTCTCCGACAACCTGGCCAGACGTCGCCCCGAGCGTCCAGACCCTCAGATTCAGTGCTGTGCAAACACCAGTGAGGAGGGGGGGGGAGGGGGGGAGGGGGGAGCCACGGAGAGGCGCGTCTGAGACCGCAAAGATCAACTCCTTGAGGATCACAAGGGCGCCTCCCTACCCCCAGCACCCCCCACCCCCACCCCCTAGTTTGCCATTCCCACCATCTCAGCCTACGGGGGATTCTGGGTGCTGCTGTTGCTGCTGCTGCTGCTGCTGCTGCTGTTGCTGTGATGCTGACCAGTCGGCCAGGAATGTCCCTCCACGAACAATGCCGCTCGTGCCGCTCATTAGCGCCGCAACAACTTGTTTTGATTTTGCTCAGGAAAGCCGGTCCGCTTTTACTTGAGTAATCTCCCCTCTGCGCCCTTCGGCCATCTTGGCAGTCCTCGGCCAGATCGTGAATAGATTGTGTTGTGTCAAGGGAGTGAATAGGCGCCATTCCCTCCTCTCTTTCCCTTCTTCTTACCCTCCTTCTTCCTTATCCTTTCTGTTTCATTCGCTATTAGTTCAGTAGCAAATATCCCAAGGAAGCAACAAACTAATCTGCAGATGAAAGGTTTTCATGTTATCCAAGAAAACGGCCGTACTGAAATAAGCCAGCCTCTCTCTCTCTCTCTCTCTCTCTCTCTCCTCTCTCTCTCTCTCTCTCTCTCTCTCTCTCTCTCTGTTCAAAGTTACATACTACACAAGGAGCATGGCAGCTGAAAGACATGTATTTGACAGCTGCCAGTTTCGAAGTGTGGAGGCTGGAAGTTGCATGGGAAGAGAATGAAGGGAATATAGGAAGGGAGTGGTGTGTGTGTGTGTGTGTGTGTGTGTGTGTGTGTGTGTGTGTGTGTGTGTGTGTGTGTGTGTGTGTGTGGCTCTGTGTGTGGCTCTGTGTGGGGGTGGGGGTGGTGGTGGTGGCTGTAGGTGTGTGTGTGTGTGCGTGCGTGCGTGCGTGCGTGCGTGTGTGTGTGTGTGTGTGTGTGTGTGAGAGAGAGAGAGAGAGAGAGAGAGAGAGAGAGAGAGAATGAGAGAGAGACGGGAAGGAGAACGTGTTCATGTAAAGAGATGGAGGGGTGGAGACGGGGAAACAGGAGAGACGGGAATGAGTATGGACGCGTCTCTGTCATGAAGGGACGGAGAAAAAAAGTAGCGCAGTTCACTTCAGACTCTATAGCTCTTTTTTGTCAGGCCAAATACAGTTGTACTGGCCCGCAGACAAACTGAATGCAACATGAAATAAAGAAAGGAGACGTGAACTATGACTGCAGCACAGCAGAACCTGTCAGCAGCAGTCACGGATGATCACACCATACACCTGGGAAAATATCCTGCCGCTAAGATGGGGAGCGGAGCGTCGGTGCTTGAGATTGTATTTATCATGTGGACAAATGGATATGCAGGCTTTCGCTTCGAGTGTGGCATAGCAGCGGACGCCAAGGGAGGGGTGGCAGCTCTCCTTTGAAGGACACTGATGTGAGAGGTCAGTGTCAGGCGGCGCAGCGAACCTTCCAGCTGTATGGGTGACGGCGGGTCTAGCCTGTGTCGCCGGGGGACGGCTCCTGGAGATGTGGGGCGATCGGCGATGGAGCGCTGCCTGACTACGATTACTGTGGCCTGGGATACCATGCTCTGAGCCAGGCAGGCACAGGGACACGCCTAATGGGGTTGGGCTGATAAATTTCTCTCTCTCTGCCGTAGCTGTGTGGCCCGCCGAAATTTGGGGACTCGTGCAGCGCTCCAGCGACTTCCGTCCTGCTGTCTCTTTGAGGCAGCCTCATGCGCCACAGGACCATCGCCACCCGAGCACGAAAAGGCCGCCTTGTGGTCCTGAAGACAGCCTTTTGTTTGGGGAAAAGAGGCCAAGTATACCAACGCCCATTGTCGGCCAACCAGCAGCCGAATTTGAACTGAAATTCAAAAAGAACCAGAGCTCCGAGAGAGAGAGAGAGAGAGAGAGAGAGAGAGAGAGAGGAGAGAGAGAGAGAGAGAGAGAGAGAGAGAAGATGCGACGGCCCACACATGGAACTCGCCCACTACTGCCAGCGACATCAGTTGCCACAGAATATGCAGACCTACGTCTGGAAGTGTACCATGTCCTTAAGGGCCTCAGGCCAATAGGACGTTAATCTCACCAACGAACGAACATGCAGGCAACAGGAACACATGAATGGCACAAGTTATATCTACCAATAGCAATGAAGTGTTTGCAACATTCGGCCATTTCACTCCACACCACCCACCCCCACCCACCCATATCCACACACACTCATACACACACTCGCACGTACCCGCAAACCCGCGGGCGCACGCACCACCCCTCTCCCCCTCTCTTTCTCTCTCTCTCTCTCTCTCTCTCTGTATATATATATATATATATATATATATATATATATACTGTATACCTACTGTATACATTCGTGATTCGTGTTCAGGATCTGAGGGTGGAGAATGCGAGCTTTTTACTGGCACAGTCTGTACCCCCTGACGAAGGCAAATAAAGCCGAAAATTTGGGATATTTTAATCTTGTTTGTTTGGATTTTTATCTACTTTGACTGTTTATATATATATATATATATATATATGTATATATATATATATATATATATATATATACATATGTTTGTGCATGATGGGTTAGGGTGTCTCCTTTATCATCTTTTTAAAGAAAAGTTTTGCTGTTACTTTCATTATGACAATGGAACTTTTTTCTCCGCAGCTTAGCCGGCGAGAAATGGGGCTGAGAGGCGAGGGTGTGTGTGCGTACGCGTGTGCGTGTGCGCGCGCGCGTGTGTGTGTGTGTGTGTGTGTGTGTGTGTGTGTGTGTGTGCGCGCGTGCGTGCGTGAGTGTGTGTGTGTGTGTGTGTGTGTGTGTGTGCGTGTGTGTGCGTGCGTGCGTGTGTGTGTGTGTGTGTGTGTGTGTGTGTGGTTGTGTGTGTGTGTGTGTGTGTGTGTGCGTGTGTGTGTGTGTGTGTGTGTGTAAAAGTGACCAGACTCAGTTTTAGCTTTTTTTGCTGTCTGTTTGAGCTCTCCGTCTTCGAAAACAAGCAAAACAGATGTTCTTTTGAAGGGATGCGGGATCAGAAAGGATTTTTGTTTCCCAAAGTAATACATCATCTTCTGACCATTTTAGTCTTTTCTTCTTATGTAGGCCACATACAGCCATAAGCGAAAGAAAGTGAACCCCGATTTGGTAGACTGCAAACTGTTCTCCGATTGGGGCAGATGTCCCGTTATCACACCAAAGCCTGTCAGAAGTAAACATAAACCCCAACAGCTGCGGGATATCATGAATTGCGCACATATCAAAAGCCCGCTCGCAGGACGTGACTTTTTATAGTACACTCGGAAATACTAACGGCAGTATATCTTTACAAAAGATTTTTCTTGGCCTCATTTATCTTGTTTAGACTAGGCAGAAACTCTCTCTCTCTCTCTCTCTCTCTCTCTCTCTCTCTCTCTCTCTCTTCTCTCTCTCTCTCTCTCTCTCAGCTGCAATATCTGCATAATTGGTAATTTTTTTTTTTTACTTTATATACTCATTGTTATGATTTGGTTTAAAGACAATCGACTCGATGTCACGCCCCCCCCCCCCCCCTCCCTTCCCCTCCCTTACTGTGCGTGGCTTTGTTTCAGCTTGAGGCGATTAAAGAAAAGATCATTGTCATTGTCATTGTCATTGTCTCTCAGTAGGCTAATCCAACCGCCATTACTAACAACCAGGCCGCTTCTTTCCTCTGTTGTCTCACACACACCACACACACACACACACACACACACACACATACCAATTCACCACACACACACACACACACACACACACACACACACACACACACACACACACACACACACCAATTCAAAAGTCAGCCAGTGACATTTCCTTAGCCTGTTACTGGCCTCTGTTGCCATGCCAACACCTCGGACAGCGCGTGTCGTAGTTAATGGGAACCGACATCTGTCATCCAATCAGGAGTTAGGTTACAATCTGTTACAGCACGTGGCAAGCTGATGAATGGGGTGGCGCCAGTGTTGTGTGACGTAACGTCATCGGTGGGACAGGGCGGTCGTGACACGTGATTTGTCACATGGGAGGAGGGGGGGGGGGGGGGGGGAGGGGAGGGAGGGCGTGTCCGTGATTTGTACAGCAGGGATAACGGGCGACAATTGACGGATTGGGGGTTTGTGGCTTGTGTCTCGCTCTAGTCGGGGGCACCGGATTGGACGAAGCGTATTACGTAGTCCAATTGGTCATCTCATGTAATTCATTTGCTTCTATTGTTATGTTTTCTGTATTAGTTTGGTAATGATTGGACTTGATGTTTTTAAACGTTATTGCTTGACTGTCGATTTCATTTTCGTGTGTTGAGCGCGTTGGGCTAATGCGTAGGCCAGACATCTACTAAGTCATAGCAACGAGTCCATCTTCTTAAACTCTTTCAATAATCATTTTTGTCCATCTGCTTTAAATCATGCGTAATGTGGTCTCGAAACTTAGCAGATGTGGTGTAGCGTATAATTATGGACTAGTCTGCACGCAGTGGCACCTCCTTGATGAAACTGAAACTGAAGCTTTTCTTGTTGTATCACACCTGAGTAAAAAAAAAAAAACACATTCAAGAAAAGATTCATTTGTTTTTCGGGTGCCGGTAAGCGTTTGAGAGGAAGAATACCTTTCACTTCGAAAAGAAAAAGAAACACCCGAAGGTGCTGGGGAGGACCCAGAGAAGCACTGTCTTCACCTGCCTTTAGAGCAGTCCTGTACCACCCTTGGAGGCCTGCGCTGTGTTGGCGATGGGTACAGGCACGCGCAGGATACTCCATTAAGATATCAA
>CM065739.1:42550720-42565720 GCA_033310375.1 Conus canariensis
CAACCCACTGGAGGAGACGCTGCACTGCTGCCGAGTCACTTCGGTGGTGTTCAGTGGCGCCTGTTCTGATCTAACATACGCAGGACACCACCTACTAAGCCCCCCTACTGACGACAATAATTGCTTTGTCGCGGAGCCGGCGTGAGTGCCCTCTCCCTCCGGAGGGCGCCACCACGTCCGTCCAACGGCAGCCCCCATGGACTAGCCGATACCGGTGACCCCGATGGAACCAAACAAAGACCACAGACGTGGAGAGGACATCGAAACTGAAGTCACCATGAGAGCAGGGCATGAAGGGCCACAGAATTTGAGACATTTTTTTTAAATGCTGATCAATGTGAATGAGGATGATTAAGATGATGCTACGGATTTCCATTTCGGTCTGAGACTACATGACAGGACTGTACTCTACACTTCCTTTCATAATGTATCCCAGCGTCAACCAGGCCCGAGAGATAGAGGCATCTGCAGTGTTGGTCAGGAAATTTGAGCAACACTCTCAGAAACGCATCCATTAAGTGGATGAAACTCGACTGTGTGGTCCCAGTCTCCCCAGCTGAGTCCGCAGCAAACTCAACTCTGGGTAGGAGCCGGTCGGGGCAGAAAAACCCACATGACTCTGATGGGATTCGAACCCACAACCTCCCAGCCGGGAGTCCGCGACGCTAACCATTTCGCCACGGCGGCTGGTGGGGAAAAGATTTTTGAAGAAGTCTTTTTAGCGAAAAGCTTGGATTATATTGAAATCATCTTCGTTGGGATACATCACAGAGGAGAACTTTGTAGCGAAAAGCTTGACTTGTCTTGAATTCATCTCTGTGGGAACATTTCCCAAAGAAGCCTTTGTTGCTAAAAGCTTGAATTATAGTGAATTCGTCTCTGAGGGGATAATTTCTCTGATGAATCCTTCGTAGCGAAAAACTTGAATTGTATGGAATTGGTCTCTGAAGGGATGAATCTATGATGAAGCCGTTGTAGCGAAAAGCTCGACTTGTCTCAAATTCGTCTCCATGGGAATATATTTCCTGAAGAAAACTTTGTAGAAAAGAAGTCTTAACTGTATTGATTTCGTCTTATTCGGAAAAAAAAATCTTGTAGAAGCGAAGAGGTTGAATTTTATAATAATCTTCTCTGTGAGAAGAGGATGGAGGAGGGAGGGGGGGGGGGTGCGGAATTGTCGAGCAAACCTCGTAGCGAAAGCTTAGATATTGTTAAATTGGTCCCTGTGGGAAGAATCATTGTCACGTTTCAATCTTTATCTTATCAGTGTGTGTGTGTGTGTGTGTGTGTGTGTGTGTGTGTGTGTGTGTGTGTGTGTGTGTGTGTGTGAGTGAGTGTGAGTGTGAGCGCGCGCGCGCGTCTCTCTCTCTCTCTCTCTCTCTCTCTCTCTCTCTCTCTCTCTCTGTATGTGTGTGTGTGTGTGTGTGTGTGTGTGTGTGTGTGTGTGTGTGTGCACGCGCGCGCGCGCGCGCGTTTGAAAGTGCGTGTATGTGTGTCTGTGCGTGTGTGTGTGTGTGTGTGTGTGTGTGTGTGTGTGTGTGTGTGTGTGTGTGTGTGTGTGTGTGTGAACACTTCGCAGTGAAGGACAAAAATCCTGACGTACGACTTACCTCCTCTCTTCGTTGTGTTTTGCTTAGTTGTATACACGTGTGTGCATGTGCCTACGTCTGTGCATGTGCCTACGTCTGAATAGTATTTATAGCATGATACGAATTGCATGAATTTTCTTTTCGGTATGTGTTTCCTGATGTGTGTGTGTGTGTGTGTGTGTGTGTGTGTGTGTGTGTGTGTGTGTGTGTGTGTGTGTGTGTGTGTGAGTATGTGTGCGTGCGTGCGTGCGCGCGCGCGCGCGCGTGTGTGTGTGATGTTTAGGTTTCTCAGGTAGTGCTTTCTTTTCTCTTTTTTTGTTTGTTTGTTTGTTTGTTTATTAGCAGGGCATGATGTAAAGAGGCTAACAGCTTATCCATCTGACGCTTTATAAAACATTCGTATTCGAAGTCGTAGTCTCTCTCTCTCTCTCTCTCTCTCTCTCTCTCTCTCTCTCTCTCTCTCTCTTTACCAACTCCGGACAAACTCACAGATGTCGACGACAGACAGAGACAGAAGCGGAAGAGATGGATGCTTCCTCTGCGTGCCAAGAGCTCATCACACCATTGGCGACTGGGTTCCTGGTGGCTACGTGATCAGTAGCCCTTCCCTCATGCGCAAACACGACGCCGTGTGACTCACTAAAAAAAAAAATGATCAGGTCTCCCCAAAGCTCTCGGGTGATTTCTTTTTTTTCCTTTTTTCTTTTTTCTTTTTCTTTTTTTTTTTTTTTTTTTTTTTTTTTTTACTTTCCCTCCTTTACACATGAAGGTTCTATAGTCTGAAAACAATGTTACAGCGGCGTTGTTATTAAGTCTGGATGAAAAATGGCAAACAAAAACAAAAAAAAAAAAAAAAAAAAAGAAAGTGATGGTTTTATCCGTGTTGGTAGGTTCTGGGGGTTTTTGTATGTTTGTCGGTCAGCTCGATTACGCAAAATCTACGGGAGCGATTTAAGCCAAATTTAGTAGGAAGATGATCCATGCTCCAGTGATGAATCTGTTATATTCTGCCGTGGATCAGTGGCACGGATCCGGATCATAGACAGATCCGGGATCCGATCAACAAAATTATTTACTATTTTTGTTGTGGACAAGTTGATTACCGTCTAGGGAGTAAATATTTTTAAGGAATATTGAAATCATCTAGTCATATAAACGTTGATATTCAGCAGTTCCTATAGACTATCAGCAAAAGAATAAAGGGAAGTGACTCTTGTAGTCCGTACTTTCTCTTACTTCCCCTGGCAGAAGAGAAATCTTGTTATCATTCATGAACTGACATGTTCACAGACCTTTCAAAAGTGGGGGGAAAATATCTCTACCTCACCATCCTTTCTCTTTTTTTTTTTTAATTTCTTCTGTTCCTTTCTTCCGTGTTGCAGTAAACACACATCTCCCCCCCCCCCCCCCCCCCCCCCCCCCCCCCCTCCCGATCCCCATTTTGGGTTTACATTTCAGAGCGGATCTGGATCAATGGGCGGATTCAGGATCCGTTGGACGTTGCAGAGGTGGGCGTTCTCCCAAACGCCACTCCAGATTTGTTATTGCCCCCCCCCCCCCCCCCCCCCCCCCCCCCCCCCCCCCCGACAGTCAGCGGTCTACACAACCCTCTTGACTTCATCGCTCTGCCTCTGGAAGATCCCCCCCCCCCCCCCTCTCCCCACTGTATTCTGTAAAATGGGCAACCCATACTTTCGCCGCTTGTATTATCGCCGCCTGTACTTTTGCCGTCAATGTTATCGCTCCCTGTAATTTCGCCGCCTTAATTATTGCCGCCTGTACTTTCGCCGCGTGTGTTATCGCTCTCTGTACTTTTGCCGCCAGTACTATCGCTCTCTGTATTATCGCCGAATGCATTGTCGCCCCCTGTGCTTTCGCCGCCTGTATTATCGCCGCCTGTACTTTTGCCGTCTATATGATCGCTCCCTGTACTTTCGCCGCCTAAATTATTGCCGCCTGTACTTTCGCCGCCTGTGTTATCGCTCTCTGTACTTTTGCCGCGTGTACTTTCGCTCTCTGTATTATCGCCGAATGTATTATCGCCCCCTGTGCTTTCGCCGCTCGTATTATCGCCGCCTGTAATTTCGCTGCCTGTGCAATCGCTCTGTGTACTATCGCCGTCTGTATTATCGCACCCTGTACTTTTGGCCGCCTGTATTATCGCCGCCTGTAATAATACTATCGCTCTCTGTATTATTGCCCAATGTATTACCACCGCCTGTATTTTCGCCGCCTGTACTATCGCTCTCTGTACTATCGCCGCATATACTTTCGCCATCTATATCATCGCCGCCTGTACTTTCGCCATCTATACTATCACTGCCTGTACTGTCACCGCCTGTACTTTCGCCATCTATACTATCACTGCCTGTACTGTCGCCGCCACCAATATTGCGGCCGTTTTCTGGACTTTCGCCTCCTAATGTTTGCCACGCCAGATACTTTTTTTGTGTGTGTGTTTTGTTTTGTTGAGGAACTTTCCACTTTGCAACACATACGTTGTTGGGTTCGAATGAGGAATTTTATGAATGCATGTCAGGCGGGAGTTTTCTCGTGTCAGAGCATGCACACAAAGACTGCACGTTGAGATTCCTTTCGCCATGGATTCTCTGGTGCACAGAGTGAGTTTGTGCTCACACCCAAAGGAGAACAAAATACCTGATTTTTAATTTCTAGCTGCACTTTGAAGACTTCAGAAATATTGTTTCAATCCATCTGTCAATCAGTGTCATAATCTTCTGACTTGAAAGCGAAGAGAGAGAGAGAGAGAGAGAGAGAGAGAGAGAGAGAGAGAGAGAGAGAGAGAAGGCAGGGGATTCTGATAAGGTGAGCGGGGTAGCATGGCGAGAGGGAGGAAGTGGGGGGAGGGGGGGGAGCACCTTAACATGAATTAATTCGAAAAAAGAAAGAAACAGAGTTAAAGACACTTTTTTGTGGGCCATGTAGGAGTCTACCTGTTCATGCAACACAAGAACAAGGAATGAAGAATAACCATACAGCACTGCCACAGTGACTCGGCAACAGCGCAGTGTCTCCTCTGGTGGGTCGACTCATGGCGCCCTGATAGTGATCGCTCCTTGTGGACTGCAGGTACTGGGGTTGCAGCAGGACGGACAGGGGTGTGGCTGTGTACGGTGGCGTCGAAACGGAAAGAGCGGTGGAGGAGTAATGCCACCCAGAGGTTCTGGAAGAAGAAGAAGAACAAGAAGAAGAAGAAGAAGAAGAACAAGAAGAACAAGAAGCAGAAGAAGCAGAGGAAGCAGAACAAGTAGAAGAAAAAGAAGAAGAAGAAGAAGAAGAAGAAGAAGTAGAAGAAAAAGAAGAAGGAGAAGAAGAAGAAGAAGAAGAAGAAGAAGTAGAAGAAAGTATAAACCGAAACAAACGAGGGTATGAAACAAAACAAACGTGGACTTATAAGAAAGGGCGACTATCCACGGGGGATAGAAAGTGGTTGACTTTAAGCCCACCCCTCACTCCCCAGCTTTAAGCCACCCACCCACCTCCCTCCAAAAAAAATGAAAAAGAAAAACAAAAAGAAAAATAGATATAATTAAAAAATAAAATAAAACAAAATAAAGAAAAGCTGGACACCAAGACATAAACTAGTGGGCGACTCATGAGGGAGCAGAATGGATAGGTTTATGTAAGAGATGCGAAGATCGAAATAGGAATTCTGATTCTGAAGTTTTGTTAGTATTGTTGTTGCTGTTGTTGTTGTTGTTGTTGATGATGATGATGATGATGATGATGATGATGTTGTTGTTGTAATGTTGTTGTTGGCGGTGTTGTTTTGTTCGTTTGTTTTCTTGCCTTTTCTTCTTTTCTTTTCTTTTTCTCTTACTTTTTCAGATCTTATTTATTTTATTCTCTTTTTTTCTTTTTTGCTGTCTGTTTCGTTTTGGTTTGTTCAAGAAAATAGACGACATGTTCTAAATCTGTTGTGTTCCAAATCCAACGACAGACCAACTCCTCAGACGAGCTAGCTCGAAATAGTCGGTAAAAATAAAACTGCACCGTTCCAAGGAATAGTGTATTTCACAAAATCAATGAAATCAAAGATGTCAAACTTAAATGGATGCCGATGAGGAATGTCCACAGAATCACTGTAACGAATGTAGCCCTTCATTCAATAGGCATGTTACATACAATACAGGATGTGTCACGAAGACAGGGGCTCCACTGAACTTTTTTTTTTTTAATAGGACAGTAAAGAACAAACACGAAAGGTAACTCTTGCTCCCATGAGGAGAAATAATCAAAGGCCCGTAACTCCAAACGAATACTGCTTTCGACACCAAATCACTCAGCAGAAATGACGACACGGAGCACAAAGAACAAACAAGAACACCCCCGTTCTTTTTGATTGAACAGCAAACACATATAATCGTTTTGGAAGTCTGTAGAACGTGTACTTATTAAGTACTGTATAAATAATGTTTATAGCAGTAGATTTTCACCTGAGTTTGTGATGTTTGGTGTGCATGGACATTTTCAAACAGGTAACACCTTCCATTTTATCATAGTGTTCGCAAAAAAATGTATATCTGTAAATGAAAAACGGGAAAATTTCATACGTATGCATTCATTTTAAAAAAAATGAGTGAGTGTTCTGAAATTGAAAAACAGTGCTTAAATGAATTCCAGCTTAGCGCAGTATGTTCTGCATATAGACCTTTCTGTTCTTTGGTTGATAGAAAATGATAGCTTTCATGAATTTCACATCTTCCGTTGTCGTTTGGGGTATGTTTTCTTTTCTCTCTGTATTTCTTGCATAGCTTACAGGCTTGAGGCAATACTCATGTTGATCCTTGAAATTTACTCCTAGAGATCCTGACATGATTATGCAGGAAGGGACAGTGGTATGTGTGCTTATGTGAGGTTTCTTTCTTTTTTCTTTATATACCGTTTGTATATTTTGTGTTGAAATCATGGTATTTCATGCCATTAAAGGAAAACGAACTAATGAGGGGGAGGGGGGGGGGGAACAGACAGATACAGAATTAGCACCTTATCATTTCCCCCATCTTCTATACTTCTCCTAGACTTTCTACCTAAGCTGCTCATTCTGAGCATTGTACACAGCTACACCGAGGCCGTGATGTGGCAGTCAGTATTCAGTTAGATATAAAAAAAAAATGTGAGTAGCAGTCAGATGCCAACTAGAAGTGAGATTAGTTATGACATATTAGTCTTCATAGAAGTTTTGTGTCTAGAATCTTTTTTTTTTTTTTTTTTTTTTTTTTTTTGAAACAGTGAAATTAATCATGTGCCACTACAACTCTGCTGTGAGTTGGGCAGCTGAGACTGAAGTCAACCACAAATAGTTCGTGGCAACGTTCGTGGAACTGGTAATTAATGACCGGTCATCTTACGCAATCAGAAATCATTAATTAGGCACACAATGCCCCTCCTCCACTCAAACATATCCCCCACCCCCCCCCCACCCCCACTCGTTCTTCATCCTCCATCCAGGCCCTCTCATTAATGTCTCGTGCACTCACCACCACCACCACCACCATCACCACCACCACCATCGCCACCACCACCACCCTTTCCCCCTCGCCCCTCACGCACACTCGCACAACTGATTGAAGAGAACAGAAATCTTTCTTCTTTTGTTTCCAAGCACACTGGGATGTTTCGATTGTGACAATTTCCTCCTCGTAATGCTTCCCTCCCCTACACTCCAATCCACTGCGTACTCCCAACCCCCCCCCCCACCCCCACCCTTCTCTTTCCGCCCCCACCCCCACCCCCCCCCCCCCCAACCCCGCCAACCTCTTCTCTTCAATCCAGTTCCCAGACACACACGCGCACGTCCCGCAAACATGGCCGCCATTTTCCTCCTGACGCAAAACCTGACAGCGACCGGTAATTCTAAAAAAAAAAAAAAAAAAAAAAAAAAAAAAGAAAAAGAGAGTTGCCGCCCCTGATCGAAGACAGGCGATGGGCTCTCTCTCTCTCTCTCTCTCTCTCTCTCTCTCTCTCTCTCTCTCTCTCTCTCTCTCTCTTCGGTTGGTTTGAACTACGAGCAAGCGGAGAAGAACTCTGGGAGGATTGGGGGACTGAGGGAGGAAGGTGGAGGATGGGGTTGGGGGGGGAGGGGGGAGGGAGGGGGGATGAGGAGGGGGGGGGGTTTCTGGATGTTGACCGACCATGAGACCCTGGCGATGGTCTCCCCTGGGTTGTGTCTCCTCCTGGGGGAGGATGGCTGGAAGAAGGGAGAGGGGGGTGGGGGTGGGGGTGGGGTCGTGGGGATGGGGGGGGGGGGGGGGGCGAAGAGGGGGGCAGAATTCGTCCTTGTGGTCGGAAGCAAGCGCCAGGGAGCGGAGCAACTCACGTGGCGGGATCAGTGGGATTGCCGGCGCCGAGACGAGCACGATTAAGCTAGACTTGGGCAGAGGGCTTGAGGGCTCTCCCCGGAATTAAACATTGCCCAGATTGAGCTGCAGCCGTGGGACAAATGGTCTTCGGCGCCAGATGAGGGCTGGGAATTTTTGTTTCTTTTTTTCTGATTTTTTTGAACTCCTCTCTTGGACTGCGGCTCTCTGGTCTCCCTCCACCGTTCCTCTCCCCCCCCCCTCCCCCTTTCCCCCACCGCTTCCTTCCCATCTTCCCTCATTTCTATCCCCCTCGCCTCCCCCAACTTTTTTTTTTTTTCAGCCCCTTCCTGTCCTCCCAAACAGCACACACACACACACACACACACACACACACACACACACACACACACACACACGCACACGCACGCACGTACGCACGCGCGCGCGCACAACACACACACACACACACACACACACACACACACACACACACACACACACACACACACACACAAAAGAGAAGGAAAAAAAAGTTTTTTAAAAAATCCTTACCAAACAGCCAGAACACTCAGAACTCATCGATATCATCCACGACCTTTTTTTTTTTTTTTTTTTTTTTTTTTTTCTATTTTATCCCCATCGACTCAAGTCGGGTGCAGGGAAGGTGTGGGTGTGTGGGTGAGAAGAATGGGGAGGAAAGGGGGTGGGGGGGTGGGAAGAGGAACCGTCTCCGAACAACTGATTACGCAGTCACAGAACACAGAACAACGTGTGCTGTCTACGTCTGCCAGTTAGTCGCTTGCGTTGGTTCTCAGACGGGACGGACAAGTCAATTCGGACATTTAGCGTGAACCGAAAGACTGAAAGAATGATGTGAACAACTGAGTGAATGACTCAGACTAAATGACAACATGAAACGACTGAATGCAATGCAAGCAGGCAGATCTTCACCAACGACTGAATGTTATGCAATACAAGCAGATAGATCTTCACCAAACGACTGAATATAATGCAGTACAAGCAGAAGATCTTCAGCAACGACTGAATGCAATACAAGCAGGCAGATCTTCACCAACGACTGAATGTTATGCAATACAAGCAGATAGATCTTCACCAACGACGGAATGTAATGCAATACAAGCAGGCAATACACAAGCAAGCAGCATCTTTCACCACGACTGAATGTAATGCAATGGAAGCAGGCAGATCTTACCAATGCCTGAATGCAACACAAGCAGGCAGATCTTCACCAACGACTGAAGTAATGCAATACAAGCAGGCAGATCTTCACCAACGACTGAATACAATACATGCAGGCAGATCTTCACCAACGACTGAATGTAATGCAATACAAGCAGGCAGATCTTACCAACGGCTGAATGTAATGCAACACATACAGGCAGATCTTCACCAAGCCTGAATGTAATGCAATTCAACTAGGCAGATCTTCACAAACGACTGAATTTAATGCAATTACATGCAGGCAGATCTTCACCAACGCCTGAATGTAATGCAATTCAACTAGGCAGATCTTCACGAACGACTAAATGCAATACAAGCAGGCAGATCTTAAAACGTCTAAATGGAATGCAAGCAGGCAGATCTTCACCAACGACTGAAGCATTACAAGCATGGAGATCTTCACAACGACTGAGTTTAAAGCAATACAAGCAGGCAGATCTTCACCAACGACTGAATGCAATACAATACAAGCAGGCAGATCTTCACCAACGACTGAATGCAATACAATACAAGCAGGCAGATCTTCACCAACGACTGAATGCAATACAGTTTTGAATACAGACAAACGAAATACTCTCTCTCTCTCTCTCTCTCTCTCTCTCCTCTCTCTCTCTCTCTCTCTCTCTCCTCTCTCTCTCTCTCAAGACTACAGACCAGGAAGGAAATCTTTAATTTTCTGACCACGTACCACCATCATACATAGCATTTGCGCTATAAATTACAGTGACGTTTTCCTGGGTGGTGGATGAAAAGATCGCTATTCTCACTCTCATCACCTAACCCACCTTCTCACTTTCCACTCTCTTATGCCTCCCATCTCCGCCTCTTCCCTCTCAGCCCCCAATAGGAATGTGGGAGGGGGAGAGATGTATTATTATTATTATTATTATATTATATTGGGTATTTATATAGCGCCTATTCTCGGTCACAGACCAAGCTTTAAGCGCTTTACAATAAACACGCTACCCCACTCACTCAACGGGCTGCCTACCCAGGTAGAGCCGGCTGAAGAGCAGCCTACTGGCGCTCATTCAGTCGTTTCCCGTACCATTCAAATTATCAGTCACTCATTTTCATTTATCTCATTTATTCGTCCAGTTTCTCACAAAGGATGCATGCGATGTTTATACGTGTCCTCCATTTCCACCGGTACACGATGGCACACGATAACAGTAAGTGACAATTTTTGTGGCTTGGTAAGAAATACCAGGCGGCTATCTTCAATCTACATCAATTTTGCCAGGGCAGCGGGGAACCACACTGCTCTTTTTGATTTTCAACTGCGGTGGGTTCTTTAACGTGTGCAGGGGGCCAGGAAGGCACACGGATCTGACTCGCTTATAGTCCCCATCCGATGGACTTGACGTTCAGTTCGATTTGTCATTCAAACTGGGAAGAAAGGGAGAGAAAGGCAGGGCACGCACTTCTCACACGTTGGATTGGCAGGCGAACGTCTTAACCACTCTGCCACCTTTCTTCCAGAGATGGGGGTAGGAAGAACAGATACGAAAGAGATGAAGGAAACTAAAAGCGTGATTTACTCTAAGCTGTTC
This sequence comes from Conus canariensis, assembly GCA_033310375.1. Classification (NCBI taxonomy): domain Eukaryota; kingdom Metazoa; phylum Mollusca; class Gastropoda; order Neogastropoda; family Conidae; genus Conus; species Conus canariensis. Next base: position 42,561,428 of record CM065739.1, read on the forward strand.
GGTAACATCCTCCCCGTTTCCTTAGCGGGACTATACAGTGTGTTTCAAAGCTGGCGACGTCGGCGGGCGAGTGAGCGCGATGACAGACGGAGATAGGCGGAAGTTGACAGATAGCAGCGACACCATCACGCCAAGGCCGGCTACTCTCTAGCACAAACAACCTTTAGTGGTGTGTCTTTTGTGTGCGGCGCGCGCGCGCGCGCGGTGTGTGTGTGTGTGTGTGTGTGTGTGTGTGTGTGTGTGTGTGTGTGTGTGGTGCGTGGTGTGTGTGTGTGTGTGTGTGTGTGTGTGTGTGTGTGTGTGTGTGTGTGTGTCTTGGCGACGAGTTCTATGTCTTATCTGCCGCTCCTCCCTCCCAGCCCCACCCACCCCTCACTCTCCTCTCTCTCTCTCTCTTCCTCTCTCTCCTCTCTCTCTCTCTCTCTCTCTCTCTCTCCTTACTTTCATGACGTTTACCGTTTTTCTGCTTATACGCCCATTTCTCTGTGCTTATTCTACCAAATCTTTCACCCTTTTTTCCCTTCCCCGTAGGAATGCTGGTGGGTCTTTCAGTATACACTGTGACCATACCTGGTGGGTCTTTAAGTATACACTGTGACCCATACCTGGTGGGTCTTTCAGTATACATTGTGATCATACCTGGTGGGTCTTTCAGTATACACTGTGACCCATACCTCGTGGGTCTTTCAGTATACATTGTGACCATACCAGGTGGGTCTTTCGGTTGTGACCATACCTGGTGCGTCTTTCAGTATACATTGTGCCATACCTGGTGGGTCTTTATACTGTGCTCCTGTGCGTCTTCAGTATACATGTGACCATACCTGGTGGTCTTTCAGTATACATTGGACCATACCTGGTGGGTCTTTCAGTATACATTGTGACCCATACCTGGTGGGTCTTTCAGTATACATTGTGACCATACCTGGTGGGTCTTTCAGTATACATTGTGACCCCTACCTGGTGGGTCTTTCAGTATACATTGTGACCCATACCTGGTGGGTCTTTCAGTATACATGTGACCATACCTGGTGGGTCTTTCAGTATACATTGTGACCATACCTGGTGGGTCTTTCAGTATACATTGTGACCATACCTGGTGCGGTCCCTGTTTCAGTATATACATTGGCTGGACCATACCTGGTGGGTCTTTCAGTATACATTGTGACCCATACCTGGTGGGTCTTTCAGTATACATTGTGACCATACCTGGTGGGTCTGTCAGTATACATTTGGACCATACCTGGTGGGTCTTTCAGTATACATTGTGACCCATACCTGGTGGGTCTTTCAGTATACATTGTGACCCATACCTGGTGGGTCTTTCAGTAACATTGGACCATACCTGGTGGCTCTTCAGTATACATTGTGACCATACCTGGGGGGTCTTTCAGTATACATTGTGACCATACCGGTGGTCTTTCAATACATTGTGACCATACTGTGGTCTTCAGTAACATTGACCCATACCTGGACTCGGGTCTTCAGTAGACATTGTGACCTACTGTGGGTTCGTAAAATGTGACCATACTTCTCTAATGAATCCTTCCTTTTTTGCCAGTAATGTCCCTTCTATTCCGCTCTCTTACACTTCGCCTTATCACAATCATTTTGAAATCTTCCTTCATAGTTGTGCACTGGTTCTCTTGCCTGCCTTTGTGCACGAAAGTTGTTACCCCCTTATCTGATTACATTCGTAGCTTGCTTGGGGTGTAGGAATAGTTTGGCGGGGTATGGCTGGGTTTTTGTTTTTTTATAATGGGGGGAGGGGAGGAGAGGAGGAGCGGGGAGAGGGGGGGGGGAAGAGGTATAATCTGGCCAACAGGTAGTAGGAGAGTATTTGATCAAGAGGTAATCTGGCCAGCAGGTAGTGGAGAGAGAGAGAGAGAGAGAGAGAGAGAGAGAGAGAGAGAGAGAGAGGAGAGACAGACAGACAGACAGACAGACAGACAGACAGACAGGCGGACAGACAGACAGGCAGGCAGACAAACAGACAGACAGACAGATAGGCAGACAGACAAGTGCTTTCACAAGTAAAATTGTAAAAAATCTCGTGCAGAGCCCGCACCGTACGCGTACCACAAGCAACCAACATCAACAGTTAAAAAAGATTTATTAGGTTAAAAGTTCCCATACCCTTTTGGCAGTGGGGGCGGTGAACCGTCCAAGGTTAACGTGTCTAGAGCACGGCATGTTGAATGGCAGAACACATCCTTCTCCTTCCACCGCCTTTAACCCTCCCTGAACTGAATCAGGTACCCATTTACTGCTGTGTGGAAAGAGAGGGTTTTCAAGCCGAAAAAAAAGGATTTGAACCCCACGCGTGTTTCCAACTCACAACCATCAACTCTGCAAGCAAACACTCTAACCATTTTGACTAGGGGGCCCTCTAATGACAGTAAGTTCTTTCGAATAAAATCAAGATTAAGAAAAAAAAAGTTGAAAACATCAATCACCAAGACGAACTAGACTAAGTAAAATCTATGCTTTTGCCACGAAGGCTTCTTCGTGTATTAAGATTCCCGTGGAGGTCTCTGTGACGAATCCTGAAGAAGCAAAATCTTGATTTAAAAACAAATCAGGATGGAAGACTCCCGAAGAAGGGGAAAAAAAAAAACAACCAAAAAAAAAAAAACCAAACCCGAAACAAAACCAAAACAAAACGAAACAAACAAACAAACAAACAAACAAATCTTTAATTTCATTGAATTCATCTTCGTGGGAAAAGATTATGAACTAATTTTCAATTTGCAGGCTGTCTTAGAAAAGTTCATTAAAGAGATTATTTGTGCACATATATCTGAAGAGAGAGAGAGAGAGAGAGAGAGAGAGAGAGAGAGAGAGAGAGAGAGATAGGTAGGCGGATAGATAGATAGATAGATAGATAGATAGATAGATAGACTGGCAGGCAGACAGATAGCTAAGTAGCTAGATAGATAAATAGGTGGGTAGGTAGATAGGTAGGTAGGTAGGTAGGCAGATGGATGGAAGGAGGGAGGGAGGGACGGAGGGACGGGTAGATAGCTAGCTAGGTAGATAGATAGATAGATAGATAGATAGATAGATAGATAGATAGATAGATAGATAGAAAGATAGATAGATAGATAGATAGATAGATAGATAGATAGATAGATTGATTGATAGATAGATAGACAGACAGACAGACAGATAGATCGATCGATCGATAGATAGATAGATAGATAAATGGATGGATAGATAGATAGACAGACAGACAGATAGATAGATAGATAGATAGACATATAGACAGATGGATAGATAGACAGACAGATAGATAGATAGACAGATAGATAGACAAATAGACAGACAGACAGACAGATAGACAGATAGATAGATAGATAGATAGATAGATAGATAGATAGATAACCATCTCTACGGCAGAGCGCCAGACCAGACGTTCCCGACATAGTTGCCCTCAGACGAGGCCGGACACCAGCCTTTGAAAGTCTCGCTGTGTACGTGGCTCGGCGTGACTTGCTTTTGACCCTATACGCGTAAACAATAAACAACTCCCGCCCTTTCTTATGAACCCCTCCCCCTTCCTCCCCCTTCCTTCTCATTTCCTTGCACGTCTGTTCTCTTACTACTACCCCCTTCCCTCTTTTCCCCCTATCCCTTCCCGGAGCCCGTTCTAGAACATTCACCTGCAAAAATAGCCACCTTTTTTTTTTTTTTTTTTGGTAACCCAACCCCCAAACATATTTGCCCCCTCCTCAACTTATCCCTACTTCTCTATCGTTTTGTAAGAATTCTTCTCTCCCTCTCCTCCTCCCCCCCCCCTCTCTTTCTCTCTCTCTATCTGTCTCTCTCTCTCTCTCTCTAGTCTCTCCACTTATTAAGAGATAATCCATATACTCCAACTCGCCATCTTCTTCCAAAGGGCAAACAAATGAATGGGAAAAAGAACGATAACTAACAAAAAAAAAATGTACAATGAAAGCAAACATCAATAAATAAATAAATAGATGGATGGATAAATAAGTAAATAAATGGATGGATAAATAGATAAATACATAAATAAATAGAGAAATAAAATGAGATGTTTATTACAGCCCATGGAAGTCATATCAGGGAAGAAAGAAAAAAAAAAAAGAGAGTACTAAAAGGGGGGTTGGGATGGGGTGGGGTGCGGAAGATGCAAATACAATTACGTTTGAATTTCGACTCAAAATAGCAAACTTTGAACAGTATGTTCAAAATTCTTTTCTTTCTCTTCATTATCATCTCTGCCTTTTCCCTCGAGATACGAATCTTCATAAGCTATGTGTAGCTACA
>CM065739.1:42583220-42618220 GCA_033310375.1 Conus canariensis
TATGACTCATGACAATAAGCAATTACGATTCATGAAAGCACCAAATTACAAAACCCATGAAACTAGATAAGTATGGTTCATTAAAAACGGGTAATTAAGACTTATAAAGCAGGTATTTCGTGGAAACCGTTAAACATGTCTATGAAACAGACAATTATTACTCCTGAAAACGGGTTATTACAACCAAGAAAACTGTGTGATTATTGAATTATCAAAAACAGAGAGCATTAAGTCATGGAAATGACCCATGAAAACAGATAATTGTGATTCGTGAAAACAGGTACCGACTACTCATTGTAACAGTCAATAAGGACACAAGAAAGTAGGTAGACTTATGAGAAAAAAAAAGGTAGTTCTGAGTTATGAACACTATGACCCATGAAAAAAAGAAGTCGTAATGACGAATGCAAACGAGCAATCATGAGTCAAGAAAACAGATAATTGTGACCCACGAAAAGAAAATATAACTACTTGTGACTCATGAAATAGATTGTTTGACTCAAGAAAGCAGATTATTTTGACTGATGGAAGCTGATTATCATGACTCGGTGAAAACAAGAAATACCTGCTCATGAAAACGGGTAACTATGGGCTATAATTGATGGAAACAGGTAATTACGATTCACGGAAAACAGACAATTGTTAGTTATGAAAGAGGTGCTTACGATTCATGAGTACAGGTAATTACGATCCATGAATAAAGGTCATTCAGACCCATGGGAAAAAGTGAAAATGACTCATTGAAACAGGCATTTGTGATTTATGAAAAAAAAAAAGAAAGTAACTGCAAGTCATGAAAAGAGATAACTGTGATTTATGAAAAAGTAGATGTTATTCATCAAAACAGGTATGACAACACAAAAACAGGTGATTATGACCCATGAAAACATGAAAGAAAAAGATATAGCGGAAGGTGCTGGTGGGACCCAAGAATCGCTGTCCTCCACTGCCGAACAAACCAGCTGGGAGCAATCCTGCACCACCCTTGGAAGCCTGCGCTGTGTTCACATAGGCTGCAGGCACGCACAGGGTATTCCATTAAGACGTCAAGGGACATAACTGCTCCCTGGTAGATGCCATTATGTTGTGGCCACGGGATGCGACACTATAGAACCTCCACGGGAGCGTTCCCATGGGTGTACCAGCCTATATTTTAGGGCCGCAGAGCCCACTGGCGAAAAACGCCATTGTCAAGCAATTGCCGTGTGCATCCCGCGGCTCCACTCGTCGCTGTTCCGCTGAGAGTTGAAGACGGTACAACTCCATACAAGGCCAAGCTTTCGCCATGAGGTCTGAAGAGAATCCCAGGTTACAACAGTCTTTCCCGCGGTCAACAGGACTTTCCCTGCGGTCAGTGGGTCTTTCCTCACCGTCACTGGACCCTTTCCCCAGAGTCGGCCAAAAGGCAGACATGAAAAAAAATACACCCGAAGTGCGTGTGGGACCCAGAGAAGTACTGTTACGACACATGAAAACATGTAATTGCGACTCAGGGAAACAAGTAACTAGACAGGGTACTATAGGCTATCATTGCTTGGTGATGTCACCGATACGCCGCAATAGCACTCGTGCAGAAAAGACGCAGAACGAAGGAAGTTAAAAAAAAACATAGCTGCCATAAATACTTGTTTTCATTGCCAGCGTCAGAAATCGCTTCTAAAAGCGGTTTAGCCATCGTTTCTTTGAAAATAGCAGGTGTTCACGTGAAAGTAGTTGCTTTCACGTCGCAGTTTCTCTAACGAGCTTTTGAGACCGTCAGGCTTTCATAGAAAGAAAGCTTCGTGGGTTGTAGTTTTGGACGGAAAAGGGTTGATTAATAATGACAGTCTTTGCAGCGACTGAGGATGGTTCGGGAGCGGAGCTGGGGATGAAAAGAATGGGATGAACAGTATATGTGACAGTAACGTAAGATATATGAGGGGGGAAAAAAAAAGTAGGCGCCTTCTCGCACACACACCCCCCCCCTCACCCACCATCCCTCTCACCTCAATTCCTCCCTCCCCCCCCCACCCCTCCCCCCCTCCTCCTTTCCCATTTCCTCTAGCCCTGTCCCTTTCTCCTTGGCCCATTCTGCCACACTGGACTGATACTATGCACTAAACAAAGACATAGACAAACCAAAAAATCAAACAAACAAATAAGCAATACCCCCCCACAAAACAACAAAACCAACGAAACAAAATGTTGTGATTTTCTTTTTCATATCCTTTTTAACCAATGACTGAAAGAGGACGTCGACTTTCGTCGAGTGGATGTTTGCCTAGTAAGTACTGTATCTTTTCACCAAAGATCTTAGATTGTCCGGGGCTAAACGCAAAAGGAGAGCTGTTTATTCACTCCATCCGCCGAATATGATTATGAACCTGAGAGATTCTTCTTATGAACATGTCATATCATTCAGTTCTCGATAGGACTGTTTGTTGCTCTTGTGGCGAACGTGGCCGTGACTATGATGGACAACGAATTTCTTTTGTATTTCTACCTCATGGGTGGAAAGGACTTTAAAAACACAATATTACTCTGTGTGTGTGTGTGTGTGTGTGTGTGTGTGTGTGTGTGTGTGTGTGTGTGTGTGAGAGAGAGAGAGAGAGAGAGAGAGAGAGGGAGAGAGAGGTGGGGGAGTGTGCGTGTGTGTGTGTGTGTGTTAGAGAGAGAGAGAGAGAGAGAGAGAGAGAGAGATCGCCCGTATTAAAGATACATCTCTTCGGCGAAAGTCCCTTCGGCAAAAGCCCACTCGCCGAAAGTTCATTTGGCAAAAAGTCCCCTCGGCAAATTCCATTCGGCGAAAGCCCATTTAGCAAAAGTCCCCTCGGCTGAAGTCCCTCGGCAAAAGTCTACTCGGCGAAAGTCCATGCGGCGAAAGGCTCCTCGACAAAAATCTCCTCGGCGAAAGTCCAATCGGCGAAAGTCCATTTGGCAAAAGTCCCTTGGCAAAAGTCCACTCGTCTACTCAGCGAAAGTCCATTCGGCAAAAGTCCACTCAGCGAAAGACCACTCGGCAAAATTCCATGTCCCCGTTGTTCGGCTGTTTGCCCTCTTCACGGCTTAACCTGTTTCTGACTGAGGGGAAAAACTTTACGCTGTTTATCATCTGGCTGTGAGTGCACCAATGCATTGTAATGACATATAAGACTATAGAGGACACACCGTGATCCTTCCTTTCTTTCTTTCTTTCTGCGTACGCAGTCTGATACTCCTGCGGACACTGCCTGTATAGACAGACAGTGGAGTCTTGTGTGTATGACCTTATTTTTTTATCCCGGCATTAAGGCAGCCATACTCCATCTTCGGGGTAGGTGCATGCTATGTGTAACATGTCATCCATATCAACGGCCAAACTGGCCTTCTCTTCCGAAAGTTGGTGATGGGATTTGACGTGTGTGCAAGATGTTGTGCGTGCGTTCACACACGAAACCTCGGTTTATAGTCTCGTTCGAAGGACTGTGTGGGGAATGGAGTCCGAACCAATGTTAACTCCGAGGGAAAAATCCCCCTGTACCGAAATTCGAACCCGCAACCCCAGGATCACGAGTCCGGCGCTATACCAACTGAGCTATTCCGGCCCCCATCCTTCCTTTCTGAATTATGTGCTTTGTGTGAACACCCACATTTCTCATAATTTTTATAGGGAAACTGATGAGTAACCGTTAGTGGATGGTATGGGTGTGTGTTACTGGATGGTATGGGTGTGTGTTACTGGATGGTATGGGTGTGTGTTACCCGATGGTATGGGTGTGTGTTACTGGATGGTATGGGTGTGTTCTACTGGATGGTATGGTGTGTGTAACTGGATGGTATGGGTGTGTGTTACGATGGTATGGGTGTGTTTACTGGATGGTATGGGTGTGTTCTACTGGATGGTATGGGTGTTGTTACTGGATGGTATGGGTGTGTTCTACTGGATGGTATGGTGGTGTTACTGGATGGTATGGATGTGTGTTACTGGATGGTATGGATGTATGTTACTAGATGGTAGGTGTGTGTTACTGGATGGTATGGATGTATGTTACTGGATGGTATGGGTGTGTGTTACTGATGGTATGGGTGTGTGTTACTGGATGGTATGGGTGTGTGTTACCGATGGTATGGGTGTATGTTACTGGATGGAATGGGTGTGTGTTACTGGATGGTATGGGTGTATGTTACTGGATGGTATGGGTGTGTGTTACCGATGGTATGGGTGTGTGATACTGGATGGTAGGGTGTGTGTTACTGGATGGTATGGATGTGTGTTACTGGATGGTAAGGGGGTGTGTTACTAGATGAATGGGTGTGTGCTATCACACAACAAACACACAAATTTTTTTTTTTTTTATGGGTTTGCTTCGTCTTGTATAAGTAGCCGGTGGTTGCTGACACCCTCATCATCTCTTCGGACAAACGGACAGACAGGCAGACGGACGGGCAAACAGACAAACAAAACGCACAGAGAGACAGACAGAGATACGAGGGAGGAGGAAGGATGAAGAGAGAGAGAGAGAGAGAGAGAGAGAGAGAGAGAGGGGGGGGGAGCAAAGCCAGACAGACACACTGATAAACACAGAGAGAAGGGAGGAGAGAGAGGGGAGGGGGAGGGGAAGGGGAAGGGAAGGGGAAGGGGAGGCAAACAGACCTGACGACAAATGCAGACATCAGGAGCTTAGCAAACTGCAGTCGGCTTGCCCTGTGAATTGGGGCTTTGTTTGTTGGACCTGGGCATGCGGACGGAGAGTGATGGGGAAGGGGGGGGGAGTGGACGGGGGGGGGGGGGGGGTAGGGGGGTTGGATAAGGGGGTGGGGGGGGTTGAGGGAGGGGAGCGAGTGGTCGAGTCAGTTGTCCAATTGAGCCTGCAAGTTTGACGAGGGCTGACCTGATACTGACCCTGACAACAGAGTGTGGGCCCCCTGGATTAGCGTGGCGACACGATGGTCACTTGAGGTCCGCTTCGCCCAGAGAGAGACGGGGGAGGGGGGGGAGGGGGGAGAGAGAGAGTGAGAGAGAGAGAGAGAGACGGTGGGACAGAGAGACAGAGAGAGAGAGACAGAGAGAGAGAGACACAGAGATAGAGAGCATATTTCTACAGAGAGAAAATGTATATTTCTAGAGAGAGAGAGAGAGCACATTGCTTCAGAGAGAGAGAGAGAGAGAGAGAGAGAGAGAGAGAGTGAGGGGTCAATGAGAGAGAGCATATTTCTACATGGGAGAGAGAGGAGAGAGAGAGAAGAGAGAGAGAGAGAGAGAGAGAGAGAGCAAATTACTACACACCACACAACACACACACACACACACACACACACACACACACACACACACACACGCACATAAAAAGAGAGAGAGAGAGAGAGAGAGAGAGAGAGGAGACTTCTGCTTGTGAAAGAGAGAAAGCATATTGCTATAGAGAGAGACAAGTGACAATGACAAAATGTTTGACGAGTCAAGCCTTCTGGCCATGTCAACGTGAGGGGGCACAAATGGAAATCATGTCAGGAAACTACATTGAAAGTGAATATGATTAATATCCATATTAATCTTTTAACGAAATAGCAAGGTTACAGATTTTAAATGCATTAGATAGATCAGCTGCCAGTCTGTACATATATTTAGTATCACACATAAGTAACGATGCCTGAAAGTAGAAGGGTGATTGTAATACTTTGGGGGGGGGGGGGGTGCATTTTCTCTAACATTTGGGTATTTGGGACAAATAAATGTAAAAATGAAGTTCACTTTCTGAGTCACCCTCACAAAATGGACAGTTATGGGAGACATTATTAGAATATCGGTACCGATGCGTAGGTAATGCTGAAACACTTTATTTAAATCTGATTAAGATTTTTTCGTACACTGTTTTATGTCGATCAAGTATTGAGATGAACCAAAACATTGTTTGAAAGCTGCATTAAAATGTATACAGACTTTTCTGTCAACTGAGCCTCCCAAGCTTTAAACAATCTTCTTCTTCTTCAGCGTTCCAGTATCTGGTAGCGTGTGAACTCGTTTTACCCTGTTGGGATACTTACACTATACTCGAGAGTATAGTCAGTTCACTCGACTTCGTTGAGTGCAGAAATTTGTGGGAAGAGGTTGTGGAAAAAGATAGATAAAAGATATGGTAGACAGAAAGGACAGTAGACGACAGTACAGCAAAGGAGGAGACAGAGTTACTGAGAGCGAAAGGAAAAGGGGACGTTACTAGCACAGAATGTCCAGAAGGTGGGGAACTATTTTGTACAAAAGACCCCCGGTATCCCCAAGGGGGAGTAAAACAATCAGTAGGCCTTTGCTTGAATTTTTTGAGAAAAACAAAATAAATATTTTGAACACCTTGGTGTTCCTACATAATTATGTCCAAACTAATATTTGTATAATGTAAAGCATACGACAGACAACCAATTGTTGTGAATTCCGTAATGGAGAGCTAACAACATTTTACAGATTTTAAAGGTAAACGATCATCATTCTCAAAAGTTACAACCAACATTTAACTCATCTTGTACATGTATGAACATAAAGAAGATTTCTACCACGTTCACCATAGACGAGGACATTAGGTGTCTTGACGCTAACGTTTAACCATCTTTTCAACATAAACAGATGTGCTCTCTCAATCAAATTCTGGTCTGCAATCAGTCCTCAAACTTCTGAGCCGTACGTTAGCTTTGGCAGGATCTGACTATCAAATGATTGAAAGAATACTTTTGGATGCTTTCACCGAGGGACCACGACAATTTTAAGATATATACAACTCCTCTCTTTGCTTTCGCTGCGTTATCTTCCATAGCGTAGGAAAAGGAGTGGGAAGAAGAAAAAATGATTTCAAGGCACTTATCCTGATTGACCACTTCTAGCTTACTGCTTACCAAAGAACCATTTTTCTCTGGCTGCAATGTAACCGCCTTTGCAATAGACAACCACATTAGTTTTATCAAAAATAACTGTCAAGCTCATTCTGTCCGAGGCATCCCTCAAAATATTCAGCTGTCGTTGCAAGCCAATAACCGATAAAGAAAGCAACAGAGCATCATCAGCGAAAAGTAGTATTGAAATTTCAGTTCAACCTGGGGATAGCTTTACACCGTGTTTACCATTACGGATTGAATAAATAGCAAATTCGTGAATAAATAGTGAGAATAAAACTGGACTGTAAACGACTCCTTGTCTCAAACCATGAGGACAGTGGAATGGTCGAGTACACTGGTTGTTCACATTTACAATACCTTTCACAATTTCACACATGCCTTTAACATCTTTGTAAATTTTTAGCCTAATACCTTTATATCATCCAAAGGTACTGCCTGTTAACTAGGTCGATAGGCTTTTTAAAGTCAATAAAGGCGACGTGTAGCTTGCTCCGATTGAGTAATTGCTTTTAAATAGCGCCAGGAAGTAAACATGAGATTAGTTTTACTATCTTCGTCTGAAACCAGCTTGAGATGAATCAATCTAGTCATTATCTTCAAGCCATTCGGTAAGTCTTTTATTAAGAATATAACAGCGCAACTTACCTCCAAATCTGAAAAATAAATACCCATGTAATTGTCAGGACAACACAGGTAGAATAACAGACCGAGACCAACTTTTTAGAAAATGTCCAGAGTCCAACAGTTCATGAAGATATTTAGTTAAAAAGCAAATGACGCCTTCAGATGAGTATTTACAGAATTCGCCACAGAATCCACCGGAACCAGCTGCTTTTCCATATTTCAACGCCTTTAAAGCCTTCTCAACTTCCCACTGCTCTATGGCTCTGTCTAGTGAAACAGATTCCAAGTTTACGTCTACCGGGAATTTAGTTTGAAAAGTATCTTCAAGATCTGTTAAGTCAGGATTGTTAGACAGATCACTATTAAAACCTTTCTTGAAATCTCACACAAACTACTCACCAGAAGTTAACGAATTTTGCTTTAATTCTTTAGATATAAGAACAGATTTAACAGTACACCAAAAAACGTTTAGGATCGCTATCACTATTCGCAAGTGTATTCGAATGGACATTCTCATCACGACAGGGTGGAGACCAGTGTCTATAGGAAACCCACCCACACTGACCATATCTGAACTTTCACTCCAACCACCCCCTCCAACACAAGAGATCTGTTGTCAACACCCTCATGCACAGAGCCTCTGTACTGTGTTCCACTAAGGAGGAAGAGCTGAAAGAAGAACACATCAAGACTGCCCTTTCCGCTAATGGATACCCTGCATGGATGTGAGACAACCCTCGAGTTCCCTACCCTTCTGCTACAGATACGGACAGTGTGAAAGTGGGGATCCCTTACATTAAAGGAGTTTCAGAGCGTCTAGCCAGGACCTTCCAACAGCATGGATGCAAAGTGTTCCACAAACCCACCAACTCCCTACGCCAGCAACTGACCCATGTCAAAGACAAAACGGACCCCTCGAGCAGTGTGGTGTAGTGTACCAGGTAGTGTGTCAAGACTGTGCCAATACCTACATTGGCGAGACAGCAAGACCACTCACCACCCGTCTACAGGAACACCAAAACCGATCTACTTCTGCCATACATGAACATCTACAAGCCACAGGCCACAGTTTCAGCCTCCAAGAAACCAAGATCTTACCTACAGAGCCCTTCCTCACAAAAAGAAAAGTTAAAGAAGCCATCGAAATCAAGACCAGACGCCCCAGCCCGAACCGAGATCAAGGTTTTGAACTTCCCCCCATCTACAATCAGATCCTGACAACTGTTCACCCCACACAACAGTCGCCCCACCAGGCCTCGCTGCCACAACAGCACCAGTGAGCTGAAGAAGACAGGGCGACCTTGTCGAAATACAATTGTCATTAAGCATTGCGTGATAATCATTTTTCTTTTCATTATTCCACGCAAACTTAGTAACTTTACTTATGGCAGAATGGGTTCAGGTGGGTTTCAATTCAATGGCCTCTAGTACTTCAGGAACCATATCTACAGGCATGTTTTGATTCAGTTCTGGCAATAACTTTTAAATATGAACCTGCAGGTGACATACATTCAAATACAATAAAATAATCAATAGCACAAATCCATTACAGGCAATGCAAGTGGAATTGCCCACCTTATCACCTAAAACAAGTCCATTCAGTGTAACTAGGTTATATTGATCACAGATTTGAAGTAAATATTTACCAAACTCATTTTGTAACACCATCCTTTGACTCCCTACAATATCTACTACACAGATTTGAATCCCCTGAATCTCCACCAACAAATTCGTATATGGAGTAATCAGACATCAGATACTTTACCATTTCCTGTTCTGGCATTCAAATCTCAAAAAAAACAATGATAGGTAGTTCGCAATATTCTTCAAATAAAGCAGCGATACAATTGTCAAAAAAAAAACAAAAAAACCATTATAAATTTCAGTTCCAGCACAGTAGATTACAGAGAAGAGAGAGAGAGAGAGAGAGAGAGAGAGAGAGAGAGAGAGAGAGAGAGAGAGAGAGAGAGAACAGAGAGAGACAGACAGACAGACAGACAGACAGAGAGACTGAGAGAAGAGAGAGAGAGAGAGAGAGAGAGAGAGAGAGAGAGCGTGCGCAAGAGAGAGAGAGAGAGAGACAGAGAGACAGAGAGACAGAGAGACAGAGACAGACAGAGACAGAGAGACAGAGAGACAGAGAGAAATCGTGTCAAGAGGAAGGAAATCCGATCTGTCCTGTTATCTCTCAGTCTCGAGCTCATCAGTCACTTCATAACCATCGCACGCCTCCGACCACTATTCCCCCCCCCCCCTAACCCCCTGCCCCCACCCCCCACCCCCCAACCCCCCACATCCTTGTCTCCTAGGTCAACACCACCACCTACAACAACAACCCATCTCATTCTGTCAACATCCTTTCCCTTCTCTCTCCTTTTCACCTCCTCCCCTCTTCTTCCACTATCTTTCTCATCCCAGCTCCCTAGCCTCCTCCCCCCCCCCCCCCCCCCCCCCCCCCCCCCCCCCCCGCTCGGGGTACAATGGAAGACAGGGAGGAAGAGGAGAAATAGAAAGGGAGGAGTTCCACCAGCTTACACGGACAACTGATATCATCCCCCCCCCCTCCGCTTCACCCCTTCCACCCCCCTCCCCCCACCTTCACCACAACCCTCCCCGCCCCCCACCCCCCCCCACCCTCCCTTCCGCCTCAAATCCCCGTCCCCCTTTGCTCTCATTAACCTGCGCACGTTCAGGACCTGTCCGTTTCGAACCCTCGATGCGTGGGGCTTTTGATCACCGGTCGGACCGCCGGGTCTCCTCTCCTCCTCCTTCTCCTCCTCCTCCTCCTCCTCCCAGGACTGACAGACAACCCTCCTCTACATCCTCCACACCCTCCCCCCCCCCCCCCACAACCACCACCGCTACCCTCAGAGCTCCTACCCACACTCTTCCTCCCACCCTCTCTCTCTCTCTCTCTTTGAAAGAGAATTCTCTCTCTCTCCTCCTACTCTCTCTCTCTCTCTCTCTCTCTCTCTTCTCTCTCTCTCTCTGAAAGAGAATTCTCTCTCCTCTCTCCCTCTCTCTCTCTTTGAAAGAGAATTATTCTCTCTCTCTCTCTCTCTCTCTCTCTCTCTCTCTCTCTCTTTGAAAGAATTCTCTCTCTCCTCCCTTCTCTCTCTCTTTGAAAGAGAATTCTCTCTCTCACTCCCTCTCTCTCTCTTTCTCTCTCTCGCTCTCTCTCCTCTGAATCAGAATTCTCTCTCTCTCCTCTCTCTCTCTCCTCCTCTCTCCCCTCTCTCTCTCTCTCTGTTTCCTCCAATCCTTCCTCCTCCTCCACCTTCCTCCCCTCCTCCTTCCACCCCTGTTTCCCCCCCCCCTCCTCCCTCACCAACTCCCACTCCCCCGTCCCCCCTCCCCCCCAACCCCCCCCCTCCCCCGGCCCGTCCTTAGTCCATCTTTGCTGGTCGGGCATCAAAGTACGTCACTCCAATGACGCCACTGCTGTCTTGACGGGGGCCTGGGGTTGGTGTGGGTAGCCTGGGGGTAGGGGGGGGGGGGGTTACGGGGATGGAGATGTGGGGAAGATGGTGGAGGGTGGGGTGGGGTGGGGAGAGGGAGAAGTGGCGGTGGGGGGGGGGAATGCTTTAAAAAAGGTGGAAGTGTGGTACTGTCGGATAAAGCATTATGAGTGTGTGCGTGTGTGGTGTGTGTGTGTGTGTGTGTGTTGTGTGTGTGTGTGTGTGTGTGTGTGTGTGGTGTGTGTGTGGTGTGTGTGGTGCGTGTGCGTGCGTGGTGGTGTGTGTGTGTGTGTGTGTGTGTTGTGTGTGTGTTATGGATGGGTGCGTGGGTGGAGAGAGAGAAAGACAGAGACTGATAGAGACAGAGACAGAGAGAGACAGAGAGAGTCGACAGAGCATGTGTTATCTCCCTTAGGTCTTTTTTTGTTTTTTGTTTTGTTTTCAACCATCATGCATGTATGTGTGTGCTGGAGAGAGAGAGAGAGAGAGGAGAGAGAGAGAGAGAGAGAGAGAAGACAGACAGACAGACAGACAGACAGACAGACAGACAGACAGACAGAGGAGGTCGCGGGTGGAGATGTTGCTTGTCCAAGATGAAAGATACTTGCTCGAGGGGTTGGTGGAGGGGGAGGGGAGGGGGGGGGGTAGGGAGGAGGAGCTGACCCATGGAAACTGCCTCGTCTGGATAGAGAAGGGGCCAGAGGGTGAAGTCCTCTTTGGTGAAGAACGTGCGTGCTGGGTTCCATGTGGACAAGGCTGTTTCTCAGAAGTCCCGGATGTCACGCGAGAATCTCTCCAGTGACGAGAGTTTTTTTTATTTTTTTTTTTTATAATTCTGAGGGCTTTAGACTGCATTGTTCAGACCTGTCCAAATTATACGTGAACTATTTCTTTTTTGTTTTGTTTTTGTGAATTTGGTTTTCAACGTTCTCTCTCTCTCTCTCTCTCTCTCTCTCTCTCTCCTCTCTGTCTGTCTGTCTTTCCCACCGCCTCTCTTTCTCCATTTCTACCATGGAAAATACATACAGTAAAGTTGATGGTGTTATTTCTTGATTATGTGAATAATTTCACCTTTGCATACTAACAGACAGTTTGTTGTTGTTGTTGTTGTTGTTGTTGTTGTTGTTGTTTTGCTGTATATTTAATTTCTCTGGAGTGTTTCCTTATTATGTTAAATATAATGCGCCTGCTTAGAAATTGTGACATCAGTCAGAAAAGAAAAAAAAAACACGGTGAGAAGTTTGCTACACAGACCGACGTAAACTGTGATAACTTCATCATCGTGTTTTAAAAGTGAATCAAACACTATTAAATGGAACCTAAAGATGTACCGCTGGCTGCCTGTTAGTTGGTATGCAAAGGAAGAGGATAGACTAATAGTCACTCTGGAATCAAAGGTGGAATTTGGATGTGATGGCAGACATTTTCTTAGAAGTGATTGGAGATAATGAGTTGAGTATCGTCTTCGTGTGGTGATTTGAGCGACCGAACAGGCCACCAATACCCAAGTCTGAGAGTGTGTCGAACATCTTTCATAGTGATGATGATGATGATGATGATGATGATGATGATGATGATGATGATGATGATGAGGGTTGTGGTGGTGGTGTTGATGATGATGGTGATAATGGTAATGATGATTATGAAAATGATGGTGATGATGATAATGATGATGATGATGATGATGATGGTGATGGTGACAGTGATGATGGTGATGGTGATGTTGATGTTGATGATGATGATGATGATACGATGATGATGATGATGATGATGATGATGATGGTGGGTCGTAATGTTGATCGTGGTAACGATGACGATGATGATGACGTTTTTGTTGTTGTTGGGGGGTGGTGTTGTTGTTGTTGATGAATGATGATGATGATGATGATGATGATGATGATGATGATGATGATGATGATGATGACTTTGGCGATTGCAGTGTGAACAATACCGATATTAGTTTGGCGAACGATAATACGAATTTCGATGAAACGTTTGCGCGTAATTCTAAAACTTTGACTGTGAACAGGTTTGGCAAATCTTTGTTAGATTTATGTTTCATGTTTGATCTTGAAATCTGAAATGGTAAATGCTGGAATGATTCAAAAGGACAGCTCACATTAGTGTCGACTAATGATGATAGCATTATTCATTATTTTAT
Source organism: Conus canariensis (assembly GCA_033310375.1). Taxonomy (NCBI): domain Eukaryota; kingdom Metazoa; phylum Mollusca; class Gastropoda; order Neogastropoda; family Conidae; genus Conus; species Conus canariensis. Next base: position 42,596,304 of record CM065739.1, read on the forward strand.
GGTCACGCAAGATTTACGAAAACATTGTTTAATGAAAGGTTGTTCTCTCGGCATCTATTATAAGCATCGAAATGGAAAAAAGTCACCATTACCAAAAAAGGAAGAATCTCTAACGATTTGTGAAGAAAAAACGCATGTATGATCTGGCGAGTGTACAGAAACCTATAGAGAGAACCTTGACTGGAATGAATTTCAACAGTGTTCTGAGAGAGCTCTGCAGTTTCTTAATTTTGATATTAATACCTTTTTAGAGTCTGGAATGCCTTATGTGGTGCTGCTGCTTGTATGATGAGAATTGTGGGGGAAAGTAAGAAAGAAGTGAGTGATTGGTTTAAATAGCGAGTGAGAAAATAGATAATGAATAATAAAAGAATTATCATGACGACGCCTGAAATGATGTCAAAATTTTAATCTATAGAACGAAAGAAAAAAACACACAGCAACTTGTGTGATAGAAAGGAAAGAGATACACCAATGAAAAGAAAAAGAAATTGTAATCTGATGAAAAGCGATTAGATCATTTAAGAACGTCCTAAAGTAATTGTCTTGGATAACTATTCTGATGAACATGTCAATTAGTAGAAACCAGTCATCCATACTGAAATGAGCTTGCAGCACTGGTGTGACCATTTCTTTGGTGTCTTCAATGGTTTTCAAAACGATGCTGAAGGACTCAAACATACAGGTAGCCAGTGAAGAACAACGTACAGAAGAGCCATTATTTAAAGATCAAATACCAAGAGGTGAGGTTATCAGCATCACAAATCAATAAAATGTGCCAAAAGTGCTGAAACGGATAAAGTAATTGAAGAACTGTTCGAATGTCTTAACTCAGTCGTCGTTAAGTTCATCTTAGCAAAGCACGCTGTCTGGAGAAGGAATCTTTCCTCAAACATTGTCAAAATCCATAATAATTCATCTCTATGAAAAAGAAAATAGTAACAATCCTGATAATTGCTAAGGCGTTGCACTGACAGGTATGGTAAGTAAACCTCACTCTCATATTATTAACAAAAAATTAAAATCGTGGGCGGAGAGAGGATTGAACAGAATCGAAGAACAAGCTGGACTTCATAGACTACACATTTACACTGCATGCCTTATTACAAAATCAGTGCTAAAATGCAAGTTGTATGTCTTTTGTTGATTTCCGGAGTGATTTTTATTTTCTATAAATAGAAATGTTTTGTGGAAGGTTTTGAGAAATAATTGTGGGAATGGGAAATTGTTCGCAGCTGTTTGAGGAATATATGATTCTGTTCTTGCGTGTGCTCATGAAAAGGAGATACTTATTCAGATTACTTCAATTGTCTACGCACTGTAAAACAAGGATGTCTGCTCAGTCTCCAGTTATTTTCGTTTCTGATTAATGAGCTTGCCAGAGAAATAGCAGAAAGAAGGAGACGTGGAATCCAAATGTTGCCAGGTGCTCCTATTTTCAGTGCTGTTCGCCAGTGGTATTCTTCTTGCAGACACGCCCGTTGGAATGCAAAAATCGACAGGACGCTCTGAAAAGAGAATCAAATGGACTGCAACTGATAGTGAACCTGAGTGAGATTTATGTTAGTATTTTTAGAACTGGTAGACATCTAGCACAACAGTAAAGACGATTTTATGGAAGATCAAAAATTAAAAGTGAAAAATATTTAGTAATATGTTCGAATGCTTTTCACGGCGAAATTAAACTTGAACAGATGTTAGCTGGAAACGTTTACGAAAGAAAACAGAGGGGGTATTTAAAGATTCGAGAACGATGAAAAAAAAAAATAGAAAAGAAGAGAAGAAAAGAAAAGAAAAAAAAGAAAGAAAAAGAAAAAAAATGAAGAAATGAAAGCGAAGAAAAAGGAAATTAATTTAAGTGACGTGGTCGTAATTTTGGAAAGTATTTGATACCTAAATACCACCGATTTTGGCCTACACATCAGGAATAAGGAGTTTTGTCAAGCAATTTCATATGGAAAAGTTCATAATTATGCACAAAAAAAGCGTATAATGCATTTGTTGCTCCATACATCAAATAAAATGATTTATAGTAAAAATGGATAATATCTTCTGTTTATAGAAATCTATGTCAAATTCATTAAATATTGGTCAAGATCAGTTCGTTTACTTATAAACAAGACTTTGCATTTAGTCTTATCACCAGAATCGGGCAAACTTATCTGAGTTTCTTGTGTATAGAAAATACTGACAAAAAATGGTTTTAGTATTGATTGGCTTTGTTATGGAGTTGGCGATGGTGTACAATCAATATTGGAATTCAAAGACTCTTTAATTCGTTCGTGTCAAACACACACACACAGACACGTACAGACACACACACACACACACAACACACAACACACACACACACAAACGCGCGCGCGCGCACGAACACACACACCACACACACGCACACACACACACACACAACACACACACACACACACACACACACACACACACACACACACACACACACACACACGAGAGAGAGAGAGAGAGAGAGAGAGAGAGGAGAGAGAGACAGAGAGACAGAAGGGAGACAGAAGAGAGAGAGAGAGAGAGAGAGAGAGAGAGAGAGAGCATACATGTGTATAGACAATACTTGCACATTGACTTGGCCCATATAAAGTATGGTTCAAGCATAAACCATGATCTATAGATTGATAGACATGCATACATTCATACACACACACATACACACACACATACAACTACATACATACTACATACATACACATACATACATACATACATACATACATACTACTACATACATACATACAAATACATAAAACATACTGCATCCATCCATCCATCCATCCATGCATGCATACATACATACACACACGTACATACATACATGCATACATACATACATACATACATACAATCACATACATCGTTCATCATTCATACATTCATACATTCATACATACATACATACATACATACATACATAAACTACATTACATACATACATACATACATACATACATACATCGTACATACGTACATACATACATACAATACATACATACATACATAACATACAACATACACGGACCTAAACACAGACAGACAGACAGACAGACAGACAGACAGACAGACAGACAGAGAGAGATCCCCTAAAATTCACCAAGACATTTACTCAGCTTCACAAAAAGAAGTGAGGGTAATTCATATATATTCAGATGGTATAAATCCGTTCAATGTAGAGTGAAAGGTCAATGTACACATTTCTGTCCCAGAGGAATACAGTTTAGAAACTGAAGCATGCTGTGAAACATGTGCTTGTTTCTTAACACTCCGCTTTGTGAAACTAACAGAGTATATAGTATGGCTTCTGATGTATCTTTAGCAAACACTTTTATCATGTACTTTTATCATGAACACTGTATGTAACCCTTCGGTGTTCCTCTGACGATTGATGTCTGAGTCTTGGTCTGCGACTATCTTCTCCTCCTCCTCTCCCCCCCCCCCCCCTCCTCCAGTCCATGCTTTTCTTCCTCTTGCCCAGCATCTTCAAAGGTGTGTTCCCCTCTCCCCCCCCCCCCCCCCCCCCCCGACGGCTCCGATTCTTATACCTTATACCATTCTTGTGGTCAATGGCCGCAGGTTCTTTCTTGTCTACAGCTGGTCCATTCCTGAGGTGGAGCTCAAGGCAGACGCACACATGGTGTGTCAGGGAAAAGAAACACCTGTTGAGCAGAATTGGTCCTAGACACACACTTGTATTAGGTGAGTGCACGCACTCTTATACACACACATACATGCACACACCTACATACACACGTACGAGCGCGAGAGAGAGCACAGCGCATGTGCTTGCGCACATGCACACAGATGTGCATTCGTGCGCGCTCTGGCGTCGCGCTGTCTGTCTGTCTGTTTGTCTGTCTGTCTGTCTGTCTGTGTGACTGTTTGCCTGTCTGTCTGTCTATCTGTCTGTCTGTACAGCGCATGTGCTTGCGCACATGCACACAGATGTGCATTCGTGCGCGCTCTGGCGTCGCGCTGTCTGTCTGTCTGTCGTCTGTCTGTCTGTGTGACTGTTTTGCCTGTCTGTCTGTCTATCTGTCTGTCTGTCTGTGTTTGTGTGTGTTGTGTGTGTGTGTGTGTGTGTGTGTGTGTGTGTGTGTGTGAGCGCGCGCGCGTGCGTGCGTGCGTGTGTGTGTGTGTGTGTGGGGGGGGTGTACTGTGTTGTTGTTGTGGTGGTGGTGGTGGTGGTGGTGGTGTGTGTGCGTGCGTGTGCGTGTGTGTGTGTGTGTGTGTGTGTGTGTGTGTGTGTGTGTGTGTGTGTGTGTGTGTGTGTGTGATGGTTTATGTGGGGAAGGAATTCGGGCAGGGGAAGGGAAAATGGATGTTGCTTTGGAGGAGGGGAAGGAGGATAAACGCTTTATATTTTAGGGAAGGAGTGAATGTAGGGGCAACGTAAAGTAGAGAAGATACGGGAGAATAGGGACAGAAAATAGGTGGTAGGGTGGGTTGAGGTGGAAGTACTCGAAGAGGCCAATGACGTTTTGGAAGGTTCTTGCAAATGGACTATATTTATTTACGAAAGTGACCAGCGATCGCTTAGTGAGCTTAAAAATAAGGTCGCACGCGCTCACACACACACACACACACACACACACACACACACACACACACACACACACACACACACACGCACGCACGCACGCACGCACGCACGCACGCACGCGCGCGCGCGCGCTCGCACGCACGCACGCACAACACACACACACACACACCACACACACACACACACACACACACACACACACACACTCAAGACAATGAAAACGAAGAACGAACAATACAAGTACTCATCTAGAACCGAAAACGTGTTTCGTTTGTCTTGTAATTTGTTTAAACAGTAAACAAGTGGGGTATTTTTTGCTCCCGTAAGAAAACCTAACACAGAGTAACTTTTATTCAAGACTGGCACAGCCTTTTAAACTTGAATAAAGTCAGACAAATACATTTCATTTCCGATTTTGTAATGTGTTTGTTTCTTTCATACTGACTGATATCCTTCAGTGTCTTATATTTCGCCTCATGTTCTCGATTCTAGGTGTACACTTGTATTGCTCCTTCTTTCTTTGTTTTCATTGTCTTGAATGCTGTTTCTCTTGTCTGAAGAAGACCAAAGAGGTCGAAACGCGTCGTCTATGTCTTGTAACATGTTTGTTTCTTTGGTTCGGCGGCACAGTATTTTTTTTTTCTTTCAAGTTTGTTTCAGTTTCTGCCTGCAGGCACCTCAGTTCCAAACTAGCTAAGATGTTCAGACAAGATAGGGGTTGACATCTGTTTTGTCTTCTGCTCCGTCGAGAGATGTGTATCAAGTAAAAACGAATTTGGCTACGGACCGTTACAGGGAGATCCGATCTTTCCTGAAGTACACTGGCAAAGTTATCCTTTACAGTGAAAATACCGTCGTTATGAGATCTGGTTTTGGCATCATAACACGTTTCATGAGAGTCAGTATCAGTGAAAATGTCCTGATTTCCTGAGGACGAATCCATTTTGAAGATGATTTTGGCACAAATAATCCATAAGCGGGAGAGAGAGAGTGAGAGAGAGAGAGTGGGGGGTAGGGAGAGAGAGAGAGAGAGAGAGAGAGAGAGAGAGAGAGAGAGAGAGAGAGAGAGAGAGAGAGTAGTCTCAGATTCTGAAAAAAAAAAGAGAGAGAGAGAGAGAGAAAAAGAAAGAAGAAAAAGAAAAAAGAAAATCACCTCTCATTCAGTAACTAAGACGTACGAACAATCTCCTCTGACAAATTACCAAGCCAGACAACTTTTTCGAACATCCCTCCGAGTCGACAAAATCTACGGGGAGACAAACAAACGAGTTTCCGTCTCCACTAACGACTCCAGGCGGAAATGACGTGGAAAGTCACATGACCGGTTGAACACTGGAATGGTTTCATGATCGTCTGTCTTGCACGTGACTTCCGGCCGCCCATGGCTGATCAAAAGAGAAAGCGGTTTGATTGTCAGTGATAAAACTAGGTAAACTGTCCCCCGTCGTCGTCGATTGAACAAAAGGAAGAAAATAAAAGACAGAAAAGGAAAGGGGGAAGGGAGAAAAGGAGAGCAATAAAGGCAAGAAGAAGAAGAAGAAGAAGGAGAAGAAGCAAAAAAAAAAAAAAAAAAAGGAAATTAAAACAATATCTTTGAACAGATAAATGAAGTCATAAATCAAATATAACCTTCCTCGCTCATGGTATTGTTCATGATAAAAAAAAAAATTTAAAAAAAAATAAAAAAAAAAACCTTCAAAAGCTTTGGTAGATAAACAGATAAGGAAAGAAGATATTGTATGAAAGAATGAGTGACTTCTTCAACTCGTTGTGCTGAGATTATTTCATGCATAATTGACTGATACATTTAGTTTGTGGGATTGAAGAATGCATGATGGACAGCGAAATCGGAAACAACCTGAAAGAGAGAGAGAGAGGGAGGGAGAGGAGAGAGAGAGAGACAGACAGACAGACAGACAGACAGACAGACAGACAGACAGACAGACAGACAGAAATGTTACTATATGCTTTGTTAATACTATGTAATTTATTCATAAAAATGAATCAATGACTTATCCAAACAACAAACCAAATGGACAAACAAATAGATGAATAAATAAGTAGGTAAATAAGTAAATAAATCAATCAATCAATGAAATAATAGATAAATAAATGAATGAATGAATAAATGAATAAATAAGTAAATAAATTAAATAATTAAAATAATAAGTTATTGCCGTGAGAATTTAAGGCAACCTGAAGCAGAAGAAGAAGAAGAAGAAGAAGAAGGAGAAGAAGAAGAAGAAGAAGAATCGATTCTATGAGTACAGAACTGATCCATGACCAGTTGCAGTAGCGCAATGGTCAACGTTGCGGAGAGCGGGCTAGAAGAACTTGGGTTCAACTTCCATTGGAGCTGTTGGTTGATGGGACCTTCTGGCCGCGACAGGCTCAAATGAGAAGACTGGAACCACGCCGTCGAGTTTCTCCTACTTTAAAAAAAATAAAAAGTAAATGGATGCATCTCTGAGTCTGAGATGGTGCTCAAATTTCCTGGCCAACATTGCAGGTGTTGAGGACAGTCCTTGGACAGACTTGGTCGCATCCGCCAGACAAGGATGCTTGGCACGAGGAATGGAACTCGCAGACGGATAACAAATTGTTCAAATTCCGTCCAAACCTGAAAGAGTTTTTACCATGTTCCGGAGGCGGCCGTAAAGAAGGAACAGTCTTGTGCCGTTTGTGCACAGGCCACTCGTTTCATACCCATTCTTTTATCTTTTAAAAGGTGAAGAAGCTCCGTGGTGCATTTCATGTCGTGTAGCACTCACGGTGAAACATATTCTTTTTGAGTGTTGGGACTTGCATGATGTGAGACATCAGCTTTTTACAGCAGACTTCATGAAAACCTTGTTCAGAGATGTCCCACCTGAAGTGATCTTTGAATTTCTGAAAGCGATCAACAATTTTTCATCTGATCTAAGAATCTACAGAAGACAGATTCTTTTAACAAAATTTCCGGTGTGTTTTTAGAAGCTGTATTTTAAAGGGTTGTGTGATTGAGTTTTTTTTTTTTTTAACGACTTGTGAGTTGACTTCAACGCGCTGACAGCCCTGATATAGCCCTTTGCGGTCGGCTGGGCTATAAGCAACATCAACTTATACATTACAGGGACGCTCTTTCTCAGACTGGCTCCGCGAGCTAGCGATTATTGTAGTCAGTAGGGTGGGGGTGGGGGGTGGGGGGTGGGGGGGGGGCTTTATAACTGATGTCCTGCGTCGTTTGTTAGATAAGAACAGGCATCACTCAGCATCACCGAAGTGACTTGGAAGTAGTGCAGTGTCTCCTCCAGTGGGGTGCCTCATGACGACGATATTGATTGTTTCGTGTGAAACACCGGCTACAACGGGACGAAGTGGGGTGTGGCTGTGGATGGGGAGCCGGAATAAGAGGTGTGTTCCCCGAAGCTGGAGTATGGCTGCCTTAATTAATGGCGGGATAAAAAAAAAAAACGGGTCATACTCACAAAAACTCCACTCCCTTTGGTGGGTAGATGGGATTCATCCTTGCCTGTCTATACAGGGAGTGTCCGCAGGAGTATCAGCCTGCGTATGCGAAAAAAAAAAGAAAAAAAGAAGAAAAAAAAGTGTGGAAGAAGCGCTACCTGAAGGGGCTCAGGAGATGAGACAGAAAAGAAGGAAAAAAAAAAAGAAAAAAGAAAAAAAAATGTTATTGGAGGCATACTTCCAATTCTAGCAATCCAAACTTAAACAAACAAAAAAACCAAAAAAAAAACAAAAAAAAAACCCAGCGTGAGTGAAAAGGATAAAATGGAGGACAACAAGTAAAAGAAATAGTGACAAGCTGCAGCAGCAACAGCAGTAGCAGCAGTAGCAGCAGCAGTAGCAGTAGCAGATAGCAGCAGCAGTAGCAGCAGCAGTAGCAATAGCAGAAGTGGCAGCACAACATTACTAGAAGGCTGCGATCCCTAAGAATGAACAAAGAAATCCAACCTTTTTCTTTATATCTGAAAAAAAAAAGGGAAGAAAGAAAGAACAAGTAATCTAAGCATGTCACTATATTGTTCCCTAAATGTCCGTCCGTTGCATCGTTAAAGTCTGGTCTTTGAAAACCCGGGATTTAGGGCAGAGAGAGAGAGAGAGAGAGAGAGAGGAGAGAGAGAGAGAGAGAGGGGGGGGGGGGGGAGGGGCGGGAGGAAGGATGGTATAGAAATTGAAAAAGAGAACAGAGAAAGAGAGATTATGGCAATCGAGAAAAAGAACGGAACGAAACGCGTACACACACACACACACACACACACACACACACACACACACACACACACACACACACACACACATACAGAGAGAGAGAGAGAGAGAGAGAGAGAGAGAGAGAGAGAGAGCGTCCCAAACATCACAAACACACACATACACGCGCGCGCGCGCACAGGTGTGCCAAAAAGACAATGATGACAAAGAACTTCACACATAGAGAGAGAGAGAGAGAGAGAGAGAGAGAGAGAGAGAGAGAGAGAGAGAGAGAGAAGAGAGAGAGAGAGAGAGAGAGAGAGAGAGAAGAAGAAGAAGAAGAAGAAGAAGACGATTTGAAAGGCGAAAGGGTTTTCACCTGCGAGCTGCCAATATCATAAAAAAAGCAAAGCACACCGGAGACTCACGTTTAACAGTTCTCCCTACCCCACCCCATCTCCACTCATCGCCTCCGCTCCTGCCCAGTCAACGAGACGAAATCGATGGACAACAAGTCTATCTACCACGCTCGCCCCCTCACTCCACTCCACCCTCCTCTTCCCCCAAGCCTCGCCAACCCCCCACCCCCCCACCCCACCCCGCCCCCACCCCCCCGCCCTCTCTTAACTCCCCCACCCCTATCCCCAGCCCCGCCCCTCTCCTCCCCCTCCACCCCCCCCCCCCCCCCCCTCCCCCAACCGAGCTGCGAGGGATTGGCCCCTGTAGGGGTTCCGCGTTAGCACAGAGGTTGAGAGCGGCACTTAAAACCCCAGACCAATTAAAAGGCGGACTTTATATCTGTCTTAGTGCTCTCCTCTTGGTCGTCTTCAGCCTCTCCAGCGTGCCGGGAGGAAGTATTGTGAAGAAGTAAAAGGCTTCTTGCTTGGTAGCTCGTGAACTGGGCTTGCAGGGTTAGGGTTGTGGGCGACTCGGCTGAGAGTGAGAAGAAAAAGATGGGGGTAGGGTATAGGAGTAGGAGGAGGAGGAGGAGGGGGGGGGATGGGGGGAGGTGGGTGGATAGGAGGGGTGGGGGTGGGGTGGGTAGGCGGGTGGGTGAGTGGGTGGGGTGGATTTTCTTGTCGGAAGAGGGGCTAGAAAGATGGGGGTGGAGAGAGGGAGGGAAAAGAGGAAGCGGACGGGCGGGGGGGGGGGGGGGGGGGGAGAGGAAAGAAACAACAACAACAGCAACAACAACAACAACACAAAAGCACTCTGCCGCCAAACGAAAGAACAAACAAACAAATAAACAAAAGAAATGCAACGCGTTTCGACCTGCTGGCTCTTCTTCAGACAGGAAGAACGACGTTTTAAAAAAAAAACGTGGAAAGAGAATACGAACAAACAACGACTTAATTCTTCGATCTGGGTATAAACTGTCGTCGAAATTGAAGTAACAAAAGAAATTTTGAAGTAAAATTGTGTCAACGTCTGTATTTATCTTTTTATCATTATGATCTGTTTGTCTGTTTGTCTGTCCGCCTCTCTCTCTCTCTGCGTTCCTCTGTCTGTGTTTGTATGTCCCTGCCTATTGTGTCTGTTTGTATGTCTGTCGGTTCCTCTCTTTCTCTCTCTCTCTCTCTCTCCTCTCTCTCTCTCTCTCTCTCTCTCTCTCTTTAGGCGTCCCTACCATCACATATTGTCCAACTTTTATGTTTATCTGTCTGTTTCCCTTTCACAGACACAGCCAGACAGACAAATCATGATTGAAAATAATATCAACAGAATCTCTCCTCTCTCTCTCTCTCTCTCTCTCTCTCACACACACACACACACACACCACACACACACCACACACACACACACATTCACACACACACGCGCGCGCGCGCAGCATGCACACACTCACCAACACACACACACACACACCACACACACACACACACACACACACACACACACACACACACACACACACACACACAACAACACACACCACACACACACCAAGGAAAGACATGTTCTCACGCACCTGGACCCATGCAGAGAGACAGAGAGAAGGCAAAGACAGAGAGTAGACAGTATCTTGGTCCCTCTTTCACCAAATAGATTAGGATACGGCGATGTCATACATCCGTCTCAGTCCCCATCCTCCTCCCTCTACTGCTCCTCTCACTCTTCTCCCCTTCCTGCTCTTCTTCTTCCCTGCTATCATTACCACCACTACCACCACCACCACCACCACCACCACCACCACCACCACCACCACCACCATCATCATCATCATCATCATCATCATCATCATCATCATCATCATCATTATCATTATCGTCGTCGTCAACATCATCGTGCATTATCATTACCCACCACCACCACCACCACCACCACCATCATCATCATCATCATCATCATCATCATCATTATCGTCGTCGTCAACATCATCGTGCATTATCACTACCCACCACCACCACCACCATCACCACCACCACCACCACCAGTATCACCATCATCATCATCGCCATCATCATCATCATCATCATCGTCGTCGTCGTCGTCGTCGTCATTATCAGCATCAGCATTATCACCATCCATCATCATCATCAACACCACAGCGGAGGCTGTTTTTCGTGAAGCAACCAGTGTACCAGAACGATGTGCTGTACAGAATGCTGAAACGAGGCTTGAAGAAGACAAAGAAGAGAAGAACGATTACGACATCAATGACGACGACGACGACGACGACGACGAGGAGGAGGAGGAGGAGGAGATGGTAAAGAACTCGGGGGGAACAACATTTTAGACAGAGATGAGGAAGTTGACCAGGGTGACAAGTGGGATGAAGACAAGGATGAGCAGGAGGATGGGGATGATGATAATGAAGGAGAAGGCCGAAGACGACAGCTATGATGGACAGGAGGACAAGGGTGGCCATAATGAGGAGGTCGATGACGATGACTGTGATGAAGAGGAGGAGGTCGAGGACGATGAGTGTGATGAACAGGAGGAGGTCGATGACGATGAGTGTGATGAACAGGAGGAGGTCGATGACGATGAGTGTGATGAAGAGAAGGAGGTCGATGACGATGAGTGTGATGAAGAGGAGGTTGATGACGATGAGTGTGATGAAGAGAAGGAGGTCGATGACGATGAGTGTGATGAAGAGGAGGTTGATGACGATGAGTGTGATGAAAGGAGTGATACGATGAGGTGATGAGAGGAGGTCGATGACGATGAGTGTGATGAAGAGAAGGAGGTCGATGACGATGAGTGTGATGAAGAGGAGGTTGATGACGATGAGTGTGATGAAGAGGAGGTCGATGACGATGAGTGTGATGAAGAGGAGGAGGTCGAGGACGATGAGTGTGATGAACAGGAGGAGGTCGATGACGATGAGTGTGATGAAAGGAGGAGGTCGATGACGATGAGTGTGATGAACAGGAGGAGGTCGATGACGATGAGTGTGATGAACAGGAGGAGGTCGATGACGATGAGTGTGATGAAGAGAAGGAGGTCGATGACGATGAGTGTGATGAAGAGGAGGTTGATGACGATGAGTGTGATGAAGAAGGAGGTCGATGACGATGAGTGTGATGAAGAGGAGGTTGATGACGATGAGTGTGATGAAGAGGAGGTCGATGACGATGAGTGTGATGAAGAGGAGGTCGATGACGATGAGTGTGATGAAGAGGAGGAGGTCGATGATGATGAGTGTGATGAACAGGAGGAGGTCGATGACGATGAGTGTGATGAACAGGAGGAGGTCGATGACGATGAGTGTGATGAACAGGAGGAGGTCGATGACGATGAGTGTGATGAACAGGAGGAGGTCGATGACGATGAGTGTGATGAACAGGAGGAGGTCGATGACGATGAGTGTGATGAAGAGGAGGAGGTCGATGATGTATGTGATGAAGAGTGAGAGGCAGAAGAGGAAGTCGAAAACAACATAAGTGATGAAGAGGAGAAGGTTGACGACGATGTAGATGCCATGGAGGAGGATATCGGCGACGACGCATGCAACGAAGAGGAAGAGGTTGAAGACGGCGAGGACGACAACGACTGTGAGGAGGAGGAGGAGGAGAAGGACGACGATGTATGTGATGAAGAGGAGGACGTTGAAAAGGACGACGATGACGACAGGTGTGAGGAAGAGGAGGAAGACGATGACGACGTACGTGGTGAAGTATGATGAAGAGGAGGACAACATAGACGACACATCTGATGATCGACGACAAACGACGAGTTTGAGGAAGTGGAGGAAGTCATCAACGACATACCAGATAAAGAAGAAGAGGTTGAAGACGACGACGACGACGCTAACGAACATGAAGAAAATTAGGAAGAGGACGAGGACAAACACAAGTGCGAAAGGATAAGAACGATGACGACGATGATGAAGAGGAGGACGGCAACGACAAATTTGATGAACAGGAATAGGACGACGACGACAACAACGATGACATTGATAATGAAGAAGAGGAACATGAAGACGAGGAAAACCACGTAAGGAAGAGGAGAACGACGACGAATGTGATACAGATGAGGAAGATAACAATTATGATTGTGATGAAGAGAGGGACAAGAACAACAAATTCGATGAAAGGAAGTAGAGGAAAAAGAGAAAGACGACGACTGCGTAACAAAGAGATCGACGACGACGATTGTGATGAAAAAGAGGAAGATGACAACGATTCTGCAAGAAAGAGGAGGAGGAGGAGGACGACGACGACGATGACGACGACGACGACGACGACGACGACGACGACGACGAAGATGACGATGACTATGATGAAGGGGAGGTGGCGAATGACGACAATGACGACGTTGATGATTATCAAGAAGAGGAACACAACGACGACAAGGGTGACGAAGAGAAAGGGGACGATGACGATAATTAGAAGGATGAAAAGCTTGAAACTGCCTGTGTCAACTCCAGAGAAAAAGACAGAGACAGAGGGCGTGGTGGGCATACTGCCTTTCAATAAAAGACGGGCGTAGAGTTTTAAAGAAAGGCCTGATGTCTCTAAACAATTGTCTTTAACTTCAGAACTTCTTCCTAATTGGTCGTTACTCTCACCTAGTGCTGGGAAGAACAGGAAGGGAATATGGCTGGGAAGTGGTCTTTTTCTTTTCTTTTCTTTTCTTTTCTTTGCCACTCTTTCCTTCTGTATATCTTTCTTTCCATTCTTTCTTTCCTTTCTTCTTTTCTTTTCTTTTCTTTCATTCTTACTTTCTTTCTGTCTGTGTGTCTTTCTTTCTTTTTTTCTGTCTTTCTTCCTTTCTAATTTTCTTGCTTTCTCTCTGTCTTTCTTTTTTCTGTCTTTCTATCTGTCTGCCAGTCTTTCTATCTTTCCTTTCCTTTCTTTATATCTCTTTCTTCCTTCATTCCTTCCTTTCTACTTTCTTTCTTTCTTTCTTTCTTTCTTTAGTTCTTTCCATCTTTGTCTTTCTTTCTTTCCTTCTTTCCTTTTTCTTTCTCTCATTCTTTTTTTTTGTTTCTTTCACGAACAGTTGGAGAGCTGATGGAGAACAATGTTTCGGCCCCCTCATCCCCATAACCACCATAAATGACATTGAACATTGAAACAAAACTTGGATGGTTTTTGAGAATCATTATGTAGGGTAAGCTTTGCTACACACTCAACCTAACCTCTTCACAAAACTCTGAATTTTCCAAAAGGTGTAGGACACAAAACAACCACAAAAGAACACACGTAAAGAAAAAAACAACAGGAACAAAAACAAATAAATGAATAAATAAAACAAAATGAAATAAATCTTAACAGTTCAGCAAAACTTCAGATATCTGTATTTTCCAGGCCTGGTTGACGCCGGGATATAATTATGAAAGAAAGTTAAGCCTCCCAGCCCTCTCATATCGTCTCTGAATGAAAGTCTAAACATCATCGTCACCATCCCCATCCTCATTCATCACGAAAAGTCTGAGATTCTGCGGCCCTTTATTCTCTGCTGTCAGGGGGACCTCACTCTTCATTTTCATTCCTCATGCATGTAGTGAGATGGTATCAAGGTCGTGGGAACTGGCCGAGTTCACGGAAACTGTCAGATGGACGCGGCGGGGGCTCTTCGGAAGTGACTCGGCAACAGCGCAGTGTCTCCTTTAGTGGGTTGTCCTACGACGCCCTGATAGTTACGGCTCCCAGTGGACTGCTAGGACTGAAGCTGTGACAGGGCTAGCCTGGGTTTGGTTGTGAATGAGAAGCCAGAACGAGCGGCGTGAGATTAATGCCATAGGAAAGAGAAGTGGGGGGGGGGGGGAGGGGGGGGGGGAGGTGGGGGGGGGGGAGCTGGGGTATGGATAAGATATGAGAGAACAACAACGACAAAAAAAAAAAAAAAACCCAGAGCAAAGGAACCTATCTGAAAGGCAACGCGCTGGTCATATCAAGGCACAGCAAACAAAAAAAAGTGCACAGTGGGATCGCTCAGAAGAACAACTACCACTAATCCTTTGAAATTCGGTCCTCAGGATGCCAGTCGAGTATAGACACAGACACACACCCACGCACACACACACACACACACACACACACACACACACACACACACACACACACACACACACACACACACACACACACAGAGAGAGAGAGAAACAATTACTTACAAGGAAGGGATCCACACCACACCTCCCCCCCCCCCCCCTTCTTCACCCCCACCCCGTTTAACTTCAGTGGCATTGGCCCACGCCGCTCATTGCCTGTGCTTGTCCATAGCCACATCCTGGACAGTCCAGTTGCAGCCCCACCATCGGCAGTCCACATGGAGTAGTCTATGTCAAGCCGTGATAAGGCACCCCAGCAGAGGAGACACTGCACTACCAGTCACTTCGATGGTGTTCAGTGGTACCTGTTCTGATCCAACACGCACAGGACACCGCCTGCTAAGCCGTCTAATTTCATTTTAATGCTGATTGATGATGATATTGAAGAGGTCATGGATTTATAACCCGGTTTAAGACCGCACGACAGGGCTGTATTCTACGCTCCCTTTCATACTATATATTCCAGCGTCACCCAGGCCCGAGAAATACAGACACCCGCAATGTTGTTCAAGACATTTCAGCAAGACTACCAGAGACACATTCTTTAAGTGCATCAAACTTGACCTTGTGGTACCTGTCTTCCAAACTGGAGCCCATAGCAAACTCAACTCTGGGTAGGAGCCGGTCGGGGCCGAAAAATCTCCACAAATGAAAATGGCTCTGAGGGGAATTGAACCCATGACAAGCACCACGGCGGCTGGTGAGATGGAGTGTTCCTGGGGGGAGGACTTGACATAAACCAAAACTCCTGAAATAGAGGAGGCCTTCCATGGAGCGGAAATCTTTTATAGGCAAAGAGTACAATATTTCAGAAAATAGGTTCCTAAAGGGGGTAATCTTTAATTGCAGGGCTTTTATTGATTAGAGACAAAAGAGAACAATATTTCAGATATTACATTCTTAAAGGGAGGTAATTTTTATTGGGAGAGCTTTTGTTGATTATCGACAAAGGGAAAACATTCCAGAAAATACGTTCTTAAAGGGAGGTAATCGTTTGTGGGAGGGCTTTTATTGATTATAGACAAAGAGAACAATATTCCACAAAATGCATTCTTAAAGGGGGGTAATCTTTAATGGGAGGGCTTTTCTTGATTATAGACGAAGAGTATAACATTCCAGAAAATACGTTCTCAAAGGGAGGTAATCTTTAGCCAGAGGGCTTTTATTTATTATAGACAAAGAGACAAAACATTCCAATAAATACGTTTGTAAAAGGGGGGGTGATCTTTAGGGGCAGGACTTTTACCGATTATAGACAAAGAGACAAAATATTCCACAAATTACGTTCTTAAAGCGAGGCAATCTTTAGTGGGAGGGTTTTTGGTTGTAAGTGTCTCTGTATTGTAAGATTCAGACCCCCCCCCCCCCCCCCCCCAAAAAAAAAGGGAGGTAAGTCTTCAGCTGAAGAACTGTCACGAAGGTTCACTGTATATCATCTTTGAGCTGAGGGAAGGAGATGTCTTCATTGCGAGGCTTTTATGAAAGGTTCACTGTATTTGGGCCAATGGAAGAAGAAAGAGAGAGAGAGAGGAGGATGAGAGAGAGAGGAGAGGAGAGAGAGAGAGAGAGAGGAGAGAGAGAGAGAGAGAGGCAGGCAGACAGACAGACAGAGACAGAGAGACAAAGAGATTTATTTAGCCTGTGTCTGTGGTGGTGCTGTGCACACATATTTGAAACAGGGAGAGAGAGAGAAGAGAGAGGGGGGGGGGAGGGGGGGGGGCGAGGGCTAAAGACAGACAGGCAGACAAACAGACAGACAGAAAAAAAAGACAGAGAGACAAAGACTGACAGAGACACAAAGACAGAGACAGAGACAGGGAGATACAAAGAGTTAACGAGCAACGGGAAATCCCGGAACACCACTTCCACCACCACCACCACCACCGCCACCACCACCACCACCACCGCCACTATCAGATCCACCATCCGCTCTTTTGCCATTATTCCTAAACGCTGTTGACACACAGCGAGTCACATCCTTCACTTTGCTCAACGTCAATTTTTACCCAGATCTCACTAACAAACCTACCCGGCCTCAGCCACTCATAAATCATTTCCAAGCCCGCCCCCCCCCCCCTTCCCCTCCCCTCCTCCTCCACCCCCCACCCCACCCCCACCCAGCTCCCGTCTCTCCTTCCTCCCCTACCATCTTCTAGTTTCTTCAAAGATCCAATTAGCCGAGCGCAGTCTCACATTCAATCGCAAGAGTTCCGCTGACAAATCATCGATCAACTTATAACAACCCTACCTTCCCCAGGTAAAAACAAACAACAACAAAAAAACAAAGGGTAAATTCACGGTATTCGATTCCAAGACAAATTGAAACTGTCACCCCACGATCGACACACGTAGGCGTAGGATAGCATGTGGCGCGAGAGAGCGTCCGGGTACTATTTCTTCTCTTCTTTTCTTCTTCTTTCTTTTTTTTTTTTTTTTCTTTTTTCCAAATGTTAGTGATGCCGTCAGTTAGTGGAAGCCAGTTTAGTTGAGGTTAGGCGTGGAGAAGACGCTCTTGAGGAATTGGCTTCGTTTCCATTGGAATCGTTTTTTAAAGACCTCGTCAGTCCAATGAACTGAGCAAGGTACATGGTTTGCAAGTTTTGAGGGGCTGAACTGAACTACAGGCAAGGGAAGGTTTTTAAAAAGAACCAAAAAAAAAGTCTTGCGGGGCAGTTGTTATAAAGTGTTTGAAGTCGGCGCGGGGGGGGGGGGGGGGGGGGGGGGGGGGGGGAGGGGGGGAGGGGGGAGGCAGTATGGAGTTTGAACTGCTTTGAAAAGCAAAAAGGAATGAGAAATGTCAAAGGCATGCTCGCTTCCTTAATTTCACTGTAGCATTTAAACGAGCCCCCTTTCTCATTCTTTTCTCATCCCTCCCCTCTCCACTCGTCCCTCCCCCCCCCCCCCCCCCACACACACAAAAAGAAAAACAATAAACATCGGCAAACCAAATGTAAGGTATGCGTGTGTGTGTGTGGTGTGGTCTGTGTGTGTGTGTGTGTGGTGCGTGTGCGTGCGTGCGTGCGTGCGTGTGTGTGTGTGTGTGTGTGTGTGTGTGTGTGTGTGTGTGTATGTGTGTGTAAGCCTGCGCGTCGTGTGTGTGCGTGTGTATGTGTGCACATGTGTGCGTGTGTGTATGTATTTGTGTGTGTGTGTGTGTGTGTGTGTGTGTGTGTGTGTGTGTGTGGCGCGCGCGCGCGCGCGTGTGCGTGTGTGAGTGCTCGCCGCGTGTGTGTGTGTGTGCATGCGCGCGCGCGCGTGTGTGTGTGTGCATGCGCGCGCGCGCTCGCGCGTGTGTGCGTGTGTATCCCCACTGGTATGCATGCGTATGTACGCGCTCGCGAGGAACCAAACAAAGTATCAGTGAGAATGCTCCATTTGTATGTGAACAATTCGTCACTTTCATCTGTCCCTGGTGCTCATCATCAATCTAACCTAATCATAGTCCGAACTGCATCACCGACTTTTGCCCGTTCATCCACTCAAAGTGACCCAATCATAACCGCTGCCTACTTCCTTGGTCTAAGTGGCTCAATCTACTCCTGCAGGCCAAACGGTAAAATGGCCAAATCTAGATCCCCATGGTCCATATTGATTTGAAACAGGTATACCGACCTGGAATCCGTTTCCATTTAGTGACGTTCAGAACATCATCATCATGCGCTGGCAAAATGCACGTGCTCCGTGTTCCATTTCCTGTGGGGGGAGCATTACAAGGAGGGCGGGGAAGGAAGTACAGTAAGGGTGAGGGGGGGGGGGGGTGCGATACCGGAGGGAGGAGGGGGGATCTGAGGGGAAGAATGATGAAAACACATTAAGCGGTTCGCAGACGAATGAAGAATCAACGTTGTGTCAATATGGCGAATACCATCGCCCGCAGGCTTGGCCGGTCAACGAGAGCGACAGTTTTCATTGCCAAACTTCCCCGAAGTCGGAGTGTGGCTGCCCATGTGGCGGGGTAATTAAAAACGGTCACACACGTAATGTTCTCATCCCCAGCTGAGGTACTTGTACCATAGTGTTTAAGTGCTTCGGCTGTTCGGGTGATCCCTGGAGTCTTTTAGCCAGGGTACGACAAAAACATTGCCAAACTTTCGCTTTGCTTTATGCTCACACACTCTGCAGAGGGGACACGAATGCGGGCGTGATTCGAATGAGAACGTGTCTTCAATGCAAGGTTACTAAACACAGACTTTGACAACGGCCAGATATCAGAGTAAGCTTATTAATTTTTCATTCCTGACCTTTCACATTGCTTTACACGCGCACTCGCTCTGTGCTGAGGGACACTACTTCTTCTTCTGCCGTCGATTTTTTTGGTTGCGTCAGATCTTCAATCCTGTCGCCATAATGATTCCCAAGTCTTCTTGAGGTCTTGACGGCTGCCCCCAAAGCTGCATCTGCAGTTCTGCACCCTCTGGCCAGGTCTGGCGCCGTAGACCATCACGGGTTGACACTGGTGATTTCCGCCTTGGCTTAAGGCTGTGTCGGGCCAATTGACATAGGCTAGAACACCAAAGCTACATCAAAATGTTGTTATACTCTGCATAGTTATGCGGGGATTGTCTTCAGTTGTGACAAGCTCCTAGCATAACATTATCAGTCTCCAAAATCCCCCGAAGTCGGAGTGTGGCTGCCCATGTGGCGGGGTAATCAAAAACGGTCACACACGTCATGTTCTCATCCCTAGCTGATTTGTACTATAGTGTTCAAGTACTTCGGCTGTTTGGATGATCCCTGGAGTCTTTTAGCCAGGGTACGACGACAACAACAACGACAACGACACTGGTGATTCGACTGAAGAAAAAGCGTGGTCAATGCAAGGTTGCTGAACTCAGACTACGACAGAGGCCAGATGTCCGCAGTAAGATGCTTTAATACCAACGTGGATACGTGTATCATAGCCCATCGCTATTCCAACCACAGACAACACACACACACACACACACACATACAACTACTGCTCGTGGATATTCTGGGTCAGTCATTGTCACACACGACGACAACACAGGTTTGACTGTATTCCTACGCCATGTTGATGTTGCGCTGCTGGACCCTAACAGACCCCCTTTGGGCTGACTCTGCACGTGTACTTCATCACGGTTGTCACTGTGCGTGTTTTGAACTCTGTGCGATCGAGTGTGTCATGGACTTTGCGTCAACGAAAGCGAAACATACATGCCTGTAGCTCTTACCAACGGCCATCAGGAGACGTGTGTGGGAACCTTACGCTAACAGTAGCACCGTATCCTTACAGCTGTCCCAAATGGAACATTTTGCGTTTGTTATCGGCACTTTTGTCAGTTAATCACAAATATATTATATTATGATTGATACACTGAGTATGGAATCCACCATAAAAAAAAATGTTTAAAAACAAAATTCGATTTTCTATGCTGAAATACAGTAATGCCCCCTCCCCTATCTGATCAATGAATGCATGCCATAGTATTGTTCGCTTTACGCGAGGAACGGGGTCAGCACCTCTGCCCGCATGTCCGCAATATCCCTGGACACTACGTGAGAGAGAGAGAGAGAGAGAGAGAGAGAGAGAGAGAGAGAGAGAGAGAGAGAAGCATACCGACATATGTAAGCTAAAACATTTCGAAGCTCTGAAACCCTCTTCACACAGCATCATTTGCGTGCGTGGAATTTCCCTAAAGGCGCGCGCTAACTGGAACTGGTTTTTCATGGACAACACGTGCCATGCACGTGGCTTTGGGAAAGAATGATAGGCTACTTCCGCAAGGGAGAGTACATTGCTGTTAGCTTACGGTCAACAGTTAACGTAAGGGGTCCACAGACATTATTTTATGTGGCTGGGAAGAAAAGTAATGGGTAAACATCACTCAAACATAAAAAGCCGCTTTCAACATCTAGTACTATAAGAGAACGTTCATCGTTTTCATATTGAAGATTAGATGGATATTTAAATGGGAAAAGACTGAAATATAAATGCGATCGTTTAAACTTTGTCTTTGTTCTTCATCTCTGTCTCTTTTATTTGTAAATATTACATACACATTAACCGTCGTGATTTGTTGATTTCTGTAAATTTCCTTGCAACTGATTGGAAGAACCACTGGCATTAATCTGTCGAAAATAATCGTGGAAGGGAGGTAAGTCACAAAATATCTGTATGGGTTATCCAACCCTGATCCAAGAAAGTCTGATTGAATCAAATATTTGCCAGAAGTACATTTAGGAAAGAAAGACCCCCAAACCGTCACAGTTCTCAGCTGTCAACACTGCTTTCAACGTTGCGGAGAGGTTTGACCAACATTGAGCAAGACTGGCTCAAGGCGTCAAACCTTAGAAGTTGCCATGTGTGCGGGCGCTTTTAGAGCAAGCAGTGGGCTCTTACACTCAAATTCAATTAAACGGGTTCTTTTTTTTTTTTTTTTTTTTTTTTTTCTTGTTGGCATGAGATGAATTCCGCTCTTTTGGGTCTTGTGTTGCCCTCTCCATCTTCATCCTCTTCCCCTTCTCCCTTCTTCGTTGCTTCCTTCATATTCATGTTCATGTCCATGTTCATGTTCATGTTCACGAACCTGAAAGACACAGAAATACAACAAGCAGAGCGCGGTTGACTTGTGGTGGAACGAAACTGAAAGTTGAAAACTCTGTTCTCTCTTCTTCTTCTTCTTCTTCTTCTTCTTC
>CM065739.1:42625720-42630720 GCA_033310375.1 Conus canariensis
ATACTTTAGCAGTCCCTGGTAGCCAAGGTGTCCACCAAAGAGCATGAAGCGAGAGGATTAGTAAGCACCATCTGCCTACGATCTCATCAAGCAACCAGCCGTTTGTGGGAAGAGAACCGGAGCCCCAAGGCAAGGGTCCGATTTGCTGTATTTCATTTTGCCCTTCCCCGGGAGAACCGATACCGCTGAAGTAAAAAAATTACACTGTGCACTTTTACCCTACCAACCTGAAGTTCGCCCTCTCTTTCCTCTTTTCTTTCGCGTTCGCGGCCATGCTAGATCCTCAGTCCGGTTAGTCAGACGGAGTTTGCAGTCCGCCGCAGAGACCCCGCCGGTTCCCACAGCTTCTCCTGGACCTCAACCGGACTGAGCTACATCTGGCGTCTCAAGGCTTTAAAGAAGGGGCAGGACTTTGAAAATGGGGATGGGAGTTTGGGAGCCTGTGCCACAAGGGCACTGGTCAGTAAGAGAGAGTTCGAGACGTGAGAGATGGGAGAGGAGCTGGCAGTGTCCTGTTCGCAGCCTGAAGATGGTAACTTGAGGTGCTCTGTTGAGTTGGTGGATGCTGTCCTCTTCAGTTCCAATGTCCAGGCGTTGGCGCCACGCTCTTCTGAAGGTGTTCCTCAGGATGGTTTGTGCTTCGCCCTTTCTGCTTCTGCCAGGCGTGAAAGCAAGTTTTGTGATAAGTTCAATCATAGCATGACGAAAAATATATGTATATGGCAGTCTTAATGGCTTGGTCGCGATGAAATTCAGATCAAATGCTGTGTTTATTGTTGAACCTCTGTGTGTGTGTGTGTGTGTGTGTGTGTGTGTGTGTGTGTGTGTGTGTGTGTGTGTGTGTGTGTGTGTGTGTGTGTGTG
Source organism: Conus canariensis (assembly GCA_033310375.1). Lineage (NCBI taxonomy): Eukaryota > Metazoa > Mollusca > Gastropoda > Neogastropoda > Conidae > Conus > Conus canariensis. The sequence goes on from CM065739.1 coordinate 42,626,584, forward strand.
TGTGTGTGTGTGTGTGTGTTGTGTGTTTGCGAGTCTGTGTCTGTGTGTGTCTGAGATTACGGGCTAAGGGGGCTGAATTTACTTTGTAAAACCTAACTTTGACAGCTTTTTCCGACACCTATACAACAGAATAGCATGGGCAAAGGTCAAGAAAGAGATATGACCTCAGAGAATGAGAGACAGAAAGGGGGAAGGGGGAAGGGAAGCGGAGGGCGGGGGGGGGGGGGTCAAAAGGCGCGATAGTTTAAAGTGGAGGTAGAAGTACAGCGAAACAGACAAACGAGACAGGATGAGACACAGGATGAGACAGAGACATAAAAAAAAACAGCACAGAGAAACAAACAGAAATGAGCAAACAGACAGACAGACAGATGGACAGACAGACAGACAGACAGACAGACGCACAAACACAGACAGACAAACAAACAGATTAGAACCACATTTCCGGCCCAGCGCGAAGCACGCAGAGCAGGTGTAGAGTGACAGAAGAAGCGGGGCAGGGACGCCTGGGAGGAGGGGCCGAGGGGAAGGAAGGAAGGAAGGAAAGAAGGAAGGAAAGAAGGAAGGAGGGAAGGAAGGAGGGAAGGCAAAAGGTCTGATTAATCTAGCGGCCAGACACCGGGCACCAAAACCCGTAAACCGACGAAGAAGGCGGCAAATCGCCGGCGACAGCCCAAGAGAATGAGACCCTGGCATGCGAAAAAAAAAATTAGAAAAATAAAAAAAAAGAAAAGAAAAGAAGAAGAAGAAGAGAGAGAGAGAGGGGGGGGAAGAGGTGTATGAATATTTACACCCTTTTTACACCCTGGCCTCAACCTCCCGGACCTCGTCTAGGAGAGTCCCAGAACCCTCCCCCCTTTCCTCCTCCTCCCCCCGACACCCCCCTACCCCCCCCCCCCACCCACACACACACACACACTCACACTCTCACCCCACTAAACAACCCACCACCCTTTTCTCCAGAAAACCGAAGCTTGGACCTCTTATTAGAGTTTGGAAGGCAGTGCTAGTTCTTCTTGCCCCCCTCCCTTTCACCCTCCCCCCCCCCCTTCACCCCCGTTCCCCTGCCTATCCTTCTCTATCTCTATCACCTCTTCCCCATCATCTTCTTCTCTCCTGTCCCCAGGAGGCTTGTGGAAGAGATGGTGGGGTTGCATGCGAGGCGGTCGTCGAGGGAGTCATCCAGCATATGCTGCAATTAGCGCCGGCTAGTGGGTCGGCTCCGACCGGCGCCCTGCGCTAAATGACTTCTAACACCCGGGCCCGCCGCGCCGGTCCCCCGACCGGAGAGTTCCGGTTCCGCTTTCCTGTCTAGGAGGGGGGGGGGTGGTGGGAGGGGTGGGACTGGACGGGGGAGGTGGGGGGGGATAGGGAATAAGAGAGGTTGGGGATTGTGTTGAGGGGAGGGTGTGTTTTGTGTTTTGTTTTGCATTTCGGATGATGACTCTTCGCGCTTGTCTAATGCGTTTGTTTTGTCTCTGGGGGAAGAGAGAGAGAGGGAATGAGAGAGAGAGAGAGAGAGAGAGAGAGAGAGAGAGAGAGAGAGAGAGAGATGGGGGTGTTGGAATGGGGCATTGTGTGCGTGCAGCATGCGCACGAGCGCGCGCGTCGTTGTGTGTGTGTGTGTGTGTGTGTGTGTGTGTGTGTGTGTTGTAGTAGTAGTAGTAGTAGTAGTAGTAGTAGTAGTAGTAGTAGTAGTAGTGTGGGGTGGTGTGTGGTGGTGGTGGTGGTGGTGGTGGTGGTGGTGTGGTGGTAAGTAGTAGTAAAAGTAGTTGCTTCATTTAACGTCTTTTCACAAATGATTGGAGAAGAGAGAGAGAGAGAGAGAGAGAGAGAGAGAGAGAGAGAGAGAGAGACAGACAGACAGACAGACAGACAGGCAGGCAGGCAGACAGGTAGACAGAGAGATAGAGAGAGAGAGAGAGAAGAGACAGAGAGACAGAGACAGAGACAGAGACAAAGAGACAGAGAGGCAGAGAGATATACACAGAGCGACAGAGACAGAGAGAGGGTGTGAAGGACGAAGAAGAGGAGAGAGAGAGAGAGAGAGAGAGAGAGGCACGAAGGAGAGAGAGAGAGAGAGGGGGGTGGGGGTGGGGGGTGGGGAACGAAGACAGAGCGTGTGTATCCTTACATGCGTGGGTTTGTTTGTACGCGTTTGTGCAAGTGTGGGTATGTACATATAATTACAGAAAGACCGCCAGTGTCATATTAAAGTGAGTATCTACCTAGACAATGTATCTAACCAGACTATACATCTCGAACACGAGGTAACTTTAAAAAGCAAAATTAGTGTCAGGAAAAAAAACAACAACAGTCACAGACATGCCTGATAAACATCGTAAGCAGGCCATGAGAAACACACGTTCAAACAAAACATGGTCACTGATACGTTTGTTTCATCACCAATATATAATTCATATTTCGTTGAGGCATTATATGCAGTGCTGAGAGCAGCTAGTTTTAGTCGATAAAACGTTAAAACGAACTTTCTGTATTAATACATATCACGAATTTTCAGGTTTTGGATTTTTTTGTGTGTGTGACTACTTTGTGTTTTAACAGGAGAACTAAGAAACTCTGACTACTTTTTTTAAGACTCGCAAGTCATTTGTCTTAACATTTGATGGCTGTCTTACGCAATGAAGGGAATAGTTAGTTGTTGTGTGCACGTTTCAGTTCCAGCACCTTTTTTCGCACAACTGTCAGCGAGCTCATTACCCCAGATTCCACAGTGTGAAGGGATCCAAAAGAAAGTTAAGTCAGTTCCTTCACATATCAAGATATGAAATGAATAACAAATTCTGAAATGAAATTATCCGAATTCGCAAAACTAGATGAATTGTAATACTGGCATCGAATCTACGCAGAACAACATTTGAAAAATTGACTGCGATAAGTCAGTTACATATGTCAAACCTGTTAGTATAACTATCATATTGATCTATATTTTCTAACTAAATACGATTTCTCTACTTTCAGTAATGGAATAACAAAAGCACACCTAGTCTCTTTATTGTTGTGTGTGTGTGTGTGTGTGTGTGTTGTGTGTGTGTGTGTTGTGTGTGTGTGTGTGTGTGTGTGTGTGTGTGTGTGTGTGTGTGTGGTGTGTGTGTGTGTGGGAGAGAGAGAGAGAGAGAGAGAGAGCCATGTGCAAACACCTTACGATGGTCGAAATTTTTATTTTCCAAATGCATCTTTGCTGAATATGATAAGATGTAAGGTCGATAATTTTTTTTCATTTTTATTTTTTCTCATCAGTGTGATCAAGATCGACTTCGCCCTTTTTCTCTCCCAGCTTGGAATGACATCTGTATAAATGTTTTCGCCAATGATTCAATATTCACGTCAGTGTCCTCCAACAAATTTGCAGTATAAGAACCAGCGGTGAATAACGAGGTATATTTTTGGTTCTCTTTGGGTAATCAAACTCTGGGTTTATATACATTTCTTTTTCATTCATAAATTCCATGGTCAAACACTTCATAACATATTTTGCGACTGTGAGTTTCCTACTTTCATTGATGGTAAAACAATCGATTTATGTGTGTGTTCCAATAGTTGATGCATGCACTGGGACCCCCAAGACATAATTTAAAGGCTTTTGCTGTCAACACTTTTTAATTCTTGTAACAAATGTTCGGCGCACAAGAGAAAGCCTCTTCAGCACGTGAGAATTTAGAACATACTAGTGATATTGCTAAGTACATCAACGTCTTTGCATCCCAATATCAGTTCTTTCTTGCTTTATTTAAAAGATAATCGATGAGGAAATTCTATGTTAGCCTGGATATGAAATGTACACCGAAGAATTTTACCAAGTGCACGCGCTCAAGTAATATCCTATCAAGTTTTAAAATGACAAATCAACAGGACCATCTTCATTGTTGAATCAAACCATATATGTGTTTAGAGCCAAAGTTTCGGACCATTTACAAATAAATGCCTGCTAAGATTACTGAGGTCCGCCTGATAATGTTTTCTATAGTAATTCATTAATCTCTCGGTGTATATTTTCGTAAGAAAGCATGTATCAACATGCACAGATCATCGGCGTACTACACATTTGGGAGATCACACAGCAAAATATGAAATAACATAGGCGAAAGAACAAAACCTTGAGCAATGCCCATTTCC
>CM065739.1:42643220-42648220 GCA_033310375.1 Conus canariensis
GTAATTAAGAAAAAATCTCTGTGCAAACACACACACACGTACACACACACACACACACACACACACACACACACACACACACACACACACACACACACACACACACACACTCGCATGCACGCACGCACGCACGCACGCACGCACGCACACAGAAACGCAGACCACACGCGCGCGCTCGCGCGCTCACACACACACACACATGTGTGTGTGTGTGTGTGTGTGTGTGTGTGTGTGTGTGTGTGTGTGTGTGTGTGTGTGTGTGTGTTTGCGCGCGTGCGCAGGCACGCGAACACGCGTGCGTTCGAACAAGAATTATGGCAAAGGCTTTCAACGATGCGTCATGTATGACCTACACGAACTTCCATTCCAGCGGGCTAACTTTTTACGGTCAGACATTAGCGCCAAAAGCAGGATAAATGTTTAATCTGATAGAACAATGATATTCATGGCTCTGAGATTGAAACAGATGGCTGTGTGTTCATTAAATGACGAGACAAACTGTAAAAGAAGGTCAGGGGATCAATAACCCCCCCTCCCCCCCCACCCCTCTTTTTTGTTGTTAAAGAGTTATATATGATGATTAGTCACGATGACTTGAACCTCATCAGTGGACAAAAGACCAGACGTGTTAATCCTTTCCTAATAATCCTGCTGATAAGAAACTGACCGGGGCTAACATTCATGTGACGTTGTGAGATGAGTAAACATTCATATTTAGGGCACGCGACGTGCTCTCTCTCTCTCTCTCTCTCCTCTCTCTCCTCTCTCTCTCTCTCTCTCTCTCTCTCTCTCTCTCTCTCTCTCTCTCTCTCTCATTAATTGAAATCACAACATCTGGAGTTCCCCAAGGTTCTGTTTCAGAATCACTTCTCTTCAGTTTGTTTATCAAAATTAGAACTCACTGTCTTTGTGTGATCTTTCAGCTGATGACACCTCTTTCTATATTCTAGAGCAACGGACTCGCCGACAGACCAAAACATTCTACAGCAAAGTGCGACTGATGTCTCCTCAAGTGTGTCATTATAATTCTACAAAACTTTATCCTAAAAAGACGAAAACATGACAGTAACTTGCAGACAAAAAACACGAAACAGAGGCTGTAAGTCTCAACCTCATTACAGATGACAACATCATAGGGCAAGTGCATGAGCGTCAAGTCCGGGAAGCGACGGTGAAGGAAGAACTGAAGTGGCTGTCTCACATATGTAACCCTTGCTAACAAACTGTCTCACATATGTAACCCTTGCTAACAAACTGGCTCCAAGTTTCTTCCTACTTCAACAACAACCAACGCCTTGCGTAGACATACACGCTCGAAAAATGTTAATCCAAGCTCACCCACTGCCTCTCTTACATCAATTCTGTATCTGCAGTCTGGGACTGTGCAGCAACAAGTCGTCACAGAAAACTAAAATTCAATTCACAGAAGAGCAGCGAAGATACGTCTGCAAAAATTCTTCCTTATTTGCCTCGGAGAAGCAAGCTGCATTATATAACACTTGGCCGTTGCCAACACAACCAGACTTCCACAAAACTGTACCAACGTACAAAGCACACTGGCACAATGATTTGGTCCCACCAGAGTTCTTCAAAGATTTACTATGCGGTCATTTACTATGGTACACACCCATCGGAACGCTCCCGTGGAGGTTCTGTCGTGTCACATCCAGAGGCCATTAACACAATGGCACCTGCCAAGGGAGAAATTATGTCCCTTGACGTTCTAGTGGAATGCCCTGTGCGTGCCTGCAACCCTATGTGAACACAGCGCAGGCTTCCAAAGGCGGTGCAAGGATTGCTACCAGCTGGTTCATTCGGCAGTTGAGGACAGTACTTCTCTGGATCCCACCCGTACCTTCGGGTGTATCTTGTCCTTGTACTAAGTTTGCTGGCACAGTCTTCTGGTTCCAGAGTACTTCAAAGATTTGCTATTCAGGGCCTCACGTCTCTATGGCTCGAACAATGAACTTCAACCACGCACACGGACAGACCTGTTGGAAAACAGTTTTATGCTTTAAAGTACATTCTATGGAGCTCCCTTTCTTCAGACGGTGAAACTGTGCCCCCTTCCCTGTCCAAGTTCAAAAAAAGAATATCGCGAGCATCTCACAGGTTCTGTGGCATGGAGTTCACGGCTTCGTAGATGTGCCTGCTGATGTCACAATATCTTGCAACGCATGTTTCAATCATCAGCCATGAGATATGTGATTGTACTTATTGTTTTGGTAATGTACATGGATTTTACTAATTACTGTTATTGCCTTGTTGGGAGAGCTGGTTCTTTCACAGTGCGGAAGACCATCAGAATCGGTAAGATCACCAACAACAATCGCAGATGTCATCGAGCGTGCGTGTGTGTGTGTGTGTGTGTGTGTGTGTGTGTGTGTGTGTGTGTGTGTGTGTGTGTGTGTGTGTGTGTGTGTGAAAAATTGTGAATGAGAACGCGCGTGCGTGCGCGCGTCTGCGCGGGGTGAGGGAGGGTGTGCGTTTTTTTTTTTTTTTTCTTCTTCTTTTTGTCGGGGGGGGGGGGGGGGGGGGGTCACATTATCCGAAATTTCCACTCTGCACCCCATTTCTCTGCCTCCGCCTTCCCCTCACCCCATGCCCACCATGAACCATGACTGATTCATTTAATTTGTTTGTTCTATTATTTCCTTTAACTGTTCGTTTGCGCAAATACTTTTATTAGTATGCATATGTACATGTTTGTTATCAAGCATAGGTAGGTCGATATGTGTCTATCATCTACTATTTAATCGCGTGCAGTTTTTTTTTTTTCCCTTTCCACTGATGTCTTTGTCCTTCATTTGCATAACTTTTGCTTGGCAAGAACATATTAAAAAGAATGGGCCCAACTTAGAATCTTGAGGTTCTGATCTCTCTCTCTCTCCTCTCTCTCTCTCTCTCTCTCTCTCTCTCTCTCTCTCTCTCTCTCTCTCTCTCTCTCATCTAGCCATTTGCTCGCAAGTGTGTGTGTGTGTGTGTGTGTGTGTGTGTGTGTGTGTGTGTGTGTGTGTGTGTGTGTGTGTGTGTGACAGTGCTTGCGTAAGTGTGAGTGTGTGTATGTAGAATAATTATAGTACACATTGTGTGTTACATACACTGTCTATACTTTTGTATATTTCTGTGTGTGTGTTGTGTGTGTGTGTGTGTGTGTGTGTGTGTTGTGTGTGTTGTGTGTGTGTGGTGTGTGTGTTGGCATTTTTTTAATTATAAAAAAATAGGTCACGGATTTAGTTCCCACGGGACATTGATAATTGTCCCATGATCTGTTACCGTAGCACAGTGGCTAACGTGACGGACCGCGGGCAGGGAGGTCGTAGGTTCGATCCCCATCAGAACCTTTTATTTGGTGATTTTTTTTTCTGTTCTGAGTGGCCCCGCTCCAGAGATGAATTTACCACGGATCCATTTGGGAGGACGGGGACCACATAGTCGAGTTTCATCCATTTAATGGATGCGTATGATTAGATGGATTGAAATACCATCATAGATGTAAGGGAACGGATGTGAGATGGTATGTGTGTGTTTGTGTGCATTACGCTAAAAAAAAAATCCTCACTTTAAACACATGCACGTGACACCTCCCTCTCCCCCCCCCCCCCACACTCTCTCTCTTTCTGTCTCTCTCTCTCTCACTCACTCACTCTCTCTCCTCTCTCTCTCTCTCTCTCTCTCTCTCTCTCTCTCTCTCTCTTCAATGATTTTGTATATGGTGAAACAGCTAGATATCCAATTCACGTGAATTCTGCTGTAAAGTGTATTCAGTATTGGTGGAAAATATTACAGATGCAGGATCACATATGCAGAATCACAGATGCAGAATCACAGGTTACCACGCGAAGCGCATAGAATGCTATTAGACCTGGACAACAGAGGTAAGACAAACTAGGTGACATATGTAAGGACGAAATTATGTGAATATGGATTTGGTTTTGTATGGGTCACATTAGAACTAGATTTAGATTTGGTGTGTCTGATATTGCTATTCGTTACTATCGCTATAAACAGCTACGCCAAAGAAATCTGATCTGTCCATTGTGTCGAAATGCAATAGAGGACGAAATTCATTTTGTGCTGTCTTGCCCAATTTTTAGAGATGTTACAGAACAATTCATCCCGCAAAAACATTTTAAACATCCTTGTCTGTTCAAATCAATGTCGTTACTGGCATCCCCAAATGGAAACACTGTTTTAAAAATTAGCTATTTATTCATGTAAGGCATTTAAAAGGAGAAGCTTTTATACAACATAAGGAAAACCAATATTCATGTGCAACTTAAAATGTATATCCCCTTTCTAAGGGGCTATGGCCTTTATGAATAAAACATTTGAGTCTTTCAGTCTCTCTCTCCCTCTGTCTCTCTCTCTCTCACTCTCTCTTTCACGCACGCGCGCGCGCGCGCACACACACACACACACACACACACACACACACACACACACACACACACACACACACACACACACACACACAACACACACACAAAACACACACAACACGTACGCACACAAGCATAAATGAGAGAGAGAGAGAGAGAGAGAGAGAGAGAGAGAGAGAGAGAGAGAGAGAGAGAGAGAGAGAGAGAGAAAGCACCCAAAACATGCCCCTACCGTTAGACTCATGTCGAACGTCCTCACTGACTTCAGATGGTATGAAACACAGAGGGAGATGGGGGGGGGGGGGGCGGGAGGGGGAGGCACGGGAGAAGGGGGCAGAAGGAGGTTACTGTCTCTGAAGAGTGTGGAAGGAAGGAAGGAAGGAAGAGGAGTGGGGTGGGCTGGGAAGAGAGAGAGGTGACCTGTGACCTACCTAACACTAGACTGACACCACCAAGACGACGATACAACAACAACAAAAAAAAAAGGAAAGAAAAGGAAAAAATAAAAAAAAATAAATAAAAAAAAGAGAAAAATGAAAAACAAAGAAAGAAGATTATGATGGGCAGCAGAAAAAGTCAACACTTATGGTTGGGGGGGGGGGGGGAAGGTAGGGTGGG
>CM065739.1:42668220-42673220 GCA_033310375.1 Conus canariensis
GTTTTTTTTTCGGCATTCATATAATTATAACAACAAAAACAATAATGCTTCCTGGTTCAGTTCACTTGGATCTTTGACGGAAAGCAAACACAAGAGAGGAGAACTCTATGTTTGAAGGCGAAGTGAGCGATAATCCTTCCTTCAAGCGTGGACTGATTCTGGTTGGTTGTTATACACCAGAATGAGATAGATGCATGGGAGAAATGGCTCGCAACGGCTTCGGGAGCACAGACAGCATCATGCTGACATTTTGAGGCAGAGCCTTTTCATTCCTGTTTTCTAAAAATTTTGACGTTTCTTATCTCAGCGGCAGTGCAGTGTCTCTTCTGGTGGGTAGGAAGACGGGGCGGGGGAGAGCGGGGGGGGGGGGGGGGGGGTGTCTCGTGAGTATCTAATATAAACTGCTCACTATGGAATGCTGGCAATGAGATTAAGTGCGGAAGACGCCGGGTTTGGTTGGGTGGCTGCCACACCCAAACTTAATGCGCCAAGGCCTTGCTTAATAAGAAGTCGAGTATTTATAGACTGGCGCAATTCGATTGTTTTGAGAATTTTTTTTGTGTCTGAAAGTTGATTCTCCTCGTTTTGTTTGGTACGTCCATCAGGTACAAGTCAGGTGGTTCCAAGCAGGCAGATTAAAAATCAAAGGAATGGGAGTAATTTGGGGGTGCAAAGGCTTGAACTGTGTTGTCCCCCTTTCTCCCTCTCCGCTCTCCTCTCCCACCCACCCCCCTCCCTCACCACCTCTCTCTCTCTCTCCCTGTCTTTCTGCCTGCCTGTCTGTCTGTCTGTCTGTCTCCCTCTCTTCTTCTATTTCTCTCTCTCTCTCTCTCTCTCTCTGCCTGTCTGTCTGTCTGTCTCTCTCCCTCTCTTCTTCTACTTCTTCTTCTTCTTCTTCTTCTCTCTCTCTTTTCTTCTTTTTCTTCCTCCTCCTTTCTCTCTCTCTCTCTCTCTTCTCTGTCTCTCTCTCCTGCCCTCCATCTTGTCGCTCCCCTCCCTCCCCCTCCCCGTATCCCCATCGCCTTTACACCCGCTACCTCCCAACAACACGGCCATCTCTTTATTTTGACAGGGCCGCGATTGTAACGATGACTATCACCAGACCCCGCCGCCATCACACGGAATGATATTTTATAAGGGTGGGTGGGGGTGGGTGGGAGGAAGCCTGCAGGCAGCGATGCCAGACTGAGAGTGTGGAGGGGGGGGGGAGGAGGTTCGTCTTCCCCTGGCAGACACCACACTCACTACACAGAAGGAGGGGGGGGGGGGGGCTTCCCTGGTATAATTCTGGCACTGACAGCCAGGGAGAGAGAGAGAGAACTGACTGATGCGCGCATGTACCTACCGGTCCGGTGTTCTGCCGTTTCAGCATGACACCGTTCTCTGTCTTTTGTCTGTGTGTTTGTGCTTCTGTCTGTCTGTTTGTCTCTGACTGCCTATCTGCCTGTATGTCTGTCTGTCTGTCTGTCTGTCTGCCTGTCTGTCTGTCTGTCTCTGTCTCTGTCTCTGTCTCTCTCTCTCTCTCTCTCTCTCTCTCTCCTGCATGTTTGTCTGCCTCTCTGTTTGTCTGCCACTGTCTCTCTCTCTCTCTCTCTCTCTCTCTCTTCGTCCTCTTGGACATAGAAGGGGTATGGAGGTGAGGGATGTGCAAGGGGGGGTGGGGGAGGGGGAATGCACGTGAAGGGAAGGGGGAAGAAGGGTAAGGAGAGAAGAGAATGAGGGGAAGGAAAGGGATGGGTGTGTAGATCAGCACAGGAAAAATTAATAAAGTAAAGGGGAGAGAGATAGTGTGTGTGCGTGTGTGTGTGTGTGTGTGTGTGTGTGGTGCGTGCGTGCGTGCGTGCGTGCGTGCGTGCGTGCGTGTGTGTGTGTGTGTGTGTGTGTGTGTGTGAGAGAGAGAGAGAGGAGCGGGGAGGTACATTGTCCCTGGAGTTGTCTTTTCATCCCAGAGGTCGCTAGGGACTGTCTTGAATTTGAAAATGAAGAAAAGATTTTTGTCAAAATGATATTTTGATGTCTTACAGTTTCAAAGATCTGTGAGGGAGAGGGGGACAAGTAGATTCACTTTTTTTTTTTAAACCTTAGTCTTCTTGACATTGACTTTTTGTCACTGTGTGATACACACTGCACCCTAAAGGTTATATCAGGGTGTATGTAATATGGGCTGAACCCTGAGGTCTGCAAGAAACTGTTGCATCAGTATTTCTCACAAGCTGAGCTCTCGTACATCGTACGTCCAACTGTGCCTATACAATGCGGTGTTATGAAGGCATTGTCATGTCTTCAGTCACTGTCGGCTCTTAGAATCCCCGATGGGGGCCGGAATAGCTCAGTTGGTAGAGCGCCGGACTCGTAATCCAAAGGTTGCGGGTTCGAATCTCCGCAGGGCCGTTTCCGGTACAGGGGGATTTTTCCCTCGGAGTTAACATTGGTTCTGACTCCATTTCTTATACAGTCCGAATAAGACTATAAACCGAGGTTCCGTGTGTGGACACACGCATAACATCTTTCACACACGTAAAATCCCATCACCAACTTTCGGAAGAGAAGGCCAGTTTGGCCGTTGGTATGGATGACACGTTACACATAGCATGCACCTTCCCCGAAGATGGAGTATGGCTGCCTGAATGGCGGGATTAAAAAAACCGGTCATGCACACAAAACTCCACTCCCTTTGTAGGGTAGATGGGATTAATACTTGTCTGTCCATATAGGGAGTGTCCGCAGGAGTATCAGCCTGCGTACGCAGAAGAAGAAGAAGAAGAAGAAGAATCCCCAATTTCGTTTGTCTCTTGAAGGTCTCCACGGCAAAATAATAGATAGAGAAGGGAGAGAACCCGGACACGTTCGCCCAGCTTTCACTCTAGGACAGGTACTCAATGACCTAACACGTTGCTTTTAAGTGAACAGATACCGAGTTATCCCCCTTTCTCCTTCCCCCTCTCTCCTCTCCTCCCATTCCCCCTTCTCTCCCTTCACTACCCTCTGCCTCCGCCTCCCAGAGAGCTCAGCTGGCGAACGTAAACAATATCAGCAAGAATTTTTTTTTTTTTTAATTATTATTCGTTGTTTATTTGTTCAAATTTTTGCATGTTAGTTAAAATGGGGGTGTGGTTTTAACGCAAATGAAGGGGGCTGGGGTGGGGTGGGCGGGTAGATGTTAGAGTGAGGGATGGTGAAGGTAGGGGCAGTGGGGAGGGGGTGGGGATGGGGGGGTGGGGGGGGGGGCTATCGGTTTTCCTCGCTACAAGAAAGCCGAAGCAGTCAGTGACGAAGCTCTAAACTTCGGGTGTCTTCGTGTCTCTCCGCCTGCCCGTTCGTTGCATTCCAGTTCGCCGTCCATACCTATCGGAAGTGGTGTTCATGACAGAGATAACTGTCCTGGGACACTGGGGGCTAGGGGGTGGGGGTGGTGGGGATGCTGGTGACTACCTTACACTGCCATTTACTACAATAATGACATGTTAACTTTTGCAGTGAAAATGGCGAGATTTAAAAAAAAATTTTAACCCTATGTGATTTGAACCCAAAACATTTGACTACCAACCTGGTGCTCTCCCCCGAGTGAGCCCTGCTCCAGTGTAGTCCACCTCCTCATCCCCTCGGCTGTTTATCTCTCATGGGATTTTTCTGCTGTATGTTAGAACGAATGTGAGGTTGGGGGGGGGGGAGGGAGGGGGTATAAGAGGCTTAAGTGGCGGGGGAGGGTGAGACAGAGGAGGTAGGGAAGGAACGGAGGGGAGGGGAAGGCAGAGGAGCGTGAGGGGGGTGGGGGCGGACTCTGATAAGTACCGGTGGCGTATGATCCGTCTCTTGTATTAAGTGACCTGGATTAGCTAGGAAGTACCTGCAGCGGGTTCGCAACCCGACGGTTAAGAGTTCGAATCCCGGCCAGCGCAAAGTATCACCATTCGGCGGTGTCGCTGACCATCTTCACGCGTTGTCGTTCTGGTGGTGTGAGTGGTGTTAGATAGATCCCCTTGCAAAAGCAAAATGCAACCGTTGGCAGACTACACACTAATGTTTGGAATAGAAGAGGCATCAGTGTAGAGACCAAGCTAAAGGTGTACAGAGCAGTTGTCCTCCCACACTCCTCTATGCCTGTGAAACGTGGATAGTGCATCAACTGCATGCCAAGAAGCTGAATCACTTCCATACAACCTGCCTCAGAAGACTGTTCAACATAAAATGGCAGGACAAAATCCCAGATACAGAAACGCTCGACCAAGCAGACCTACCAAGCATCCACACCATCCTGATGCTGTCTCAGCTTCGATGGGCAGATCACGTAGCTCGCATGCCAGACCACCGGCTACCCAAGAGACTCTTCTATGATGAGCGCAACAAGGAAAGCGTTCCCATGGAGGTCAGAAGAAACGCTTTCAAAGACACTTTCAAAGCATCCTTGAAAGCGTTTAACATCAACCCTGACACATGGGAACAAACTGCTATGGATCGAGCTAGATGGCGCTACTCTATCCACAAAGGTGCCAATTTGTTTTTGTGAAGAAGGGAGGACAGCTGCAGCGCAACAAAAGAGACAGGCAAGGAAAGCCCGCGCCAGCACTCAAGAGCAGGTCTCCCACATTCCCTGTCCAAGCTGTCATCGCACATTCCGTGCAGGCATCGGCTTGAACAGCCACCTACGTATCCACAAATCATCTCACCTCCCACACCGCTCGACTCCAAGATGGCTAAAATGGTTCTCATCGACTCTAAGGATGAACGACAACAGAAAGGTGCCCCATCCCCCTCCCCCCTCTCTCCTGCCATGGTGCTCTCCTGTCTGCAACGTCATCTTGAGTGGGTGTGGACAGTAAACCTAAACGGAACTAGCACATCTGACTCTTCGGAAATGCTGGCTCCAGAGCAAAATCAGAACTGCTGGACTGCCAAACGAAGGAACAAACACACTACAGAACAAACACTACAGGCATCATGACCTCTTCGATCTGGTTGCAGAACGTGATCACTGGTGAACAATTTAAACCACGGAATTG
>CM065739.1:42683220-42688220 GCA_033310375.1 Conus canariensis
GATTTGGATGAATTTGGTATGTACACAGGCTTTAGCCCATGAGGACTAAATACCAGTTTCAAAAGTGTATATCGGTTATATAACGTTAAACCGTTATTTGCCGTTTTTTTAAAATATATATTGGTGGGTTTTAATGAAATTTTGTATATAGAAAGGTTATCACACACAAATGGCACTTCCATGTAGTGTTTCAAAATCTGACCGTTAAAAACCGTTATTCTTGACATATTGTCCGATTTGGATGAAATTTGGTATGTACACAGGCTTTAGCCCAGTGAGGACTAAAATACCAGTTTCAAAAGTGTACATCGGTTAAATAACCGTTAAAACCGTTATTTTGCCTTTATTTCTTATCTCACAAAGCACTTGACCGATTTATAAGCGGTTTGGAAAACTGGGAGTACATTTATATGCTTCGCATCTTGTTTTTTTTTTTTAGGTAGTCACTTGCGCATCTACTTTGTGCGTGCAATTTAATCTTTACAATTCCCTGTATGTTTGAGCTAATGAATATTCTGTGTGATCGAAATTATCACTGAATCGACGTCAGTGAACCAATCGCCATTTCGGAAGGGACAGAAGCCTCCTATGAGTTATCTACTCCTGATCCGGGAAAGTGATTTTGATTGGACAATGGCGACCAGTATTGGTAGGGGAAGATAACCCGATTAGAACACTGTTTCTAATCTGCCAAATATCCGCTCGCAATGCAGCGGACAGGTGTGGCCAACTGCTTGAAACCGTGTTGCTCAGCCCGTCAAGCGCCGAAACTTACTTCATCTACGGGTTTCGTAAGAGTGAGGGTTGCTGCGATACCCTGTCTTCCTCTTGTTCTTTACTTTGGTATGGTTTCATTGTCATTGTCGTTGTCCTGTTGTTGTTGTTCCTGGCATTGTTGTTGTTATTGTTGCTGCTACTGCTGTTCTTGTTGCTGTTGTTGTTGCTGTCTGCTGTTGTTGACCCGAATTAAAACTTTAGTAGTAGCAGTAGTAGTAGTAGTGTCGTGTTGTTGTTGTGGTGGTGGTGTTGGTGGTGGTTATTGTTGTTGCTGTTGTTGTTGTTGACCCGAATTAAACCTTCACATTCATTCAGGTTCATGGTCCATACCCATGTAGGGTGACGCGACCACCCATCTTGCACAAGACAACCCCACAAGAACAGTAACGCGTTGAGAGGGGTTGCGATTTTTATTTCGGCGGCTGGCGTGATTCGAGCTCGCAACCTTCTGACTCCGAACTCGATGTTTGTATCCATTGAGCCGACGTGCTCCAGCGTTACTGTTATCTATGGTTCTAATTGACCAAGACAGTGAGAGAAGGGCAGGGAGGTGGGGAGAAAGAGTGAGAGAAAGGATGCGAGAGAGAGAGAGGGGGAGAGAGAGAGAGAGAGCGGGGGAGAGAAATGCGGTGGAGAGAGAGAGGAGAGAGAGAGAGGAGAGGGAGAGAGAGAGAGAGAGAGCGAGAGAGAGAGAGAGAGAGGAGACAGAGACGCAGAGAGAGAGAGAGAGAGAGAGAGAGAGAGAGAGAGACAGAGACAGACAGAGTCAAAGTCAAAGTCAAAGTCAAAGTCAAAATGTTTTAGAGACAGAGAGAGACAGAGAGAAGACGACGACGACAAAGCGACGACGACGTCGACAACGACGACGACAACAACGACGACGACGGCGGCGGCGGCGAAGGCGGCGGCGACGACGACGAACGACGAAGAAGAAGAAGAAGAAAAACAACAACAACAACAACAACAACAACAACAAGTTGAAGCTGAAGAAGGAGGAGGAGAGAAAGAGAAACAGACAGACAGACAGACAGACAGACAGACAGAAACAGTATCAGGGAGAGAGAGAAACAAAAAAGAGGGAAGACAAAGACAGAGACAGAGGGTCAAGGTAATAAAGGAAAGAGAAGAGTAAGGAACAACAAAGAAAGACATAGAAGCGACCCTTCTTTCTGATTTTTTTTTCATAAGATGCCAGCGTGGAAAAACAAACCGAACAAACACAAAATAAGAACACGACTTGGACACAGAGAGAGAGAGAGAGAGAGAGAGAGAGAGAGAGAGAGAGAGAGAAGAGAGAGAGAGAGAGAAGATATAATCTCGCACGGGCCGACGATCCGCTGAAAGGAGAAACGAACCCACGGTCCATTAACGTTCAGTGAAGGGTTTGCAAGGATCATTATCGCAGGCCACGTACGCCCGCGCCCGTCTTGGTCGGTGGGCAAGTGTTTCCAAATTGCTGGCGAGAAACGAAGCCGAGGTTCGCTGAACTAATTGTCAACAAAGGATTCTACTTGTTACGGCGACGGCAAGCAGATATGTGCGCTCTGTTTGTTAGCGCGCGCACAAGCTCGCTCTCTCTCTCTCTCTCTCTCTCTCTCTCTCTCTCTCTCTCTCTCTCTCTCTCTCTCTTCTCTCTCTGTGCCTGCCTGCCTGTCTGTCTGTGTCTGTCTGTCTGTGTCCGTCTGTCTGTATGTCTGTCTGTCTGTCTGTGTGTCTGTCGGTGTGTGTGTGTGTGTGTGTGTGTGTGTGTGTGTGTGTGTGTGTGTGCAGACAGTCTTATGCCTGATCTTATTCCAATACACCGTTGCAGTACTGGCAACGGACCGCTATACCAAATACTTTATAAATTAATGGGTGCCAGACCCAAGGTTTCTCATGATCATAACATTTTGTTTCCTGTGACTCCATAATTCTGATCTTGACCTTTGACCTATGACCTTTACATCTCACAAGAGGTCTTACTGCCACTGCAAGCACCAGGTGTGATGGGGGCTTAAAGGAAGGCGCGAGCTCTATTGTTTCTGCCACCGTTTTCTCTCGGAATATCAGGATGTGATATTGACATGGACATAACAGCAGCTTTTTGAAGGGTATGGCGAGACGTCTCGTGGGTACATTTCTACCGTTAATCCCAGTTTCTTTCTTTCTTTTTTTTTTCTTTCTTCTTGTGGCTGGTGAAAGAAAAAGAGCCAACGTTAAAGTTTAACACCGACACCCACACCTACATATACATGCATACTGGGGACATACACAGGAACGTTCAATGCAGTATGGATGCGGTCTTATTTTGATTACGTACTCTGTGTCAGATAAAACAACAACATTAGCAACAACAACAACAGCAGCAACTACAACAACAATAACAACAACAACAACAACAACAGCAACAGCAACAACAACGACAACAAAAACAAGAACGTGGGCGGAGGACTCAGTAAGTAAAACGAGGTTTTTGATGCCAAACCATTTCTACGAAGGAGGAGGAGAACTAACTTGAGGAAAACACAGCACAAGCGATGGAGGTACATATCTCGGAAAAATCCAATACAAACTATCTTTGGGGATGATCAGAAGATTTACAATAGGTAAAAAAAAACAAACAAAAAAACAAAAAAAACAGAACTGAAATCATCAACGTCTTGGTCATAGACCATCGTCGGGACTGATGACATCCAAAGAAAGACTGAAAAATAGCGTTGATAGAGGCAGCGTAATAGACCTGTAGGTAGACGAAAAGATAACCTATGGTCAACAAGGATGCAGTCGAAGGTGGTAGAATTATAACAAGATGCAAAGCATATAAATGTACTCCCAGTATAGTAGTATAAAAAAAGAAAAAAAAAAAAAAAAATATATATATATATATATATATATAAATCAGTCACTATAGCACTTTCTCCCCTTTTGGTGGTAGAAATTTTTAATGTAAGAGAAAAAAAAAAGTGCTGCTCTCCCCGGTGGGGAAATGAACCCCGGTCTCCCGCGTAACAGGAGGGAATACTAACCACTATTCTACTGAAGAGCTCACAAAAAAATTGGCAACATTTAACTTTATAAACCGTTATTGCTTAAACTGTACATCACCAAAATTATCATTTATAGCCGTTAGTAGCGGCTATTCTGGTAAAATAAAACATCGGGCATCATCCGTGACCCATAATGAACATATCTACAAATTTTCAGAAAGATCGGTCCAGCAGTTTTGCCTGGAGCGAGTGGAACACATTTTGACCATGGACGGACACACACGCACACACACACACACACACACACACACACACACACACACACACACACACACACACACA
This sequence comes from Conus canariensis, assembly GCA_033310375.1. NCBI lineage: Eukaryota > Metazoa > Mollusca > Gastropoda > Neogastropoda > Conidae > Conus > Conus canariensis. Next base: position 42,687,306 of record CM065739.1, read on the forward strand.
GCATTTCTTCGTTCCCATTGTAAAGTACTCCCTGTTCTATGAGAACTGGGAGTACAAAAATGATTTTTGACTGCTGATCGTCTGTTTCACCAATACAATATCTTCGGGAAAATCCTTCTGCTAAAGACAAGAAATATAGTAAGACAGAAACAACCTATAAGGATGCAGACAAATGCGCAATGGTAAGCAAAATATGAATGGCAGTGAAAGCTCCCACGGTCATTCTTTCTGTTTTTCCCCTTGGAAATCAGTCTTTGAAATATGATCGCTCGCTCAAAGCCAAACACACGGGTAACTAACTACTTGTTGTTGACATGTCAAGGAGATTTATTAAAGGAAATCTGTCCTTTTGCCTGGATCAAACCAGGAAACAGTCTTGTTGTTATACATGAAGTGATCTAAAAGAGAAATATATCTCATCAGCGTAATTAAGATCAAGTAATAATCTTGTTACAAAAAGATTTTCAATGACTTTTTTTTTGCTTACAGCAAACCAGGTAACAAATCTTGTTTTAACATGTAGATTATTCAAGGGAAATTTGTCCTTTGCTAAGAGTAGACCACGTTGCAATCTTGTTGTTGACGTATCTGATGATTTGAACGGTTATTCTGAACTTTGTTTACAACAAACCAGAGAACAATCTTCTTGGTGACGGTATAAAGTGATTTAAAAGGGAAATTTGTCCTTTGTTTAAATCAAAACCAAGTAACAATGTTGTTGTTGATATATTAGGAGGTTTAAAAGGGAAATTCTTTTGCCAAAGGGTATTCTTTACCATGAACAAAACCAGCTAACAATATTACTGTTGACATATAGGGAGATTGTAAAGCGAAAACTGTCTTTTGCTCCTATGTAACAATCTTGTTGCTGACATATAGGGAGATTTAAAAGGGAAACATGTCCTTTGCTTGGAG
>CM065739.1:42693220-42695720 GCA_033310375.1 Conus canariensis
ACGGCTGCTCCAGGGGTGTCGAAATGGGAGCCACCGACATAACCTGTGGACAGGAAATAGGTTCATGCGTGAGTCTCCGGCAACTTCAATGTTGACACGGATACTAACCTGCCCTCATATATAGTAAAACATAACCCCGCTTTTTTCATGTTTTTTTTTTTTTTTTTTTTAATGCATCGTCATGTAGACTTCATTATTCATTTTATGTGTGAATATGTCACCTTAACAGTCAAGAACGGGCGAGTTACGAGAAAGTAATTCCACGCGTAATTCGGAAATACTCGGTAAAACACAGTAAAACTCCACTCTGGTTTTCCTTTGAGAGGAATTCCCGGAGATAATGTTTCAGCAAAACTGGGCGTTTTCCTGGTCAAAACTTAGCCAACTGTGTTTACCAGTTAACAACCTCGTGGCAACTGTCTAACTACACATGTGACCAGGGCAGGCAGATGCAACTTCGCTTCAAACAGCATGGTGGGTTAGTAGAAAGAATCTCTACTGACAATCTTCTTTGTTTGTTTTTTTTAATTTTTGCTTGCCTCGCCTGTGCAAGATCTCAAGGTGGAAGTAGGTTGTTTATGTCCTGTATCCGCTGGTGGTCTAGTTTCCCCCCCCCCCCCCCCCCACCTCCCACGCACACCCCTCTCTTCTCCCGCGCACCTTCGTCTTTGCTTCCAGTCCTTCCTGCTGTCACTCAGCTTTCATAAAGATAGCTTTTCTTTTGTCCTCCAGCCTCAATTTTTTTTTTCATCTTTTTATTTTTCAAGTTCTTTCATTGTTCTTCTTCTGATTTTTGTGTGTGTGTGTGTGGGGGGGGGGGGGGGGGGGGGGTCTTCCATCATCCCATTGTTTCCCACTTCTCTCTCTCTTCTCTCTCTTTTTTTTTTTTTTTTTTTCTTTATCAACTCACGTTCACCATGCAAATCTGTATGTTGTTTTACCGATGGGGACATTCTCATGTGAACTTCAGCATTTGAATGTTTGACGCAGAGCGTCTAAGTTTATTAATGTGCTAATGTTTGATGTACCGACACATTTCATTCTCTTTGTTCCAACAACAAAAAAAAAAAGAGAGAATGAGAGAAAGAAGGAAGAACAGACAGACAGACAGACAGACAGAAAGAAAGAAGGAAAGAGAGGACGGAAGCAAAAAAACAAACAAAAGAAGAGAAGGAAGGAAGGAAGACAACAATGAGAAAGAATTCATAGCTGTGTAAAAGCTAACGAAATAATGAAATAAATACACAGTTGTTTTAACGATTCACAGAGAGTGAGGTGATTCTGGTTTCACTGGTGGTGGTGGTGGTGGTGGTTGTGATATTTACCTGTGTAGAGTAATTCTGAGGCACCGGGACATGTTCTGCTGCCCCATCGGACATAGGTGGTACCTGGCCGGAGACCAAAAGACAGGAACCGAAATATAGGAATTGGAGGAATTGTGTGAAGAAGAGGCGGGGAAACGGGGGTTTGGGGTGGGGGGATGGGGATGCGAGAGAGGTGGGAGGGACGGAAGTGGACTGGAAAGATGGGTAAAGGAGACGGGGGGGGGGGGGGGGACACATGGGGGATGGAAGATCGCTGTGGTCACGAAGAAACTGTGTGTGTTTGTGTGTGTGTGTGTGTGTGTGTGTGTGTGTGTGTGTGTGTGTGTGTGTGTGGTGCGTTGGGGGGTGGGGGTTGCATGCATACGTGCATGCGTGCGTGCATGCGTGTGTGTGTGTGTGTGTGTGTGTGTGTGTGTGTGTGTACGTGTGTGCGTGGTGTGTGTGGTGTGTGTGGTGTGTGGTGTGTGTGTGTGTGTGTGTGTGTGTGTGTGTGTGTGTGTGTGTGTGTGTGTGTGTGATGTGTGTGTGTTGGTGTGTGTGTATTTCGTGTTGATATGTATGTAGTGTGCTGTGTTGTTGTGTCAAACGTTTCTCTTATAATCACAGACTAAACCTATGAAAATGTGATTAAGAATCTGTGATAACGTTTTCTTTTGAATCCAAATTCAATACCAAGACAAACGTTGATAAAACATTAACATTTATTGATTTGTACGCATTACCATGCACTGCAAAACCATTCTTTTTGTCTCATCCTCTCTCTCTCTCTCTCTCTCTCTCTCTCTCTCTCTCTCTCTTCTCTCTCTCCTCTCCTCTCTCTCGATGGGTTTTTTTTTTTTGTTGTTTTGGTTTTTTTGGGGGGAGGGGAGGGTAATATTTCGGTGACGTTTATTTCCAGTTTTTTGTGTATGAACAGTCCCCATCCCCTACATCTCCCATCCTTGTGAATGGCCTTTTTTTTTGTAAAGCTTACCACAATAAACCATTCATTCATTCATTCATTCATTCATTCATTCATTCATTCATTCATGCATGCATGCATTCATTCATTCATTCATTCGTTTGTTCATTCGTTCTTTCATTAATTCATTCATTCTCTGTCTCTGTCACTCTGTCTATCTATCTCTCCGTCTGTCTGTGTGTCTGTGTGTCTGTGTGTCTGTCTGTCTGTGTGT
>CM065739.1:42700720-42713220 GCA_033310375.1 Conus canariensis
GGGTATGAGTGTGTGTGTGTGTGTGTGTGTGTGTGTGTGTGTGTTATGATCATCCCGGCCATCTGGTACTATCTCCGGCCAGCTGCTGACTTCCCATTGTAGCCTCTGTTCGTTTTGGTTTTCTTACCTCCGCACACTACCCTCAAGTGAATCAACAAACTAGGGGCGAGGTGGTTTAGTGGACAGAGCACTGTGCTCTTGGTCTTAGTCCAAGCGTTGTGCTTGAGTCAGCCTGGTTTGATGTTTTATTTGTTTGTCTGTTTTCCTTTATGGAATCAACATTTGGGGCAGACTCCAACACCCGTGTGTGTGTGTGTGTGTGTGTGTGTGTGTGTGTGTGTGTGTGTGTGTGTGTGTGTGTGGTGTCTGTGTGTGTTGCGTGCGCGCGTTGGGTGTATGTCTGTGATGTGTTGTGTGCGTGTGTGTGTTGTGAGGAGTGGTGGGAGAGAGTAGAGAGGGTGTGTGTGTGTGCATGTGTGTGTGCATGAGCAATGTGTGTGTGCATGTGCGGTGTGTGAGGAAGAGTGTGTGGTGGTGTGTGTGTGTGTTGTGTGTGTGTGTGTGTGGTGTGTGTGTGTGGTGTGTGTGGATAGTGGATGGAGAGAGGCAAAGTCTCTCTCTCTCTCTCTCTGTCTCCCCCCCCCCCTCTCTCTCTCTCCTCTCTCTCTTCTCCCCTCCCCCCTCTCTCTCTCTCTCTCTCTCTTCTCCCCCCTCCCCTCTCTCTCCTCCTCTCTTCTCTCTCTCTCCCCTTCAGAGTTCACATCAACCTTCGCTCTGCCGCTGCTGCAAGCAGCAATTAAAAAAACTGTACATAGCTCCGTGTCAGCTGATCTTGTTATCCGCGTCGCTGGGAAACACAGACGATCGGTCCCAGACTCCTGTCCTCTCTGCTGACTTCCAAAGGTCGCCTTGTCGGAGTCCGCTTTGATTCGGATGGCCAGTGGTCGTAAACTCGGTGCTGCGGAGCGCGCTTCAGCGGCTGGCATCGGTTGGTCTGGCGCGATGGCAATGGGGCGAGCAATACGATCGCCAGCGCTGGAACTAACTGGAAGAGAGAGCTTCAGTGGTCTGATTGTTTTATGATGGTCCAGCCGTCCTTTGTATTGGGGAGGGGGTGGGGTGGGAGTGGAGGTTTTTTGTGTGTTTTTTTTGTTGTTTGTTTTTTTTTTTTTTTTTTTTTTTTTTTTTCTTCCTCCAACCCTCTCCCTCTCTATCCGCCTCGCCCCTCCTCTCTCTCCACACACACAACACACACACACACACACACACACACACACACACACACAACACACACACGCCTTTCTCCTTCACGATCCCGTTAAGTATCCTTCTGTCCTTTTCTGTTTTTCTTTTTCTTTTTTTTTTTTCTTTTTTTTTCTTTTCTCTTATCCCCCCCCCCCCCCCCCCCCCCCCCCCCCCCCCCCCCCTTTTCGTTTGTCTCCATTATTTTGTCATCTTCTTATATATACATATCTAAAATGACGTAGAATGACTTGTTTTTACAATGTACGATGAGAAGTTTCAAAATGTTGACTTTGGTCACTGAGGAATTGACTTTGAGGGCTGTTGATTGTTGCCTGATACGTTTTTTTTTTCCCCTCCATTTCAGCGTCCATTATGGGTCCAATTTGAGAAAAAATAAGTGATAGCTCGCTCTTTGTTTTCATTGTCCTGAATGTTGTTTATCTTGCCTGAAGAAGACCAAAGAGGTCGAAACGCGTCGTGTTTTGTCTGGTAATTCGTATGTCCCTTTTGTCCGCGCGAATAGTGATATTCCCTTTGAAGTTTGTTTCAGTTTCCGCCTGCAGTCATCTCACTTTTGAAACTTGCTTTTCTCTGCCGATGGCACTGTCACAGACGGATTTGGCTTGACACTTCTAGATTCAGTTGTTCATAGCCCAGAAGACCGCGAAGAATCACACTAGGGCTAAAATTTGTAGATGATAAACTTTTGAGTGCAGGGGCATTTTTTTTTTTTTTTTTTTTTTCTCCTCAGGACGGCCGATGAGTAAGTCCGCAGAAAATATCCTTCACTGCGGGTTTTTGAGGTAGTATTCACCTAAAACACCTGCTTTTACACTTCAGACTTTTCTCAACAACATTTCACAGTTACACCAGTCTGTGACAACAGTGATGCTATTCAGTCTGAATCTGCAGGGGAATAATATAGAAAGCAGTGTTCACTTAACGCATTTATTGTGATCTTTACCGACTAAATGTTAGAGTGACCATGAGTTTTTGGTTTGTGACAAAACTAGAGAACTTCCCAAAGTTATTTGCTAATGATGTATCGGTTGAATATGTTTAAGGCTTTAAATATCGAGGTATTAATTTTCTTCTTATTAAAATGAAATAAAGAATGAAACTCGCTTGCCAATGGGGTGATATCATTAGCACTACAATAAGAATGCCGTAAAGCAAAGATGTCTCCTGAAATTCAGTTGGATTTATTTGAAAAGAAAAATGTATCCCCATTATGTTAAAGGGATGACAAGTGTGAGGCATTTAAGGTCTTACAACCAGTTAGCTGATCCGAAATTAGGCAGGGAATAGTATGTTACTTACAACTTGTGTTGATTTTCAACTGCGTTTCTTGTAGTCAACGATTTGGTTTCTTATGGTGGAGATCTGAAATGATCTGTCCAACAGAATATTACCCTGTGGAAACCGACATCTACAGAGATTTATCATTTTCGTTTAATTTGTTGCTGTAAATATAAATGCTGATAAGAGTTGCACTTGATTCTTCACATTGTTTTCCTGCTTGTACGAAAGCACCCAGCTTAAATTTCCTTGGTGGCCGGTTGCGCATTCTTTGATAATAAATCTTTCATTATCCTATTGATAATAAATCTTTCATTATCGTTTTGATAATGAATTTTTTATTATCTTATTGATAATACATCTCTCATTATCCTAGTGAATCCCATTGACGTCCAGGTCCACTGTTAATCAGTGATTAAGATCAATCAATGATCAAGTGATCAACAAGTGACTAAGGGATCAGTTAATGATTAAGAAGTCAGTGCGGTCTGCTTTGCAGAAGTACTCTTGCAGACAAGGGAGCTTGCTGAAAGTTAAGACAGGTTGTAAACACGACTTTGGTTTTCAACTAAGGCCCCAATCTGCGCAATACTCTTCTCTAACTCAAACTTGAGATTACGCTACCATAAACTCCATATCCATCTAAGCAGACCAAGACGTTATTAAAAGGCGAGTCTGTCTCCGTGACTCGGATCTAGCGGTAGCAATGTGATCACCACTACTTTATAATGACCTTAAGCTTATTATTCTTAAGAACGTACAACAACAACAACAACAACACAACAGCAACAACAACAACAATAAAACTCTCAACATCGCTCAGGCTCGATATGTTTATCCGCATCATCTTCATGTTATTTTCATTTTCCACTGTTATTCAACATCATTCTCAAAAGAAAAGAACAAGGCCAACAAGCTGATGTGGTGATAACTGAAATTTTCGGCTTTATTCGCCTTCATCAGCTAGTCTGTTGACCTTCTCCCTGAGTGCCAGCAGGTAAGGTAAGGTAATGTTGCTTATGACCCAGCCGACCGCAAAGGACCATATCAGGGCTATCAGCACGTTGAAGTCAACTCACAAGTCATCAACCAACTAAGAAAAAAAAAAAAATAAATAAAGCACCATTCACACGTCTCTCTAAAATACACCTTCCGAAAACGCACCAGAAACTGCGTTAAAAATCTTTCATCTGTAAAATATTAGATCAGACCAAAAATGTTAATCTCTTTCAGAAATTCGCAGATCATGTCAGGCGGGACATCTCTGAACAAGTGAGGGAAGAAACGTAAAGAGTTCAATATGACGTAATAAAACAAATTACGCACAGACAAGAATGATGCATATAACTCGACAGACTTTTCACGGATAGTAATTTGATGAATGAAAGCTCTGTGTGTGTGGTGTGTGTGTGTGTGTGTGTGTTGAGCAATTTAGTCGTGCTGGAGGAAAACAAGTGCAGACTATAATGTTCTTGATTTGAGAAAAAAAAAAAAACAACTTTGTGATAATGCTTCACAGATGACTATTAGTACTGAACGTAAGACAGCTCTTAACGACACGTGTTGCATCGCAAACTGTGTACACGTGAAAGCTGTATCTAATATGAATAGTATTTTCCCCGTTTCGCCATCTGCAGTAGCTCTCAACGGGACAGGATCAGAGTCTCGGCCTGTCACTAAACGGGGAGGTTCCACTGCGGACGTTCAAGGCATTGACCACTTCCTGTTGGGTTGCCTGGCTCTGGGTCTGTCTCCAGCTCACGGGTTGGCTGACTGTTTAACCACACTTCACAGGTGATAGTGTCAGATTGTCACGTTTTTTAAATACACACGCATGGATGGTCAACCGCAGGCAAAACAACCCACGTGCAAGAAATACGTTCGACCTCGCTGAAAAGTCGACACGAAGAAGCTAGTATGCGTGATTACCTCAGAGGGCATCCAGACATTTTGAACAATTCTCTCTCCCGGAGATGATGTTACCTGACCTGAGCGAGCGGACAGGACTCCGACAAGACAGCGAAGAGTGTAAACATGAGGGGAGACACTGATCTCTGCTCCTTACATCTTTGGTCTGTTATGACGATTGCATATAAACCACTTTTGACCTTACTCCTTAATGATATCATTCACAACCTCATTCAAATTCACATGGATCTGTCTCAGAGGTCTTTGTATATCTAAGAGGTCTAAAATCATGGAGCAGAGCAGAGCAGAGCAGAGAGGGAGAGGAGAGAGGAGAGAGAGAGAGAGAGAGAGAGAGAGAGAGAGAGAGAGAGAGAGGAGTATAAACTATAAACAAAATGAAAGTGCTCTTCGTCTGGGAAAAGCCGTACGGCCCCTTCTTACCCCCCCCCCCCCCCCCCCCCCCCCCCCCCCCCCCCCCCCCTCTCCCCGTACCCTCTCCCTCGACCCTGTCTCTCATCCACTGGTTGGCATTCCAAACGGGTGGCCAGGGTACCCGGAGATAGTGTCTCCACCCCCGCTTCCTAAGTGGCGTATGTCGCACGCGCCTACTGTCTTGACAGCTCTCTCCAGACTATGGTAAATTTCGTGTGGCAAAAGCTCAATACTAACAGATAACATATGTGTGGTTGCTTCGAAGTCCAAAGTAAAATGTTTTAAGTAGGATGCCTTGCAGCGAACACTATTCTTTGTTTCGGTTTTTCTTTCTTTCTTTCTTTTCTTTTCTTTGTGTGTGTGTGTGTGTGTGTGTGTGTTGTGTGTGTGTGTGTGTGTGTGTGTGTGTGTTGTGTGTGTGTGGATATATTCGTGCCTTGCTACAACGTTTCGTTACTTTCCTGTAACTAGTGTGTGTGTGTGTGTGTGTGTGTGTGTGTGTGTGTGTGGTGTGTGTGTGTGTGTGTGTGTGTGGGGTATGTATGTATGCTTTTCCGCAAATTCTCAGTGTTTCACTGTAACTAAAACTAAATGTCTTACAACATAAGCTTTGTTGTTTTTACTGTTACTAAACAGTATGCGTGCATTGTCGGAAAACACAAACACTTAATGCTTTTCCTTTGCCACAAAATCTCAACACTTTGTTTGGAACTACTATGTTGATGCTTGCAGCAAAAGCTCTTCATTTTAAACATGCACGTCCTTGGAGGGGGGGGGGGGGGGGGGATTGTTGTTGTTTTGTTATTGTGGTTATTTTACTGTAGCTAATAACTTGCATGCCTTGTGATAAAAGTCTACCGTTTTACTGTAGATGATATGTGTATAACATGAGGCAAAAAAAAGTTCAATATCTTACCGGGCATAATAATGTACATGCATTGCTGCAACGCTAGACTGTTTATGGTAATTCATTATAACAGGTAAACCTTTCGGCGAAAGTTCAATACTTCAAATTTTAAAAGGTATTTGAAATAACTCCACGAGTGTTTTGTCTTGTTCTGTCTTGTAATTCGTTTGTCCATAATAATGTGCGAATTCATTTCAAATACCTTATAAAATTTGTTTCAATTTTCGCCTGCACTCAACTCAATTTGCAGCTAACTTCAATGTTTCAATCAAACCAGTCCTGAAAATGGTATCGGGTTCCTGATTAGTCCTGTAGCGCCTTAGTCGTCATAGTCAGACATCGCTGATTGGAATCCTACTGCTTTCCGACATGAAGCTGGAGGTTGATGCTGCGGCCCACGTGCCGTCATCATTCTGGAGGTGAAGGGGGAGTGGGGAGTGGGGAGGGGGGAGGGGGGGGGGGTCAGCATAGGGGCAGATATAGGAAAGGATGGGAAAAAAGAGACGGAAGATGCTAGTGGGTTTGTTGGTGTTGGTGTCTATGTTTGTGTGCGGAACATCACACGGGGGAGGGGGGGAGGAGGGGGGGGGGGGGGAGGGGGGGGAGGGGAGAATGGATGGGCACTTGATAGCCAATATGTTTTGTGGATTGTTTGTGAGTGAGTGTGTGTGTGTGGTGTGTGTGTGTGTGTGTGTGTGTGTGTGTGAGTGTGTGTGTGTGTGTGTGCGTGCGTGCGTGCGTGCGTGCGTGCGTGTGTGTGTGCGTGCATGCGTGCGTGCGTGCGTGCGTGCGTGCATGTGTGTGTGTGTGTGTTTGTGTGTGTGTGTGTGTGTGTGTGTGTGTGTGTGTGTGTGCCTCTGTGTGTGTGTGTGTGTGTGTGTGTGTGTGTGTGTGTGTGTGTCTGTGTCTGTGTCTGTGTCTGTGTGTCTGAATTCAACAGAGAGGAGAGAAAATACAAAACATATAAATACACTTTCACTGATTACGATAGATATAAGTGTGATAAGCAGAAACAGTAACAACAGCTGCAGCAACACAGGCAGCAGCATTAGCAACGTGAGTAGTTGTAATGGTAGTTGTAGCAGTGTTTTACTGGATACATAAATAGTTTCACACGCATATAACCAACGTCTTTTTTTTTCTCGAGCTATTTATTATCCGAGTATTGCTACAACACGCTGGACGCAGAATTCTGTTGTTCCATCATCATGCCCGTCTGTATGTTCCGTTCTGTATATCTCATCACAGACGGACACGAATCTTTCATCCATAAGTAGAAATAACATCGCAGCATTCCATAACCATTAAAATGTCATCTTTCGTCACTCATGGTGGACCATAGCAGACAATGCGACATGGGGCTCTCCATGTCGGGTAGGATCGCCTTACCTCCCCTGCCTACACGCCGCTGTTTTTCAAACACTCCAGCTACTCTGAGCAGCAAACATACATTAGCTGGCATTTGTTTCCGTGTATGAAACTTGGCTCGAACTGAGGGGTGGAGGATAGAGACAGAGAGAAGTGGGTGGGGAGAGGAGAGAGAGAGAGAGAGAGAGAGAGAGAGAGAGAGAGAGAGAGAAGAGAGGAGACTTTGACACTGGTATTTTATTGAAATTACCAAAGAGGTCTTTTGACAAGGGGGGAGGGGGGTAACAGAACAATAACATACCCCTCTTCCTTTCCTTGCAAACAAATAGTACACATTCACTCCCAGTGTGTATCAAATCAAAGGTTAACAAAAACAAATACATCGTAGCATTTTTTTATGTCCTCACACACAGGAGTAATACAGTAATATCTATCTATATATATACATATATATATAATATATATATATATATATATATATATATATATTCCACTCAATCAAATGATGACATTGTATCTTACTGATCTCTTCCACATGCGATGAATGATATTTTTTCATTCATATATCTCTTATGATGCAATATCTTAAAATTGACTATCCTTCATCTGTCTAATTTTCAATCATGTTATCTATCATCAGATGATGAACTTGTAATCAAATCAGTTGCGAATTTCGGAAACGATGAATTTCGCAACTGATTTAATTACAAGTTCATCATCTGATGATAACACGACAGCGACACCACACCTTGAGAGAGAGAGAGAGAGAGAGAGAGAGAGAGAGAGAGAGAGAGAGAGGAGAGAGAGAGAGAGAGAGAAGAGGAGAGAGAGAGAGAGATCTGAAGTCCAGACTCGCGAGTTTAACTGTAGCCCTACATCGGGCTTTTGGTCACAATGCAGTAGGGCGACAGATGAGAGTAGCCGGAGCTCAAAGAGGATGTGGGCAACGGTAAAGGTAATGTTGCTTATAGCCCAGCCAAGCGCAAAGGGCTGTCACCGCGTTGAAGTCAACTCACAAGTCACTCAAAACAAACAAACAAAAATGATAAAAACCTCATTCACAGAACCCTTTGAACACATCTTCTGAAAACACTTGTTAAAATCTTTCTTTTGTAAATTCTTAGATCAGATGAAAAAAAATGTTAATCTCTTTCAGAAATTCAAAGACCACATCAGGTGGGACATCTCTGAACAAGGTTTTCATGGAGTCTGCTGTAAAGTGTTTATGTCTCACGTCATGCAAGTCTCAACAATATAAAAGGACATTTTTCACTAGGGAGGATTTTGCCTTGGCTTAAGGCTGTGTCAGGCCAATTGTCAGGCTAGAAGACCAAGGCTCATCAAAATGTTGTTATGCTCTGCATAGTTATGCGGGTATTGTCTTCAGTTATGACAAGCTCCTAGCATAACATTATCAGTCTCCAAAATCCCCCCGAAGTCGGAATGTGGCTGCCCATGTGGCGGGGTAATCAAAAACGGTCACACACGTAACGTTCTCATCCCCAGCTGATGCATTTGTACCATAGTGTTCAAATGCTTCGGCTGTTTGGATGATCCCTGAAGTCTTTTAGCCAGGATACGACAACAACAACACCTTTGGAGGGCGTGGGGAAAGGTAGGATAGGGAGTGGGGAAATGGAGATGGGGGTGAGGAAAAAATGGGGAAATGGAGATGGGGGTGAGGAAAAAAAAAACTAACTGCCTTCAATAGTTCACATTTCACAATCCTTCAATCCACTTCTAAACGTGCTGTAAATGACCAGTCAAACCAATTTCAGCAAAGAAAGAACGCTGCGCAGATGGTGAGCAAAGATTGTCTATCACAAGGTTCATGAATCAATATCAAATTCAGTGTCATCAAACGGTCGTTAGCGAGCATACTTACCATCTAAAAATGTTACCGTCTTCTTCTTTTGGGTCACATGGAACATCTGCACACAGGTATGCTCGTGGTTTGTATTCGTGGTGCTTTCAGCAAAACGTATGGAGGTACTCCACTGCAGGTTTAACTCGAAGCTCTTTATGGGGGAAACGTTAACAAACAAACATACAAACAAACAAAATAACAAAAAACAAAAAGAAAAGAGAAGAAAAAACAAGATGCAAAGCATATAAACGTACTCCCAGTTTATCCTGAATACGCGTGAGATAATCCATAAAGAGGAAAAACCGTCTTGGGCTGGTGTAACCGTTAGTAATGGCTATTCTGGTAAACATCGGCCATCATCTGTGACATATAATGAACATACTTACAAATTGTCAGAAAGATAGGCCAAGTACTTTCTGAGATTTTCCATAAAGAAGAAAACCATTATGGGCCATTAGTAACGGCTATAACGGTAAACTTGAACATCAGGCATCATCCGTGACCCATAATGAACATACCTACAAATTTTCAGAAATATCGGCCACGTACTTTCTAAGATATTCCATAAAAAAGAAGAACCGTTATGGCCGTTATAGCCGTTAGTAACGGCTATAACGGTAAACTAAAATATTGGGCATCATCCGTGACCCATAATGAACATACCTACAAATTTTCAGAAAGATCAGCCAGGTACTTTCTGAGATATTCCATAAAGAACAAGAACCGTTATGGGCCGTTATAGCCGTTAGTAACGGATATAACGGTAAACTAAAACATCGGGCATCATCCGTGAGCCATAATGAACATGCCTACAAATTTTCAGAAAGATCGGCCACGTACTTTCTGAGATATTCTATAAAAAAGAAAAACCGGTATAGGTCGTTATAGCTGTAGTAACGGCTATAACGGTAAACTAAGACATCGGGCATTATTCGTCACCCATAATGAACATACCTACACATTTTCAGAAAGATCGACAAAGTGCTTTCTGAGATATTCTATAAAGAAGACAAACCGTTATGGGCCGTTATTGCCGTTAGTAATGGCTATAACGGTAAACTAAAACATAGGGCATCATCCGTAACACATAGTGAACATACCTGCTAATTTTCACAAAGATCGGCCAAGTACTTTCTGAGATATTCCATAAAGAAGAAAAACCGTAACAGGCCGTTACAGCTATTAGTAACGGCTATAACGGTAAACTAAAACATCGGGCATCATCCATGACCCATAATGAACATACCTATAAATTTTCAGAAAGATCGGCCCAGCAGTTTTGTCTGGAGCGAGTGGAACACATTTTGACCATGGACGGACGGACGGACGGAACACACACACACACACACACACACACACACACACACACACACACACACACACACACACAGCATTTCTTCGTTCCCATTCTAAAGTACTCCCTGTTCTATAAGAACTGGGAGTACAAAAAAAAAAAAGAAAGAAAAACAACATCAACGAACGATGCTCGTTTTCAGCTTGATCTTTATAGAAAAAAAGCACTAAGGTTCTTCGGAAGATTCACTGAAGTACTGGCGATGCACAATGTTTATCAAGAGGCTGATTTCGAACACAGTGAAAAATGGTCACATGAAAGAACAACATGTCCATGTCATGAACGCGGTTTTCCTTTTTCCAAAACAAGTTTTGAATGGTTTGCAAATGATGTATATATGACACATGTCTTTAACCGTTACATTCCATTCCTGAGTTACAAAAAGTAAACTGACCGGTCTCTGTTGACGCAAACTCAGAAATATGTCTGTCTCACCACATACTGCTGTCTCTCTCTCTCTCTCTCTCTCTCTCTCTCTCTCTCTCTCCCACACACACGCACACACACACACACGCACGCACGCACGCACGCACGCACACACACACACACACACACACACACACACACACACACACACACACACACACACACACGTACACGTACACACACGCACAGAGAAAGAGAGAGAGAGAGGGAGCACACACACACACACACACACACACACACACACACACACACACACACACACAGCACGTACGCACGGCACAACCTTTCCTTCTCTTCCCCCCTCAATTACGATGCCACCCCTGCGACGAAAGGGCCAAGCCAGTTGAGCGGCGGCGCCGACACTAGCCTAGCTCGGCACCCGCCACGAGGGGGCGCGCGGTTTGGCGAGTGCACGCGGAGAGCGCGAGACATGGAGCCGCCAGAACGAGGCCAGCCGTCACTGGCTCGGCCCAATCCATCACGACAGCTTGTCGCTTTCGCCCCCTCATCTCGCGTGCACGTGTCAATCACAACAAAGTAGGGGCGTGGCCAGTTTGGTGCTGTTTTAAAAAAAAAAAAAAAAAAGCGAGTGTGGGGTGGGGCGGTGGAGGGGGGGGGGGGGGGGCGGGAGGGGGGTTATGGTGAGTGCCGAGTAGAGATTCTTCTTCTACATTTTACCGCCCCCCTTCCCATCTCCATCCGTCTGGGTCTTATTCGCTACCCCCCCCTCCCCCCCCCCCCCCCTCCATAACGCCCCTTCCCTCAGTGTTGCCGGTGTTTCGCTTGTTTGCCGAGTGCATCTGTTCTCTCTCTCTCTCTCTCTCTCTCTCTCTCTCTCTCTCCTCTCTCTCTTCTCTCTCTCTCTCTCTCTCTTCACCTCACGCACTTTCTCTTTCTCTCACGCCTTTCTTTTAATAAACACTGTCCATCCGGTCTCAACGCTGAAACATTTTTTGCTCATATGCGGGCACACGAGAGAGAGAGAGAGAGACAGAGAGAGACAGACAGAGACAGAGAGAGACAGAGACAGAGAGGAAGAGAGAGAGAGACAGAGACAGAGAGAGACAGAGAGAAAGAAAGAGAGAGAGAGAGAGAGAGAGAGATTGAAGCGGAGAAGTGAAGAGAGAGAGAGAGAGGGGGGGGGGGGGGTTACATGTTCAAGGGCGCACTTATCACGATGACACCACTAACTAAACCTATCTGGCATTACTATTGCTTTGAACAAACTGATAAACTGATGGACTAATCAACTGGCGGGGAAACTGCTAACGCTTATTTGTATGAGATTAAACGCATTGGTGTCATTTTGTAATAGCCTGGAAATTACTAAAGCTTTCTGAACAACAACAACAACAACAACAACAAAAAAGACCATTCCCGTTCGCTTGAAATTAGGAGTGCTGTTGTAGCTTGGAACTTACTAAAGCATATGGACGGCTTTGAATTCATTATCGCTACTCTGCACCTACTTTTTTTTTTTTTTTTCTAATTTGAAGTATTTTTCCATCCTTTTTGAACTAACGGATCGTTTTTCTCCCCCCACTGAACTTGTTGAATCACATTATATCAGAATTTAACATGTTACATTAAAGTGTACCACAGAAAGAGACTCAGTTCATTTTGTCTTGAACTTAGGCTAAAAACAAAGTCATTTACCCCCCCCCCCCCTTTTTTTTTTAAATTTTTTTTTTACA
>CM065739.1:42735720-42738220 GCA_033310375.1 Conus canariensis
GCCCCTCCCTTCCCGCCCCCTTATTCGTCCGTTTCTTCCTTAGTCTTCCCGCAGAATGCAATGGATCTTTCAGAGAGAGAGAGAGAGAGAGAGACAGAGAGAGAGAGAGACGGTAGGTTAGCAGACCCGTCAAGCGATTGCCACGCACGGACGACAATACAGAAAACAACGCGTTTCGAGCTTTTAAGCCAGAGCGTCCGATCCGATGACTCGGGGTCCGTAATTAGAACATGATGCTGCTCACAGAGGAAGGAGTGAAGCACGAGCGCGCCCAATCAGAGGAAATCTGCCATTGCTACTGGGCCGCTCGCTAACACATTCCTCTTGTGGCTTCCTACAGGCAAGGCAAAGAAAATCGAGGGAAAAAAAAAAAAAACCATAGGAAAAAGGAAAAAGCGATGATTTAGTAGAGTATGGAACGTGTCCTTGTTAAAACTGCTAGTGAGTGGGGAAGATAGAGTTAC
Organism: Conus canariensis; assembly: GCA_033310375.1. Taxonomy (NCBI): domain Eukaryota; kingdom Metazoa; phylum Mollusca; class Gastropoda; order Neogastropoda; family Conidae; genus Conus; species Conus canariensis. The sequence goes on from CM065739.1 coordinate 42,736,185, forward strand.
CTTCTCTTGGGTACAGTGGCAGTTCGGGCCGGAAGAAGCACGGGTAGCTAGATGGGGTGGGAGGGCGGACATAGGAAAAGGAGAGAGATGTGGGGGGGGGGGGGGGGGGGGGGGGGGGGGGGGGGGGGGGGGCATAGGGGTCCAGGGGAATAATTACAATATTTTCTTTCGCCTCAGTTCATACCTTTAAGCTTATCAACTTTCCCGTTAGTTTTTTTTTTTTTTTTTTTTTTTTCCGGCCGGCCGACCATTCCAAATTCTGCACTGAAACCTCCTATCCTTCGGTTCTGCCGAGCTGGTTGGTTGGTTGGTCGATTGATTGGTTGGTTTTGTCTGTCATCCTTTCTCTGTGTGTTTCCTGTCCATTCTCATGCATTTCATATTTCTTTTTACGTTACTGTCGGTCTCCATGGCAACTACTGTCTGTCCTGCAGAGTGACTAGTGAGCTGGCTAAGTTGTCATGGAGACATGTGACTATTCTGATTTTGTAACTGGTCACCCACGACGATACTTCGTGTATTTGTCATTAGTCTTGGCTGTGTGTGTGTGTGTGTGTGTGTGTGTGTGTGTGTGTGTGTGTGTGTGTGTGTGTTGTGTGCCTCTGTGTGTGTGTGTGTGTGTGTGTGTGTGTGTGTGTGTGTGTGTGTGTGTGTGTGTGTTGCATGTTGTTTCCATGTGAAGAAAATGAACATGTTGTTCCTACTTGGGTTTCCGGTCAAATGAGCATTCGAGGCAGTGAGGTGGGGGTAATCGATCACCTAGCCAAGGACGCAAAATAATGATGATAATAACGATGATAACAATGATAATGATAATAATAATAATGACTAATAACAATAACAACAATAATAGTAATAACAAACAACAGCAGCAGCAACAACAATAATTATAATAATTATTATTACTGTTATGATTATGCAATAATAATGAAAGTAATGATGATGATAATAATAATAATGATAATGATAATAATGATAAAAGCAACAATACTACTACTACTACTACCGCTGCTGCTGCTACTACTACTACTACTACTGAAATCAAATAAGACCACCACAAAAAAATCATTGAAAAGGTCAAATAATCTATACCTTCACACAGATTCAAAACCCAAAGTTTATGTCAAAGACATCTAACATGAGGGATGGAACACAAAAATATTCAATGTGTCAGAACCGTCCAAGACTGAAAGAATTCCAGCCATCTGCCGTTGGTAGCCATGAAGAAGAAACAGCTTCGCGCCGGTTATACACCGGCGGCCAGTGTTGTCTTTTCAAAGCAGATGGAGCTCCTCGGTGCATGCCGCATGGTGAGCTACTTAATAAGCTTACGGTCAAACGTGCGGTAAAAATGGCGGGATGTGACTTAACACTGGACATGCACTCTTGGCAGCGGACTGCATTGAGGCCCTCTTCAGGGACGTTCCATCAAATGTGAAGTGTGTGTGTGTGTGTGTGTGTGTGTGTGTGGTGTGTGTGTGTGTGTGTGTGTGTGTGTGTGTGTGTGTGTGTGTAAAATTTCTCAAAAAATAAATGTTTTTCGTGCGATCTGACATTCTGTAGTAAATAGGTCCAGTTTTAAGACGTTCTGATTAGATTTGAAATAAGCCAGTTTATCAATATTTTTTTTTATTGATTTCTTTTAAAAGTAACCATAATGGTGTTGATGTTGACGATGCGACATCCCTGATAGGGCCTCCCTGTGATCGGGTGGGTAGCAGACGACATGAAACTAAACTGAAGTGACCGCCAACGGACTGAAGCACATAGAATGCAGTACAGGTGACATGCGATTGGAATGAATCAAAAAAGACTGTGTGATACAGGTGTTTCGACAAACTGCAACGCGGGCGTTTGCGTTCCAATAAACACCGATACAGAAGTTGCTCGTTTCGACCGGGTCGAAGCTACTAACTTTTCTTCAGATGATTCAAAAAGCAAACATCAAAAAGACACAAAACGACACCCCCTTCATCACTATCATCATGAGAATGCCCATTGTGACTGAGGGGGTATTCAGTGGGTTTTTTTTTTTT
>CM065739.1:42753220-42767393 GCA_033310375.1 Conus canariensis
GTGTAGTGTAGTGTGGTGTGGTGTAGTATGGTTAGGTGTGGTGTGGTGTAGTGTGGTGTGGTGAGGTGTAGTATGGTTAGGTGTGGTGTGGTGTAGTGAGGTGTGGTGTAGTGAGGTGTGGTGTAGTGTGGTGTGGTGTGTTGGGGTGAGGTGTAGCGGGGTTGGGTGGGGTGGGGTGGGTTGTGGTGTGACGTGGGGTGGGGTGGGATGGATACGGTGGGTAGACTGGGCTGTGTGGTGTGGTGTGTTGGGGTGAGGTGTAGTGGGGTTGGGTGGGGTGGGGTGGGTTGTGGTGTGACGTGGGGTGGGGTGGGATGGGTGTGGTGGGTAGGTTGGGGTGTGGTGTGGTGTGGTATGGTATGGTGGAATGGGGTTGGATGAGGTCTGATGTGAGGTGCGATGGAGTGAGGTGTGTAGTGATGGTGTGGGAAGTGATGGGTATGGTGGGAGAATTGTGTGCGGTGTTGCATGTGATGTGGAGTGGTGGGGTGTGTGGTGTGGAAATGAAATTGTATGATGTAGTGTGATGTGGTGTGGTGTGATACTGGTCTGGTGCTGAGTGGTGAAGTGTAATGTGGTGTAGTGCGGTGTGATGCGGTATTGTGTGGTAATGGCGTGCTGTGGTCTGGTATTCTGTTACACTCATATGGATAAAGGTTTACCCTCAGGGGGCGGAAATCGGGTCGTTTGAAAAATGCCAAATTAGGAAATACTTATTCCTGAAGGAAGGAGGTGGGGGGGGGGGGGGGGGGAGATGGAATAAGTGTAGGAAGGAGGCAGGGAATCCGGATGTTTGTGAAACCGCCCAGAAAATGTTGAAAATAAGGTATTTGTGCTTGTGTGTGTTTTGTTCAATGGTTTGGGTTTTCGTTTTTTCTTTTTGTTTCATTGTTTTTGTCGCATGTGTGCGTGTGTGCGTGTGTATGTGTGTGTGTGTGTGTGTGTGTGTGTGTGTGTGTGTGTGTGTGTGTGTGTGTGTGTGTGGAGTGAGTGTGTGTGTGTGTGTGTATGTGTGTGTGTGTGTGTGTGTGTGTGTGTGTGAGTGAGTGAGTGAGTGTGTGTGTGTGTGTGTGTGTGTGTGTGTGTGTGTGTGTGTGTGTGTGTGTGACACATCCTGGGCTGGAGACTGAGGATTCAAGAAAAAAAAATATGGAGGTATATGTTTATGGCTTTGTTGCTTTTCCATTTGATTCACACACTGTTTCGACTTTTTTTTTTAAAGTCTTTGTACCTTACAGGATGACCAGTTTTAAGCACTTTGGTGGTCTCCGAGTGGCTACCAAAGTGCTCATGTATGCCTCTTTCTTCAGCTTCAGGAGGAGTGAAGCCTTCTTTTCTCCCTTTACGGGCTGCTATCCCTCACAGGACCGGTCGGTCCATGAACTCTGGCCCATATAATCTGGGAAATGTTCACTCATGCATTCAGCTGTAACGTCCCATCCTCACGTCATACAGCGGACGAGGTTAGCCATTCCAACGAAAATAGGGCGTGGGATGGGGCGGATCTGACCCATCTACCACAATCCGGTCCCACCAGAACAAGAACCCGTTGAACCCGATAGTCAAAATGTCTTTTTCAGAGTTATATGCCAATGGGATTTAAACTCGCGAGATCTGCGAATGTGGTGTTCTAACCCACTGAGTCAGCTTAGCACTCGTGGCTTAGAGACAGAGCCGAGGAAAGGGCAGGGAGGAAGGCTGGGGAATTTGAGGGGGGTGGGGGGTTGGTTCTGCAATCTCGTAGTGAGTTGGGGGGGGGGGTATAAAGAGCCTTGAGAGAGGGTTGGGCAGTAAACGTTTTGGGACCTAGTGAATAACGCACTTGCCAAGGAACTGAAAGATTTTGATCCGTGGTTTGAACCTGGCATGAGGCGGCTTTTTCCCTTGTTCTTCCCTTTCGATGAGACCGGCAGTGGTGGTCAGTGTGCTAGTCTTTCGGATAAAACAATAAAACTCAGATCCCATGTGCAGCCAGCTATGAACCTGTGTGCAAGAATCCATGGCGACAAGGGACTTGTCTGTGGCAGTATTCTGTTGGAAAAGCCACTTGGATACGAGGAAAAGGGAAACATTAGCAGACAGGGTAAAAAAAAAATCCGATGGCGCTAGACCGTTGGCTGGGCTATAAACAGCCCAAAATCAAATGACATTCCTGTGGAAACTTGGAGAAGGTACGAGAGCTCCCAACACAGTTTTCCTAACATAGTTTCTGCAGAGGGTCTCCTCTTGAACACACAGTAACTGTTGCTTTGCTTCATCGTAGAAAAGGTGTCTTCTTTAACAGAGTGTAGCTCTGGCACTGTTTGATGAATTGTGGAGAGGGTGTTAACTGTAAACGTGTGTAAGATTGTGAAAAGGGTCTTCTTCAACAGTCTGTTGCTGTGGCGCTGTTCTGTTTGTTTGTTTGCCTGTCTGTTTTTCTTTTGAAATTGTGAAGAGGCTTTCAACAGACTGTCGCTCTGTCATTGTGTTATTGTGGAGAGGGTGTCTTTCTCCGCCTGCAGTTTTAGCTTTATTAGTCTGCTTATGAAGGGGTTTGCCCTGCTGAAAAGGGGACTCAACATTTAAACGAAGCGTAACATGAAATTGAAAATGATAAAATGGTGAGCTTCATTTGTAGTGGAAATTCACGTATTCTGCGAACAATCGGAAAGAGAAGGAAGTCTTCAACCTTTCGCCAGAGATGAAGAAGTTTGCAACGGCACATGTCTGAAGTTACTCTCTTCAAAAATGTGTAACTTCGTCCCTTACGTGGAGACCTCCCCCTTATTTGAGTAAACCCAAAGGAAAACGTATCAGTTGTCATCATCAAACACCTTCCAAGATCTGGCAGTTTTAAATCGTTTTCACACTGGGCAAGTCTCTCGTTTGAGTGCAAGAAAGATCATGTTCTTGCATTTTTTTCTCTTTCCCTTGCCCCGCTATTTTGTGCTCACACCAGACGAGTTCGCTGGAAGGCATTATGCAAACGACTGGTCAGTTGACTGCGACGCGAAACTTATTCATCGCCCTAACAATTCACCCCCGTGCCCTACATTCAATGCACATTTGAGCGTGTTGGCTTCAAGGAGGAATACAAAATTACGAGTCAAATCATAGTTAATGCAGACTTCGTTGTGTCAGGGAAAAGTACAAATTACCAGTAGGATCATGTTTTGACACAGAATCTGAAAGAGAGACGAATTCTATCTTTCTGAAGAATCATGTTTTGATACAGAATCTGAAAGAGAGGACGAATTCTATCTTTCTGAAGAATCCTGTTTTGATACAGAATCTGAAAGAGAGGACGAATTCTATCTTCCTGAAGAATCATGTTTTGACATAGAATCTAAAAGAGAGGACGAATTCTATCTTCCTGAAGACCTCTCCCCACCCCCCACCCCCCACCCCCTCCCCCCAAAAAATGGAGAAAAAAAAGAAAAATCTCATTAAGAGAAGTTGGTAGGCAGCGGTGGACACGACCTTCACCTTTGTTCTGACTGGCCGATCACCTTTTTGCGATTGACTCCCCTGATCAGTTGAGCATGCTGAACTCCCCAAACTTCCTGAGTATTCTCTTTCACACACTTTCACTTGTCGAGTGTCACAAAGTCAATGCAAAAGCAGGCACATGAGAGAGAGAGAGAGAGAAGAGAGAGAGAGAGAGAGAGAGAGAAGAGAGAGAGAGAGAGGAGAGAGAGAAAGAAAGAAAGAAAGAAAGAGAGAGAGAGAGAGAAAGAAAGAGAGAGAGAGAGAGTCGCCTACTTGCGACAAAGGCAGTACTATTAGCAAATGCTTTAACTGGCGCGGAAAGCCACCATTGATGTGAGATCTTGCTTTGACAGTTCGGCGTCTCTGACGTTGACAGAGTTACGCCCCTTCACACTTGACAGAGATGGCCGTGGGATTGGTCCCGAACAGGTTCGGAATAGCAACAACAGAAACAAACACGTGCTTTTTCTCATCAGTTATCTGGAAAGCTCAGACGTTTATAGCGTTATATTTCTTTAAAATTATGCCATTATCTTTTGAATATACAAACATCCGATCACATGGACAGTACTTTCTATACCTTCTAAAGCATGCTGTTTTTGCATCACCGTGGTAATAACAGTGGTAATAACTTATGCGAGTGGGTACTTCTGTCGCTCACGGTGAATTCTTAATGCACCTAACATTAAAAGGAGCCTGTGGTCAAATTGGAGCATTCGGCCATGGAGCAGACGGTTGTGAATTCGAACCTTCCGTGGAACTGGATTTTTACGACTTGAGAACCCTCATTGTCTACCCAGCAGGGTGCCTGCTTCAGTCCAGGAAAGGTGAAGGCAGCGGAAGGAGAGAGAGGGGTTCTGCCTTCCGTAATGCTGCTCTACAGAGACGGTGGATGAATATGGAACAGATCACTACCCACACAGCCATTAAACTATCGGAACTTTAACCTTTCAGCAAGTATCAACGGAATGCAGGGTGTCCTAACAAATCAGTCAGCCAACCAACCAACTATCCAACCGACATACAGATCATCCTGCCAGCCAGGCAACTTATAAGCCAGTTCTGTCGATCCAGAGAGAACGTAAATTTTGTAACAAACATGATTCTGAGTTCATAAAAATGGTTGCTTGGCTTCCAGTTAAATGAAGGAAAAGAAAAAAGAATCTGCTCTGTCGAAGATTTTGTGGGTTGACCTTTTTTATGATTTAACAGGATTTTAAATAAACTATTTTCCTTATTGTGGCAAAAAAGAACACGACTGATTTTTGTATTATTCGTGGTAAAGAAGAAACATCGTGTATCCATTTGTGTGTGTGTGTGTGTGTGTGTGTGTGTGTGTGTGTGTGTGTGTGTGTGTCTGTGGTGTGTGTGTGTGTGTGTGTGTGTGTGTGTGTGTGAGTGTGTGTGTGTGTGTGTGTGTGTGTGTGTGTGTGAGTGTGTGTGTGTGTGTGTGTGTGTGTGTGTGTGTGTGTGTGTGTGTGTGTTAGAAAACCTTATTGTACATCCTATGTCGTAGGAGAATATTTATTTTTATTTATTTAGTTAATTGCTCTCTCTATATAAGTTTATATACTTTTGTTCTTCAGAACAACATGTTCTTCTTGTTGATTGATTTTCCGAACAAAGCATGCCGTAAACTATGAGACTGAGTAGAGACATTGATGATTCTGGAATGTATTCTGAAGAAATATGAGTACCTATAACAGAGCAGAACGCGAAGGAGAAGGAATAATGACGACCAGAACTTTAGCACACATGCTCCGTGCCTTTTCACAGTTTCCTCTGCAATGGCCAGTCGGGGACGGGAGGGTACAGAGAGGAAGAAAGGACGGGGGGGGGGGGGGGGGGGGGGGGGGGGGGAGGGGGATGAGGGAGGGATGGGTGAGGGAGGGGGGCAGATTGGACGTTAAAAACACGCGCATTTCATTACCATTGCATGCATTCTTCAGACGAGCATTGGCTAAACAATGTTTTGCCGGACAACAAGGCGTGTTGATGTGCATTCCAATTTCACAGGACTGGGGGGACATGGGACGCGAACATTGGGAGGGGAACAAAAAGCAAAAGCCAAGCCTGGCGTTGTTCGTTGCAGGAGACCTGGGCATCATGTGGACGCTCCGTGATTCTCTCCCGTCTCAGGCTGGCCTTTTGGCCCCCCCCCCCCCCCCCCCCCCCCCCGACCATCGATTTCTCTTTCACTCGCTCACTTTCCACCCGTTTTGTGACCGTACCGCGCCGTCACTCCGAGGATTCCAATACCCCGGGCTTCCTTTTATGTGCCTCTTTAATGTCCTTCCATTTCCTTTCCATCTTTATTTCCCAAACACATTGGGGGAGCATCCTCCGGCTTTGCCATTACTCTTTAGACGGCCTACAGTTCCGTTGGGCTGTCTTCCTTCGCGGTGTTTTATCCCCCATCCCCCTACCTCACCCATCTCCTTCCTCCTCGTCCCCCTTTTTTTTTTTTTTTTTTTTTACCTGAGTTCGATCCCCGGGCCGTCAACATGTCGCATCACGATGCTGGCCCGAGCAGCGGGGTGGAGAAAGGAAACACCCAGCCTGCACAGCCATTTGCAAATGGCGCCAGTCGTTTGACGCCATCTAGCTGCCAGGGATGGCAACTCTATCCGCGACACTTGTCCATTAGCCTTCGATTGTGGGCCTTGAGGACGGGCAGCGGCGCGGTGGCCGCCGCCAGGGAGCGGCCAATCGATGGGCGGCAAGGCAGGGGGGACGTGTGGCGGCGGCGGCGGCGGGCGAAGAGGTCTGGGGAAAGGGGGGGGGGGGGGGGGGGATCGATGAAGACTGGGAAGGGTGGACTGGATCGGGTGCGTTTCAGGGAGCGGGGGGGGGGGGGGGGGGGGTGATTCATGGGGAATAACGCGGCGCATGACAGGGAGGGAAAGGTACACCTCTCCGTGGACCGTGGGGCCTGACACTGAGCCGCTGAGCGTGGGACGGAACGGGGGTCATATGAGGACCGAGTTATCTGACCAGTGTCGTGTCTAGTAGAGTGGCTGGGTCTTCTTCCTCTCTGTCTGCCTGCCCGCCTTCGTGTCTGTCTGTCTGTCTGTCTGTCTGTCTGTCTTCTTCCTCCATCCTCACCCTCATCCCCATTCTGTTTCTGTCTCTGTCTTCCTCTCTCTCTCCTCTCTCTCTCTCTCCTCTCTCTCTCTCTCTCTCTCCCTGTGTGTGTGTGTGTGTGTGTGTGTGTGTGTGTGTGTGTTGTGTGTTGTGTGTTGTCTGTCTGTCTGTCTCTCTCTCTCTGCCTTCATGGCTCTCTGTATCTGTCCGTCCTTCTGTCTCTCTCTTTGCCTGCCTCTCTGTCTTTCTGTGTGTGTGTCTCTCTCTGTCTCTTTCTCTCTGTCGCTGTCATCTATGTCTCCCTCCCACCTTCTCTCTCCTCTTTCTCTCAGTTGTCTCTCTTTGTCTCTAAGCCAAGTCTGTTTGCCTCTCTCTGTGTGTCCTTCTCTGTTGCCTCTCTCACCCTCTCTCACCCCCATACCACTCCCTCCCTTTCCCCTGTCTACCTGTCCAGTCACTTCTGAGGTGTTTCGCACTGTCTTATTTTCCTCTTCTTCAGCTGCTGCTACCCCCCCCCCCCCACCACCACCACCCCCACCCCCACCCCTCCTCTCCTCTCCCTTCCTTCCTCCCCCCCCCCCCCCCCCCGCCCGAAGGAGGAGGAAGCATTCAATGATTTCCTGGTTTGACCATTCTGTGCCTTATCCACATTTCATTACCTGTAACAAGGCGAGACGTCAGAACTAAACGTACGTTAACACCAGAACTACATGGCAATAGCAATTCCAGGTAAAAATCCCAAACTTTGTTAATCGATGAATCTGAAAACAATTTCTACATTTTGTTTCTCCTGATTCACATGCTGATCAGATGAAATGTAAAAAAAATATTTTTAAAAATGGCCTCAAGGGGATAAATAAAAGGACATATATTGTGCCCCCACTGTTTTGGAATTATTTAGCAAGTACTTTCCTTTTTTTTTGTAACGCTATTTGACTCATTTTTTCAACTGTCTCCTTTTTTCGTCTCTTGTGGGCTGTTCGCCTGTCTTTGTCCTATGGGAACAGTTCACATATCAGTGGGGTTTTTTTTTTTTCTGCATCTAATGACTAGGAAGTGTTATCGTGAGCGTTGTTCAGAATGGGCACTGGCGGTCCGCTGGGCAATATCTGTTTGCCTCTATAGTTTTTCATGTATTTTTGTTGCATTTAAGTGATTTTTGCATATTTTTCATTCATTGTTTTAAGGCGCTGGATTGGATGGATTGGTGGCACTGGGTTTTTTTTTTCTACCTGAGGGATGTCAGTAGACTGGCATCATGTTATGATCGTTTTGTTTATACACTTTTATTTTGTAGAAGGTTGGCTTGAAAATGGGTTGGCTGCAGGCGGAAACTGGAACATACGAGCAAAAGAATTATTGGGCGGCCCAGTATTTCTACTTTTGCCCTCGCAGAAGATTGTTGTTTGTACAGCACATCACAGCATTTGGCTTGTCTGGGTACGGCTGTGGACGGAGAGTCGGAATGAACGGTGTGGATGTCATTCCTCTGAAGTGGCACAGAAAGTAAGACAGAAAATGAAACGTTTGTAGCGAAGAAAATCGTTCACAATTAATAGTGAGTATTTTCACTAAAAGGAAAAAAAAACCTCTTAAATCTTCAAACAGGACACATGATTTAGGGACTTGTCTGAGATTTCTGATGATTTTTCATGTTGTAGGCCACTGTTGTTTCCAGCCAGATTGTAAGATTTTGAAGAACTTTACATAAAGAAAGAAGGAGACAGACAACCCCTCTGGCTCTCTCCCCCCGACAACAGCAAACATAACACACACACACACACACACACACACACACACACACACACACACACACACACACACACAAAACACACACACTCTCTCTCTCTCTCTCTCTCTCTCTCTCTCTCTCTCTCTCTCTCTCTCTCTCACACACACACACAGAGGCAGTGAAACGGAGGATGGTCCTCTTGCTCTTCTAAGGAATATACTCAGTACCACATGGTATAAGTGTTAAACACATGACAGTTTACACTAAAAAAAAAAATAAAAAAAAAAAAAAAAACAATGTTTGGAAAGGACTCAAAAGAATGTGAGTATAACGTTAATCCACTATCCCCTGAACTGCTTAGGACTAAAATGCGAACAACATTCATCACAAGGATAAGCCCCTATAATACTGTTTACCCAATAATCAATTATATATTGAATATAAATGCAAAAGTGATGTAAAAGAAGAAGGAATTCTGCGATTTTTGTGTTACCGTGTGTGGGTGGTAAATGGGAGCGCTGTGCACGAGAGAGCACGCGCGTGCGTATGTGTGTGTGTGTGTGTGTGTGTGTGTGTGTGTGTGTGTGTGTGTGTGTGTTGTGTGTGTGTGTGTGGTTTGTGTGAGTGTGTGTGTGTGTGTGTGTGTGTGTGTGTGTGTGTGTGTGTGTGTGTGTGCGTGCGTGTGTGCGCTTGTAAGCATGTGTAGATTAGTAGACATTATTTATGTCTTCTGTCATCATTTTTACTCTTTTTTTCCTCCACTGTCGCCCTGCTTTTTCGTTTTCCTGACCCATGCGGCCTTTGATCTTGACAGCCTTTGAACTTTTTCTATTGATTTCCAGGCTGCCACTTTAATGTTGTTGTCGTTGTTGTTGTTTTAATCTGCCAAGTAATGTAAAGACAGCTTAATCTTTGGAATGGGCTTTCAATGTCTGTTCTGTGGGTGAGCCGCATTTTTTTTAATGTATTCTTTGCCACATCGAAACGTTTTATGATTGTTATTGTTATTATTATCATTATTATCATTGTTATTGTTATTATTATCATTATCATCATCATTATCATCATCATTATTATCATCCTTTCTTTTACATGATCCTTGGTTGCTGTAGACAGTGCAGAATGGACAGGGTCTTGTTTTATTTGCCATGAGAATAACAATATCTAAATTATCATGATGTCAAAACTCTCTCTCTCTCTCTCTCTCTCTCGCTCTCTCTCTCTCTCTCTCTCTCTCTCTCTCTCTCTCTCTCTCACACCACACACACACACACACACACACACACACACACACACACACACACACATACACAAGCGCGCACACACACACACACGCTCACACACTCTCTCTCTCTCTCTCTCCACACACACACACACACACTCACGTGTACGCGCGCGCGCACACGCACACACATATGCGCGCGCAGCCACACGCACACACACACACACACACACACACACACACACACACATGCACACGCGAGCGCGCGCGCACACACACACACACACACACACACGCACGCACGCACGCACGCGCGCGCGCGCGAGCGCGCGCGCGCATATGTCTTGATTATGTGCAAACTGAAACCAACAAAAATCATAACACAGTAGATAGCCATCGACAAAGCGGATTAAACTTGCCTTTGCCAAGCGCATGTGCCATTCTGCTCAAATTTTCGCCGCCAGTTATCATAAATCAATCATAAATACGTAAATGTAAAAAAAAATATGAATAAATAAAATAATGATTAGGAAAAAAAAAAAAAAAAAAGCCACTGAAGCAAAACATTACTGTGGAATCGGTGACAGCTAGTGTTCACTGTGGACGATGTGTTTGTTACGTTATTTGCTAACAGGATAATTAACAAGTTGAATTCTTTACCAAGCATGACTGACTGCTGGAACAGTGAGTTCGACAGGCACTGGGAAGAATATTGCTTCTAAACACATTCCATGCCGCAATGCGTCCTGCAGTGGTGGAGTCACTGTTCACTAAAAAAAAAAACCAAATAGAGCAGGTTAAGCTGTATGTTTTACTATGTTACGTGATGATGTTGCCAGACAAAAAAAAGCATGTTTTTATGTTGGAACAAGACGAGAGAAATTGATTTTGGGGGAAACTTTCCAGAACAAATGCAAGTGAAAGGGCCATAAAGCGAGGGGCCACACCACACAACACACACACACAACACCACACACACACACACACACAGAATGAGATACACGCGCGCGCGCGCGCGCGCACACCACACACACACACACACACACCACTTGTGTTTTTCAGACATGATTCCTTACGACAGAATGCGGTTATCTTAACAGGGGGGGGGGGGGGGGGGGGGGGGGGGGGGGGGGGGGGGGGGGGGGGGGGGGGGGGGGGGGGGGGGGGGGGGACAAAACAACAAAACGGTCACATAATTACTATTACTCAAAATCCCTACCCAGTGCTAGTCCTCGGAGGTCTAAATCTGGTGAAAAGAACGAATAAGTGTACAGTTTGAATGCCTTGATTAATTTCCAGTGCCAGGCAAAACACAAGTAAATACCAAACAGAACAAGGTGCAGCAAAGTCACTCTTATTTAAGACATTGAAAGAAGCAAATGAATTTTCAACGAATATGTCTTCCTCATCAGACATCAGAAACAATGCACACAAAATGCACAAAACAATACTCCTCAGAGGGGCGTAATTAGCAGACCATTTCGTTTTTCTAATGTACACGTTCAGACCATGCAGTTATGGTTTGAATACTGCGTCCAGATCTTTGCATTTTTTTTATGATCGCGTTCAGATTATTTTATCATTTCTTAGCGAGCATTCAGACCTATTCATTATGTCATGTACGCAATGAAACAAGTATGTTTTGTGCACACGTATTCAGACCATTCATTATTTCGTGTACATATTCATACAGTCACGTTTTATGCCCGTATTTAGACCCTTTCATTAGGGGCCGGAATAGCTTCGTTGGTAGAACGCCGGACTCGTAATCCAATTGTTGCTGGTTCGAATCTCCGCCGGGCCATTTCGGTACAGGGAGATTTTTCCCTCTGAGTTAACATTGGTTCTGACTCCATTTCCCATACAGTCCTTCGAATGAGACTATAAACCGAGGTTCCGTGTGTGAACGCACGCATAACATCTTGTACACACGTAAAATCCCATCACCAACTTTCGGAAGAGAAGGCCAAGTTTGGCCGTTGGTATGGATGACACGTTACACATAGCATGCACCTTCCCCGAAGATGGAGTTTGGCTGCCTTAATGGCTGGATAAAAAAAAACGGTCATGCACACAAAACTCCACTCCCTTTGTAGGGTAGGTGGGATTAATATTTGCCTGTCCATATAGGGAGTGTCCGCAGGAGTATCAGCCTGCGTACGCAGAAGAAGAAGAAGACCCTTTCATTATTTCATGAAGGCGTTCGGACCGTTTCATTAACTTTTTATATACGCCGTCAGTCCTAGTTATTATTTTATGTACGCGTCCGGACCATTTGATTATGTTTTACATACACACCCGAACACCTTCATTAATCACTCGGACCGTTTCGGGAAGTTTTTATTTCTGCGTCCAGACCCCTTCATCATGTTACGTGAGCGTTCAGACCATTCTGTCCCTTTGGCGTTCAGAACCTGTCAATACGTCATCCGCGCGTTAAGACCGTTTAGTACGTCATTGACCCGTTCAGAGCCTTTCGTTATTTCATGTACGCGCTTTTAATATTCGGTTTGTTTTTATGGCGAGGTCAGACCCTTAAAATTTTGGGGGGGCACCCATAGAGAACTTTCGGGGGGGGGGGGGGAGGGGGGGACATAGATGAGGATGCATCATGTATGTTTATATGAGAGAGAGAGAGAGAGAGAGGAGAGAGAGAGAGAGAGAGAGAGAGAGAGAGAGAGAGATTTTGTTTAACAGAAGGATTAGGATTAAACGATCCAACTCCTGTTCAGCTTCTTTTCATTTCCCATCATCCTCTGCTTTTGATGCAAACATAACAAACGTTGCTTTGAAAGGCTGGAGGTCAGAGAGGAAACATTCACTGATTTCTTCTGATGGATTTTCTAGGACATCATGAATTAGAACGTTATGTGATTCGTACACAGTTTCCGCGGACTTCCATGCTTTTACTCTATTTGATTTCCACCACAAAAGTGCTTCGCAGAGAAAAAAAAAAAAAAAAAACGTTCCTGGCATCGAAGCAATCATCATGAAGGCTTCTTAGCGCCGATGTGCGGGCTGTGTGGTCCGCATGACCGACACGCGGCTTCCAAAAGCTGGTCTTCCTCTGAGTTGGCGACTGTCGAGAGAACCAGTAGCCGGCCACCCCAACGCTCTAAAGACTGCCTGCCCGAAAGCATCCCTAGGACCCTGTGGAATTTCTCAGGTTGGATGGGAGAATCTCGCCACCGACCGCAGCGCCTGGCGATGTCATCGTCCACAAAGGAGAACAAGTCTTTGAGAAGATCTGGATCAGAAGCGTGAAGGCGGCAGTGGGGGAATGACCTGACCTTGACCATGGCGCCGCAACTGTGCGGCCGCGTCTGTGCCTCCGACCATGGGCTTCGTGCTTACCTGCGGTGTCACTAACGTCATTGTCGCTCGCTTTGGACCACCTGTTGATTGACCGAGTTCAGACTTTCATCACATGATATAAGCTACACACAAAAAGTTAAGGATCACTTTCACAAACATTCATAACTGTCAAAATAATAAAGTCAATGCGTTGAAGTTTGGCCAACATTTAATTCCATTCTTTAGTGATAACGATACACAATTGCCTTCAATCTCGAGCAATCGTTTGGTGTGTACATTTGATTAAGTGGGTACGTATCCAAATTTGATTTCCCAAAGTCATTGAAATCACAAGACAGGGCATACTGATGCTCCCAAAAGCTCAGTAATGCGTGTAACCACCATGGCTGTTCTGGCACTCGACGCAGCGAGTCCTCATCGAGTTGACCAGGTTGGTGAAGATCCTCTGTGGAAGCGCCTGCCACTCAGCCTGCAGCATCTGGTAGAGGTGTTGGGCATCCCTGGGAGGGGGGTGGCTCCTCACTTTGCGATCCAGCTCATCCCAGAGGTTCTCAATGGGTTGAGATCGGGACTGCATGCTGGCCACTCCATTCTGTTGACTCCAGACTGCTGCAGGAAGTCGTTGACCACCCTTGCCCTGTGGGGGCGAGCTTGTCATCCTGGTAGACAGCCCTCGGTCCCATCTGCTGCAGTGTAGGCACAGCCAGCGGTCGAAGGATCTCATCCCGGTATTGGATGCCAGTCAGGTTACCCTGTACATGATACAAGGGTGTTCTGTGGTGAAGGCTGAAGGCCCCCCAGACCATTACAGAACCTCCACCAAAGGCCACCTTTTCTTGGGCAGTGGCGTCAGTAAAGCGTTGCCCTGGGCGCCTCCAGACCCTCAGTCGGCCGTCGTTGTTGTGAAGGGTGAAGCGTGATTCATCACTGAACAGGACCTGGGACCATTGCTGACGTGTCCACCTCACGTGACGTGCGCAGAAGGCGCAGCGTGCTGCCCTATGGGCTGGAGTTAAGCGTGGCCGTACTGCTGGGCGACGAGAACGGAGATTAAACCCATGTAGGCGGTTCCGTATGGTCTGTGGCTGATGTTGATGTTAGTAGCCACCTGAACTGCCTTTGAATTATGCTGGAAGAGGCTGTTCTTGTCTGCAGGGCTTGTCGTTCAATGAGACGATCGTCACGTGGGGTTGTCTTCTTCGGTCGACCAGATCTGCGTCTTTCATGGACAACCCAGTGCTGTGAAGCGTTGAATCAGTCGGACAATGACCGAGATGGACACATGAAGTCGCCTGGCCACTTCTCGCTTGGGAACACCATCTTGGAAAACCCTGCAACAGCTCGTCCCC
>CM065739.1:42767493-42769993 GCA_033310375.1 Conus canariensis
TTTGTTATTCATGCATTCGAGTATCGTTTTGTGTTGTTGTTGTTGTGTTGTTGTTGTTGTTGCACTCATCATGCTGAGTTTTGAATGCAATCACCCTTCAGAAGGGGCTGTGGCCTATCCTGAATAAATTTCATTTCATTTCTCTTTCTCTCTCTCTCAACACACTACACATACACACATAGGCGCGCGCGCGCGCGTGCACACACACACACACACACACACACACACACACACACACACACACACACACACATGCATGCATGCGCGCGAGCGCGCGCGCGCGCGCGCTCGCGCACACACACACACACACACACACACACACACACACACACACACACACACACACACGTGATTTTTTTTTCGACTTGAAGGTCATCAACAAGAAATCGGATTAAAGAAAGAAAAAGGAAAAAAAACAAAGAAAAAAAGGGCACTCGGGACAGCGCAGACCTCTACCGTAATTGAGCGGATTCCTGACCTGCCCTCTGATCCGGATCTGCATAACGGATCCACAGCAATCCCCCCCCCCCCCCCCCCCTACACACACCGTAATGCATTCGTCTATGGGTGACACGCCATCTATCTACCACTCTGCGTTCAAATCGGTTCGGCAGTTTCTGCAAAATCTTCCTGACGAGATCATGGAGCAGCCCTCTGATGCGGATCTGCTCAACGGATCCACATCTAAATTGAAAGCATTCTCATCCTTCGGCCACACGCCCAGCCATCTTTCTAACGCCATTCGGTTCTGTTGCTTCTTGCGTGATCTTGTTGACAGTGAGACAAAACGAACAAACATAACTTTCCTGGTAGAAGTAACCATACCGACGCTCCAGAAAAAAAAAACGAATAAGAATTAATCACTAAAAACCCAGTCTTTCAACATGCAATTTCAAAAAACAAAACAGAAATTGTTCGATCTTTAGTTTAAAAAAGAAAAAAATTAAAGGAAAAAGGCGGTGTACCGAAGCGGATGGAAACAAATGTGATTCAGCCATTACATCTAAATTTTTATGTGCTTCATATCTACAATATGTAAAAGATGCTTTGTCGACAGTGAACACAGTTCTTTTCTTAAAGCGATTGCTGTAAACATAGTATAACATGTTCACCTGTTGAAAACAAACAACAACAAAAACCTGCGTTTATCTGTTGTAAACAATAAATCCATGTCTACCTGTTGTAATCATAAGCACCATATCTTTCTGTTGTAGACAACAAACACCACGTTTATCAGTTGTAGAGAACAAATACTATGTTTGTTTATTAAGGAACGTCGTGTTTACCCTTTGTAGACAACAAGTACCATGCTTATTTGTTGTAGACAACAAACACATCGTTCATCTGTTGCGGTCAGCTAACACCATGTTTGTTTGTCGCAGACAACGAAGTCCATGTAAATAACAAACACAATGTTGATCTTTTGTCGACAACTAACACTTTGCTTACCTGTTGTAGATAACAAACGCAATGCTTACCTCTTGTAGACAACAAGCACCATATTAACTCGTTGCAGGCAATAAACACCAAGCTTACCTGACCACAAACATGTTTACCCCTGTTGTAGACAACAAACAAACATCATGTTTACCCTGTTGTAGACAACAAACATCATGTTTACCCTGTTGTAGACAACAAACACCATGTTAACCTTGTTGCAGACAACAAACAAACACCATGTTTACCTTGTTGTAGACAACAAACATCATGTTTACCTTGTTGTAGACAACAAACACTATGTTAACCTTGTTGCAGACAACAAACAAACACCATGTTTACCTTGTTGTAGACAACAAACATCATGTTTACCTTGTTGTAGACAACAAACATCATGTTTACCTTGTTGTAGACAACAAACAAACACCATGTTTACCTTGTTGTAGACAACAAACAAACACCATGTTTACCTTGTTGTAGACAACAAACAAACACCATGTTTACCTTGTTGTAGACAACAAACAAACACCATGTTTACCTTGTTGTAGACAACAAACATCATGTTTACCTTGTTGTAGACAACAAACAAACACCATGTTTACCTTGTTGTAGACAACAAACAAACACCATGTTTATCTTGTTGTAGACAACAAACATCATGTTTACCTTGTTGTAGACAACAAACAAACACCATGTTTACCTTGTTGTAGACAACAAACACCATGTTTACCTTGTTGTAGACAACAAACACCATGTTTACCTTGTTGTAGACAACAAACACCATGTTTACCCTGTTGTAGACAACAAACATCATGTTTACCCTGTTGTAGACAACAAACATCATGTTTACCCTGTTGTAGACAACAAACACCATGTTTACCTTGTTGCAGACAACAAACACCATGTCGACCTTGTTGCAGACAACAAACACCATGTTTACCCTGTTGTAGACAACAAACATCATGTTTACATGTTGTAGACAACAAACACCATGTGAACCTTGTGACAACAAACACCATGTCGACCTTGTTGTAGACAACAAACATCATGTTTACCCTGTTGT
>CM065739.1:42779993-42785871 GCA_033310375.1 Conus canariensis
CATTCTTTTTTTATATGTACATGTATTTGATCTAATTTCTGACCAGAATAATCTATGAATAGCTTTATTCAATCTGCTCGCTACTTCCATTTTATACATTCCCCCCTCCCCCCTCCCCCCCCCCCCCCCCCCCCCCCCCCCCCCCCCTTTCCTGTTTTAACTGTCGGTAAACCTTCCTTGCTTCAATAAGGGCAATAATCAGATTTCATTCACGATTGCTGTACCTTCGTCCTCCTTTTTACCGTTTTCATTTCCTAGTTCCGCATTTCTTTGTGATTCCTTGCTATTTTCATAGACTTTCTGTCAATGTTTCACGAGTTTTATCGAACCGTTTGTTCAGTTTGTTGGCATTCGTTATCAAACCGACGAGTCCATTTATTCTCAAGATCTGTTCTTCTGACTCGCTTTTTCATACATGCTGATGCATTGAACAGATTTCCTACAGATCTGGTCATCAAGGCTGACTCAGAGTTTGTCTCATTGTGTCAAGGCTGAGACTCAGAGTTTGTCTCAATGTGTCAAGGCTGAGACTCAGAGTTTGTCTCAACGTGTCAAGGCTGACTCAGAGTTTGTCTCAATGTGTCAAGGCTGAGACTCAGAGTTTGTCTTAACGTTCAAGGCTGAACTCAGAGTTTGTCTCAACGTGTCAAGGCTGAGACTCAGAGTTTGTCTCAATGTGCCAAGGCTGTCTCAGAGTTTGTCCTCAATGTGTCAAGGCTGAGACTCAGAGTTTGTCTCAATGTGTCAAGGCTGAGACTCAGAGTTTGTCTCAATGTGTCAAGGCTGACTCAGAGTTTGTCTCAATGTGTCAAGGCTGAGACTCAGAGTTTGTCTCAATGTGTCAAGGCTGACTCAGAGTTTGTCTCAATGTGTCAGGCTGACTCAGAGTTTGTCTCAGTATGTCAAGGCTGTCTCAGAGTTTGCCTCAACTGTCAAGGCTGACTCAGAGTTTGTCCTCAACGTGTCAAGGCTGAGACTCAGAGTTTGTCTCAATGTGTCAAGGCTGACTCACAGTTTGTCTCAATGTGTCAATGCTGAGACTCAGAGTTTGTCTCAATGTGTCAATGCTGAGACTCAGAGTTTGTCTCAATGTGTCAATGCTGAGACTCAGAGTTTGTCTCAATGTCATTGAAAACTTGGTGAAGCTCTGTTTCAGAAGAAGAAAAACAGACGAAGCTTTTGTAATCGACTTTGATCACCATTATCCACACGCTCAGTATACGTCTATGAGTTAATTTTCTTGCAAAAGGAGATACCAAACAATAATGAGAAAACGCATCCGACTGGAATTGAAAACCTACAAAACGTTTCTGTCAGACAAAAAGTATTGAACTTTTTTTTTTATGAGAAGCTTATAAAATTGTAAAAAAAAAAATTAAAAAAAAAAAAAATCTAGACGATCGAGTAGCCATTCCACATTCCATGTTCCCACTGTCTGTCTCCTGCCTTCACTGACTGTCGGTGGGCACCAGCAAAACCTGTATTTTCTTCTTATTATTATGAGTACTTATGTAGCGCCTGTCCTCGGCTAGAGACCAAACTCTAAGCGCTTTACAATCCACACTCGTTTACACAACGGGCTGCCTACCTGGATAGTGCCGACTGAAGAGCTGCCAGCTGGCGCTTCATTCGGTCGTTTCCCGTGTCATCCAGTCAATATCGTTCAATATCGATCACTCAATTTCCTTACTTCCTTCATTCTTTCCATTTCTCACACAGGGTGCACGCTATGTGTAACGTGTCATCCATACCAACGGCCAAACTGGCCTTCTTTTCCGAAAGCTGGTGATGGGATTTGACGTGTGATGTTATGCGTGCATTCACACACGGAACCTCGGTTTATAGTCTCATTCGAAAGACTATATTTGAAATGGAGTCAGAACCAATGATAACTCCGAGGGAAAAATCCCCCTGTACCGAAACGGCCCGGCGGAAATTCAAACCCGCAACCCCAGTATCACCAAGATTACGAGTCCGGCGCTCTACCACTGAACTATTTTCGGCCTTTTCGATTTCGAAAGAAGACAGGGCCAATTCTCCCAACAGAGTGTTGAGGACACTTTCAAACGTGGAAGGCAGACCGTTTACCGGCATACTGGACAGTCTGGCTACTTTGTTGCAATCGTCTTTGTCTGCACCGAGAAATCCTTGATGACAGCCAAGCAAGGTAAGCCACCTCTCTCTCTCTCTCTCTCCCTCCACCTCTCTCTCTCTCTCTCTCTCTCTCTCTCTCTCTCTCCTCCTCTCTCTCTCTCTCCTCTCTCTCTCTCTTCTCTCCCTCCACCTCTCTCTCTCTCTCTCACTCTCCCCTTCCCTCGCTCCCCCCACCACCTCTCTCTCTCTCTCTCTCTCTCTCTCTCTCTCTCTCTCTCTCTCTCTCCACTATAGATACAGATTTTTAGCAGTGCCTACTCCCCCAGTCTGTACGTGCTATTGTACCGTGTTGTACCAGAATACACAGGATGGCTGGCTTCAAGATTGTCAGAACGAACGAAGCGAAGAACTGCAATCACAGTTACAGCAACAATTATCACACCATCAACATAATCGTCGTTGACATCATAACAGAAATACTCCTGCTGACCCAAATCTTTCCACCATTGTTCCACTTCTGGACAACAACCGTAAGAAGAAGAAGACTGTTATTATTATTATTATTATTATCATTAGTAGTAGTAGTAGTAGTAAGGGTTAATAAAATGGTTATCTTTATGAATGCTCTAACAAAATATAGTGGAGAGAAAAAAATGCAATGATACATGTTGTTATTGGCAAACAAAGACTATAAGAACCTGAGAGAGAGAGAGAGAGAGAGAGAGGAGAGAGAGAGAGAGAGAGAGAGAGAGAGAGAGGCGAATTGGGGATGGGAAGGTTAGGTGAATGAGAAGTGGAGAGTGATTTCAAGATGTCTATTCATCTACTTGACTCTTTCACTAACTCACTGTGTGTGCTTGTCAGCGTCATTTTCAACCAGCTGATATTTCTTATGGCGTTAGTACTCACTGCTATTTGCGGTGGTCGGTGTGTGCGTGTGTGTGCAATGGTCGGCGTGTGTGTGTGCGTGTATGTGTGTGCAGTAATTATGGGGTAAGGGCAACAGAGCAACGGTTGCCTTCTCTTTTGGTCTCACGTTACAGTCATTGTAGAGACCCACTTTCCTTGTGTGTGTGTGTGTGTGTGTGTGTGTGTGTGTGTGTGTGTGTGTGTGTGTGTGTGTGTGTGTGTGAGAGAGAGAGAGAGAGAGAGTGAGAGAGAGAGAGAAGTGTGTGTGTGTGTGTGTGTGTGTGTGTGTGTGTGTGTGTGTGTGTGTGTGTGTGTGTGTGTGTGTGTGTGTGTGAGTGTGTGTGTGTGTGTGTGTGTGTGTGTGTGTGTGTGTGTGTGTGTGAGTGAGTGCGTGCATATGTGTGAGTGAGTGTGTGTGTGTGTGTGTGTGTGTGTGTGTGTGTGTGGTGTGGGTGTGAGTGCGTGTGTATGTGTGTGTGCATGTGTGTGTGTGTGTGTGTGCATGTGTGTGATTGTCTATCTGTCTGTCTGTCGGTCTGTCTGTCTGTCTGATCGATTTTGCCATACCAGATTGTCAGTCAAGTTGGCAAGCTGGCAAACAACATAAAGCTAACATGATAAAACAAGATCCTGAAAAGTTCGATGCCATAACCACACATCCAGTGGCTTTGCTTCCCCTCACCCCCCCCCCCCACCCCCACCTTTTTTCCACTCCCTTCTTCCCTCGTACCCTCCTTTCCCCCTCCCTTTTTTCCTCTTGACACAACACATACACATACACAAGAAGAAACACAAAATGGTTATCCTGACATATCTAACATTTAAACTCTTTACAAATCCTGTTCGTTACTTTTTACTAATTCTTCCATAAAGTTACCGTCCGTCTAATTCTTTCTCCCCTCCAAACATCCTTGCCTTTAGCATGCTGGCTCTACGATCAGATTTCTTCTCTCTCTCTCTCTCTCTCTCTCTCTCTCTCTCTCTCTCTCTCTCTCTCTCTCTCTCTCTCTCTCTCTCTGTCATTGTGCACGTTCTCTGACATTTCATAGTTCGAACTAGCAGTGCAAGCACTCCTTCAGGATCTCCGTTTATGTTAAACCGCAAAGACCTTGTGCAGATAATAGTGTGTAAACAGACCATACCTCTTCCTGGTTCCGATAACCCTAACACTCCAACCCACTCCACAACCTCCTGCACTCTCTCTCTCTCTCTCTCTCTCTCTCTCTCTCTCTCTCTCTCTCTCTCTTCTCTCTCTCTCTCTCCCCCTTATTCGTCGTTGTCTCATTCTGTCTATGTTTTACTTCATGCCTCTGACACAAGCATCTCTTTGTTCATTTGTTACATACCAAAATCACCCACACGCGCACGCACACGCACGCACCTTTTCACACATACACACACACACACACACACACACACACAACACACACACACGCACACACACAACACACACACACACACACACACACACACACGCACGCGCGCACGCATGCACGCATGCCTTCACACGCACACACGTAAACTCTTTTCCCCCTCCCCACATTCCCGTCTCCTACTCCTTTACTCTCACATAGAGAGAGAGAGAGAGAAGAGAGAGAGAGAGAGAGAGAGAGAGAGAGAGAGAGAGAGAGGAGAGAGAGAGAGAGACATCTGATGACTATGTGGTGTAGAGCACCTTGGTTTGGTTTGTTTCATATACATCATCACATTTCATGTTATGGCTTTGGTACTGTACTCTACCGTATGCTTTGGGTATTCTACGCCATTTTGCTGTATGTTCTTGACTACTTCATGTTAAAGCATTTGATCATTGATTTTTTTTTTCTTTCTTTCTATCTCTCTGAACAGAGGAACAAAGGAAGACTGAAGGAGAAGTGAAAAGGATTGCAGGGACGGGGGGGGGGGGGGGGGGGATGGGGATGGGGCTTTAGGGGGATGGAGGGGTTGGGGGGGGGGAGGATTGGAGAAAGCAAAGGCGCCAGACAGGTTGCGATCAGAAGAAGGGGAAAAAAAAAGACCTTACCCTCCCACAGTCCATTAAGGATGTTGACATCACCTCGTGTTGGAGTCGACGTAGGAATAGTGGGCTTTATGAAGTGTACACACTGACCCTAGGACAAGGTCCCCAGCTTAAGGCTGTGTGCTTAGTGGACTCGGTGTAACGGAAAAGTTTTAACTCCCCGAATGGTTTAACTCCCAGGGAGTTAAACTGTTCATATGTAAATTTTAACTCCCCGGGAGTTAAACTAGAATGACTCCCACCCTGGGCCAAAATAACTCCACTCAGTAAAACTTCAAAATGTTCTAAAATCTTTTTTGTACAAGTCTCAACAAATTCTTGCAACATTAAGGGGGGAGTCATTTTGTACATATATCAGACTTAACTCCCACCCTGTAACAGAATGACCCCCCTGGGAGTTAGTACAGATTAACTCCCGGGAGTTAATCCAGGCGTATAAAAGTTTAACTCCCTGCCCACTAAGGGGAGTCAGTTTTTCACAGTTTAGAATAACTCCCCTGGGAGTTAATGTGTACACGTGTTTTCTGACTCCCAGGGAGTTACTTTGTAACAGAGGGGGAGTTAATCTGATCATGACTAAGATGACTCCCCACCCACTTATTCCCAGGTGTCTTTCGGTAAGAGAATGGAGAAGGGGATTTAATGTTCATGATCATCATCATCATAGGGAAAGGAAATGTCCGTGTACATATTCATGTGCTCATCTATGCATGTCCTTGATACTTTACTATGCCTTTTTGTATATAATCTGTATGTAAAGTCTGTATATACATGAATTAATGGTTTGATGCCTTTGGTAGAAATACTTTACCTTCAGTCTTTGGCGTTCTCTCTCTCTCTCTCTCTCTCTCTCTC
>CM065739.1:42785971-42788471 GCA_033310375.1 Conus canariensis
CTGTTTTGCCTCCTTTTTTGTCTTAAAACCCCTCACCTCCCCTCTTTCTGTCACCTCCTGACCACCTGCCACACCGAACCTCTTCACCTGTTCCCTTCGATTAACCCCTGCGCCTAATCCCTTCGTGCATCCATTTTACCTCCTCGCGTTGTGTCATTTCTTTTACGTCCTCCCTTTGTTTTTAACTCCTTTCCGTTATATCTTTCTGTAAACCTCTTAGCTACTCCCTCCCTTTGTGTTACCCCCCTTTCCCTTTGTGTGATCCAGTTACCTTTGTGCAACCGCCTTACCTCTTCCCTTTGTGCGACCCCTTTACTTCCTCCCTTTGCAACCCCTTGTACCTCCATTTGTGTCCTCTCCTTTATCTCTTCCCTGTGTGTCAATGCGTTTACCTCCTCTCTTTGTGTTACCCCTTTCTCCCTTTGTGTAACCCCCCTTACCTCTTCCCTCCCCACCCCCCACCCCCACCCCCTACCCCCTCCCCCAGCCCCTTTCTCACCCTTGCGCTGGCAGGGGATACATTTGATTAGGTCTTTTTCCTCGACGAAAAGGAATGGAACAGTCTTACGTGATAACATTATTTCCGGATCGTCACACAGTTTCTGCCTTTAGTTCTTATTATACTGGAGGGTGCTTGGTTGGCTAAAGATGTATGACACAATAAGGAGCTTAAAACCCCCTTAAGAAGACTGATGAAAGAAATACAGTACTGTAATCAAGAGGATCGGTGAAAAAAGTGATGAATGCAAAGGAAAACTGGATCGAACGACAGTACGAGGACATTGACCACAAAACAAAACAAAACAAAACAACACCACTCTCTCTCTCTCTCTCTCTCTCTCTCTCTCTCTCTCTCTCTCTCTCCTCACACACACACACACACACACACACACACACACACACACACACACACATGCGCACGCGCGCGCGCGCGCCACACACACACACACACACACACACACACACAACACACACACACACACACCTCACACAAAACTAGACAACAAAGGAATAAAGAAAACTTTAATATCATAAGAGTTGACAAAGGGAAGCAAACAAAAGTCATCACCATTCAGGACAGAAACGGTAACGGCCTCACGCAGGAAAAAGACATCAGAAGAGGTGAACTGAATAGTGCTTTAAACTCTGCTGTAGAGCACAGGCGACCCATCTGTGCTAATAGTACATGATTTATCAAATGAGGATGGTTTCCCAACACTCCGTGAGGAAGTTGTAGCAGCTGTAAATTCGCTGAAATGTGGTAATGCCGCAGGCATCGAAAGCATCCTCTTAAAACATGACGGACAGGCAGTAACTGATATCCTGACTGCAATCTGCAACAAAACCTGACACACCTGGGGGTGGCCCGCATCATGGACTCAGTCACTAATCGGCATACTTCCCAAGAAAAAATTCTCCAACAATTCCAGGATTACCACACTATCAATTTGATCAACCACGCCAGCAAGGTGATATTCAAAACCATTCTGAATACATACCAACCGCAAGCATACACCTGAGGCAGAAGCACGAGGCAGAAGTATAATCGAAAAGATCTTTAACCTGCGAAAAGCATCTCTAACATCTGAAAGATTTCTACCACGTCACCACAGACTTCAAGAAGGTGTTGGACAGCGTCTGGCAGGAGGCACGATGGGCCACAGTGAAGACATTTAACATCGGGCAAGAGCTAATCAGTATCATCCAGCACCTGTGCTCCGAAGCGACAGGGGCAGTGCGTATACGTGATGCTGTTGGAGAGTGGTTTCAGCTGCATCTGGAGTTTGTCAGGGCTACCTACTATCCCCCACACTTTCCAATAGACTCCTAAAATACATTCTAACTGATTCACTTAAAGGTCATGTCGGCACAGTCAGCATTGGAGAAAGCACCATCACGAATTTTCGTTTTGCAGATTACACCGGTGGCCTGGCAGGCGGTGAACAGGGACTCGCCAAGCTTGTTCAACAACTGCAGAAATCATCAACGAGACATGGCATTGAAACGAGCGCCGAGAGGACCAAGTCGATGGCTGGCCATAACCCTGGCATCAATAATGACAGGACTGTCCATGGACAGAAACCAGACTTGAAACTGTCACAACAATTCACCCACCTGTGATCTATCATTAGCAGTGAGAGATCCATACCAAAAAAAAAAAAAAAAAAAAAGAAAATCATTTCAAGGGCAGCAAGGACAACATCTGCACTGTCTAGACGTAAATCCTGCATGGAAGAGCAATAACATCTTCATCAAACGCAAAATCAGATTCTTGTATGCGCTGGTGTATTCCATCTTCCAGTGTAATGGCGAGAGGTGGACACGCACGGCAGATCTGGGAAGAGGAATCCCAGCCAAAGAAATGAGGTATACCTGGATGACGCTAAACACCAGATACATTTATTATCATCGACGATGAACAAGTGCGTCAAGCCACCAAGCAGCACATCAGATTATATGAAGTTCTAGTGACCTCTGTCAAGACAAGAAAACTACGTTG
>CM065739.1:42795971-42800971 GCA_033310375.1 Conus canariensis
GCCACCCGTCTGATCCACCCCGAGGATCGTGCCGACAGGACCCCCAGGACACCTTCCCCCCCACCCCCACCCCCACCCCCACCCACCCCCGCTCCAGCCCACCCCACTTTTCTTCCTACTGCCGCGTGTGCTGGCCGCCCATTCAGCTCTGAACCTGAGCCGCGGACAGGAGATCAGCATCTAGGTGGACCTGTCTGCTCAGACACTGTTTGGGAGTTAAGTCCCTCTGTCTGCCTGGCCCTCATTCACTCACTTACTCACTCACTCACTCCCTCGCCAACTAGCTCTCACGCCTTCCACTACCCACTTCTTGATCTCTCCCCCCTCCCCTCCCCCTTCCGCCTACCTCCCCCCCCCCCCCCCCCCCCCCCCCCCCCCACCCCCACCCCCCCTCTCTCTCCCCTCCCCTCTCTCCACCCCCCCCCTTCACCCCCACTCTCCACCTACTTACCATGTTCACCCCCTTGGAATCTCTCTGGTCCGCCAGTTCGCAGAATCCGATCGCTGTGATAGTCGTCGTCGTCGTGTCGTCGTCGTCGTTGTTGTTGTTGTTGTTGGGGATGGGGGTTGTCGTTGTTTCTTGGTTTAACCCTCGCAAGTTTGGAATGGTCAGAATGTCGGAACCGTGTTTTGTTTAGTTGGTTACCAGGCGAACTTTTTTTTTTTTTTTTTTTTTTTTTTTTTTTTTTGCGTCATGGGGGAGTTTGAGAGCCCATTTGAGAGGGTTATATGGGTTGGTGCGTATCTGGCTGTTTCGTCAGATGTGGTGCTGATGTGAGTGATAGGGTTTGGAAAGGAAGTCGTTCTGAGTGCTGAGACCTCGTGTCTGACCGCTTAATCTGGGTTTTAAGATACATTCTTTTGTCCCCCCCCCCCCCCCCCCCCCCCCCCCCCCCCCGCCTTTTGTTTGTTAGTTTTGGTATTTTACGTCTTTCCGTAATTGTGATTAAAAATATCTACACCATGACAGCAATGACAGCAGCAGCACCACGAACACCACCACCACCACCACCACCAACACACACACACCACACACACACACACACACACACACACACACACACACACACACACACACACACAGCCCTCTGTTCATATAACAACAAAGAACAGCAACAACAAAACCGTGCAAATAAATGTCTCTTTTTGATGAAATCTAAATAGAAATCATGACATAGGGAAGGACTCGAATAGCAGTTTGGAAACTAGTCAGTGCTAAAGCTTGTTCCATGCAGGACAGCTTTCTGGCGAACAGTGGAAATCTTATTTCAGTTTCCTTTCGCTATTTCATCCCTAATTGTCACCGAGCTCCATATGCTTCAGAGCCGCTCATTCTGGAATTGTGCCACGGCAGTCTCGGCTCTGTTAGCCCACAGAAAGCGATGCATTTCAAGTCGTCATGAGGCAACCCACCAGAGGAGACACTGCACTGTGGCTGGGTCACTTCGGTGGTGTTCAGTGGTGCCTGAGCTCTTCAATCATTGCCAGAACAACACCTACTGAGCCCGTGTTGACGTTAGGAATTGGCGAGTCGCGGAGCCAGCGTGACTGAGTTGAAGACTGACTCTTATTTCTTCTGAAACTGTGGACGTTCGGATGTTCTCAGAAGTTAACTTCCGTGTAGAAGTAGATATGATTCAGTGACAAACCGAAGGAAGATTTGTTGTCCTTTTTTTTTGTTTGTTTTGGTTTGTTAATAATAAAAGAAAACACAATTTGAAGGAGAAGTTTTTACAGAAAAAGCCAGGAGGAATACTACAATGAATAATGTGTACATCATCTACACTATTTGCTGATTATTTGTCTCTGTGACGTTTCCTTGTTTAAAATATATTGTCATAATTATTTCATCTATTCATATGTTTTCATTTATCAGTCATTCCTTTTTTGCTTCTTATTTTTCTATCCGAATTCACTCTTTAAAGCACTTTCTGATTTCATTTCTATAATTTCTTTTCTTTTTTTTTTTTTTTTGTTTTTTTGTTTTGTTTGTTTTTTTTTGTTTTGAGGAATTGCGCGTGGATCACAAACATTCAAAACCGTGTTAAAGCTGGCGGCCTAATGTATTGTCCCATTGAAGATGTCTGTGTACACTAAAACGACACATCCAGCCATGTTCTGCCTCACAGTCCAACACACACACACACACACAACACACACACACACACACACACACACACACTCACACACACACTCACACACACACACACACCACACACACGCTGCTGTGACCGGTGCCTGGGCGGTCCGTTTTATCCGGAGGTTAACGTCACCGTGGAATGGGTTACAAACCTACTAATGTCGGATGTTTTGTTGTAGTAGTAGTAGTTGTTGATAGAACGTTGTCTGACCACGCACGCATTCTTTCAACTCCTCTCCCCCCTCCCGCCCTATCTCCCCCTCCTTTCCCTCCCCACCCCTCCCCCTCCACACACACACACACACACACACACACACACACACACACACACAGACTTCAAACACTTGCAGAGTTTAAAGGACGAGTTTTAAAGTGCGATCTATACGTACTTTGCTTTTTCTTTCTTTCTTTCTTTTTCTTTCTTTCCTTCCTCCTTTTAAGCGGTGTTTAAAGGACGAGTTTTAAAATGTGATCTCTCTCTCTCTCTCTCTCTCTCTCTCTCTCTCTCTTTATATATATATATATATATATATATATATATATATATATACTCTGTTTGTTTGCTTGTTTGTTTATTTGTTTGTTCCTTTTTTATCTTGGAATTCCAACATAAGATGGGTGACAGGCAATGTCTTGCATATGTCGGAGCAGAACAGGCGCCACTGAATGCCGTCGTAGTCAGGGTATCTCGGCACCAGCAGAATTTTGCCCTTTGGAGGGCGACGTTTTTTGGCACGTAGCGGAGAGTCTCCATTCGTGGGTTACCTCATGGCGGCTTCGATGATAGTTGATTGCTCCCAGAGGACCGCTAGTGCTGGGACAGAACAGGCTGGGTGTGGCTAAATATGAGAATGATCCTGCTGGGCAGGCACGGATGTAAGCCGTCGACTGATCCAGAAAACGGAGAAAACCCACGATTTAGTGTGAATGCACACGTGCCTAAATCATTGTGTGGTTAAAAAAAAAAAAAAAAAAAACCCCCATGAAACCGAGAGGAAGACCGTTACATTTCACATGGAGACAAAACATTAATGAAAATAAGTATTCTTATCACAAAACATTTTTCCCTCATTTTTTTTTTTTTCAAATGTGAAAACAAGCACTTTCTTCTGAAAATAAGTTATCTTCACATGAAAAGTATTTCCGCGTGAAAACAAGTCTTTTTTACTTTTGAAAAAGTATACTTTTCATCAGAAAACAGGTATTTGACGTGAAAACATGTTACTTTTTTTTTTAAATCTGAAAACAAGTATTTTTTCTGAAACGTTAAACAAGTAATTCTACGAGAAAACAAGCATCTTCACACGAAAAAAAAATCGACATAAAAACAAAAATTGAAAAGAAAACCAAATGCCTGATTTTTTTTTTTTTCTTTTACGAAAACAAGCATTTTTACGTGACAACAAGAATTATTTCATGAAAACAAGTATTTTTCTGCAAAACAAACACTTTCATGATGAAAATGAAAAGAAGTATTTTTTTTATGTGAAAACAGGTATTTTCCTTCAAACGAAAAAAAGTGATTTTACGTGAAAACTAATATGTCCTTACAAAAACAAATACTTTCAGGTGAAAACAAACATTTCATTGGATTAGGCAAGTCGTGGTGTTTACAGCCGAGCTGGATAGGGGGTCGACAGACAGAAAACAACCTTGTAACCTTTGAAAGGCGTCAGCAGTGAAAACGGTGAATGCTGGCTGTGGTTTTCAGCCTCCGAAATTCTGCCCCTTGGCAAAGCAGTCTGTTTAGCATTCACAGAGCCTTTACGGATACCAACTATACCAGTGTATGACACACGGGTCACAGTCGCCTGTCTGCGTTAAGTCATGTTTTTTTTTATGAGTAAGGATGATCTATTTTCATGAGTCGTAATTTTATCTGCTGTCAAAAACATGATTATCTGTTTTAATGAGTCATAATTATCTTTTGTCTTGAGCCATAGCTACGTATTTTTCACTGGTCATAATTATCCGTTGTCATGAGTGATAGTTACCTCTTTTCATGAGTCATGACAACCTGTTTGAATGAGATATAATTATTGGTTTCGATGACTCTTAGTCACTTGTTTTCATTGGCCGTGAGGATCTGCTTCCACGAGTCATAATTATTTTTAGTCATTACTTACAATTACCTGTTTCGTATCACATAATCATCTATTTTCATGAGTGATAATCACTCGCGTCACATGATCACGTTTGTCCGTCCTCCGTATCATGCCGTAAAGCGAAAATGAGCAATTGCGACGCAACATCATCAGTAATAATTAGTGTTTTCATGCAGAAACAGGAATTTCCTTCGCCTGGGAGCTACTTCTGTTTCATCCCGTCCGTTTGTTTATTTGTCCGTCTGCCAACAAGATCACGTAACAAGTACAGAACCCATTTGACCCACACTTGGTCAGATGATGAAGTGTGGCCTGACGCCGAACCCATGAACTTTTCGTGCGGATCCGGATCGGAAGCGGATCCAAACTGTGATTATGACAAATTTCGCACTGAACATGATCACTGGGAAGTCAGGGTTACGAATTTATGTGTACGAAGCAATGTATGTTCTGGGAAAACTTTACCTTTCTGGTTATATAAACGTCAAAACTATTTTGGCGTGTTCCTGTTAAAGGAAGAAAACACGGGGATCAACTCATTCCGTTTGTACCGACTATTACTTCCCCTGGTGGAAACAAAGATGTTGTTTTCACTCGCACACTGACAGCAAAGGGCCGATCCAGGATTCGTTCGATCTTAGCGGAGGTCTGCGCTCTCCTTGTGCCCTTCTAGCTATCACTGTTTTCTGGAGGAAAATGGCTTTTCAGGGAGAAAACGGTTTCCACAAGCTTTTGTTGCGAGTGCTCTCCCATAG
>CM065739.1:42805971-42815971 GCA_033310375.1 Conus canariensis
GCATATATCATTGTGATCATGGACGACGAGGACGACGACGATGAAGATGATGCAATGGAATCCCATTCCCGTCAGAGACGACATGGCAGGGCTGTGCTCTACGCTTCCTTTCAAAACAGATCCCAGCGTCAGCCAGGCTCGAGAGAATAGACGGACACCTGCTGCGTTGGTCAGGACATTTGAGCAAAGCCCTCGAAGACGCATCCATTTAGTGGATAGAACTCGACAACATAGTTCCAGTCTTCCTATATTTGAGCCCGCAGCATACTGTGTGTAGAAGTAGGCTTTGGCCAAAAAAAGAATCACACATTAAATACCTCTGATGGGACATCCACGACATCCTAGCTACTGGGGGCTGAAGAGGCGCTGAGAGAGAGAGAGAGAGAGAGAGAGAGAGAGAGAGAGAGAGAGAGAGAGAGGGGGGGGAATCTAAGTTTGTTCTTCAACTTTTCATGATGCTTTTGAGGATGGTGTAGTAGAGAGCTGTGTTGTGTAGAGATGGAAGGAGAACGTTGTCCGCTCCGTTTCATTTTACGACGTATTGTGGCGTCGCCCACAAAGCACCGAGAGACAGAACACGCTGACATGGACATGCAGTATCGGTCATGAAGTACGAATGGAGTTATCAAAATCCAAGGAATGTATTTTGCGCCGTTCAGGGACGTGGGGGATACAACAAAAACAAACAAACAAATACACATGGAAACAAACACCGACGGCCAAGATACAAAATCCAATGGAATACAAGTCTTTCCACTGGAAACATTTCTGTCTGGTTAGAATGTTTTGGTCAGTGGAAAGGAGGGAACTCGCAAAGTCTTGACAACTGCTCTATTGGCTGACCACTGCCATCAGTGGTCGACACAAGAACAGATAACTCCAGTCCGAAAACATACTTTTATCACAGTTTGCTGTTCTATTGTCCAGACCTATGGTATGGCATTTCTTCTCTGCTGCTCGCTCTCACTTAACCATGTATGGCCACATCCCTTACAGTCCTGCCGCATTCCAAGCGTCAGCAGACCCCACTCAGTCACCAAACGGTCACCCACTACAGAAGGCACTGCGTTGGTACCGAGTCACTTCGATGACCGGCCACATAGTTATTCCAGCTGTGATGAAAGGTTATCGTCACTCCTGAAAAAAAAGGAGGAGGCGGGTTGGCAAACATGGCTTAGATGTCAAACTTTTGCAGTTCAAGAATCTGCGGAAGGTTTGCATAGAGACTGGAGGGAACGGCGCATCTTCAGCATCTTCGCGAATTACAGAAGTAGGAAACAACATGCATATATGTTGTTGGGTTGACCCCTTCGCCTCACTCGGGAAAAGAGAGGGAAGCTGTCCCGGCAATAACCTGTTTTCTATGCAAAGCCGTGGAAGCGTCCTTGCCAAGATAATGCAGCGCGTGAAAGCCGGCGCCGGCATGAAGCTTCCCGGGGAGGACGTGCTTGCGCGCGTGTGACAGTGCAGGAGCGGCAGAAGGTCGACAAGCGGAACAACCGGCGGAGATTGCCCACTGCTTTGCATCCTTATCAGCCCTCCTCCTGCTTCGGCTTCGGTATCCCCGCCGTCATCCCTCATCACAATCACCCCTCAGCCCTCATCACCTCACCTCCCCAGCGTCACAGCGCCAAGAGGTGGTGGCGGAGGGGGGGGGGGGGGGAACCAGGACGATAGCCATCTTGCCCGTCGGCTGCGGTGGCCGGATTCATGAAGAAGTTGATGAAGACGCCACGTTTAGCATTCTTCCCTGGAGGAGGCGGGGGGGGGGGGGGGGGTGGGGGGGGGAGAAATAGCCGATCCACCCCACCGCTCTGACATCGCTTCTTGTCTCCACCGGCTGGTTGGCCACGTAAAGCCCGGGATTGGACCTACCCGTCGCCGTCGGCGCGCGCCACCGCAACGCCGCCTACGTATGTCGCCGTTAGGAGCAGGAGGGGGTTCGAAGGGAAATGAGGCGGGAGGAGCGAAATATGAGTTGGACAACTTATTAGCCGTGGGGCAAAGATGGGGGATTTGTCCGGGGCTGAAATCAGGCGACGTTAGGGTAGTGAGAAATAATAGGAGAAGGAGGGGGAGGGGGCAGATGAGAGAGGTCTGGAGGGACGGGCTGTGTGGGGGCGGCAGTTACGGGAGTGAGGAGTGGAGGCTGATAATGGCGATGTCATCTTCAGGGGATGAGTGATGTCCCTTTGTCAGTTGCGGCGAATTGTGGCGAGGACCACCTCATCAGACCTCAGTAGCCGGCAGCTAATAAATGTTGTTGACTTTTGACTCCTTGTCTTTGGGGCTGGTGAAAGGGGGGGGGGGGGGGGGGGTGAAGGCTTCTCCTCGGCTGCTTTCGTCCTGGGGGAGACCTCTACAGGGGAGACGCTTGATTTGCCTTCTCCTTGAACTCCTTTTCTCTTTGATATTCTTTTCTCATTGATATTCTCTCTCTCTTTTTTTTCTTTTTTTTTTATTGATATTTCTTTCTGCTTAATATTCTTTTCTCCCTTCACATTAGTTCATATTGTACTCTGTCTCTCTCATATCTCTGTCTCCTCTCTCTCTCTCTGTCTGTCTCTGTCTTCTGTGTCTCTGCTCTCTCTCTCTCTCTGTCTCGTCTCTCTTCTTCTGTCTTCTCTCTCTCTCTCTCTCCTCGCAGTTTCTCTCATCTGCTCTCTCTCTCTCTCTCTCTCTCTCTCTCTCTCCTCTCGCAGTTTACGTCTCATATTGCTCTCTCTGTCTCTCTCTCTCTTCTCCTCGCATTCTCTCGTTTCTCTCTCTCTCTCTCTTCTCTCCTTCCTCCTCTCTCTCTCCTCTCTCTCTCTCTCTCTCTTCTCTCTCTCTCTCTGAGTATTCGAACTCCTAATGACCTGGCCAACGGTGAGACAGCAAGGTATCCCCTTTACATTAATGTTTACATAAAGTTTATAACGTAAGAGTTAAGAATTTTTAGAAAATGACAAATCAGCGACGTCCGTACAAACCTTACAGGATGTCAGTTTTCTACATGAAAATGATAAGAAATCATGATCTTCGTCAAAATGTTATTTGTTCTACAAATAACGCTTTTACGGTTCATGACTATTTCAGGGGGTGGTGACGAAAGGTTATACAGTTCCTTAAAGAGCGATTAATCACTGGTTACGTAGAAGAGTGGTCTTAAAACATGACAACCAAACTACAGATATGCTCTGTAGTCAAAGATCAAGAGCAATTTCTGTATGTATATACCCCATGTCCCTTCAAAATGTTAAACACAGCAAAGCCAGGAATGCTGTCATACGTGTGCCTCTCTACGTTTTTATCAGCTTCAGGTACATGTTGTTGTTGTCGCACCCTGGCTAAAAGACTCCAGTGATCATCCAAACAGCCGAAGTACTTGAACACTATGGTACAAATGCATCAGCTGGGGATGAGAACATTACGTGTGTGACCGTTTTTGATTACCCCGCCACATGGGCAGCCACACTCCGAATTTGGGGATTTGGGAGACTGATAATGTTGTTCTAGGAGCTTGTCACAACTGAAGACAATCCCCGCATAACTATGCAGTATGTGGAAAATGTCACAGGATCAGATCTTACCTGTCCTGTGTGTTATGAACAGACAGAATCCATTGCATGTTAACTCGTCCAGCTTACCGGGAGCTTCCAGAACAGTACATGTCAAAAAGTGCTACAGCACTGCATCCCTGTCCAAGCTAAGAGTGCTGCCTGCCTCCAAAAACAAGCGGATCATCAATAGACTGGCTAGCTGCATTGCGAAAGTCTTCGATTTGCGAACACTTTGTTGCATCGGACTGAGGGGAAGTTAACTACATCGTGTTTAGTTGATATCTGAAATGAGATTGTTTTGTTTTAACTTTTTAACTTTTATCTTGCGTGTTTGTTTGTTGTAGTTGTTATATTCATAACCCTATTGCTGTGGGCCTTATGCATAGTCAGTGAAATATTTCAGTGTTTAGTGCTCTGACAGTCTCTCCCTCCCTCCGTCACATACACACGCACGCACATACACACACGCGCGCGCGTACGCGAGCACACGCACACATACACACACACACATACTTACACACGCACACACATGCACGCACGCACGCACGCACGCACGCACGCACGCACACACACACACACACACACACACACACACACGAGACAAGAACACTTAACCTCTCTCTCTCTCTCGCTCTCTCTCCTCTCCTCTCTCTCCTCTCTCTCTCTCTCTCTCCTGCAAACATTTGTCAATCATAAGTCTGTTGATTAATTTATCGCTTTGTTTTCATAATCCAGTTCACGGCACTGAAGCGCTTACTTATAGGTAATTTTACCTCCTTGGATTATTTTGTTTGTTCTCGTTCAACCTCTTTGGATAATTTGTTACCCAGGTGCTATGACTTTAATTTCAAACTGAATATGTTGCTTATTTATTTGCTATGAAAAACATTTAATGGGGAGGAGGGGGGGGGGGGGTTCGTTTTTCATTCGTTTGTCGTTCACGTTACTTTGCTCTGCTTGATATGCTATTTCTGTTGCTGGGCCTACCAGTCCGAAGTCTGCGCTAAATATAACCACATTTTTAATGTATCATGGACAGTTTTTGTGTGTCTGGAATCAGTTATAAGTGGCGTGTAAAATTTTTGTTGATCTACTCCCATGTGTGTGTGTGTGTGTGTGTGTGTGTGTGTGTGTGTGTGTGTGTGTGTGCGTGTGGTGTGAGACTGAGTGTGTGTGTTTGTGACTGAGTTGTGTGTGTGTGTGTGTGTGTGTGTGTGTGTGTGTGTGTGTGTGTGTGTGCGTGTGTGTGTGTGCGTGCATGCGCACGCGTTCGCACGCGTGCGTGTGTGTGTGTGTGTGTGTAGTGAGTGAGTGTGTGTGTGTGTGTGTGTGTGTGTGTGTGTGTGTGTGTGTGTGTGTGTGTGTGTGTGTGACTGACTGACTGAGTGTGTGAGAGTGTATGTGTGTGTGTGTGTGTGTGTGTGTGTGTGTGTGTGTGTGTGTGTGTGTGTTGTGTGTGTGTATGTGTGTGTGTGTGAATGTGTGTGTATGTGTGTGCGTGCGTGTATGTGCGTGCGTGCGCGCGCGCATGTTCTGACGCTAAGTGTGCGCATGCGTCAACATGCGCGTATGGTCAGACATATATACGTCCACACGTATGTGTATGCAGGCGTGTGTGTGAGAACACGTGCACATTTCAGGCTGAGATTTTGTTAACATAATCTGCCACCCAGTCCCTCGTGTGTGACCTACATTACTCCACGTGTTTGTGTGTCCCCCAGACCATCCTGAACTCCATGCACAAGTACCAGCCCCGTTTCCACCTGGTGGTGGCCAACGACATCCTCAAGCTGCCCTACAGTGCCTTCAGGACCTTCGTCTTCAAGGAGACCCAGTTCATCGCCGTCACCGCCTACCAGAACGAGAAGGTCTCGCCCTTGTCTGTCTGTCTTCAGATCACTGGTGCACGCGCAGATGACAGCCACACAGAACAAACAAACAACAAAACAAACAACATTTTGTAAGAAAACAAAGTATGTGGGTATTCCCGGAAAGTCCGGACCGCCGCCCTTTGAGTCAGTTCATGGCTGAAAACAACACAAATTTCGCCCAGGAGAAGTAATACTAAATCATGTGAACTTGATGCCATTCCCACTAACTTGCTTTTTCAGTGCATTGATGATGTCCTACCACATCTTACTCATGTTATCAATACCTCTTTGTCCTCTGGTCACGTTCCTGAAATCTTCCGGTCCGCAGTGGTACGTCCATTGATCAAGAAACCTTCATTAGATAAAAATGTTTTAAAGAATTATCGGCCTGTATTAAATTTGTCATTTCTATCAAAATTATTGGAGAAGATCGTTTTGGAACAAATTCTAGAACATCTCGAAAAGAATCACCTTTTGAATCCTCATCAATCTGCTTACAGACAAGGCCATAGTTGTGAGACAGCACTCCTCCGTATAGTCAATGACCTCCTCTGCGGGCTTGACGATGGAATGTTTCCTTATTAGCGATGTTAGACCTCTCTACAGCATTTGACACGATCGATCATAATATTTTGTTCTCACGGCTTCAAACTTCCTTTGGATTCAAAGACACAGCTCTCGACTGGATTATCTCTTACTTGACTGGACGTACTCAGACAGTGTGTGTACAGGGAAGATACTCAGACAGTTCTCCTCTTAGGTACGGTGTGCCTCAGGGTTCTGTACTTGGGCCAGTCCTTTTTGTGCTGTATGCTAGTCCTGTGTCTGACGTCATCAGTGGTCACGCCATGTCGCATGAGAGCTTTGCTGACGATACTCAGCTTCATCAGTCGGCTCCCATTGCTGAAACTGACTCACTGATTTCTCGGACGCGGGGCTGCATTGCAGACCTGAAGGACTGGATGACAACCAACAAACTACAACTAAACGACGACAAGACGGAACTCATGTTCGTGACAAAACAGCCTAACCATCCTTCTCTGCCTTCAACTGTCACTATCAATGACTGTGCTGTCTCTGTCTCCACCTCTGTCCGCAGTCTAGGGTCATACTTGACCAATCCCTCTCCTTTGAGAAACCGGTTTCAAATATTTGCAAGATTGCCTATTTAGAACTAAGAAGAATCAGCTCTGTACGTCACCTTCTCTCTACAGATGCTACAGAAACTCTCATTTGTGCATTTGTCTTATCTAGAATAGATTACTGCAACTCACTTTTGGCCGGCCTTCCAAAATACCTGATAGAAAGATTACAGCGAATCCAAAATCATGCAGCCCGAGTCGTCTGTAGAGCAAGAAAACATGCTCACATTTCGCCTCTCCTCCACTCTCTTCACTGGCTATCTGTCTCAAACCGTATCTCGTACAAAATCTCAACTCTCACTTTCTCTGCTCTCTTTGAAAATGGACCTTCTTATCTCTCAGATCTCCTTAAAATCTACACCCCCTCTCGACAACTACGCTCCTGTGCTGACGACCGCCTTCTGCGAATGACTCGCTTCAGGACTACTACTGGTGAAAGATCTTTCTCTTTTCAAGCTCCAGCGACGTGGAACAGACTGCCAGACTGTCTCAGACATTCAGATTCTATCTCTTCTTTCAAGTCTAAACTTAAAACCCATCTATTTTCTCATAATTAGTCAATGCTGTGGGGGGGGGGGGGGGGGGGGGGGGGGTACAACCTAACTCATAGCCGTCTGGGCCTTTTCAAATGTAGCGTATGTGTATGTTCTCTATTATATGTATTTGTTGTATGATTGAACGTTATAGGATTAAGTTTTTGTAGTGATATTTGAAGAATAAGTGAATGTCACATTGGTAGGATTAGGATTTGTTAGTTATTGTAGTAATAGTATTTGTAGTTGGATGTAAGGTGTATTATTGTATATGAGAAGGGTGAATGTAGTATGACTTTGTAAAGCGCTTAGAGAAATTCGTTTGATTAAGCGCTATATAAGAAATCATTATTATTATTATTAATACTGAATACGAACTGAATGAGTTACTTCCCTTGTAGGTGGTTGGTTTCCCTCCCCCCCCCCCCCCCCCCCCCTCCTCCCTGCTTCCACTACGACATGAAAAATACGAAATGTCGATGTGTATATCATGCGGAAGATGATAGATATTCCACGAAAATATATATCTCTTCGTAGATAGCCACCACTTGGTAACCATAACTTCACAGTGTACACGTTCAAATGAAATTTGTGATTATGTTATCAAAAACATGAACAGGCTCTGGATATTCCGTAACGCGGATCCGGACCTGTATCAAAATTATAAAGATTCATTTTTGCGCCCCATTCCATATTTTCCACCAATTTTGGTTGAAATTAGTTCAAAAGGAATATAATGTTAAGTAACATTTAGTTTAAAAATCGATACAGTTGTTTGAAAATTTAAACAAGTCTCAGCTTAAAATTTAGACAAGTAGTTTAGAAATACTAGAATGTAGAATAATCATGCCAACGATTCCGGATCTACCGTTCGCTCAGTTGTTGACATTGGGCGTGACCTGTTCACGGACCAGGCTGTGTTCTACTGATGCATCCTCGCCCAGAAGACTACAGCGGAAATGGTTCAGTGCGCAAGACAGAATTCGATAGTCCCGACACGCTGTCGGTGAGGCGTGAAATATTCGCACCCTCAGGTACTTTCCTTCATCCCCGTTCCTTCCCCCTCTTCCCTCAAACATCCCCACCCCATTCCCACCCCGGCTTCCCCCCCCCCCCCCCCCCCCACCCCCACCCCACCCTTTTTTTTTTTTTTTTTTTTTTTTCCTTTTTCAATATTTGCTTTGTAAAGTCGGTGTCATAGAGAGGAAGAAATCATTTGCCTGTACTCGTTTTCTTCACACACACCCTCCCCCCCCCCCCCCCCCTTCCCCCGGCCGTCAAAAAGAACCTAGTGCTATGGTTTTGTACTAAACTAGCAGACGGAACTCTGAATTCGCTGATGTCAACACGAGAACAAAAATCATAAGAAAATATATCTACAACTTTTAGGAGTTCAAAGGCATAATAGAGCTCAGTGGTCACAAAAAAAAAACATATGAAATATCAAACAGTGAGGTCGTACTGTTTTCGTTGTTCATTAGGAAGCCAAAATACAGCGAGGACGTAGTTTTATTTGGATTTGTTTTTTGACAGTATGATAAGACTCTCTCAAGTTTGTTTTTTTTTTACTGTCTGTGTTGCAGATCACTCAGCTGAAGATCGACCACAACCCTTTTGCCAAGGGATTCCGCGACACAGGCGGTGGAAAACGAGAGAAGAAGTGAGTGTCGGGACTTCAGGTGGTTGTTAAACGTTTCAGTTCTCTCAGTTCTACACTTTCTTTGCATCTCTCTCCCTCTCTTATCCATTTTCAGTTCTCCAGCAAAGGCTCAGAGATGTCCCTTTGCTACCATTCCATCAATTGGGTGGTGTTTTCACCTGTGTCTGTTAAACTCTACGTGTGGTACCTTTGTCGTAGGGGTTTTGCTGTTGTTCGTGTCTGTGGGTTGGTTTATTTGACTGTCGCCAAGGTGACGTGAAAACTATGGAAACGATTTCAACCAGAAACGGTCGAAAATGTGAAATGTGACCCAAGGGGAAAACCTGTGAAAGTTTGGTTGCGGATCCGGGTCAAAGGACGAATCTGGGATCCGTTCTCCACGGTTATTTCACAATGTCCACTGAAGAGAGTTTTTGTTGACGAATCAGCAAACCATTCATTACATAACATATTCTCATGGTATATCAAAAATTTGAAGTGGTGTATTGGCATTTTTTATTTTCCACGACCTGTTACAAAAGAGATCTAGAGAAATAAGGCTGTTACTCCTTGCCATAAGTTACTTCCCCTGGTGGGAGACGGATTCTCAAGATCTGTTCGACCATGGCGGAGGTCTGCGCTCTCTGTGTGTCTCTCTAGTTTGTGTGCCTGTCTGCCTGTGTGAAGGATTAAGCAAGAACTACAGAAAAGATTCGGACAAGACGTCGTGGATAGATGGAATGGGGCCTAAAGGCGAAACAGCTGAACTCAGCGTGGATTCAGATTAAACGGCGAATCTGGAATCCCTTCGGCAAGACTATGACAAATGTTCCGCTGAAAGTGACCACCATGAAGCTGCAAATTCACAACGCGGTAACAGTCGGTAGTATATGAACATCCTATTGGCCAGAGGCCCTTAAGGACAGGAGATCTCGCAGACTGAAGTCTGCATACTTTGTGGTACTTGTTGGCAATGGTCGGTCTGGTTCCATGCGGGGGCTGCCGTCAGTCGCTCTTTCATCTCTGGTTCCTTGTAAACTTGGGTTCACATTCAGGTGTTGGTCGGCCGACGATGGGCGTCGGTTTACTTCGCCTGTTTCCCCCTCAAAAGGTCTGTCTTCAGGGCCACCAGGCGGCCTTCTTCATGTTCGGGTGGCGATGATCCTGCGCCGCATGAGGCTTCCTCAAAAAGATAGCAGGATAAAAGTCGCTGGAGCGCTGCACGAGTCCCTTCTATAGTAATCGTAGTCAGGCAGCGCTCCATCACCGATCG
>CM065739.1:42820971-42825971 GCA_033310375.1 Conus canariensis
TATACTATACTATGCTATACTATACTATACTATACTATACTATACTATACTATACTATACTATACTATACCTTACCCTACTCAGCTCTGCACTGCACTGCTTTGCTATACTATATCATTTTATTTTACTATACCATACTATGCTGTAGTATACTGTACTATACTATATATACTATGTTGTACTATACTGTGTTATGCTATACTATGCTATGCTGTACTCAGTTCCACTCGACTCGACTCTGCTCTACTACAGAGCATAAATATATGTTTGAAATGGCTGTGCACACAAAAACGAAAGTCGATGGTCCTGTCAGTTAGGGGGGGGGGGGGGGGGGGGATAATTACACTTCACGAAAGCTTTTGTCTTGATCCGCATTCTGTCTTCTCACCCTAACGGAAACCTCACATCTACGTCTAAAACTCTTCTTTAAGTCACAGTTACACTAATGGAAGGAATTGTGTGCAGGCATTCGTTTTCACCCGCTAATCATTTTGTTCAGCTCTTGCTCAGATCCACTCTGCTCTGCTCTGCTCTGCTCTGCTCTGCTCTGCTCTGCTCTCTCTACTCTGCTCTCATGTACCATAGTGTTCTGTACTTTGTAGTCTTGCACGCTCAGCATTGTACTGATTTATGTTGTGATATTGTAATGTGTATCTTCGTTGTATACTGATATCCTGTATGAAACTAAGCATTTACGTCCCCTGAACAGTCAGCCCTTCGCTAATGTACTGCGCCACTGGTGTGTGTGT
The DNA here is from genome assembly GCA_033310375.1 of Conus canariensis. Taxonomy (NCBI): domain Eukaryota; kingdom Metazoa; phylum Mollusca; class Gastropoda; order Neogastropoda; family Conidae; genus Conus; species Conus canariensis. Next base: position 42,821,721 of record CM065739.1, read on the forward strand.
GTGCGTGTGTGTGTGTGTGTGTGTGTGTGTGTGTGTGTGTGTGTGTGTGTGCGTGTGTGTGCGTGTGTGTGTGTGTGTGTGTGTGGTGTGTGTGTGTGTGTGTGTGTGTGTGTGTGTGTGTGAAGCCACTTGGAAGGGGGGAAACTAATCAGTATGAAGAAGTTAGGATGATGCAGGTGATGACTTACCGCAAGGATGTTGGTTTCGTGTTGTATTGTGGCAACACTGTCATTTTCCCTACGCGTCTTGACCTGTTGACGTGCTGGTGGTACTGGTGTGACGTTAAGTAAACCCCCCTTCCACACCCCGCTCCCACTGTAGCCAACAGCAGTCAGTCCCACCTGGTTTGCTGCGATCTTAAGAAGGATGTGGCCATTGAATTGCAACGCCCACGGTCGACTAGAATTGTAGCTATGCACTATTTAATATGTGAAATATTGAGAACCACATCACAAACAAATGAAAACAACTAGACCACAGATTTGTGCGACGTGGAAATGGCCTTGTGTGGTAGGAATACATTGCCACATAACCCTCATAATGCAATGGGACATGTCAGTAATGACGATCAGGACTCCTGAGACGTTGGACCTTCAAAGGGAGGGAAGCTGAAGTCGGAGATCAGTGTAGCACGTCACTCACTGTGAAGACCTGCTGACCTCCGCCGAGAAGAAGAAAGCTGAAGAGCTATGGACATGTGATGAGACCAGGCGGACTTCTCAGAACCTTTCAAGACACAGCGTAGGGGAAGAGGGGGGTGGGGGGGGGGGGGCAGACCAGAGGGAGAAAGAGGTGGACAGACAACATGATTGATTGATTGATTGATTGATTGATTGATTGATAATCTATATTCCTAAGGGTAACAGATAAGCAAGAAAACTTTTTTTTCTCCTTCTGGTCCTTGTCCCTTCAAGAACTAAGGATAATAATGCAGCACAATTATACAATATAAAACTGAATATAATAAAATGATGATTCACATTATAATAAAAGAAAATATGCATACACACTAATTTTGTATGTCACACACACACACACACACAACACACACACACACACACACACACACACACACACACACACACACACACACACACACACATTCACTCACTCACTCTCACACACACACACACACACACACACACACACACACACACACACACACACACACACACACACACATCACTCACTCACTCACCCCACACACACACACACACACACACACACACACACACTGAGTGGACCCAGAAAGAGCTCTTCCACAGCCTCAACGGTCGCCCCCAAACCATCAAAAACGGAGGGAGCTGGCGCAGCGTTCATCATTGGTGTATCCCACGCGGCCGCGGGATGGATCCTGAAGGCAGTAACGGTAAAATATAAGACGCAAAATATTGTTTTTTTTCTTTTTTTAAACCATCTTTTAAGCGAGGGAGTCTAAAATCGGAAGATAAATCCAGAACGGAGGCAGACCAACATGTTCCCCGCGCGAGAGCCATTGAAAGGGAGGGAATCTGTATGGCCGGAGACCTTCCTTTAGAGGTTCCAGTGCAAAAAGAGGTGTAAGATTACACCCCGCGACCCTCCACTTTGAAGATGTAACGCTCTGATCTCCCGTCTGCCGCATCCCCCATCTGCCATCCACTGTGTCCACAAGCAGCACTGGAAACCCAGTCCTTCCTCCCTCCCGCCCCCCTTGCCCCTCCCCTCCGGAACGAAGCGAGAGTGGAAAGGGCAGTTAATTAGGGCCTAATCATGCGGTGGTCAAGCGGTTAATTGCGTCGTTGGCTCCCTTACAGGGAAAGGAGCTACACCGGTCAAGACCGTGTGTGGGATGTTGTGGTGGTCAAGGCCTTAATTGAATGGGCTAGCAGCGCGCCCTAACCCCGTGTTTGCCCATAGTTACAGGGCCAACAGAAAGCACGGCTTCGGACCTGCCCCGGCCAGAACAGGCCTTTTCACAGGAGCAGGAAGAAAAAGACTCCGGGGCTTGGGTGGAGCCCCCCTTAGATCATAGAGTTCTGGACCCTGAGCAAGGGGCAGCAATCAGAGCCACGGAGGAGGCAGGGCCGGTCAATTAGGGAGGCCAGCCCGCCAGTCGCCGCCCCTTGGTTGAAAGGGCAGATAACTAGAATGGAAGCGCGGGCCCCAAAAGGAGGCACCGGCTATTACTCGGCCTTTCAAAGAGGCCAGGCGCCTCGCGTACGGTGGCTGAGGGTGGAAAAAGACATCACTTGGGTGTTAAACAACTGGGGGAGAGTGGGGGGGGGGGGGGGGGGCACGTGGAGGAGGAGGAGGAGAGGAAGGGAGGGGGATGGGGGGGGGGGGGAGAAGAAATTCCGGTGGTGTAATGAGAGAGGAGATGGGAGATAAATCGACGAATAACTGAGTGAAGGGAAGACTTGGCGAGAAGGGTACTCGGGAGAGCGCAGACGTTTGTCACTGGATTCGTGCTGTTGTCCGGATCCGTGCTGTTATCCGGATCCGTGTTGTTATCCGGATCCGCGCAATTCTTACCAGTACCTATAGACATCAAGACATCGGATCAGCCTGATTTCTTCCTCCTCCTCCTCCTCCTCCTCTCCTCCTCCTCCTTCTTCTTCTTCTTCTTCTTCTCTCTCTTCTTCTTCTTCTTCTTCTTCGTCGTCGTCGTCGTCGTCTTGTTCTTGTTCTTGTTCTTGTTCTTCTTCTACTACTTCTTCTTCTTCTTTTTCTTCCTCTTGTTCTTCTTCTTCTTCTTCTTCTCCTCCTCCTCCTCCTCCTCCACAACCACCACCACCTCCTCCTCCAACTCGTCTTCTTCTTCTTCTTCTTCTCCTCCTCCTCCACAACCACCACCACCTCCTCCAACTCATCTTCTTCTTCTGTCTTCTTCTTCTTCTTTTTCTTCTTCTTTGTTGTTGTTGTTTCTTTTTTTTTCTTTTTTTTTTTTAGTCATTAAGATCTAAGCATTATTCTTGAGACATGGATGAAAACCGTTGACTAATGCTCTATCCTGCACTGTTAAGCAAAGTGTACAAAAACGACACGGCGGACCCGCAACAAACTCTACAAGTCCTGTCCTTCGGCAACATATCAGTTTCCCATCAAGTTTGGCTAGCATCGGTTCAGTGGTTTTTGCATAATCGTGCTGACGGACAAACAAACTAACAAAGAGACGCAGGTGGTGAAACATAGCGTCCTAGTCGGCGGTAATAACCACATGATTGGCCGTCGGCTGGTTCCGCTGTGTGCTCAGGGCACTCTTCGAAGGGAGCTCGTCAGTGATTCCCACGTGATTTCTCTTCCCGTTGCTCAGATGGGAGGTGGGCCTGAGTGGTGAGTGGCGAAGGTTAAAGACACTCGGGCAAGACAAAGACTGTGCCTCCATCACACGTAGTTTGACAGGGGAAAAAATACATGAAAGTCAGGGAACGCACACAGCCACATTAATACACAGACACGCACCCCCCCCCCCCCCCCACTCCCCCCTGAACACACACACACTCACATACGCACACACGCACGCTCGTACACACCAGTTTTGTGGTCAGCGCGTATTGCACACGATGGGGAATGTGCTGTTCTGAAAAAAATTGGTACACTGAAATAGATAACAAAAACAAATCAGTTAAAAAAAAATGAAATAAATCATAAAGAAGTGGAGAGAATGGAAAAGACTTTGCATGTGGTTGTGAGAACGGGTCGGGGAGGGTGTGAGAGCAGACCGCTAAACTGACCATTATCGACAACATCCAGCCTCAGAATTGCTGATGGCATGTTTTGCTTCCTAATTTAATTGTTTTCTTTCTTTCCTCTGCACGCGCGCGCGCGCGCGCGCGTGTGTGTGTGTGTGGTGTCCCTTCATCAAAGGTTCTTTTGGAGTGCTTTTTGGATTTTTAAAAAAAATATTTAATGGGTCAGGGGGAGGGGGGGGGGGTCTAGACGATCTGAAACCCACCCCTGCTCTTCCCTCCTTCTAATGCACCTGGTTCACTTCATTTTTTTTTCTTAAACCCAGCCACCTGCAAGGAGGAAGGAGGGGGGGGGGGATAACAGGGCCATCACATTATCAGAATCGATTCCAGGCATGTCGCATGTATGTTGAAAAAATAAACAAACAAACAAAACAACAGAAGACCAGTTTCTTTCAAACGTACCGAAAACACCTCAGAAGTGAATCAGTATGCACAAAAATGTTGAATGAAAATTATCAGTTTCCATTTTTCTTTTTAAAACTCAAACGTCTCATCTGGTAGTACAGCTCTGAACAAG
>CM065739.1:42830971-42840971 GCA_033310375.1 Conus canariensis
TCGTTGTCGTTGTCATTGGCATCTACCGATCTCCCGACCACGTTTTTTCCCCAGACATGATGATGATGATGATGATGATCATCATCATCATTATCATCATCACATCATCATCATCATTACCATTATCATTACCATCGTCATTGCAGTGACACTCTTATTGATGATGGAAGTGGTCCTACTGCTAGTATTGCAACTGCTACGACTGTTATTGCTACTACTTCTACTGCCGCTGCTGCTGCTACTACTACTGCTGCTGCTGCTGCTACTGCTGCTTTTAGATGCTGCTGCTGCGGCCGCCCCTGCCACTGCTATTACAGCTATTACCACAACTGCCACTGCTGCTACGACTACTACTACTACTACTTTTGTTGCTGCTACTTTCATGATTACTAAAAATACTACTACTACTACTACTACTACTACTACTACTACTACATACTACTAGAACATAATCAGACAACCATTTACAATGAATTTTGACAGGTGACAGCATTCTGTGAAGTAATCACAAGCTGAAACATTTCAAACCCCCCCCCCCCCCCCCTCCCACGATTTAAGAATTATTTCAATGTGTATTGAAAATGCCATTCAGTAAGTTTTGTAAATAATTGCTTTGTTTGTTGTTCGATTTCTTTTAATTTTTGTTCGGTCACATTATTCGTTTTTAGATATTTGTGTTCATCATAAAACCCCTTTTTTTTTCGAATAGTTGTCATTTATATGTTGTTTTATTTACTTATTAATATGAATGGTATCTCCCTGTGGGTAGGAGGTGGGGGGGGGGGGGGGGGTTCGACACAAATAGCTACCTCCGCCTTCAGAAAGCTCTGTGCTAATAATTTCTCCTTTTCTATAGCTCTCCTTGACTTTGCCCCCCCCCCCCCCCCCCCCCACCCACCCCCACTCCCCCCCCCCCTTTTTTTTTTCTTTTACAGTTTATTTATTTTTGTCTTTCTTGACTGTGGACCACTGTTTTTAAGCCCTTTTTTTTACCATTCTCTTATTTGCGTTCTTAACATTCTTATTTAGCAAGAAGCAGTGCACAATATGCCATTTTTTAATCTGGCCATTAGGTGGTGAAAATTATTCGCACTGCCCACAACAAATGGTAGCTGCCTATACTGTGGAGTCTTGTGGGGCCTTTTTGTGAAATTTGATTGCTGGTCATTAATTTCTTGGATTCGGGTGAAACTTTGGAAACAGTTAATCTGGGGAAATGCCTGGCGCGGTCAGCACATGGTAATTCAATATGCCCCGTAAGATGTCTGTGGTTTAGCTGTCATGGTATAGCTGCCTTTATTGTTTGTTTGTTTTTCAGCATTTATTTTTTTCGACATTCTGACTAATTTTTGTCATGTGGCTTTTTTTTTTTTTTTTTGGGGGGGGGGGGGGGGGGGGGGGGCGATGATTTGACGGCCCTGAAAAGGCTTTGTGTGGTGGGCTGTGGTATATTTGTTGACTAATACTTGAAGTTCTCTTAGAACAGTATGTTCTGCTTTGCTTACCCGTTAATTACTTGGTCAGCTAGTTAACTACAATGTGTTGTTTGATTGGCAAGCAGGCTCAGTAGAGTGCTTTTTGGTTGTTGTTGTTGTTGTTGTTGTGCTCTCCCTCTCTCTCTTCTCTCTCTCTCTCTCTCTCTCTCTCTTGCATTATTCGATTTCTTACCTCGAAAAGAGGCACAACTCACCAGCGGTGTACACAAACCTGAAATTTAATGAACAGGTTAGCTTAAACAGCACACATACCCAGCACTGTATTTTGTTCAGTCTGATTTAACAAGAAACACCCGACCCCCAATTCTGATCCAGACAAACCTTTACCGGACTCGGGGGGAGACAGGCTGGGGTCTGCGTCACACACCCTGTACCGGGACGAGGAAGGGGCGCGTGAGCCCCGCCCCCAGCGCCGTCCTCCTCACAGACCGGACACCGCCAGCACGCCCGGCACGTCTTCCACGCCCCGCGGAGGATGCCCCCAGCTGAACGTGAAGAACCTCGTGGAGCACCGACCTCGCTCCGCCAGCCCCGAGGCTCCCTGCACGCAGTCCGAGCCCCAGCAGGTGTCCAGCAGCTCCGAGGCCACGGCGGAGGTCGACACGGCGGGAGACGGCGTGAAGGGGCGAGGGTGTTCCCCTTCCAGGGTCCACAGCCTGAAGGAAGGCAGGGCGGGTCGGGAAGGTCCTCCCTGTGATTCAGCGGGGGCGGAGGGCCGAGAGGCGGGTTCTTCTGCTAGCGCCTTTCAGGTGCTTGAGGACGGTAGGGTGGGAGTCCCCCCCTCCTCTGAGCGCTACCGCCGGCAGTCCGAGGACGCGTCTCCCAACATGATGGTGCTCAGACCCTCTTTGGGGCACCACCACCACCTCTTCCCTTACTTCTGCCCCCCTCCTGCTATGTACCCGGCCTCCGCCGCGTCCTTCCCTTTCCCCTTCAACCTGTTGTCGTCGGGGGCTCCGGCCTTCCTCACGCTCCTCCCCTGGGCGTGTCGCCCTACCTGACCACCGCGGGCCCCGAGCTGTCTCCCCTGCCGCCGCTCTCCCTGGCTGGCCTGAGCTCGGGTCTTTTTTGGCGGGGGCCTCTTCGCCCACCCTGGCCTCTTCCCGCCCTCTCTTCATTCTATGACCTCCTCCGCTTCCAGGCCCGTGGGAGCGGGGTCTCCTCCACCGGGGGGCGTCAGGTCCTCCTCCTCCCCACCCCCACCGGCTCCCGTCTTGTCTCTGGCGCCGAGCTGTCCGCCGGAGCGTGGCCCGTCCCCTCCCGGTCACCGCTCTTCCTCCGGTGGGCCTCTCCTGGCGCACCGCAAGTCGGCCAGCCTGCGCTACAGACCGTACCACCTGCCGTCGACCTCGCCCTCGTCCTCTTCCCGCTCCACCACTTTCTCCTTCCCTTCCCCTTTCTCCCCCTCCAGCAGGGCATCCACCGCGTCCGCCTTGAAAGCCAGGGCGGATGTGACGTCATCCTCTCAACGGCTGTCACCCCCTCCTCCACCTCCCCCACCTCCAGCTCTGCCCGTTCCCCCATCAGGTCCCGGAGGTCACCGTTCCGGCCCGCCTTTCCCACCGCGGGTCAGCACCACGACCAACCCTTCCAGCGGTCTCTTCAGCACCGGCACGACAGACACCGGAGCGCGTTCCATGTACAGATCTGGCCACGTGCCACGTGACGCCAGAAGCAGCCAATCAGCGGACAGAAGCAGCCACGAGCTGCAGAGCATGGAGCGCATGCTGACGGGACTGGACCCCGCCCGTCACGTGAGCCGCCACCCAGCCAGTCACGTGAGCCGCCACCCGGCCGGTCACGTGACCCGCGAAAACTCCAGTCACATGAACCTTGAGGCGGAGAGACGTCCGCATCCTACATGAGGGAATGGGACAGTGGGAAGAATAGTCTAGTATGAGGATGATACCTGATCAGTGTTGTGTGTGGTGTGTGTGTGTTTCTCACAGTCTGGTCATAGGGTACAGTCTGAGTCCGCCCGCTTAGCTTTATCTGAGGCGTCTCTCGCAGGCCTTGCAGGATGCTGTATTGCAAACAACATTTACTCAGTGTATGGGAGTTTCCTGGATTTAAAAGCCTACAATTATGTCTATCTTCCTGAAAACAGCAATTCTGTTATAGAACAGAGCACTTAACTTCCTGAAAACATCGAGTTTCTTCCTGAAGAGAGGAATTTTCTTCCAGAAAACAGTGATTTTTATTGCTGAACAGAGAAATTTTCGTTTTGAAAAGTTATTTTGTTGGTGAACAGAATGATTTTCTTACTGAAAACACTGATTTTCTTGTTGGAAACAGTCATTTTCCTCCTGAAAATAGCAATTTTCTTCCACAAAACACTGTTATTATCCTGAAACAGCAATTTCCTTCTTTAAAAACCGTGACTATGAGTCCTTGAAATGCTTGTGTGTGTGTGGTGTGTGTGTGTGTGTGTGTGTGTGTGTGTGTGGTGTACCATTTCACACAAAACTAGATTTTGTCGTTTCTAAATTGCATGTTTTCTTGCGTTTCGACCTAACATTGTGGTATAACGCGATCCCTAAAACGGGAGTCATGACTCATATCATCACTGACTTGTGACCCGTGACAATGAATAACTATGATCCGGGTGCATGCATGCTGATACCGAGGGTACTGGCATCACGCGGCCGTGTGGTGGAAACGTGGCTACAACACTCGCGCACGTAAGGCGCACACTGCCGGAAGCCGGGTATAACTTTCACTTTTTTTTCTTTTTCACTCTCCTCAGGTTTTCTAGTGTCACTAAGTTCTTTTTCTTTGTTTTAATTCGTTATATGATGTCTTAACATCATAAAAAAAAAAAGAAAAAACTGTGAACATATGTGTTCGGAAGTGAAAGTAATTGTTATTCAATGAACGAAACTGTTCAAATGTAAGTAATTGTTTTTTTGACGTCATGGTTCCTCTGGTCTTCATGCTCCCAGTCACCGTTTTCACGTCATTATTCTCGTGTCTTCACGTGCGCGCGCGCGCACACACATACACACTCTCTCTCTCTCTCTCTCTCTCTCTCTCTCTCTCTCTCTCTCTCTGAATCATGGTTTTCACGTGAGAATAGCAATGGCGACAGTGTTTACCATTCACGATCTCTTGAAACCGGTAACCTCCCATACAGAGGGTTCACGTTGGAGCACCAGTGTTTTGCAGACCCAGTCAGGACCAACGTGTGGACAAGATCCTTGTTCACCAGTCTGTATGTACTTAATGAACGTGACAGCCTTTGTCGGCAACGCTGAGCCTAGCAGGACATGAACGACGAAGAGCAGTTTGGGTTTTGACCCCCAGGTGGTTTTTGTAAGAACCAAATCTGTTGGACGTGCAATATCTTTCACGGACTCATTTCGCCGGGTCGTGTGCTAGTTGCTTTAATGTGTACAAAGGGGTTGATCGCCGGTCTGGCACAGCCATAGAGGACATAGTTCGTATCTGGTTTAAAACAAACAAAGTAAGAAGAAAAACATCCACACGGCAGAATCTCAGTCTCACGGGAAATCGACTCTTTGGATTTTACCGTCCGACGCATGCGCACAATGATTGTATGTAATCCTGCTGGCGTACGTGTTTGTCATGACGCGCACCTGTGACACGTAGACGTTGTGAAACGTTCGGACCAATGGAGACAGTTTAAATGCTGGAAGAGCACCGTAGCCTGACGTAAATACGAATGGTTATAAAGAAAAGAGAGACGAAAAAGAAAGCTCTGGTTCATCTTTTCCGTTTGTAAACCGCCCTAAATCATTGAGGCAGGCAAGATTGTGCTGTCTAACGGATAGACGTCGGAATTTGTTTTTTTGCTTTAGTATTGCTCTTCACTTTTTTTTTTTTTTTTTTTTTTTTTACTAATCTCAGCATACAAAAAAGAGTAACGTGTTGTGTTCTTCGCGATTAGTTTTCCATGGAATTTTAACACTCTTTTCAGCATCACAAATTACGGTTTTCTTCCAAAACGTGTATGACATGTAACGTGAGACTTGCAGTCATGCATGTGAACTGTCCGGTATAGTTGCTGCTGTCGACAAAACTTAGTCTGTCTGTATCAAGCCTGTGTCTGCCGGCAATCCGTGGAATGAGTGAGAAGGTAGGCAGCGCTTTACGGTTGAGGAGATTGGTTTAGATTCGGCCTTTAGCACCGGTGAAAGGTTGTCAAACAACGGATGTCACCAAAGCCAAAAAAAAGTCTTTTCAGGTGTCAAAAAAGGCGACGTCCATAGATTTATTAACCTAACAACAACAACAACAACACAAACAAACAAAAGATGCACATGAACCAGTTAGATCCACAGTGAACTGTCGCATTTATGCTTTAAGGTGAGTGATGCTTCCGAGTAAATAATGAACCAATCAAAGCACCTTACTGTTTATGGTACACGCAGGCAAATGATGGATGCATGTGAAAAAAAAAAAGCAAAAAAAGATTTCATATATATATAATATGACACAACCCAAAAGTCCTTTCTTGTTTCAAACAACTGAAAATAACATTTATTTTTCTTTCATTGAAGATTATGTTGATTTTTTTTTTTTTAATGGGAAGGGGCTGAATCAGAAATAGGGTTTTAATGTCGTAATTGATTTTCATCATTTTTTTTAAAAGAATTTATTTATTTAGTATTTATATGACACGCATACCCGTTAATACATGTGTCGAGCTGCGTGATTCGCCGAATTCTGTAAGCTTACTGGCGATTGGTCCCTACCAAAATCACAGCTTATTTGTTGCAAGAACGGATTTTATACAGCCGATAGGAAATAAAAAAGGCCAACAGGTAGACTGTGCAGTTAATAGTCAATATTTCAGAATGATATTTCAACATTGATCTGTCTAGATTCTATTGATTTATATTTATATAACAAAATAAATTGTTGTTACACGTTTCTCTGAATGTCATCAATCGTTATTGTATTCCAAAAAAAAAAAAAGAAAAAAGAAAAAAAAAAGAAACAAGAAGAAAATATAAAAGAAAGAATAAAAAAAAAAAACTCAGTAAACAAAGTCACTGAAATCTAATGACATCGATTCTACCTGTGTTACTGTCGTATTGATTCTCATGTATTATTCAGAACAGATACGGAGCACGTGTACCACAGTACACCGTCTGATGACAAGGCCCAGACGTCGATCAGCCCCTTTAGCAGGTCCGCCGTGGGCAAAGCCCTCCAGACGAATGACGGAGTTTCAACGTGGTGATTACGTCCGCACGCTTAACGTGTTTGCTGTCAGTGTGAACGCGCGGCGTGTGGTTTATATGTGTCAGTATTATCAGTACATTCCTGTCATCATTCTCATCCCTTGTGTACATACTTTGGACAGCACCCTTTGTGGTAGGAAATCCAAGAGACAGACTCGTATGATTTTGCGTTCACTTGAGCAGGGGTAGCGCAACTTTTTTTTTTTCCTGACATGAGAGTGGCTTGAGAGAGAGGGAAAGAGAGAGAGAGGGGTGAGGAGAAGGGTGGGAGGGGGGGGGGGGGGCCGCTGCCTCAGCCTAAATTAACGGTTATTGATGGAGATGACGTGTGCTGTAGTGTGTGTGTGTGTGTGTGTGTGTGTGTGTGTGTGTGTGTGTGTGTGTGTGTGTGTTGTGGTTTGCTTACGTGTACACCTATAATGTTCTGTGGGTGTTGCTGAGCTGACTGAGCAACTTACCCACTGTTGATGTGATTATTCTAACGTTCAACGATTCCAAACCATTCTGACGTCACATACATTTCAGTTTCATTCGCCACGATGATGGGCGTGTGACAATCCATGAAAGCAGAGCGAGCAATGATAACCAATGCTGTGTGACCGTCGAGATGCCTGCGGAAAAGGAAAATTTGTGGATGAATGGTGGTGGGATACATGTCAACCAGAAATGTCCCGAATGACAAACAAGGGGGCAGTGGGCCCAACACTGATCACCTACCTTCGTTCGTTCTCTCGTTTGATAACTATAATTATCTGTACGTCAGTCCAACACTGACCACCTGCCTTCTTCCGTTCTCTCGTTTGGTAACGATATCTGTACGTCAGTCACCATGAAGTTTTTGTTTCGCTTGGGTTTTGGATACCCCTCCTCCCTCCCCTTTCTCTGTCTGTCTGTCTGTCTGTCTGTCTGTCTCTCTCTGTCTCTCTCTCTCTCTCTCTCTCTCTCTCTCTCTCTCCCCCCCTTCTCTCAGCCCCTCTCTCCATCTCTCCTCCCCTCCACTTCTCTTTCCTCCCTCTCTCTCATTCTCTTTTCTTTGCCTCTCATTCTCTCTTTGTCTCTCTGTGAGTCTTTACTCACTTCCTCCTTAGCCCCCTCCCCTCCTCCCCCCCCCCCCCCCTTTGATGCGCTCCACCCCCCCCCCCCCCCCCCCCCCCCCCCCCCCCGCCCGCTGTTTCCCCCGTTTGCGTGTCTTTCTGTCTCTCGTCCTCCAGTGTCCTTCCATTCCTCCCTCTCACCCTGCATTCCCTCCACACTTTCTGTCTCATCCCCCCCCCCCCCTCTCCCACCTGTCTGACTTCTCCCCTCCTCCCATCACACTTTCCCTCATCCTTCTCCCCCCCCCCCCCCATCTTCCTCTCTGTCTCTTTCTCTGTCTCTGTCTCTCCCTCTCTCTCTCTCTCTCTCTCTCTGTCTCCCTTGCTGTGTGTGTGTGTGTGTGTGTGTGTGTGTGTGTGTGTGTGTGTGTGTGTGTGTGTGTGTGTTCGTCCCCCGTCTGTCTGTCTTCTCTCTCTCTCTCTCTCTCTCTCTCTCTCTCTCTCTCTCTCTCTCTCTCTCTCTCTCACTCTCTCTCTCTATCTGACATCAAATATATAACAAGTTTATTCGATGTATACCGCTTTGTCTTCGTTCTTGTCATTCTGGAGGGGTTGTTTCCGAAACGACTACCATTGTCACGCGTTATCCTTCACCCATCCTACCCTGATACGGGCGGAAATGGACTAACCATTCAATCATTCTGACTCTAACTCTGACTCTGACTCTCTCTCTCTCTCTCTCTCTCTCTCTCTCTCTCTCTCTCCCTCTCTCTCTCTCTCTCTCTCTCTCTCTCTCTCTCTCTGACAGGAGACAAATAGAGGCACACAGAAAGGCAAAAATGTCGAAGGAGAAACGGACAAGAGAGAGAAACAGGCAGACAGAGAGAAAGGGAGAGAGAGAGAGAGAGAGAGAGAGAGAGAGAGAGAGAGAGAGAGAGAGAGAGAGAAGAGCAGTGAGGTGGGTCAGAGGAGAAGCAGGAGGAGGAGGAGGACTGAGGACAGAGGAGAACAGACGTTGACGCCTTTCCCAGCTGTGTGCCTCAAGGCGAACCCTGTGGGCCTGATCGATAACCAGCATTGACCCACTGCCTCCACGGACAGACAACGCTCATCCTTACTTCCACGTTCACGCGTACAAGCGTGCGTACGCGCGCACAAACACACACACACACACACACACACACGCGCGCGCGCGCGCGCGCGCGCTCGCACACACACACACACACACACACACACACACACACACACACACACACACACACATGCACGCACGCACTCACGCATGCACACACACACGCACGCACGCAAACGATCACACATATGTGTGTTTGTGCGTGCGACTGCGTTTCAGTTTTGGGATTTTTTTGTTCAAACCTCGGGGGTTTTGTTGTTGTTTTTTTTTCTTTTTCTTTTTCTTTTTCTTTTTCCTGATGATTGAATCCATGGAGACAAAATTTCATCCGATTTGAACTTACTGAATTACCAAAAAAAAAAAAAAAAAAAAAAGCAAACAAACAAAACAAAAAAACCCAACCCGCATCTATCTCAGTTATGAAACTTTTGGAATCAGAAACCTCTAATGAAAATACCGATAACATTTTGTTTCCTAAACAAATTGTCTTTTAATTACCATCTTCTCCCCCGTCAAAGTGGTCAAAGCAGATGCGAGCGTGTCGTAGGTGTGTGCCTGTGTATCTGTACGTGTGTATGTGTGTGAGTGTTTGCGCGCGCGCGCACGTGTGTGCATGTGTTTGTGTGTGCGGGAGCGGGTAGGGGGTACTTGTACAACAGCATACCGATATAAGCAAATGACATTACCATAAAATGGGCACCGAAAATAATGTTTGTTGTTGTTGTGCTCTGGTTTGTTTGGTGCCGGCTGGATCCGAACTCGCAACGTCTGACTCGATACTCTGTTCTCTACCGTATACCATCTAGCTAGCATACCCGTACCTAGCCAGCGGCACCCGTACAAAGGGGTGGAAAGGATGAGAGAGATATAGAGAGAACGAGACAGACAGACAGAGAGACAGGCAGACAGACAGACAGTCAGAGAGAGAGAGAGAGAGAGACAGAGAGAGACGCTGAATCTGCGAAATCACACGCATGGGATAAAAAGAGCCATTTCCTCGTCAAAAACGGTAATAGTTGCCGCCCAAAGGGTCCCCGAACCAGCCGCCGCCCCTGCATCCCACTGTTGTCTTTTGTTCAGGAAAATTTCCACCCATGTCATTATAAGGTCAGATGATTTTTTTATATCGCT
>CM065739.1:42845971-42850971 GCA_033310375.1 Conus canariensis
AGAGAGAGAGAAGGAAAAGCAAAAGAAAAAAAGCTGAAAGAAAATGGAGGTTGGAGGACAAAAACAAAGCTAAAAAAAAATGCATCGTTCACATTGAACATAAGCTGTCTATTTTGCTGTGTGTATTTTCCCACACTACCGGCTTTTTATGTATTTTTTTTTATGGCACCGCAATGTTTAGTTCTTGTCGTTGTTGTTTCAAATTCTTTTACTATAGGCCTACCGCAGGAATGACAATTGAAGTCGACTGGCTGACGCGTTCAAATGTGTCCTAGTTTTATCCAGTATATTACAATATCAATGGTTTAATTACCATGCTGTATATTGCTCTGCATATTCTGTACATAGTTGGTTGCTTTTTTCAGGTCAGTATTCTCTCTCTCTCTCTCTCTCTCTCTCTCTCTCTCTCTGTGTGTGTGTGTGTTCTTTATCTCTCTCTTCTCTCTCTCTCTCTCTGTTGTTTATCTTTCTCTCTCTGTCTCTCCCATTCTGTCTCTGTCTCTCTGTCTGTCTGTCTGTCTGTCTGTCTGTCTCTCTCTCTCTCTCTCTCTTCTCTCTCTCTCTCTCTCTCTCTCTCTCTCGCAGTGTTCTCTATCTTTATCTCTCTCTATCTGTCTCCGTCTCTGTATGTCTGTATGTATGTCTCTCTGTCTGTCAGTCAGTCTGTCTGTTCTGTCGGTCTGTCTGTCTCTCTCTGTCTGCTCTCTCTCTCTCTCTCTCTCTCTCTCTCTCTCTCTCTCTCTCTCTCTCTCTCTCTCTCTCTGCATTCTATTTCTGTGTTCTCTCTCTGTTCCCTGTCTGCGTTCTCTCTCTCTCCTCTCTCTCTCTCTCTCTCTCCTCTCTCTCTCTCTCTCTCACCACTTCAACAGGCGATGGGGTTGGTCAGTAAATAGAGAAATGTCAAACGGGCCGTGGTGTGGCTGACATTTGCCGGAGTGTCACGTGCAACACTTTGATACTATATCAGGTAACACCACTTCACGCGCTGGCCTGACCGCTTCCTCCAACGGGGGCTGTGCCGGCTCCGGCGGGCCATGGAATGCTGGGCTATATGAGTGCCAGGGCGAGTGTCAGGAATAGCAGCACCGTGGATAATCGTCATCATCATGATAATCACAGATCTAACAGTAATACCGATCATAATCATACTACTAGTGCTGCTGCTGCTGCTGCTGCTAATATTACACCACCATTTCTCCAGCTAGTCTATCATTGTAGACTTTTTATCATTTGAGTTAATGCGTTAAACAAAAAAGAAGAAAAAAAAGAAGAAAAAAATTAAAAGATGGAACACGCATGTCCGATCTCTCTCTCTCTCTCTCTCTCTCTCTCTCTCTCATATTTCACATACACACACACACAACTAAATTGAGTATTACTACTGCTTTGTCTGAGGCTTGCAGGAAAGCAAAAAAAAAAAAAAAAAAAAGGGGGGGGGGGGGGATCATTGAAAAATCAAAGTCACTAAGAAGGTTAATTACAACAGATTTACAATTATTTCTTAAACTATTTGATACAGAGATTGAACCAATTCTGACTTACGCAGCCGAAGTTTTGGGGTCTTGAGAAAGATGGTGATCTCATAGAAACTGTACATACATTTGGCTTAAAAAGATTTATGAACGTTCCCGGACGCGCATCAAACAAAGCTGGTGGTCTATGGAGAAATCGGTAGATATTCTCTTAGTATAAGAACAACTTTGAAATGTATTAGATACTGACTTATAGGTCCTTAAATTACCCATGTCACGACAATGCAGACAGGCATATGAAATGCTTCTTGTTCAGCATGAATATGGACATGCGTAACCAACGTGCAGAACGTGAAAAAGAAACTTATTACATTACTTCTACTGCACAGCATACAAAGGTATCCGAAAGCAATGTTATGTACTTGACCCACCTTCTCATATTACTGACCAGAACCGTATTGCAATTTTTTTGCCGAGCGAACGATTTTTTTGCCGAGCGACAATAAAAACGTGATAATAGATATAGCTAAATTCTTATAATAAATTATGAACATTAGAAAAGACACCTCGTAATATATTTAGTCATTGAAATGTTTGTCAAGAGGATCCGCCGTCGTGTGCCGGAAAGAGGAACCGGCCATTGGGGGTGGGTGCGTTGAGAACGAGCTGTTGGAACGAGGGAGAAGGAATGCGTGAGGTAAGCAGTTGATTTTATTGAGTTATGTTCAAACTCAAAGCATACCCCCTTGTGTAAAGGATTTAATTGCTGAATGGGAGATAAGATATCTCTCTGTATATATTTATTTATATATATATACATTCAATTTTAAACAATGCCTGCTTTTTCGTCTTAGATTGAAAAAAATAGGAGGAGATAAGTATTCATAACAACAGTAGTAGTTAATTCTGGCTAACTAACAGTATGTGCTTGAGTGGGTGAGTAATATATGCTTTTCAAAATAATCCTTCAACAAACTTATAGTCTTCTAAGGGGAAACAACCTCCAACGGTGAGCAAACTCACAAACATAAAATTCGTGGTCAGATACTAATATTGCGAAATCCTTATTGTTTTTTCTCCAATGACCGCGGAAAGTGGTAACTAGTCCCTCTGCCTTTCCGGTTTTAAGAAGAATGCTATCCCAGAAAAAGGCTGGTGCGCAATACCGTAGTATGTTTGTTGCGTTTTCAAAAAACCAACCAAAGGTGCCACCTAAGAAGCAAAAGAAAATCACGAAAGAGCAAAACAAGCTACATTTTCTTGTGAAAAGTAGAAAATATAAAAAGATAACCTCTTAGACATAAGTGCTGAGGGCCAGTTCTTTGAATGAATCCACAAGGGACTAAATTACAATAAACTAATAAATCCAAGGATAAGTAACCGAGCACCATTCCAGCAACTTACAGAGCAGCTTGGTGTTGCAATGACTGCAAGAAATATTCAATTATAAACAAAGCTTGCTCTTATGTCTTAGATGTGTATCTCTCTCTCTCTCTCTCTCTCTCTCTCTCTCTCTCTCTCTCTCTCTCTCTCTCTCTCTCTCTCTCCTCCTCCCTGATCTGTCCTTCTCTGTACTCTGTCTGTCTGTCTGTCTGTCTGTCTCTCTCTCTCTCTCCTCTCTCTCTCTCTCTCTCTCTCTCTCTCTCTCTCTCTCGCGTTTGTGTGTATAAAGTTGTCTCTTTCCTTTCCTTTACTTTTTCTATTTATTTGATTTGTTATCAAGACAAAGCCCTTTCTGATTTTTCTATAACTGTATTTCGAAGTGTTCACATTTACTGAGCTATTCAGTTTGCCTATTTCATTCCACATTTTTTCTTCTCTTTCTTGGCGCTGCAAATGTGATCTTGTTCCCCCTTGACACAAAGACTGTAAAGGTCAATGTCAATAGAAATGTCTGAAGCGTCATCTCTCTCTCTCTCTCTCTCTCTCTCTCTCTCTCTCTCTCTCTCTCTCTCTCTCTCTCCCTCCTCCTCTCTCTCTCTCCTCCTCCTCCCTCCACTCCCTCTCTGTCTGTCTGTCAGTCTGTCTGTCTGTCTGTCTGTCGTCTGTCTGTCTGCCTTTTGTCTGTCATCTCTCTCTCTGCTCTTCTGCCTCCCTCCTCCTCGCCTCTCTGTCTGTCTCTGTCTTCTCTCTCTCTCTCTCTCCTCTCTCTTCTCTCTTCTCTCTCCTTCTCTCTCTCTCTCTCCTCTCTCTCTCTCTCCTCTCTCTCTCTCTCTCTCCACACAATATACATGTATAAGAGCCCACCCACTGAATTCCAGCAGAGTATGTCAGGGCAGATAATTGGAGACAGCTCTGGTGTGAAGAGGACGTGTGACCACGTGGGCGATATGTGTGAAAGTTGTTCCGTAATAGACATCATTAGGGGGGGGGGAGGGGGGGGGGGGGACTGGGGGAACGAGGGTTCCTATGACACACTGTCAGCCTTATCAGCACTCGCAGATCAGCACGGGGAAAATGTCATCGTCCCAAAACGGGAATTATTTTGGACTTCTAAACACACACACACACACACACACACACAACACACACACACACACACACACACACACGCACGCACGCACGCACGCACGCACGCACGCACGTACACACGCACGCACGTACACACGCACACCACACACACACACACACACACACACACACACACGCATGCGCGCGCGCGCGCGCGTGCGCACACACACACACACAACACACACACACACACACACACACACACACACGGTCTCTGTCTCTGTCTTTGTCTATGTCTGTCTGTCTGACTGTTTGTCTGTCTCCTCCCCCCCCTCTCTCTCTCTCTCTCTGAATCTCTGTCTGTCTTCTGTCTCTCTCTCTCTCTCTCTCTCTTGATGATCATATGACGACACATAAGTCAAAGTAATAAATTCGTATGAATATTGAGGGATGATATTCACAACAAAACTGAGTTTAAATGTCTATCCTTTGTTAACGAAATATATAGAAATGTAAGACAGGAGTACTCGGTAGACATAAATCCATTAAAATCTACTCTCTGTTGATCAAAGTGTATTTTGGTAACTTTTCAATACAACCATCGAACCTATTTTGACATATTCAGCTGAAACCTGGGGACTTGAAAACAATACAGAAGCAGACATTGTGCCAGTTCTCTTTCTGCATCAGTTCACTGTCCAAAAGACTCTACGGTGAGACAGGGAGATATTATGAACTGTGTATCAGGTCTAGTTTAAAATGCATTAATTGGGGGTCCCTTACATTAAAGGAGTCTCAGAGCGTCTAGCCAGGACCTTCCAACTACATGGATGCAAAGTGTTCCACAAACCCACCAACTCCCTACGCCAGCAACTGACTCATGTCAAAGACAAAACGGACCCCCTCAAGCAGTGTGGTGTAGTGTACCAGGTAGGGTGTCAAGACTGTACCCATACCTACATTGACGAGACAGCAAGACCACTCACCACCCGTCTACAGGAACACCCAAACCGATCTACGCCTGCCATACACGAGCACCTACAAGCCACAGGCCACAGTTTCAGCCCCCAAGAAACC
>CM065739.1:42855971-42858471 GCA_033310375.1 Conus canariensis
AGTACTGTAGACGATAGAAACACAAATTATCACACGCACAATCTCTCTCTCTCTCTCTCTCTCTCTCTCTCTCTCCTCTCTCTCTCTCTCTCTCTCTCTCACACACACACACACACACACACACACACACACACACACACCACACACACACGCACACACACACACACACACACACACACACACACACACACACACACACACACACACACACACACACACACACAACGGTGCTCTTATGAACAATATGCCGAAGTTTCTTCCATAATGCATTATACGTTGGACAGTCCAGGATGAAATAAAATCCACGTCCTCACACGTTCTTGTCACAATCTCCACAGACTTTAATGCTCTCCTAGATAGCCATTGTGTCTACCTGTTCCACTTGTAGCCTCTGACTGCTGCATGCAAGCGTGTGTGTGTGATATGGTGAAAATCTGTGAACATGATAAATATTTTGATGTTTGGGGGAAAGCGGTCAAGAGCTGCTCCGATCCCTCGTCCAGCTACACCCAGGAGGAGGAAAGGTGGATTTGTTTTCGAGATGTCCACCATAAAAATTACCTCTTGAAGAGTCGGGAGCTTGATTGTTTCCGAAAGGCAAAGGGTGATGTGCGTGTTTTGTCGGGAGTTGAAAGTTGTAAAGTTCGAGAACCATGACATCTTTAGAGCCGAATGAAGAGCTACATTGAATACGATCAGCTGGGAGTTGATGACTCTCTCTCTCTCTCTCTCTCTCTCTCTCTCTCTCTCTCTCTCTCTCTCTCGTCAATCATCCTTTTATTCATCCTTAAAGGAGCCAAGACACTTTAACAGTAGTAGTTTAAAGGACAATAAAGTGCTGAGTGTTGAATTGCATGCAAAAACCTATCTTGAGCTTACAAGAAGAACTGGGTCAACTCTGTCATTAATTCATGTCTAGACAGAGGGAAGATTGACGTGATTCTCGACAGTCATGGCTTTCAAACGAGCGAGCGAGCAGCGAGCGAGCGAGGAGAGAGAGAGAGAGAGAGAGAGAGAGAGAGAGAGAGAGAGAGAGAGAGACAGAGACAGAGACAGAGACAGAGACAGAGACAGAGAGATGATTAAAAATCGAAATTCTGTTTGTTCCAGAGTAAGTGACCTGTGAGTTTTTCTTCAGAATTGAAATCATCATGGGAGCAAGTGTTACCCTACTTGTTTGTTATTTACTGTCCCTGCCTCATTTGGGATTTTCTTTCGTTTCAATCAATCCGAGTTTACCTGCATTTGTTACTGTTCGTCCGTGTACTTGTCTGACTATATTCAAGATCGAAAAGCCTGTGCCAGTCTTGAAGAACTGTTAATTTGTATTTGTTCATTTTTTTTTCCAGTTGTTGTTGCTGTGTGGAAGTGTCCAGTACGGAGTATATAGACAAGCTTGAAACTCCTTTTCGGGGGATGTTTCCTTGTTTGTTCTGTGTGCTCTGCGCTGCCATATCTGCCAGGCGATTCGGTGTCGTAAGAAGCATTCGTTTGGAGTTATGGACGTGTATTTATTTCATCATGGGAGCAAGAGTTACCCAACTCGTTTGTTATTTAGGAACTGTGAAACTGTTCTAATGCTCAGGTAGAGAATGACAATGATAAACTTTGATTCTCTTTTACTGGAAACACTTTGCTGTGTTTTGGTCCTTCGTGTAACTATATGTAAATCAATGATAGATAAGAACCAGATTGGTCTGGTCATTTTGGTCAGAGTCATGGTTTTCACAAGCCCTGAACCGCCCCCTACTGCATCCCACTCGCCTTCATTTGTTCTTGTACTTCTTTTCTTTTTCTCTTTATTCGCAAAAACCTATATAACAACACTGTAGTTGGGGGAACGGGTAGGTGGGGTGAGGGGTGAGGGTGAGGGGAAGAGGTAGTCAAGGACAGATTACCATGGGAACCACCTCCACTCCTGACGGCCTCCTAACAGACGTGAAGACCTCCCAGAGAAACCTCAACGCCACCATCAGCAGGTCTTGCGTCACCTCACCACTTTGGGACTTGGGACTGGGAGCAGGTGGCTCCTCTTCAAGGTCTTGAGCCTTCCTTCCTTGCCCAGCAAACATCTCTCCTCTCCCCTTAATCTGCCAAACTCCATCCCACCTACCACTACCGACACCCGACCTATCATACAACAGACAAACCACTTCCGGCAGATTACGGCGCCTGCGCAGAGACACCGCTTCACAAAACTGGATTACGAGACGGATTGGACAACACCTGTATGAGAAGCAGCAGACAGTCTAGCTGTCAGCAGCTTTAGCCTTCCCTTGTGGTACTCTTCTTCTTCTTCTTCTTCGTCCCCTTCTTCTTCTTCTCAGTGTTGACTGACTTGGCGGTCAAACAGGATCTTGTGAAGTCCCTGAGGTCTCCCAGACCTTTCGGAAGGATCGAGTTTTCCCCGGGATGGGTGTGGGGGGACAGAAGGAAGGAAGAAGAGGGTGGACAAACAATCGTCTGTTGACCTTCACTGGCTTGTCAATCCCCTCTCTCT
>CM065739.1:42870971-42873471 GCA_033310375.1 Conus canariensis
AGAGATGGGAGGGGGGGACCTACCGTTAACCTCCCCCCCCCCCCACCCGCCCCGTCCCGCCCCGCCCCGCCCCGCCCCGCCCTCTTTCCATTTGCGCCCATCCACCATGGTCTATCCCGCATCCGAAAAGCGCGAACTTCCGTCCTTCTGTCACTCTCAAATTGAGCACATGTCTAATAAATAACATGAGCATGGTATTGTCTCAAAGCGCGAATTTCAACGCCGAAAAGAGCGATTCTTCAGGGGGGGGGGGGGGGGGGGGGGGGAGGGGGGGCTACCTTCTGGTGTTTTTTTTTTTTTTCTTTCCTCCAGAAACTCCCAGTGTGTGGATGTGTCAATGTATTTTTACAGGTGTGCTGCTCACAAAGGTCAATGTGTGTGGTATGTTGTGGACAGCGTCAGAGGAAAAGCCTTTCCTATTGTTCTGGGCCCCCCTATTCCCATACAAACGTTTCTCTCCGTGAAATATCAAGGACTGTTTTGTGGAGGAAACTAATACAGAAAACGCGCCAACATCACACCAGGGACGGTAACTCTTGCTCCTACAAGAAAACAGTCAGAACTGAATGTTTTCTTGTGGGAGCAAGAGTTACCGTACTTGTTTATTGTTTATCATTTACTGTTCCCTGCCTCACTTCATATCTACTTTTATCTCCAGGGAGCTCACAATACCGTTAGATTTCAGTCAGCTCCAGTGCTGTGACGGGAAGAAGCTCTTCTACAGGAGGAGGGGGTGCGAAAGGACATTTCGCCTCCTCGTGGAAGACTTGACAAAATACACAGTCGGGTTATTCACATGAAAGGGGAATTTGGTACTTTAATAGTCGCCTGCCGTTGCCTTTGTCACATATGTAATTAGAAGCATCTGAACACGCTAGAAGCACTTGCTTATTGCTGTTCAAATTTTGATATTTACTGTTATGTAAATTCAAATTGGAAATACAGTTATCTAAACCAGTTTGGTACCAGACAATGTGGCACTTTCGCGCTTTGGGGCTCGTGTCTGAGCTACTCGCGGTTTTGGGCGCGGGCTCCCTTTTACCCCTCCCTGTCCGGCATGAGATTGTCGTGTTCGTTATCGTGCGTTGAGTAAGGCGTGGAATGTGATTTAGGTTACCACTTGGCACTCATTGCCTACACACACACACAACACACACACACTCTCTCTCTCTCTCTCTCTCTCTCTCTCTCTCTCTCACACACACACACACACACACACACACACATCCTCTGCACTGCCCCGTCCTTCTGTCCCCTTCTGTCACGAATTACGTCCCCTTTCCCTACCCCCCCCCCCCCGCCATCCCCACCCCCACCCCCTGCTCCCCTTCCCCTCTCAATTCCATGCTCGGGTCCTCTCCTCTCCCACGCTGATCCGGAAGCTCACGTGACCCCTCCTCTGGAAACGGCACGTTGGGTGGCGCAGTGGTTAGGAAGAGCCCACGTATGGGCCTTCTCATTACGCGGGAGAGGCATGGTTTGAATCTACCTCGTCATTCTGTATCGCTGCCCCACCCTAACAGGCCAAGAGATTTTTTTCTTCTTCTTCTTCCTCCATGTTACAGTATATTGATTGCTGTCAAGCTTCTCCCTCCAATTTCTTCCAGCACATCAAGGGCCTGGCAAAGAGTTCAAGAATAGCATGGTTTGTGTGGAAAAGAACACTGGAATGGAAAATCATCATAGTTCTGGGGCCGGAATAGCTAAGTTGGTAGAGCGCCGGACTCGTAATCCAACGGTTGCGGGTTCGAATCTCCGCCGGGCCGTTTCGGTACAAGGGGGGTTTTTCTCTCGGAGTTAACATTAGTTCTGACTCCATTTTCCCAGACAGTCCTTCGAATGAGACTATAAACCGAGGTTCCGTGTGTGAACGCACGCATAACATCTTGCACACACGTCAAATCCCATCACCAACTTTCGGAAGAGAAGACCAGTTTGGCCGTTGGTATGGATGACACGTTACACATAGCATGCACCTTTCCCGAAGATGGAGTATGGCTGCCTTAATGGCGGGATAAAAAAAAACGGTCATGCACACATAACTCCACTCCCTTTGTAGGGTAGATGGGATTAATACTTGCCTGTCCATATAGGGAGTGTCCGCAGGAGTATCAGCCCTCGTACGCAGAAGAAGAAATCATAGTTCTTCTTCTTTCTTCTTCTTCTTCTTCTTCTTCTTCTTCTTCTTCTTCTTCTTCCTATAATCATTATCATTATCATTAAGAGTACTTGTATAGCATCTATCCTTTTGCGTACAGACCGAACTCTAAATGCTTTGCAGTCCACGCTCTCGTTTACAGAACGGGCTGCCTTAATAATAATAATAATAATAATGAATACTTATATAGCGCCTATTCTCGGCTAGAGACCAAGCTCTAAGCGCTTTACAATCCACACTCGTTTACACAACGGGCTGCCTACCTGGGTAGTGCCGACTGAAGAGCTGCCAGCTGGCGCTTCATTCAGTCGTTTCCCGTGTCATCCAGTCAGTATCGTTCAA
>CM065739.1:42878471-42885971 GCA_033310375.1 Conus canariensis
ACAGCTTCTCAAAAAACAGGTGTGAATACATTCGAACAACATGTCTTTTATAGATAGAAAGAAGGGTTACTGTGCGTATATCTGACACAGTAAGATACAGATTTGAACTGAGGTATACTGTATAACACGGGTTTGCCTGTAAAAAGCCCTCTTTGTTAGCGTTCCTGGGATCTGTGTGTTCTTCAATGACATCCTCGGCAAAAAACCCGTTTTTTTGTCGAAAATGATGAGCCCCTAAACTCCAAGTCTGTAGATACAAGACAGCGAGATTTTCCGTCAGATATTGAGGACGCCATATCAATTTAAATGACTTCAGTCTACTTCACATTTTATGGAAAGGGTTCTTTGTGGGATGGCGTGACCAGGGACTCTGCATCAAATGTCCAAAATGGCGATGTACCGGCTTTCGTGAAACCAGTTCCCCTGTCTCATACCGATGTGTGCTGCTAGATTCATTTTAGATGTAGAGTCCAAACCAAGTGTCCTCTCTAGCATCAATATCGCTCCCCAAAACTCAAGAACATCAACATCTCTCTCAATTCCAGAGTGAGAATGATGCGCACACCAGTGATACTATTCTTTCTCTCTGTTTGTGAAGCGTGGGTCATGACAGCAGATCTAGAACCCAGGTATTTGAAATGAGATGCTATCGCAAAATCCTGGGCATCTCCAACAAAGACCACGTCACCAATGAAGAAGCGTGCCAAAGAATCAAAGCAGCACTGGCTCCTTTGAAGACCTGCTGACATGGTATTGCCACATCTCTCACTCAGCCAGCATTGCCAAAACCATCCTGCTGGGCACTGTAGCTGGAAACAGAAGAAGATGCAGACAGAGGGAACGACATCCACGAATGGACAGGTTTGACCTGTGGCAGTTTCAAGAGAGCGTTTGAGGACAGACGAGAATGGAGAAGGATCATCAGTTCAAGTGATGCCGCAACGACCCTAAAGGTTAAGGGATTGATGATGATGATGATGATGATGATGATGATGATGATGTTGTTTACTTTCGCTGGGAAAAGCGCATTTTCATCTCTCCGCTAGTGGAGATTGCGCGTAATTAGCCTGTTCTAAGAAGTGAGCACGCGCCTGTTCTCATATGATGACACACCTTCGCTAGCTTGACTGATATATCCAAAGAAAAGGAAGCGTTAAACTAGACTTTAACTATACAGCAAGAAAGGGGAAGAAAGAACGCGTTTTTCATACACGGCTATCCAAAGTTGTGAAACAGTTTTTTTGATTTTGCAGTGATAGTTGAGGTGGATGGGGGAGGGGCAGAGAGGTGCGGGGGGAACGGGAAGAGTGGGTGGGGGGGGGAGGGGTTGCATGGAGCTACTGCAGGTCTTTCACATCGTCAATATCGATTCCATATATGTTTGTTAAAAAAGGAAACAAAAACCTTACAACTGGATCTATTTTTTGCTGAATCTTGGATTAAATGAAAAATATTCATCTGTTTTAAAAAAAAACATTAACACTTAGTGTAACATCTCTGAGCAGGTATCACTCTTTTAATTTCGATTTTGTACAGATATTTTCGTGATTTTCGTGTGTGTATTACACATCGAACATTGGCGAGTGGGTAACAGCTAAACGTGGAGACAACCGTGATAGTTACACATGAACCACGAGACAGAAAACCAGTTTTCAACATATGAGTTGTGCTAAATTTAGCTTTTTTTTTTTTGTCTTTTTCTTTTCTTTTAAATCTTTTTTTTTTTTTTGGGGGGGGGGGGGGGGATGGGGGGGGGGCTCAATTTATGTCTGATTTTCTATATCGAATGCGGCAGGTCAACGGAACTTTGGTACCCTATCCTCCTAATCAGTCGATAAATAATTTTTTACTATACTCAGGATTTGAAGCGGATTTATACAGTTCTCGTCTGCTGGTTGGCTGTCAAGCGAGGTATGGTCACGTGTCCGCCATGAACGGCGTTCATGGGCTCATGAGAATGACATCCCCGAAGCGTTTTCCACAAAACTAGAGCACGTCTGAAGAAAAACGACACAAAACAAAACGAAACGAAATTTTACTTTACCAGGTGTATTGAGATAAGCAATATAAATGCTTTTTTCCCGCCCAGCCCTGGGGCAAAAGGAAAGAAAACAAATCAAATATCACATTCCAAATAGCTTCGAAACTATCACATAGGACAGATTCAAACGACAATCCTTCCAGAAGAAAACCCTTTCCGAAGAATCTCACACAGATTAGAGCAGTCTGTATTTAGAAGAAGCAAAGCCAGGCGAAAATTATATGAAACAATTTGCTACTTTTGGCACGAAACGCCGTTTTGCGATTCCCGTATGACATACCCCTTACAGACAATGTTAGACGGGGAAAAAAACAACAACAACAACAAAAAGAGAAGCACAGTGCTGCACGCTTGTTTTGACACAAAACGTCGTTTCACGACTCGTGTTTTGACCCTCAGTCTAAAAACGGTTCTTGACTTCTCTCCCCTGCCCACACCACCCGTTCCCGCACCTCTTCTTTGCTGTCTCCTCTCTGATTGAGTTTCACGTCTTCAAGGAAACAAAGACCAACTCTGCGGCCTCTTCGATCGCCAACGGCTCTGTACTGGCTGGAGCAAGACAGATTCCTTCGAGCTTGAAGGACAAACCGTCCAGCCCGGCTTGGTTTTTATGCGTCCAAGGTGGATCGGTGTGACAAAAAAACGGAGACATTAAGCGGAGTGGCGAGATGGCCTCCTAACGTTCACCCTGGCCGTGTTAGACGCTTGAGGGAGAAGCACTAAGCTCTGGCACTCCTTTCCACGCACGTGAAAGTTGCCAGCAGAATGGACATGATTACCTTTCGCCGTTACTGTTGATCTGGAAGCGACTTCAAGGGCATTAACTCCCCGGTTCATTATCTACCCTTAGTTAGGTGGGATTAGATTTCTAGAAGGGGGGGGGGGGGGGGGGGGTCGGCCGGTCGGAAGAGTTTACGAGCGGAAAGGTCGCCCGGAGTTAGGGGTGTCATTGATGATGTGACCCGATGGCCTTTTCCACTTCGTGTGATGGACGTGATGCGTGGCAGCTGATTTACGTAATGTCGGGGACAGAGGAAAAGTGGAAGTGGCCATCATAGTAAGTGCCATGGTGAGGTGATGGGCGCTGTTTACAGTGTCGTAATCTTGTGTTCTTGATATATATATATATATATATATATATTGTAGTTTTTTTTTAAACAAGCTGTTTATTTTACAATTTAGTAAGCCGGTTATCCTTCATTTTGAAGTTCTTCTGTTCATTAAAACGGTCGCAAGTCTATTGTCTTTTAGATTAGCAAGTCGTGTACTTTTTTTTTTGTTCTTGCTTTTGTGTGTTTCTAATTCGGTTTCATATCTTTTTTTCTCAAAAGTGGGTCACGGGGGTGATTCAAAGCCACTAGTTTATTCATGATTCATGTTTTGTTAACACCTGTAGGCATTTCGGATCAGTTATTGCATTTTGGTGACAAGATATGAAAGAGAGGAAGTTGGATGAAATATTTTTCACCGGGAAAGAGCAGAAATGGTATCTTCTGTTGACGTCACAAGAATACCGTGTGGGACAATATTTTTGAGAGCGTAGATTGAATTGTCAGTTTTATTATTCATTCATTCATTCATTCATTTATTTGTTTATTTATCTATCTATCTTTCTTTATTTCTGTATTTACTTATCTATCTGTTTATTTACCCATCCGATGGGTGCTTTAAGATTAATTGTATACCATCCTCTGGAATTTCGGCATTAGGAATTTCCTGTCTTTCTTTTCTCTCTCTCTCTCTCTCTCTCTCTCTCTCTCTCTCTCTCTCTCTCTCTCTCTCTCTCTCTCTCTCTCTCTCATTGTCGTGCGCTGATTTTCTGGTATTTTTCGGCCGATTCGTCCATCTGAGAAAG
Source organism: Conus canariensis (assembly GCA_033310375.1). Classification (NCBI taxonomy): domain Eukaryota; kingdom Metazoa; phylum Mollusca; class Gastropoda; order Neogastropoda; family Conidae; genus Conus; species Conus canariensis. The sequence continues at coordinate 42,882,368 of CM065739.1, forward strand.
TCTGCACTTTTTTTTTTTTTTTCATTCGCTTGTTGAACTTCATTACCTAACGTATTGGTGAGTGTGTGTGTGTGTGTGTGTGTGTGTGTGTGTGTGTGTGTGTGTGTGTGTGTGTGTGTGTGTGGTGTGTGTGTGTGCGTGCGTGTGTGTGTGTGAGTGAGTGATATCTGCGACGAGGTAGTGAGGAGTTGAATAAGAATGAAATGACACTAGCGGTCCGTTCCGCAATTCTGTTTGCAAATATATACTTCATCACATTAAATGTTCAATGATCCTCTTTTTTTAATTTCAATAAACTTCTTCTATCTTCTTCTTCTGCGTACGCAGGCTGATACTCCTGCGGACACCCCCTGTATAGGGAGTGGAGTTTTGTGTGTATGACCGTTTTTTTTTATTCCGCCATTGAGGCAGCCATACTCCAACTTCGGGGAAGGTGCATGCTATGTGTAACGTGTCATCCATACCAACGTGTCATCCATACCAACGGCCAAACTGGCCTTCTCTTTCCGAAAGTTGGTGATGGGATTTTACGTGTACGCAAGATGTCATGCGTGCGTTCACACACGGAACCTCGGTTTATAATCTCATTCGAAGGAAATGGAGTCAGAACCAATGTTAACTCTGAGGGAAAAATCCCCCTGTAACGAAACAGCCCGGCGGAGATTCGAACCCGCAACCCCAAGATTACGAGTCCGGTGCTCTACCACTGAGCTATTCCGGCCCCTTCAGTAAACAATGGGTCACTAATTATTCAAGCAGAATGACCGGCGCCATCGTCCTGGCCTAGTTCTGACCGCCTTGGACATGTTTACAGGTCAGTCGCTATGCTCGTAACCGTTGAACATGTACTAGATAATTGTGTTAGGGTTTTTGTTTGTTTGTTTTTATTTCGTTTGTCTTTGTTTGCTGTTTGTTTTTTCGGGACAAGATGTCCTATTGTTGTGACGTCAGCTTAAAAAAGAGCTGAATGCGATCTGCTGAGTTATGATAAGGGAAACCGAAACCTAGAGTGTTCGAGGCCGCTGTCGCACGATTCAAGTCTTTACGATCCGATACAAAGGAAGGCCATACACAGGCGAAAAGAAAAGTAAAAATTGGACTTGAACGTCCACAATGATAACAAATAGTATATGGCAGACAGGTATAATAATAACCCCAGGAGAGTGGCAAGAAACAGGAGATGATTCTAACGCTACCTCCGCACCACCAGAAGGACCACACTCTCAGATGGACAGCGTCAGCGAAGGTGTCACCGCGCATGCCTGAACGGGCACCGAACGCCGGAACTGACCAGCTCTGTCATTACCCATCAAGCCGCGCGCGTTGGAGTTCAGTGGCGTGTGCAGCGGCGTTGAGTGCCGTGTGCAGGCGCGTGCAGCGAGGCGCGTGGCGTCGAGCCGGGGGATGGCTTCTCACCTTAATGGCTCGGCTGACACGACGTATCATTTGGCTCCCACCTGGGGTGAGGACCCAGGCCCCGGTGAAGCGTCAGAGGATGACTGGGGTGGGAGGGGGGGGGGAGGGGAGGGGCGGGGGAGTGGCTCAGTGGATCGGCACAGTCCCCTGGGAACCGAGAGAATATATGGGTTGTGGTTCGAATCTCCCTCATGTGAGATTTTTTTTCGTTTTACTTTTTTTCCTGCCCTGTTGTCTCATTGGAACCTTCACGGTGTGGTCTGGGTGCTAGTCTTTCGGATGAGACTATAGTACAGTGCAACGAGATACAAGGCAATACAGTGCAGTACAGGACAGAACTATATGGCACAGCACAGCATAGTACTGCCCAACACAGCACGACACAATACAGGACACAGCACAGAACAACACAACACAGCACAGTACAGTACAAAACAGCACAGTACGATACAGCACAACACAGGGCAATACAACACACCATAGTATAACAGCACAGAACGATGCAACGTAGCACAGTACTGTACACCACAGCACGGTGCAGTACAACACAACACAGGACAGTACAACACACACCACAGTACAACAGCACAGAACGATGCAACATAGCATAGTACAGTACACCACTGTGCCTCACAACAAAGCACAGTACAATACGACACAACACAGTGCAAGGCAGCACAGTACAACATAACACACCACAGCACAACGTAGCACAGCGCAATACAAAACCCCGTACAGTACTGAACAACTAATCACAGTACAATGCAGCACAGCACAGTGCAGTTCAGCGCAGCACAGTACAATACAGTCTAACAACACAGTGCAGCGCAGCAGAGTGTACTTTCCACACAGTACACCGAAGTATAGTAGTGTGGGCACATTACGGTGGAGGCAAATACAACCAAGTCGAGTTCAGCGCCTAGGCACCAACAAGAATCTGTTTCGGGAAAAGTGGGGGTGGGGGGGGGGGGGGGGGGGAGAGAGAAGCATCCGGCAGGCCACAAAACTCAGAGCGTACGAGGCAGCTAGCTGGACCTCCCACACTTTTTTTTTTTTTTTTGCGTACGCAGGCTGATACTTCTGCGGACACTCCCTGTATAGACAGGCAGGGATTAATCCCATTTACCCGACAAAGGGAGTGGAGTTTTGTGTGTATGACCGTTTTTTTTTTTTAATCCCGCCATTAAGGCAGCCATACTCCATCTCCGGGGAAGGCGCGTGCTATGTGTAACATATCATCCATACCAACGGCCAAACTGGCCTTCTCTTTCGAAAGTTGGTGATGGGATTTTACGTGTATGCATGATGTTATGCGTGCGTTCACACACGGAACTTCGGTTTATAGTCTCATTCGAAAGACTGTATGGGGAAATGGAGTCAGAACCAATGTTAACTCCGAGGGAAAAATCCCCCTGTACCGAAACGGCCCGGCGGAGATTCGAACCCGCAACCGCAAGATTACGAGTCCGACGCTCTACCAACCGAGCTATTCCGGCCCCCTCCCACGCTATAATTCACTTGCCAGGAGAGGACAGTCTATATGCGCATGTCTGAAAGCGCCTGTTCCCTGCCGCATTGAAGATTTCCTTTCATTTCAATCAAATCGAGGTTTCCTGTATTTGTTTCTATTCTTCTATTACTTGTCTGGCTATATTCAAGATCGAAAAGGCTGTGACAATCTTGAATAAATGTTGATTTGTATTTGTTTACATCTCCAGTTGTTGTGTAGATGTGTCCAGTATAGGGTATATGGCAAAGCTTGGAGCATCCTTTTTTTTTTTTTTTTTTTTTTGGGGGGGGGGGGGGGGGGGGGCGGTATTTCCTTGTTTGTTCTGTGTGCTCTTGTTGTCATTTCTGCTAGGCGGTTCGGTATCGTAAGCAGCATTCGTTTTGAGCTATACATGTGCATGTATTTATTTCATTATGGGAGCAAGAGTTACCCTACTTGTTTGTCATCTTCCAGGTGAATCGCTTGAGAAAGCTGCTGAAGATCACTTTGAAGGACATAGCCCTGGACACACAGGTCCTGTCTTGGGCTCATTTGCCTAGCATCCATACCTAAGAAGAACAGAAGTGAGGTGGGATGGATGGACATCATGCACGACTGGTTCAGACACTGTCTTGCTCAGAGGCTGTTCTAAGGAGAACTGGTGACAGTCGAGCGTTCACAGGATGGACAGGGGAAAAA
>CM065739.1:42888471-42893471 GCA_033310375.1 Conus canariensis
CTCACCCAACCCTTCTCTCTGTCTCTCTGTCTCTATCTCCCTCTCTCCCTCTCTCTCTCTCTCTGTCAGTCTCTCACCGTCTGTCTCTCTGCCTCTGTCTGTCTGTCCGTTTCTCTCAATGTCTGTCTGTCTGTCTGTCTGTCTGTCTCTGTCTGTGTCTGTCTGTCTGTCTGTCTGCTCTCTCTCTCTCTCTTCTCTCTCTCTCTCTCTCTCTCTCTCTCTCTCTCTCCTCTCTCTCTCTCTCTCTCTCTCTCCCCTGCACCTCAGTTTCTTTCTCTCTTTTCTTAATCTCTTTTTCCTCCTCCTCGTCCTCTTCTCTCTGTCTGTCTGTCTGTCTCTCGTTCCTCTCTCTCTCTCTCTCTCTCTCTCTCTCTCTCTCTCTCTCTCTGTCACCCCTGTCTCCTCCCTTCCTTCCTCTCAGTTTCCTCCCCTTCGCTCCTCTCCCTCTCTCTCTCTCTCTCTCTCTCTCTCTCTCTCTCTCTCTCTCTCTCTCTCTCTCTCTCTCTCTCCCTCCCTCCCCCAGTCTTTACTGCTTGCCTCTCTGTCACCTGAACTACTATCAGAAGACTTCGATCTTTCGGCGCAGCGCAATCATTCCAAGACATTGCCATCATTTGCAATCGTTTTCGACCTCGCTGAGTGTGCGCCTCTGTGACAACCCCTCCTCTACTGCCCAAAAAAAAAAAAATCACACTAATTATCACTTTCTTATTATCATCGTGTGTCTGCTGATGCGTTCATCGCAGAATAGGGAAGCTGGAACTGTGTCATGGCATATTGTGATTAGTCTTTTTTTTCTTGCAGGAATATTTTTGTTCCTATTTGAATGGATTATGTGGTTCGGCACTGAAGGTTGTTTTTCAACCTCTGAAGTATTTGGTGTGTTTCAAAGGCTGAATGTGAATGGTGAGATCCCGGGCCACTGTCTACCGATGTCTTGGACATAGTATTCAGCTAAAAATGTGATGTTGTGTTTTCCTGTGGTGGGACTCCTGCATTTTTTATTCACTTTTTTTTTTCTTTTGCTGTATTTGACAGCAAGACAGCACTGATCATGGCTGCAGAGGCTGTTTCGCTGATCCAGTTGAATTCCAGTTGGCACAGCTGAAGGCTTGGTTCCGTTCTACATATCTAGAGACTGTAGTTAAATAGCTTATACTTTGAAAGCTGTGTTCGTTTGACATATCCAAAGGCTGTCGTCCATGGCACAAGTTTGGATATATTCCATTTTACACATCCAAAGGCTGTAGTTTATACTCTGAAAGCTGTGTTCGTTTGACTTATCCAAAGACTGCCTGTCATCCATGGCACAGGTTTTGGCTATATTCCATTTTGCACTTCCAATACAAAGACTGGGTTCTGTTTTACACACGAAAAGGCTATGTACAATTTTGCACATTTAAAGGCTGTGTTACATTTTACGCATCGTAAGCCCATGTCCTATTTGACATATCTAAAGGCTATGTTCTGTTTTACACATCAAAAGGCTATGTTCCACTTTTCACATCGAAAGGCTATGTTATATTACATCGATCTATATCTTTGTTCTATTTTGCACATAGATAGTCTGTGTACTATTTTGGACTTCTAAAAGCTATGTTTCGTTTCGTAAATTAGAGGATGTATTCGGATTGCATTTTACACATCCATTGTACATACGTATAGGCTTTATTCCATTTTGTACGTCTGAAGGCTGTATTCCATTTTAGATGTCTAAAGGCTCTATTGTAGTTGAAACATCTAAAAGGAATTTTTTTTTTCATCTTTAACAACTGAAGACCATACTCCGTGATGCTGATGGTCATGGATACTCCCACCGTGTCCGACGGATGAGTAGGCAGACAGGTCATCTGCTGATGAGGGTCCTCATGTGGGAATGAAGACCAGTTCCTGAGGCACAAAGTCGTCCAAAGACGCTGCATGGAATGGAGTCCTGCAAGGGTGCGTCCCGTTCTCTCCGATTCCTCTTTTCCTGGATGGCGGCTGTTCTGTTGTACTCGAATGTCTTTGTGCCCTGGGTACACCGTTTCTTCCACTGTGTTCTGTCAAGGGCGACATCTTCGCAGGAAGCAGTGTCGATGTTCCAGCTTTTGAGGTTGACCTTCAAGGTGTCTTTATATCTCTTGAGAGGTCTTCCATGGTCACGTTGTCCTTCTTTCAGTTGCTCATAGAGCGGCATCTTTGGAACTATGCAGTCCTCCATACGGACAACGTGTCCTGTCCACCGGAGCTGGACATAAACTCAATGCTGAATAGGCAACACTTCTTCTGGATCTGTGGACGCCCTGTCTTGCCATTTAATGATGCAGATCTTGCGCAAGCAAATTAAGCAATTCTCCATATTGCCCAGCTAAAGGCTATACTCATTGGAACAGAAGGTACCTCTAACAGAAAGTAGCTCTGCGTCTGATTGAGGAGCGGGCATCTTCTTAGAGAGACTAAAGCTCTGATGACGCCTGATATTGGAAAGGGTGTCTCTTTGACAGACTGCGGCTCTGGAACCGTCTGACTGTGTGGAGAGTGCTTTCTTTGAGAGACTGTCGCGCTGACAGCATCTGATTGTGAAAAGAGTCTTTTAAAAAAAAGAAACTGCAGCTCTGATACCGTCTGATTACTTAGAGAATCTTTTTTGAGAGACTGTAGCAGTGACACCCTCTGACTGTAAAGATGGTGTCTTCTTTGAGAGGCTGTAACACTTATCACCGGTTGGCTGTGAAGAGGGTATTCTCTTCAACCGACTCCAATCCTGATACTACCTGTGGGGAGGGTGTCTTGTTTCACATACTGTAGCCATAGTACTAGCGGTCTGATTGTAGAGAAGGTATCTATAAACAGATTGTGGCTCTGACACTCTTTGTCTGATAGTGGGGAGAGTGTCCTCTTTAACACATCGTAGAATGGGCATAGTTTGATTGTGCGTGTAGGGCTTCTTTTGCTTTAACGAAATGGAGCGCTATCAACATTGGTGCCATTGTAGCGAGGGTGTCTTCTGTTACAGGCTGTATCTCTGGCAATGTTGTTCTGGTTGTGGATGAGGTGTCTTTAACTGACTGTAGCCCCCGGCACTGGTGGTCTGTTTTGCGGGGAGAGTGCCATCTTTGTAAGACTGTAGCTTTGTTTGATTGTGTATTGGATATCTTTTTTTTTTATACCGGACTGTAGCTCTGGGCAATGTTGGTCTTACTGTGGACAAGGTGTCTTCTTTAATAGACTGTAGCTCTGGGCACTGTTGGTCTTATTGAGGACAAGGTGTCTTCTTTAACAGACAGTAGCAGTGGGTACTGTTGGTCTTATGTGGACAAGGTGTCTTCTTCAACAGACAGTAGCTGTGGGTACTGTTGGTCTTACTGTGGACAAATGTCTTCTTCAACAGACAGTAGCTGTGGGTACTGTTGGTCTTACTGTGGACAAGTGTCTTCTTTAATAGACAGTAGCTGTGGGTACTGTTGGTCTTATGTGGACAAGGTGTCTTCTTCAACAGACAGTAGCTGTGGGTACTGTTGGTCTTACTGTGGACAAGGTGTCTTCTTTAACAGACAGTAGCTGTGGGTACTGTTGGTCTTACTGTGGACAAGGTGTCTTCTTTGATAGACAGTAGCCGTGGGTACTGTTGGTCTTATTGTGGCAAGTGTTCTTTAATGACAAGGTGGTACGTTGTCTTCTGTGACAAGTGTTTTTAATAGACAGTAGCTGTGGGTACTGTTGGTCTTACTGTGGACAAGGTGTCTTCTTTAATAGACAGTAGCTGTTGGTACTGTTGGTCTTACTGTGGACAAGGTGTCTTCTTTAATAGACAGTAGCTGTGGGTACTGTTGGTCTTACTGTGGAGAAGGTGTCTTCTTTAACAGACAGTAGCTGTGGGTACTGTTGGTCTTACTGTGGACAAGGTGTCTTCTTTAACAGACAGTAGCTGTGGGTACTGTTGGTCTTACTGTGGACAAGGTGTCTTCTTTAACAGACAGTAGCTGTGGGTACTGTTGGTCTTACTGTGGACAACTTGTCTTCTTCAATAGACTGTAGCTCTGGATACTGTTTGTCTGACTGTGGACAAGGCGTCTTCAGCAGACTGCAGCTCTGGGAAATTTTCTTTCGGTCCCAGCCTCTGTGCCACTTCAGTGGCGTTGCACCCACTGCCGCTCATTCCGACGTCTCGTCCTCATCCACAACAGCCCCGACACCGGCAGTCCACAGGGAGCAGTCAATGCCAAATCGCCGTGGGGCAACTCACTACAGGAGACACTGCACTGCTGCCGAGTCACTTCGGTGGTGTTCAGTGGCGCCTGTTGTAATCCAGCATACGGAGCACACCACCTACTAAACCCTGTGGTGTGTACAGACTTCCCCGTTAACCGACTGTGGCTTTGTCACTGTTGGTCTGACTATGTACAGGGTTCCTGTTTAACAGACTGTGGCTATATGTTGGTCTGATTATGTACAGGGTTCCCCGTTAACCGACTGTGGCTTTGTCACTGTTGGTCTGATTATGTGCAGGGTTCCCCGTTAACCGACTGTGGCTTTGTCACTGTTGGTCTGATTATGTACAGGGTTCCCCGTTAACCGACTGTGGCTTTGTCACTGTTGGTCTGATTATGTGCAGGGTTCCCCGTTAACCGACTGTGGCTTTGTCACTGTTGGTCTGATTATGTGCAGGGTTCCCCGTTAACCGACTGTGGCTTTGTCACTGTTGGTCTGATTATGTGCAGGGTTCCCCGTTAACCGACTGTGGCTTTGTCACTGTTGGTCTGATTATGTACAGGGTTCCCCGTTAACCGACTGTGGCTTTGTCACTGTTGGTCTGATTATGTGCAGGGTTCCCCGTTAACCGACTGTGGCTATGTCACTGTTGGTCTGATTATGTGCAGGGTTCCCCGTTAACCGACTGTGGCTTTGTCACTGTTGGTCTGATTATGTGCAGGGTTCCCCGTTAACCGACTGTGGCTATGTCGCTGTTGGTCTCATTATGTGCAGGGTTCCCTGTCTCTGTAGACTGTAGGCCTGAC
>CM065739.1:42895971-42900971 GCA_033310375.1 Conus canariensis
AGAGAGAGAGAGAGAGAGAGAGAGAGAAGGCATGAACTTGGACAAAAATGGAATTTGATGTAGAAACAAAATTACTAATGTTGATGCTGATGATAATCTGCATAGTGTTTCTTCCTCTGCCACAGCCCAAGATATTCCCAAACTTCCTCCATTGGATGAGTCACGTCATGAGACTGACTGCTGTCTGTACAGGTTTGAAACCCATGCCACTTCTTGTGCGTGGCCTAAGGGGAAAAAAATGGCTCCTATATGCGTCTTCCCTTTTTTCGTGGCAGGGCATTATCCTCGTACCACAGACTTTCTTCTGAACGATCGATCACTAAAGACCAACGATCGCATTTTGTACCTTAGTTAAAAAAAAAAAAAAAAAATGCTGACTTTGTCATTTTTATGGATTTTTTTTTTTTTCATTTTTCAACAAATGGTGCCTGTTTCTGTTATTTTTGCTGCCCCTCTCAGTACTCATAACACTACCAGTACTCTTAGTATTGATAAGGTTGTCAAATGCCTGGACCGACTACACTAAGCAAGATTTCCGGCGAAACCAGCGGATCCTCAAGAGTTTTTACCATGTTTCCGAGACGGCCGTAAAGAAGAAACAGTCTTGTGTCGTTTACATACAGGTCACTTCTTTTTACACTCATTCTTATCTTTTAAAAGGTGAAGAAGCTCCGTGGTACATTCTATGTCATGTATCACTCACAATGGAACATTCTTTTAGTTTGAGGACTTGCATGATGTGAGACGTAAACACTTTACAGCAGACTCCATGAAAATCTTGTTCAGAGATGTCCCACCTGATGTGATCTTTGAATTTCTGAAAGAGATCAATATTTTTCGTCTGATCTTAGATTTTTACGGAAGAAAGATTTTTAACGAAATTTCCCGTGTTGTTAGAAGGTGTATTTCAAAGGTTTGTGTAAACGATTTTTTTTTTTTTTTTTACATAAATGACTTGTGAGTTGACTTTAACGCGGTGACAGCCCTGATATGGCCCCTTGCAGTCGGCTGGGCTATAAGCAACATTACCTTACCTTACATCTCACCCTGTCCTCCTGCTGCCTGATCTGCTGCAGGATTTTGTCGTCCGTATCCACTGAACTTGGAGCAGTTCTTCTTCAGGAGAAGGGCGGTCTTCTACACCCCGTGTCCTTCGCCAGTGCAAAGCTGCCGCCTACGCAACAACGGTACTCTACCATGGAACGTAAGTGTCTCGCCATCGTTTGGCCACTTCAGCAGGTTGCAAGGCACATCGCTGGACGAATCTTTGTCTTGCAGACTGATCATCGGCCTCTCACAGTTTTACGAGCATCAAGGACAAAGAGCAACCGTCTCCTGAGCTGATCGCTGATGGTACCAGAGTTTTCGTTCTTGGACGCGTCAACAACAATTCCGACCAAATATCTACATAGTGACCTGTGATTTTTTTTTTCTGTTTGTGTGTATGGGAATTATCTTTCTTTCCACAGAATATTCAGTGACGAATGCGATTCTTGTTATTGGAAAATGATTTTTTTTCTTTTTCTGTGCAGCCGCACCGTGGACTTTTCCTGTACGAAACATAGTGCCATGTGTGGGACATTGTGCACGTGCAGTCATGAAAGACCTCTATGAGGTTGTTGTTTTTTTTTTTTCGTCCAGTAGCGATTACACAATGGCATCTGCCAGGGAGCAGTTATGTCCCTTCACATCTGAATGGAATGGCTTGTCAACACAACGCGGTTGTCCAAGGGTGGTGCAGGCTTGCTCCCAGCTGGTTGGTTCGGCGGTTGAGGACAGTCTTTCTCTGGGTATCACTAGCGCCTTCAGGGGTATCGTTTTCTTTCTAAATGTCACGAAAAGAACAAGTGATAACATACCTAAGGAGTCAAAGGCATTCTTAGTGTCTGTAGATAAGACACTTTCATGTAAAAAAGATTTCGTTAATTTCGAGGAGCTACATCAGGGCTATCACGTACCCATCAAAGTCAATTCTTTACATGATTGTGAACAAAAAATATGTATATGTATACATACATATATATATATATATATACTTTTTTTTTCACCATATATATGTATGTATGTATGTAGTATACATAGGATAAACCAGCTGACTTTAAACATGCAAAAAAACTGCTCGAAATGCCTTGCAGTCATAATTGATATGCTGAACAGTAATATCATTAGGATAGATAGTCTTTTATTACATACTGAGTTACTTTTTTTTTTTTAATCTGAGAGGTACACTTGAAAGGTCGACGGATGGAAACAGCGTGACACAGTCCTGTGATGAGATTTTCAAGATGAACTGAAGCGCGCCAACAGGCTCTTTCAAGTTTATTTCTGATTTCTTGGTATGACAAGTAACACTTAAATTCCACCATACCACACAACACCATACCACACAACACATACCACACAACACCACATCATATCACATCATACCATATCATACCACACCATACCACAACATGTCACATCACACCGTGCTACACCATATTATACCACACTATAGCACATCATAATTATCATGCCATACCATACCACACCATACCATACCACATCATAGCGCACCATATCATACCAGATCACACCACATCAAACCACGCCACATCGTATCACACCATACCATATCACACCATAGCACATCATATACCACACATATCATACCACACCATAGCACATCCCATCATACGCATACCACACTATAGCATACCACACCATACCATATCACACCATAGCACATCATATCATATCACACCGGATCACACCACATCATACCACGCCACATCATACCACACCATACCACATCACACCACACCATATCACCACACCACACTATCCACGCCATATCACACCACACCATACCATACCATACCACACCTTTTCACACCACACCACACCACACCATACCACATCACACCATACCATACCACATCATTCCACACCGAACCACACCACACCCTACACATCTTATTACACCACACCATACCACATCATGACATACCACACCATATGATAGCATACCACACCACATCACAAAACACCAAACCACACCACACCATACTATACCACTCGGCTCTATACCACATTACACAACACCACACCACACCAAACCACGCCATACTGTACACCACGCCAATCCCTAGCACACTACACCACACCACGCCATACTATACCACACCACTCCATACCACACTACACCACACTACAAATCACCACACCAAACCACACCACACAGTACTACACCACGCCACTCAACCCCACTGCACCAAACACACCACACACACACCACACCATACCACAGTATACTATACTACATCACACCACACCAAAATATACCACATCACGCCACAACACACCACACCATAATATTCCACGCCACTCATACCCCACTACACCACACATACCACACCATACTATACCAAGCCACTCAATACCACAGTACACCACACCACTCCACATCATATCACAACACTCCTCATTATACCACACCACATCACTTTACATCACACCACACCACACCACACCATACCAGTCTCACCACACTACACCATATCGCACAGCGCCGTATGACAGTACACCACACCACACCACAAAACACCACATCAGACCACTCCATACCATACCACACCACGTCTTACATACAATACCACACCACATATTACCATACCATACCACACCACACCACAAAACACCACATCACACCACCCCAAACCATACCATGCGACATCTTACAATACCACACCACATATTACCATACCATACCACACCACACAACAAAACACCCACACCTCTCCATATCATACCAAACGGTACCACACCTCATCATACCATACCACACCAAACCACAGTGCACCGCACAATACCACACCATACCATACCACGCCACACACCATACCATACCACATCACACCACACCACACCACACCACACCAAACCACACTCCACCACAATATAACCATACTATGCTACACTGCTGCACACCACACCATACCACACCACATTATACCACACCACGCCACACCACGCCACACACACACACCACACCACACCACACCACACCACACCGGTCCCACCACCTCTCCCTAAATCGCAGTTCCCTCCCTTCCCTTGCTTTGGAATTACGTGAGCACCAATCTCTGTAGAACGGAAATTTGTTCACACAGTTACGAGGACGAAATAGATAGATAGATAAATAAGCAAATAAATGAATAAATTAATAAAGAGATCCATAAATGGATAAATAAATAGATAAATAAAATAAATAAATACAATCATAAAAAAATAAAACAGAACAGAATCACCCCCACCACCACCAACAGCAACAATCAAACGAAGGAAAACTACACAAGCAAACAAACAGACAAGCAAACAATAAAACAAAACAAAAAACACCAAAAAAAAAGTTTGTGAAGAAGAAAACAAAACTAGAAGAAGAAAAAAAAAAAGAAAAAGTGAGTCTGACTCGTGGAAAAACCTTGCCATATGCATTTAGAGACTGACCCACTGGCGCGACAAGAAGTGAAGTCTGCATATCAGCAAGTCAGTGAGCGTAAAATCTGAACAGATATGCCACGTGAGAAAAGGTTCTGTCGGTGTCTGGCTGATATTTCTGTATCTTTTTCAGCCAGCAACATCTGCGCAGCCATTTTCGCTATGAATCCTTTACAATGTAATAACCAACATACTGCATTGTGCAATGATCATGAAAAATAAAAAGAATGAAATAAAACTTAACTGGCGAGTTGGAAATGTTTGCCTGTGTGTGTGTGTGTGTGTGTGTGTGTGTGTGTGTGTGTGTGTGTGTGTGTGTGTGTTGTGTGTGTGTGTGTTTCCCCCTCTCTCTCTCTCTCTCTCTCTCTGATGTAATGCGTACATGGTACGTAAAGATTATGAAACGAAAGCCTCGGCCTAAAATCTTAATCTTTCGGTATTAAAGATAATCAACCAGCCAGTCTGTATCTTCTGGTATCAAAGATAATCAATCAGTCGGTGTGAGTGTGTTTGGGGATGGA
>CM065739.1:42905971-42908471 GCA_033310375.1 Conus canariensis
ATCCAGCAGGATATTTTAATCAGTCCCCTTTTCATGGATGAAATTCTGTCTTGATCAATACGCATGAATATTGTCCTTGAATGTTTAACAATGTGATTAGCGTGACTGTACATTTTATTCCATTTCATTTTTTTAAAACTCCTCCTGATGACCGTTGTCCTATTGTGGTTATCCTCCATACCCCAAAAGAGGTGAAACGAAATGAATATTGTATTGTATAGTTACGTATTGTGTTGCAAACATTCGCGCTCAGACAAAGATAGAAACAAGGTGCTGCGGCAAATGGTGGAACTGGGGTCAGCTACGAAGCTCGCAGACGTGGAAAGTGTCGGGGCTTGAGGGCTGAGCAGCGAGGTTTCAAGCACTGGCCGCACCTGGCCGCCTGTATTGCGAGCGGACAATTGACAGATGAGAACAGTGTTCTATTCGGGTTCCCCTACCAATATTGTTGACAAACTGTCCAATCAAAATCGTTTTCCCGAATCAGGAGTACATAACCCATGCGAGGCTTATTTCCCTTCTGAAATGGCGATCGGTTCACTTAAGTCGATTCAGTTTTAAAAGTCGATCATACAGTGGTATTTAGTTCAACCGCAGAGAGAATTGAAGAGACTGAAATGCACGCGCAAAGTAGAAGCGCATGTGATTACCTAAAACTGGCCAAGGTGGAAATACGTTTTGTCAAGTGTGAGCCTAGGTAAATGACGTAGGAGCAGGCTTCTCCCGTACAGCCACACCATCGAGAACAGAACACATACGTCAGCTGGATTGAATATGCAAGTTTTCTTTTGCAATATTATTTCTTACTGCTAACGTTCGACCGTTGCCAAAGTTTTACTCTGTACTGATTGTACAATGGCTTCGTTTGAACGGCAGCATGCGTGCAGAACGCACGCGCCTAAAGCTGAGGTGAACAGATCAGGTATACGAATGTTCCACCGGTGTGTCTTGCGTGTGGCCGGCTACGTCTGCGGAGTGTGGTGTGTCTGAACACTGTCTCAACACGGTCCCTGTCTTCAACGTCCTCGGGCAGCTTCACCGCTCAGATCTTGAAGAGTTAGTGGCGTGGATGGACAGGACCCATTCGGGTTCACCACGACCCATCAGGATCCAGCAAGTGGGGGAGGGAGGGGGCGACCCACAACCAGATGAAGAATAGACACTGTGGGACGCAGAAAATTCAGAACAACGCTGCTCGCCTAATTGCCAGTCGTACAAAATTACGAACATGTATCTCTCAACTCCTTCGCTCTCTTCACTGGCTCACTCTATCTGACAGAATAGATTGTAACTCCCCACTTCGACTCACTCTCTTTTATCTCAAAGACTGTCCAACTTTCTCTCTGAAGTTCTCCTCCCCTGTGCACTAAACGCTTTGCTGTTTTCTTGCACAAGGCATTTCAGATTCGAAGTATAGTTTACAGTTAAGAATTAATTGCTGTTTACCGTTTGATATTTAGTTTGTCGACAGCCTGTTGCACATTGATGGATATTTGATGGATTTGTTCTTGTTTCTTCTTTGAAAAGATTTGTTCACATTACCGCCTTCATTAGGGGCAATAGCCTATATGAATAAATAAGAATTTAGGTTTCTGGATTCTGGATTCAACATTAGAAAAATGGTTATACGACTCAGAATCAAAACTTACTTGGAGAATATTTCGGCAGGCTCGCCCTGTCTTCATCAGCTCACTGTTGCTGTTGTGACAGCGAGGCCTGGTGGGGCGACTGTTGTGTGGAGTGAGCAGTTGTCAGGATCTGATTGTGGATTGAGGACTGTTGTGTGGAGTGAGCAGTTGTCAGGATCTGATTGTGGATTGAGGACTGTTGTGTGGAGTGAGCAGTTGTCAGGATCTGATTGTGGATTGAGGACTGTTGTGTGGAGTGAGCAGTTGTCAGGATCTGATTGTGGATTGAGGACTGTTGTGTGGAGTGAGCGGTTGTCAGGATCTGATTGCAGATAGGGGGAAGTTCAAAGCCTTAATCTCTGTTCAGGCTGGGGCGTCTGGTCTTGATTTCGATGGCTTCTTTAACTTTTCTTTTTGTGAGAAAGGGCTCTGTAGTTAAGATCTTGGTTTCTTGGGGGCTGAAACTGTGGCCTGTGGCTTGTAGGTGCTCGTGTATGGCAGGCGTAGATCGGTTTGGGTGTTCCTGTAGACGGGTGGTGAGTGGTCTTGCTGTCTCGCCAATGTAGGTATGGGCACAGTCTTGACAACCTACCTGGCACACTACACCACACTGCTTGAGGGGGTCCGTTTTTCTTTGACATAAGTCAGTTGCTGGCGTAGGGAGTTGGTGGGTTTGGAAAACTTTGCATCCATGTTGTTGGAAGGTCCTGGCTAGACGCTCTGAGACTCCTTTAATGTAAGGGATCCCCACTTTCACACTGTCCGTATTTGTAGAAAAATGGTAGAGAACTTGAGGGTTTTTAAACCATATCCATGCAGGGTATCCATTAGCGGAAAGGGCAGTCTTGTGATGTGTCCTTCTTCTTTCTGCT
>CM065739.1:42913471-42915971 GCA_033310375.1 Conus canariensis
GAGAGAGAGAGAGCAGGAGGAAGAGCGGGGGGATGCAGTTGCATGAAAGGCATCAGTTGTGTGTGAGTTTGTTAGTGTGTGAGTGCGTGTACCTAAGTATTTTTGTGTAAATGTATATGCTATAGATCTGAGAGAAGCACACACACCACACACACACACACACACACACACACACACACACACACACACACACACACACACACCAGACGCAGACAGAGAGAGACAGAGTGACAGAGAGAGAAAGGCAGAGACGCAGAGAGAGAGAGAGAGACAGAGACAGTGAGAGTTAATACAACGAAGAAAAAAATGTAATTAAAATGAATTATCTTGGATTCTGCCCCCAGCCAAAATGGCTAAGAGACATGCAGTTTGATTTCCAGTATTCACATTATCCATAATGGAATTGGAACACGTTCAGTATTGTTCACGAAACTGAAGTCATACAGATAGTGTATTGCCATTGCACGATTGAAATGATGGAACATCAAATTTGCAAGAGTTAAAGCAGCAGCAGCAGCAGCAGCAGCAGTAGTAGTAGCTGTTGTAGTAGTAGCAGTGGTTGTTTTAACAGTAGTGGTAGTAAGACTGGTATTAGGAGCAGTAGCAGAGATAGTAGTAGCAGCAGCAGTAGCTGTAGTTGTTGTCGAAGTAGTTAGTAGCAGTAGTACTAGTAGTTCTAGCAAAAGCACCAGCACCAGCACCAGCAGCAGTGGTAGCAGTATTGATACTAGTAGTAATGATAATGATAATGTTGGTGATAGAGAAAATTTTCTGAACAAAATGTGATGCATTTCATCGGAAAATTATGTTTAAAGAAAAAACAAAAACAACAACAAAAAAAACATTGACAAACAGAGTCACTAATTTCCTACAGAGAACAATCCTAGACAAAACGGTCTCTTGCTTTCCTATGACTATCACGTTGGCAAATCCATATTGATCACAGAATGACAACCACACGCAGGGCTTTTCTTTCTTTCTGTTATTTCTTTCTGTTTTTTTTTCTTTCTTTCTTTACTATTTCTTTTTTTTTTTTTTTTTTTTTTTTTTTTTCCTCCACTGCTTTAGCAGGTTTTGCGGTTCTGGTGTCTCATCATGAATACGGGCGGCAGCCAGCCAGCCACTCCGTGAGTAGTGGGCCCTGAATCCGATGCCGCCATGTTGCCACAGAGCTAAGCGGTAAAGCCATAAATATGTGATGCCTGATAAATCCTTCCCCACGCCGAAATTTACCGTCGTCTGACACGCCACCGCTCACGCCACTACCTCCATGGATCACCATCCGTTTTTCTGCGGCCAGAGAGCTAAGGTGATCTTATTGACTCGGCCTGCGAGAGCTGATTACGCTGTCAACGGCTGCGCGTATAATCATACATTTCTACCCCCCCCCCCCCCTCCCACACACACACACACACACACACACCCGCCCCCACGCCAGCCTGCTTGCACACGGACGTTCATCTGACCGCTATGGTGCCAGATATAATGCTGCCAGTCTGCGGGTCCGTGTAGGAACTGGATGAAAAATGCCCACAGGTTTTTTTTCGTTTGGTTTTTGGTTTTTGTTGTTGTTGTTTTTTTTTCTTCTATTCCCAGTGATGCATTTATGTGTGATGCCCCCCTGAATGTTAGAGCAGTGTTTGCAGCCACGGGTTAGAACTCTTTCCAGGAAAGTTAATTAAAGTTTTTTTTTTATTGTTGTTGTTTTACGTAGAGATTTTTGTTTCGTTGTCGCATCTCTGTGTCTCTCTTTCTGTCTTTGTCTCTATCTGTCTCAATCTTTCTCTCTGTCTCTGTCTCTCTTTCTCTCTGCTTGTGTGTGTGTGTGTGTGTGCGTGCGTGCCTGCGCGCGCGCGCGTGTGTGTATGTGTGTCTGTCTGTCTGTCTGTCTCTCTTTGTCTCTGCCTCTCTCTAAGCTTTTTTTTTCCCCTTATGGCATCTCTTTCTTTCTGTCTGTCTGTCTGTCTGTCTGTCTGTCTTCTTCTCTCTCTCTCTCTCTCTCTCTCTCTCTCTTCTCTCTCTCTCTCTCTCTCTCTGCCTGCACAGTAAAAGAGTGCGATTTGTCTTTGCACCAAAACAATGAAGCTAGGTTGATATTTCCGAAAATTATATCGTATGGGTCGAAGAGATTTAGACACGCCCGCAGTCATTATTAAGTTACCATTCTCCTAACCAACCACGTAAATAAGTATTTGAGAAAAAAAAAAGTAAGGAAATTAATCAGTAAATATAATTAGCGAGTTTAACCGGCACGACACTGCAGTTTTGGCGTATTCTCTGTTTACTGTTGTCTGTGGCATTTGGAGGGGGGGATGGGATGTCTGTTCTGTAACATGACTAGTCCGTCAACATCATCATCAGCAGCAGCAGCAGCAGCAGTAGCAGCAGCAGGAGCAGCAACAATATCATTATTATCATTATCATCATTATCAAAATATTATTTTTTGTGATGGTAGTAGTAGTGTTGTTGTTGTTGTTGTTGTTGTATCATCATCGTTAT
>CM065739.1:42925971-42930971 GCA_033310375.1 Conus canariensis
AGTGCTCTCTCTCTCTCTCTCTCTCTCTCTCTCTCTCTCTCTCTCTCTCTCTCCGCTCTCTCTCTCGTCTCTCTCTCTCCTCTCTCTCTCTCTCTCTCTCTCTCTCTCTCTCTCTCCTCTGGGACGTGTTTTTGACAGCGCTCCGCTTGTGCGATGTAATCACTACAGCAGTATAGGGTTTTTTTGTGTGTGTTTTTTACAGTCAACTGGGCCTAGGTAGCCCGCCTTGTTAACTTTGGTTCTGTCTTTTCTTTTGTTTTCTTTTCTTTTTGGGTGCTGTTACTAATTCAAAATAATGCCAATATCAAACTTGACTTGGAGAAACACGTGTGGTGTGTTTTTCTGGACTTATACAAACTTTATGGGGAAAAGAGCGAGACAGGTTTCCGTGAGGTGTAAACCTGTTTCTCTTCTGTGGCCTGTGTCTCCTATCCGGACAGTTGTGCTTTCCCTGCTCTTCATTTTTCTGTGTGTGGACACTGGAGCTGATACTTCACAGGATTACTGCAGCCATGCCAGTGTTACCTGTGCTTCACACAACCCGTACTTCAACATAACAGGTGGGAATGTGTCGTTCTCCAAACTGTACCGTTCATTTCTGATGCTGGCTGCCATGAGATACTGTAAAAACTGTCCAGTGGGGGTTAGTGATACCCCTAAAGGTAACTATGGTTGCCCACCGAGACAGGTCTTCATATATGCTGTCTGTCTATGTGTGTGTATTTTTAGTCATGTTTCTGTTGCTGTGTGGAGATATTGAGTCCAATCCTGGACCAGGATTTCCTCCCAACCCAGCACCTCTACACACTCAAGATGTACAGGTGGAACAGTGTTTTCAATCGTTATGTGGCAACCAGTCAACTTCTGAGAACTATCCTTGCACTCTTGAGTCCTTGTACTATTCTCTGAAAGATGAAAATAGACAGCTTAAAGATCAAGTTTCATGTTTGTCTCAAAAATGTTCCGTTTTCGAGCTTCGTCTTTCACAACTCTTCCAATGGCAGGAATTCCTTTTAGATATGTCTGATCACTTGCACGATCATCAAGATAAACTTGAAACTTTTTCACGTCAGTACAACATCAGATTTTTCAACGTCCATGAGGACCATCGCGAAGACTATACGACCTGTGCTCGTAAAGTCGTTCAACTTCTGATTCGCTTCTACCCCTTCAAGAATTGGTCTCTGGAGGATGTAGAGCGAGCCCATCGCGTAGGTCAGAAACAACAAGATGGCAGACCTCGGACAATCATTGCGCGATTGCGGAACTGGAGTGACAAACTTTCCGTTCTGCAAGAAAGAAAATGCAGAAGGGAGATGGCCGATACGTTGGGTATCCGTGTGGCTGGGGATTTGACAATCCGTCAGCAAGGGGAACTACGCCGACAACGGTACCAGGGCAAGACGGCGTACTACAGAAATGGTCGGCTATGCTTCCGAGAACAGCGATCCCCCCACTTCAGAAAAGCCAAAGGCCGTGGGAACCAGCGTCAGTATGAGTCTGGTCAGAGGGCACAGTCTGGGCATCGCTCTCAGAATAGAGATGCGCCTGATGTCCACACCCCAGTCAAATCCCCACGGCCATCCTCTGCCGGCCATAGGTCACCCCCAGTCCGCCATCCTACTTCCTATGCCCCCGGCCCTCCACCCTCCAGTTCCACCCGTTACCATCCACCCTACACTTCCACCCGTCCCCCTCCACCCTCCACTTCCACCCGTCCCCCTCCACCCTCCACTTCCACCCGTCCCCCTCCACCCTCCACTTCCACCCGTCCCCGTCCACCCTCTACTTTCACCCGTCCCCCTTCCCCTTCCACTTCCACCCGCCCCCCTCCACCCTCTACTTCCACCCGTCCCCCTTCCTCTTCCAATTCCACCCACCCCCCTCCTCCTTCCTCTCCCACCCATCCCATTACCCCTGTCTCTTCCACCCATCACCCTCCACCTTCCGCGCCCACCCGTCACCCCCCACCTTCCTCTTCCACCCGTCACCTGCCTCCTTCCAGTCACACCCCTTCCTCTCTTCCATTTACCTCCACCCATTCCACTCTGCCTTCCACTTCCACCTGTTCTCCTTCATTTTCCATTTCCACCCGTTCGCCTGTTTCCTTGACTTCTACCCATCCCCCTCCACCTTCCACTACCACCTTTCCCCCTCCGCTGTCTGTTTCTACCCAAACCTGGTCGTCTTCTTCTCGTCCCCCTCCCATGTACAACATGCAAGAATTCCCCACCCTGCTCAGGACAAGTACTCCCAGGAGTGGGACTACTGTTACATGTCCTAAACAAAATCAAAACCAAAGCAACCTGCTTGAGGCGTCCCCAGGCCGCCATGGTTGCAGTCCTGATTCTTCTCAAAGTGGGGATCCGTCGATTCCTACAACAACTGAGGATTGCATGGACCCGCACCTAGCAGGAGTGACTGACCCTACATCAGAGGGTCTACCGACCTTGCCATCACATTCACCAGACGTTCTTGATGACAGCATGACTCTATTAAAACAGAGAGTGTCCTTGGTAAACCCTCCGCACGACGTGGAAAACCAGTCCAAGGGTGTGATAGGTACAGTGACAGAGGGTCTCAACACTGGCGAGAGTCACAGTACCGAGGTGGTGGAGAACCCTAGGCCCTCTCCGTGGCAGGTGTCGATGGTCAGTGAAACCGAGGGCCAGTTCTCTGGCTCCGGTCCTTGTACTCGCAGTCGAGTACGAACCAGACAGACACAGCTCACAGAAAGATTTTTAAGGGCCCATTCAAGAGGTAGTCCTGGACGTAATAATGAACAAAACTGTGCTTCCCTGCTGCCCCCGTGTCCTTCTTACAATGAAGTCACCTAGGATAACGGCCGTGCCCGTGTCAAGACTTGTCAGAAAAACAGTCTCTCCTTTCTGACTTATAATATTGAGGGTGTATCGTCAGTTTATGACCCTGATGTAAATAATTATATATCTCAGTTCGATTTTGTTGTTTTGACGGAAACGTTCTCAAGAACATTTCCTTCTTTTCTCTTTTTGGATTACGAAGTTTTTCTTTCACCTGGAATCAGATTAACCGATGCTGTTACTGCACGTTTGTCAGGAGGGATCGTGTTTCTTGTAAGAAAGACATATGCCAAACTAGTCAAACAACTTACAGTGGAATATGACCATACTATTGTTCTCCACCTTAAAGCTCTAGATCTTGACGTTCTTTTAATTGGAATTTATTTGCCCCCTGCTAACAGTGTTTATTATGCAGATACCGAGATTGATAATGGGGTTTCCCTTCTTGAACAATGTCTGATGGATACTTTTGAACAAGCGGGTGATCTTCCAGTGATCATCCTCGGCGATTTAAATGCAAGAACTGGTCGCCTGAACGCACAAGAACTACCCGTATATTTAGGTGACTTGATAAATGAAAATACCACCGGTGATGACTGCTTTTCTCGTGTATCAAAAGATTGCTCCACTAATGAATTTGGTCTTTATTTAATTATCATCTGTCAGAATTTTGAGTTGGTTATTCTAAATGGTTTTCTGCCTGGTGATAAAAGCGGGGATTTCACTTATATCGCTCACAATGGTGCAAGTGTTATTGATTATTTTATTTCCTCCCAATCCTTAGTTCCACTGTGCCGTGAATTGAAAGTAACCCCACGGGTAGAATCAAAGCACATGCCTGTTGAATTTGTACTAATGCTTCCCAGTCCGAATCAGGAGACGGTTTCAAAAAGGTTAAAGGTAACCAAATTTAAAAAATATGCATGGGATCCAGCAAAAGAAGGTGATTTTATCGGTGTACTTCAGTCTGACGAGGTCAATTCAACCTTTAATGAAGCAATTGAATTGATTGATGTCAATTTTGAGAGTGCACTGAAGAAACTAAACGAAGGTCTGTTTATGGCTGGTCAAATAATGTGTAAAGAAACTGTCACAGGTAACATCAAGCACAGCCCATGGTTTGACTCTGAGTGCTATGTTAAACGCCGTCAGGTGAGACAAGCATTGAGAACGTACAGTCGGGTGAAAGTTAATGACAACCCCGATGCTGTTCAACTGAGACTTAACTATTCTATAATTAGAAACGAGTATAAAGACTTACTTCGAGACAAGCAGCAGTTATATAGACAGCAAGTTTTAAATACACTTAACGAAAACGCCAAAGATTCTAAGCGGTTTTGGAGCACTGTAAGGTCTTTAAAAAGTAGTTCTCATGTACCAAACACAATATCCAATGAAGAATGGTTTCAGCATTTCAAACAAGTCTTTAATGATGAGCTTATTCCTTCTGGTCCTAATTCTCAGGAACTTCAAACTGAGTATTTTCCTGTTGCTGATGGTAACGTTGATGAATTGGATGTCTGTATAACTGAAGGGGAAATTCTTGATTCAGTTAAGGCTTTAAAATCAAATAAAGCACCAGGTCCAGACGGACTAATTGGGGAATTTTATAAATATTGTACCCCCACTATTCTCTTTTTCCTTAAGAAATTTTTCAACAAACTCTTTGATTTTGGCATCTTCCCTTCTATGTGGTGCGAAGCTCTGATTCAACCTTTGCACAAAAAGGGTGATATAAACAACCCAGACAACTACAGAGGTATCTCTCTTTTAAACATTAGTTCAAAATTATATACTTACATATTAAACAAGCGTTTAACAAAATGGATTGAAGATTGTGATGTAATAAACGATGTGCAGGCTGGCTTTAGAAAGAATTATAGTACTACTGATCATATATTTACCCTTTTTTCTCTGGTACAAAAGCAACTATCTAACCACAAGAAATTATACGTTGCTTTTATTGACTTTAAAAAGGCTTTCGATTCGGTAGATAGAAACCAACTCTGGTCAATCTTAAAGAAAAAAGGTATAAACGGTAAGATGTACAATGCACTTAAAAGCATATACACAGATGTCAAAGCTAGGGTTAAAGTGGGGGGAGATTTAACTGACACTTTTATGTGTCCCCGGGGTCTGAAGCAAGGAGAAATATGCAGTCCGGTTTTATTTTCGCTA